>JAPXFQ010001303.1:0-682500 GCA_028564705.1 Apricaphanius iberus
AGGCTCAGCACAAGCGGTTATCTGCCGCGACCGTCTGTGGCTTGGAGAATACATAACAGAGACACAGAAAGAGCAATAGAACTGATGCAGAAGTTTGTTGCAGGACGTGGAGAATTTTCCGTCACTGCAATGCCATCTTAGTCAGGGTCGTCAAGCAGGGCTAATCCGGAGCACCTACTATAATAGAAAACAGGTTAGTGCTTGAATTGACAGCACATCATGCAGTTGGGGAGAAGTAGGAGAGAAAGTAGGAACAGACCCTAATAATGTCCTCCAACAGCCTAGCCTAAAGCAGCATAGCTACTAACATTAACCTGTCTCCTAGCTACTAGGAGACCTGGCTACCAACACTCTGTCTGAGTCCTCCTGACCCGTGGACGGTGTAGGGCCGGTAACGGCCCCCGTCATGCCGGGGTCTTCTCGGAGTCGGGTTGTTTGAGAATGCAGCCCAAAGTGGGTGGTAAACTCCATCTAAGGCTAAATACCGGCACGAGACCGATAGTCGACAACTATCTTAAGGAAAGAGAAACGTTTAAGAGATAAACGGGTGGGGTCCGCACAGTCTGCCCGGGGGATTCAACCCGGCAGGTAATGGGCGGCCGCACTGTGCGGGAGGATCCCCTTGAGGGACCTCTCTCCGGCGCTGGCTGGCCCCTGTGGGGCGCATTTCTTCCGCGGCGGTAAGCCGCGACCGGCTCCGGATCTTTACCTGGCTTACATTAATCTATCTCTACCTAGCTACTCTACCTCTTCCTATCTCTTCCTAACTTTTGACACTCTGCCTGACTACTAACATTAACCTGTCTCTTCCTATCTACCTGTCTAACCTGACTCTAACTACCTATTAACATATCTCTAACTGTAAGCTTTGTCAAAGAGGAAAGTTTTTAGCCTAGTTTTAAAGATAGACAAATTGTCTGCTTCACGAACCAACCCTGGGAGCCGGTTCCATAGGAGGGGAGCCTGATAGCTGAAAGATCTGCCACCCATTCTACTTTTAGAAATCCTAGGAACTACCAGTAAACCTGCAGTCTGAGAGCGAAGGTCTCTGTTAGGAACATATGGAACAATCAGGTCTCTTATGTATGATGGAGCTAGATTATTAAGGGCTTTATATGTCAGAAGGAGGATCTTGAATTCTATTCTAGATTTTACTGGGAGCCAGTGAAGAGAAGCTAAAACAGGGGAAATGTGATCTCTTCTTTTAATATTCATCAGAATCCTAGCAGCAGCATTTTGAACTAACTGAAGACTTTTAATTGTATTCTGTGGACTACCTGATAATAGACAGTTACAGTAATCCAGCCTTGAAGTAACAAAGGCATGGACTAGTTTTTCAGCATCATTCCTGGACAGGATGGTTCTAATTTTTGCAATATTCCTAAGGTGAAAAAAGGAAATCCTACAGACTTCTTTAATGTGAGTTCTAAATGACATATCTTGGTCAAAAATGACACCGAGGTTTTTTGCTTTATTACTGGAGGCTAATTTAATGCCGTCCAGGTGAAGGGGCTGACTAAGTAGTTTCTTTTTCAGAGCTTCTGGTCCAAAGACGACAACTTCTGTTTTATCAGAATTTAGAAGCAAGAAGTTTAGAGTCATCCAAGTTTTTATGTCTTCCAGACATGCCTGTAGTCTACCTAACTGATTGGATTCATCAGGATTTATGGATAGATATAGCTGTGTATCATCTGCGTAACTATGGAATTTTATCCCATGCTGCCTAATTATTTTACCAATAGGAAGCATATATATAGTAAAGAGAATCGGCCCAAGCACTGAACCCTGTGGTACTCCGCAAGTAACTATTGAGGTTGAGGAAGATCTATTGTTTACCTGAACAAACTGAAATCTGTTAGACAAATAAGATTTAAACCAACCTAGTGCTGTTCCTATTATACCGACACTTTGAAGCCTTTCTATGAGAATATTGTGATCAACAGTGTCAAAGGCAGCACTGAGATCTAACAGGACCAGAATGGTCACCAGTCCATTGTCTGAGGCTATGAGAATATCATTAGTAACCTTCACCAGAGCTGTTTCAGTGCTATGATGAGCTCTAAAGCCTGACTGAAACTTCTCAAACAGCTCATTATTGTTTAAATGCTCACATATCTGGTGTGCAACTATTTTCTCAAGAATTTTAGATAAGAAGGGAAGATTAGATATCGGTCTATAGTTAATTAAGTCGTTTTGATCAAGAGAGGGTTTCTTAAGTAGAGGTTTAATTACAGCAATCTTAAACTCCTGTGGTACATATCCATTGACTAAGGATAGATTCATTATATTTAAAATTGGAGCAGCGATCAGAGGGAAAACTTCTTTTAAGAGTTTAGTTGGGATTGGGTCTAAAACGCAAGTTGAAGGTTTAGATGAAGCTAATAATTTTAGTACATCACAAAGTTCGGCTGCATTAAAGCAGTTTAAGCATATATTAGGTTCCACCATTTTTGAGGCTGCCTCATTAACTAAGGAGGAAGCAAGCATATTGGGAAGGTTCCCAATTATCTTATTCTTTATGGAGTCTATTTTATTTATAAAGAATTGCATGAAGTCGTCACTGCTTAGAGCTTGGGGAATGGTTGGCTCGATAGAGCTATGATCCTGTGTGAGTTTGGCAACTGTATTAAAAAGAAACCTAGGATTATTTTTATTCTCCTCGATTAAAGATGAATAATATGCTGTTCTAGCTGTGTGAAGGCTCTTTTTATATAGCAATAAACTATTTTTCCATATTAAAAAGGAATCATGTAAATGCGTGGAGCGCCATTTTCTCTCTAGTTTTCTAACATTCTGCTTTAGGGTACGTAGCTCTAAATTAAACCAGGGAGTTAATCTTCTATGGCTAGCCACCTTCCTTTTCAAGGGGGCAACTTTGTCTATTGCCCGACGCAGGGAGGAATTAACGCTATGAACTAAAATGTCAAGTTGTGAGGGGTCACGAGTTAAATCACTGTTTTCTGTTCTGCATTTATAAACTGAGGAAATTAAAGTTGGAAGAGCTTCTTTAAAATTTGCTACAGCGTTGTCTGATAACGTTCTGGTATAATGAAGTTTTCTTTCAGGTTTGATATGATCCATTAGAGTAAGTTTAAAAGTGATAAGGAAATGATCAGACAGGATAGGGTTATGTGGAAAGACTGTTATTTCTTCACAGTCAATGCCATAAGTCAGCACAAGATCTAAAGTGTGGTGACAAGAATGTGTTGGTCCCTGCACATTTTGAGTAAAGCCTATTGAGTCTAGGATAGTGTTAAAAGCTGTATTTAGACTATCACTTTCATTATCAACATGAATATTGAAGTCTCCGACTATAATGACTTTATCAGTGTTTAAAACTAAGTCAGATAGAAAATCTGAAATCTGATCTAAAAATTGAGAATAAGGTCCTGGTGGACGATATAAGACCACAAACAAAAGTGGCTTTACTGCTTTGTTATGTGTATGAGGAAAGCTAAAAACTAGATGCTCAAAGGAACTGTAACTATTATTTTTTTGGAGATTAATTAGTAAATCGGAATGAAAGATAGTTGCTACTCCACCTCCTCGACCAGTACTTCGAGGGACACTAAAGTTTAAGTAGCTAGGGGGAGTTGACTCATTTATTGTGACATGGTCCTCTTCCTGCAACCATGTCTCTGCAAGACAAAACAAATCAATATTATTTTCACAAATTAAGTCATTTACTAAGAGTGTTTTTGAGGGGAGAGATCTTATGTTTAGTAAACCACATTTAATTGATTTGTTTTTATGTTCAGTCCGAGTTTTATTTATCTTTATGAGATTTTTATACTTTGCTCTAGTAGCATTAACTTTTAATTCATTAGTTTTGGGTAGTGGACGGGAAACTATCTCTATAGGGTAGTGGGTGGGTGGCAGTCCCTGTTCCTTGACCTGGACTCTGGGTTCCCTGATCTGGACTCTGGTTTCCCTGAGCTCGACTCTGGGTTCCCTGAGCTGGACTCTGGGTTGTCACGGCTTTGGGGAACTAGAGATAACCCTATCAATGTTCCTGGAAAGAAGCGAAGCTCCGTCCTCGGTGGGATGGATGCCGTCTCTACGTAACAGTCCAGGTTTTCCCCAGAAGGCCCCCCAGTTATCAATGTAGCCCACATCGTTTTCTGGACACCACCTTGACAACCAAAGGTGGAACGAAAGCATACGGCTGTACATGTCATCGCTAGTACGATCAGGCAGGGGACCAGAAAAAATTACAGAGTCAGACATCTTTTTGGCAGCCCTACACACCGAAGCTACGCTAATTTTAGTGACCTCCGACTGCCGTCGCCGGGTGTCGTTGCCACCAGCATGGATAACGATCCTGCTATACCGCCGTTTGTCCTTGGCCAAAAGCTTCAGATGGGACCTAATGTCCGCAGCCCTGGCCCCTGGAAGGCATTTGACGGTGGTCTTTCGTGTCTCTGGAGCCACATTCCTAACTATGGAGCTGCCAATTACAAGAATCGGCCTCTCCTGCTCGGCGGGTGCGTCGCTGAGCGGGGCGAACCTATTGTTCAGAGAAAGGGGCTGGAGGTTGGCCGCGGACTGGGGTCTGGCGCTAGTCTTCCTACGAACAGTCACCCAGCTCGCCTGAGGTCCCGGCTGCACGGGAGCTGTTGAAGGACGGCTAGGTCCTGTCCTAGTTGACTCCGCGCTAGCTACTGCTGGGCCTGGCTGTTCTACAGCGCGGAGCCGGGCCTCTAGCTCAGAAACCCTCGCCTCCAAAGCTACAAAAATGCTGCACTTATTACACCTACCAACTTCACTAAATGAGGCGGAGGAGTAACTAAACATCTGACAGAGAGAGCAGGAAAGAGGAGGAGGTGTAGAGAGAGATGGAGGGACAAGAGAGAAAGCTGCCGAAGCCATGCTAGCCGTAAAGCTAAGCTAACCAAGCGGTACCTTACCTTACCTAAGAACAAAGTAATTAACCCAGTAAAACGCTTAAAGAGTCCTAATCCGTGAAGAAAATTAACATTTTAATGTGTTTGTGTGTTAAAGCAACTCAGAAAAAACTTATTGACGGAGAAAGTTAGATCAGTTCAAGAGAGAGAGAAACACCGACTTGCTACAAACGAGTTAGTCACAAAACAGGAAATGACGCGATACGTCTTACCAACGCGAAACGTCTCCCGTCTTCGCGTTTGCGGAAAATGATAAAGGATAAAATGAAAATCTGGGTGGAGGACTTAACCTGCATCATATGATGCAAAAATAATGCGCTACAAAGCTTTGATGCCACATAGTGCAAACAGATAAAACCAGATATTCAGATTGACCATATTACAAAAAAACAACAAAAAATGATTTTTTTTCCTCATTGTAAAACTTTCAGGGCTTTGAGATTACCACTTGGAGGTATTTGGATTTTGGTGTTAAATAACGATTTTAGCTGTATGCTTAAGGTTGTTCTCTATTCCAAAGACGTTTTTGTGCCCTTGAGAGATTGCTTCAATATTTCTGCATGATTTTCTTTCCTTTCAAGTCTGTTATGTAAAGTGCATCAGTCCCTCCAGCAGCAAAATAACCATGCATTGTGACGCTGCCATTCTTCACCTGTCTGCTTCCCGAACAGTGTGATTGCTTGGCAATTCCATGCTGTATATGCTAACATATTGTTTGAACAGATGAAAGCTGTACTGTCATGCATCAATAAGTTGTATAAAAAGAACCAGACTCAAAGATGATCAATCATTCTCTTCCTGAAATATTTGCTGATTTAGATTATTTTTATGATGATACAATGGGATATTTTTAGGAGATTGCCTTTGCGTAGGGTAGATACAATGCATCCATGAATTTGCCTTCATTTAAAGTGCAATTCACCCCAAAAATAAAGTATTTTTGCTGTTAAATGAGTGTCTAATAGTGGTGTCCGCATGACTTGCTGTTATTTTTGATACTTTAGTACATTTTAGTAAAAATATTAATTCTGTACTAAAAAAACATTGGTGGAGTCCCCTCTTCACCTTTAAATTTTAAACTGCACTTTATTTGGAGCGGGCTTTGCTAAGAGCTCAGCTTGGATTTTTGATGACAAATTCCTGCTGTTGTCCGGTAGGCCTATTAGAGAACATCAGACTGGGAAACACCTCCTTTGTGAGTTGGCAACTCATGAGCCATTGGCTCTAAACGATACAGCTCAGGGCTGCTCACCTCCTCCGTAGAACCTTCCTCCTTTTACTCTCTTCCCTCTGAAGGAGGTGGAGGGAAATATTTAACCTCATAATTGCCCCCCCTCTGAGGCAATGAAGCTCACGTCGCTATTGCTTTTCATCTTTCTGGCTGTCTGTGATTGTCCTGTTGTGGAAGTGCTGAAGACGTGCTGCAGGCAGATCACACCCAGCCCTCACCCTCAGTGTTTAACAAGGCAATGCCTCATTTTGAGGCATTTTTCAAACAGAAAATGTAGGTGGAGTTTGAGCTACTCTTTAACTAGAAAGTTTCAAAAGCTTACAGAAGAATTACATTATTATAGGTAGGGGTGTCAAATTATTGCGTTAGTTGCAATGAATTAATTACAGCCATTTTTAGCATGCTATGTTTTTTCATTTTTTTTATTTTATTGTTTCTTTATGCTAGTCGCCTTTAAATGAAATCAGTTCTAATGCTTTGCGCTTCTTGTGCCTGAGTTGTTAGGAGTTAACCACACTCTGAAGTGGAGAGTGAAGGCTATAAAATCATCAAGCTGACTGCTTTCTATTGTAGTGGAGAAGGCAAGGTGAGAAGCAATGGTGAGTTGCAGGCAGTGTTGCTAATTTAGATATATTACACAAGTTTTAAGACCCCTTTTGTGATTCTCTTTCAAAAATAAAAGCGAATATCGACAAATCCAACAATGGGTAAAGCATGCAACATTGTTACTAACTCTTCTCACTGAGTAATTCTTCCATCTCAGACTACTTACAAACACAGGAGGCAAGGCAAGCAGTCTGCACCACAGTCTGCTCCAGCCGTATGGCAACCATTGTTATAAAAATAATGTGTGTGTTACATGTTGTTTGAAGCAGTAATGTAGCTGGAGTGAGAGCAGATATTTACCCCACTGTGTCCAGAATGCTAATGAACTGGGCATGCTCAAAGCAGGAAGTTGCAGTAGCCATTTGGGACTGGTCACAAAAACAACAGAATGTAAATGCTGGAAATGCATCTCTTCAGGTCAGTTAAATACAATAAATTACTTTGTAAGATACATTTTTAAATTATATATATATATATATATATATATATATATATATATATATATATATATATATATCAAACTTTTGTTCAAACATACTAGTGTAATGAATTTAAATGAAAATACTTCAAGATGAGGGTTTTCTCAGACCTTTTTTGGTTAGGTATTAAAATGAGATTAATTACATTAATAATGCCCGCTAGCCCCCAGTTTTGGAGGCACGCTTCTTAGAGTAACATTTAACTTTCAACAGTAAATTTTTTGTTATTACAGACACCAACAGTTGGTCTAAAGTCAATAAGAGTAGCTACTATTTCTAATGTTTATTTGCTTCTTTACAATGGAAACAAGCTGCTAATGTGTATTTTTTGTCATTCAACCTCAATTACTCATGCCCACTATGAGTTTCTTGAGCATTTTCACATTCACAGTATCCCAAGAGCTTCCCATTATATGAGCGCAATCTGAACATTTTAGACCTTTTACAAGCTGTAAAAAGCCTTACAGAGTGTAGGTATGGCAAATACGCAAAAAAAAAACAAAAAAACAGCCTCGGGTTTAAAAAGGTTAGTTACAGATCATTATTATCATTAATAATTAATCTGGAAAAAATGTATTCTCATGACAGCACTGATTATAGGCTTGTCAACATTTTTAGAGGTGTTGTAGTTGCGCACAGGCATGGCAGGACACAAGGACTACATTCAGAGAACAAATGAGACCTAAGAACACTTTCTCTCTGAGTAAGATAATGGAATGATCAAAAAACATCAGAGAAGATATCAGGAATGAAATGGGTACAAATGGACCACTTCTGTTCAAACAACTGTACACAAGTGTTAACATTTTGAGGCTGTCCAGCTATAAATTGTTCAGGAAAGAGACAGATTCTATGTCCCTGAGTTTTTGGTGTGCCAGACCACGATGACTCCTTAAGGATAAGCAGAAATGGAAAATTAATCAACAGGTGGATCATGATAACTACTGTTACAACTGATAACACCATCCCAAATGTGATGTATGAGGATAGCAGCATCATGTTGTGGGGTAGATCAGATGAGACATTCAAATGGTAAACATACTACCAAATTACAAACAAATAGGGTTATGTTTGAAAAAATATATATTATGAAGTGGCCAACCCAAAGCCTGTATCTCAGTCTTTCTTAATATTTGTGGGCGGAGCTGCGGTCACTTGGTACACTAGTTTTATGAGGAGGAATGCACCAAAGTTCCAGCAATCTATTGTGAGAAGTTTGTTGAACGATCCCAGAACATTGAACCCAAGTCATCCAGTTTTTCAAAGGTTCTGTGGCCACAGGCCTTTATTTGAGCACAGTGGACAGCACAGAAAGAGGGAGAGAAATGGGGGAGAGACAACAATTTTGGTAATCCTAGTTTAGTTGGATTAATAATTAAAAACACACAAACACACACACACACACACACACATATATATATATATATATATATATATATATATATATATATATATTGCATGTAAATATCTGGTTTTAATTGCAAATCTATTTGAGAAGGAGTTGGAGAGCTTTAAAAAATACTAACAGATTGCTAATCTGACTGAGACTGAGAGACTAAAAGAAGAATCAGAAAAATAATAATAGTCTAGATCTGGAAAGCTGGTAGAATCATGCGTCAAAAGACTCACATAATTTTTATGTTGTTGTGACAGAATTTGGTAAAGATTAAAGGATACAAATACTTTAACAAGCTTTGGATTTAGCTTAGAGATTCAGCACTGTCACTCACCTATATCTGGATGTGAAAGGTTGAGTATAAATGTAATTTATTTTGGTACACAAACAAATCTGACTCAACTTGTGTTTGTAGTGTCACAATGTACTGCGTAATGTCCCCTGAAACGACAAGTTGTTTGGATGTAGTGCGTGTCAGATTTGAAATCAACCTTTCAAAAAGGTGTGACTTGTGCTGCTGTGCTGAAGGAAGCAAAATAAGACACTTCCCGCTACGCAGTGATCTGGGATTTACTCCATTGTGCCATCGGGGTTATGTTTTGTTACACTCAGTTCTCGCTCAGCTGCATCTACTGTTCCCTCTCCTGGACCCTCTTATTTGCCATGATAGTGGCTTTTAGGTAGAGTTAGTTCAAACTACTCAGTGTTGGTCTGGAGCTTGCTTTATAGCGCTTGACAACAAATTTAGAGGGATATGTTAATCCTTGCAACACGTCTTCCTCTTGTGGAAATTGAGTAAAGAGTTTGTGGTATATATTCAGAAAATATGCTCCTGATTATGCAGTCGTGAGACAGAGGTAGTAATTTTCTTTGCTGACAGACTGCAATTTGTTCTCTGTTGTTAATACAGACATTGCTCTCAGAACCTTTGCTTTATCAAGCTGTTTTGATGTGTGGAGTACTTTTACATCAGTCTATGTAACCAGCATTTAGGCACCCGGGTGTGATTACTGTCCTCTTTCTTTGTCACTGCGCTTTCCCATGAATGTGATCCCACTGTAACATTTACCTGCATAATTCAATATCCCCTGCTCTGACAGACAACCATCTGTCATATTGATCCCCCTTAAAGGGATTGAGAGAGCTCATCTGATGGGGGTGTTGTAATGTTGACATTCTTAGAACACATAACACCAAGCTGTCCAACCTGCTTGCCTGTCATAAATATAAGAAAAGCTTTCACTTCTTAAAACTGTAGAAACATACTGCATTTTTCATTTTTTTTAGAACCGTAATCGTATTGAACAATTTTAACCGATTTCATTGATATACTAAGCCAAAAGGTGGTATACTGTACTCATATTTTCTTCAAATTCCATTTATTTTGCAAAACTCAAACAGAGAGAATAAAATGATCCCTCTTAAGACCACTCCAGACCCCAGCCTTACCACCGTTAAGCTTGTTGAGTGTATTCGACCACAGAGCCGCATTAAACCATTCTCACCTGGGTACATTTTTCTGAAAGTTCCTGAAAACCTGGTAGTCATGTTTTTTTTTCTGAATCCAATAAAACGGAAATCCCAAAATGGATTCACCACAAAAAAATCTCAAAATGGAAACTCACAACTTATATCATGTTTTAGACACTACCCCCCTTTTTTCTTAATTGTAAGTGAGGGCACAGGATATAGTTTACAGTATGTCATGCCTTAATTAAAACATATTCTTCTGTTATTTGTTTTTTAAATAGAGAAATATCTATCCATTCATCATCTAAACCATCTATCCTTTAAAGGTTTCAGGGGTTGGGGTTTCCTGATCATGGGGTGAGGTGCATGGTACATGTATACACTGGACCAAGTCCATCGCAGGATAAATAGGGCAGGGAAACACAGGACAAATAACCATACACCCACACGCACTCATACTTAAGGTCATTTTTAGAGAGACCTGTTACCCAAACAGTCAACTTTTTGATCTGTGGGCGGAAGCAGCAGTACCTGGAGGGAACATTCAACCTCCGTCAGACAGACCACTAGCTGGGATTTGAACATTAGTCAACTCTAGTAAGATGCTGGGATTTGAACATTAGTCAACTCTAGTAAGATTACTCACTGACAGAAAAATTAAAGAAATTAAACAAAAATTCCTCCAATTCAGTTCAACTGTTCTTTAATAGGTGGAGCAGTGTTTTTTCCTCCATTGAGGTATCAAACCTCTAATGATTTCTAAGCATGCTTAATATAAGAATCACTGAAGTCTGGAAACTGGTCAACTGTATCACACTTAATATCTACTTGTGCCTACTGGTGGGGGTCAGAGGACCTGGTGGGAACAGTATTTGGCAGCCTCGCTTCTGTCAGTGTGCCCCAGGGCAGCTGTGGCAATAATGTAGCTTACCATCACCAGTGTGTGAATGGATGAATGACTGAATATAGTGTGATGTGCAAGTAAGAGTTATATTTTAAGAGAGAAATGTGTGTTTTATACAACAGAGAGAATATGTTTTTTCAGGGGGGATGGATCTACAATGTAATTTGGTTGAAATAAAGCTCATATGTAAAATTTATTAAAAAAATATAAATATAAAAAAATCATTTTGAGATTTATAGCTGAGAATAAATATTACTTCACTGTTTTTTGTCACATGGAAATAAAACACTGATAATATTACAAATATCCCCTTTGCAATACTGAAATTTGAAATGTTAATAAACTAAGCTAAATGTTTTACCAGAGATTCCAATAATCGTAGTTCGTGTTGTAGTAGGTGTAAGATAAACTCTTTTTGCAGCTTTGAAGCAGGAACAGTTTTGTGGAGCAACCTAAAGGTCTCCTGGGCTGTGCAAATAAAAAACATATTTAAGGACAGACATTAAGACAGAAAAAAATGTAAACTATGCCGAACTTTCAGTATTAAATATCCTGGCCTTTGCCCACTTATTGTCACGGTTCCTGTCTGAGATTAAAAAGGGAAACAGCCTGCCTCCATGTTTATTTGAGCCTTTTTTTAATATCTCCACTGAGGCTCATTAAATTCAGGAATGGTCCTTCAAATACTGGCTGCAAAATTGATAAGGCAACAGAAAATTGAAGATCAGCTGGAAGCACAGGGGGTGGACTGAGGAGAATGGATGTGGCCAGCAGCAGATGAGAAGTGGGAGAAACAGATTGCTTTTGACTTCAGGTCTGCTGGGAAAACCTGCTAAATCTAAACAGCGGCAGGAACAGACAGGCAGTCAGGGTAATGTCAAAGACTAGTTATCAGAATTGAAGAATTGTGCTTAATAGCCCACAGTTAAAACAGCAGACCTACCTTGACATGAAGTGGGACAGGCCATTCTGTTCTAAAAAGGGTAATTAGAACAGCTGGTGAGTAATCAGCACAATAAAGGGTAGGTGGCGATGGGATAATCCAGGAAGATGAGGCACAATATGCTCAGAGCCAAGGCCCTAAGGCGGCTATATTAACAGTTGTAAACTAGTGTCCTTGTTCACATTTAATACAGAAAAAAACTACACTTGTAATGTTAGAGGACTGGTACAAGGTGAAGATAGGAAATGAAAACAAAAAACCCTAATCCCTGTACATGAGTATTATAGGGTTTGATAGGTGACTGCTACTTATCTTCAGCAGTCAGTGGGGGGAGGATGGGTTGGGCTCCCCCTGAAAAGGTCATCAATCCATCACAGTGCATTGCTGAGAAAAAAACAGGTAATTTCGGGTGGCCGTCTATATGTTTATTGAAGCACCAAGGAAAGCCCGTAACAATTACAAAATGATAATATGAATATTAATTAAAAAATAGTTATGATAATACTAGAAACCATAGAGCAAATCTAATCCATCCCCTTTGTTTATTCCCAAATGTAATCAAGATGCATTATTATCAGGTGAGACGTTTATTTTCCACATTTCTTACATTGTTGTATCAAACTGAAAATATTATGAAGTCTGACTGAATATTTTTGTAAAATTTTGACCAAAGCAAGACAATGATAAATTAAATAATTCATTAGAAAGTGAGAATGTGATAAAAAAAAAATGTGTCCATTAAGCAGATGTTTTCAATTGCAGATTCCTATTTAAAGCATCTGATTAATTTTTAACAGAAAAATGGTTGGATAAAATATTAGGGAGTCAACGTGTTATTAAATATGTTAGGCTTGGTTTACTTTTTTGCTCTTCCCTCTTGTACCTGCAAGCCCAGAACTGGACCAACTCCCTTCCTGCAGCACAGACCTGAACTTTAACAACAGAAACAGAGTGTAGACACAGACTATGTGCCTACCAATACTGTTGATTTTAAGCATATTGTTCTCTTCCAAATTAAGCACAGTAACATATCCAGTGAAAGTGGTGTGTTATGTCCAGAGAATACACGGTATTATTAGGCTAGCTTTTATTATCAGACTGAAGCATTCTTAACACCAGGCTCGTCTCGCTGGAGTGACGTCACACTGTGGCGACCCTGCTACTGTCGCGCACAGTTGTACACCACATTTCCTCTTCTTTTTTAGAAATCTGAACAAACATAACAAAAAAATGTCAAGGCCTGGCCAGAACCAAACTGACTGGATAAACCAGGTAGACTGCTGGTTTACCCGCATAGCCTTGTGGAGTATTCTGCCACATGGCAGGCTATGCACTAACTGCAAGTCCAAAACTCATAAACATTTAAAAGTCTGTAATATAGTCACCGAGATAAGGAGGTCTCTGGCGGATCCGCACAGGGCGCTGACCCAGCTGAAGTGGTCTGGCCGGCAGGTCTGGTTCCGTTGGACGCCCAGCCGGAACCTCCAGCTGCTCATCCTGAAAGTCCAAATCCCCACCCATGGGACATGGGTCGGGCGCAGCTGGCTGTTCAGAGGGAGAAGGTGATGCCACCCGTCGTAGACGACTTGCATGCCAGCGCGACCCATCATCCAGGCAGAAAGTGGCTGGTCCCAGCTGTGCAGTGATCTGCTGTGGCGTGGACCACAATGACAGCAGCTTGTGGGACCGATTAGGTCGACGAACCCAAACCCAATCCTGTACGGCAAGGGCAGGGAGTTTCATACGATGCTTAATGTCAAACGTCTGTTTCATGCGGTGCTGCTGAGCTGCCACCCTGTCACAAACAGAAGGTTCAACTGCTGGGTCATTCCCCGTTGGTTGGCGTAGCTGATCCAGGGGAAGTTGCAGTTCCCGTCCTACCGTTAGTAGGGCAGGGGAGCAGCTTGTCGTGGTGTGGGGTGTTGCACTATAGTGGAGAAGGGTGTTCTGCAGAGCTGTCGCGAACTGGAGGCCATCTGCCAGGTGTGCTCTGAGTCCGTTCTTGAGGGTCTGGTTAAACCGCTCCACACCGCCATTGGCCTGTGGATGATAGAAGCCGGTCCTGACATGTTTGATGCCCCTTCCCGGCGGTGAAGGCAGCAAAGTCAGCTGAAATAAACTGGGGCCAATTGTCAGGGGTGATGTTGTTCGGCATACCCCAACGGAAAAAAAGGGAGGAGAGGAAATCGGTAACCACTCTGGTGGTGAATGTGCCGGTCGGCAGCACCTCAGGCCATTTGGAGTGGAGATCATAGACGACCAGGAGGAAGCGTTGATGTTGAGGAATGCTGTGGAGTGCGCCGCAGACGTCAACTTGAATATGAGTCCAAGGCCCTGGTGGTCAAGCCAAGGGCTGCAAGGGTGGAGTGGGGGGTGGGCCCATCTTAGCGCTTGTCAGACAGGCTGTACAATCTTTGACCTTTTTCTCTATGTCCTGCACCGTTGTTTGACCTTGACAACTCCCTGGTGACCTTCATGTGGCAAGGACAGGATACGTGCTCTTAAAGCAGTGGGGACAAAAGTGCATAGTCCTCTTGCGACACAGACATCGTTCCAGCAGGAGAGGTCGTCTTTAACACGGTGGAAGGGAGCCAGTTCATCAGAGACTCTGTTGGGCCATCCCTTGCGGATGAACGTGCAGAGCTGGGTAAAAACAGGGTCGTGTGCAGCTGCAGCATGGAGCTCCTGCAGGGAAACGGCCGATTGGAGGGGCGTGTGTAGCATGAGGACCAGCTCTGGCTCTGAAGGGTCCTGAAAAGTGTCCAGTGAAGGGCTGGTTGTGGCTCTGGAAAGCAGGTCTGCTACAAAATTGTCCCTACTGGGCATGAACTGTGTGGTGAAGTTATATGCCTGCAGTCTCTCAGACCACTGATATAGGCGCAAAGGCCTGTGTCCTGATCCAGTTGTAGCAAGCATAGCTGTGAGGGCTTGGTGGTCCGTCCGCAATGTGAAGCGGTGTCTGTAAAGATACATATGCCACCTTTCACATGCACAGACGCAGGCAAGCGCTTGTCTCTCCCCGACCGAGTAGTTCTGTTCAGCTGGGGTGAGCGATCTAGAAGCGAATGCCACTGGGCGCTCTGTACCCTGCTGGAGCTGGGAAAGTACAGCACCGACCGCAGTGTTAGATGCATCACAGGTCACAAACGTGGGGCTCTCTATGTCGAAGTGGGCAAGCACTGGTGGGGAAGTCAGCTGGGATTTTAACCGACGAAATGCTGCAGAGCATGCAGGTGTCCAAGACCAGGGCACACCTTGATTAAGGAGAGCACGTAGTGGCGCAGTGGTTTCTGAATAGCGTGGGAGGAAACGAAGGTACAAGGCGGTCATCCCCAGGAATTATGATAGTTGGGCCGGGCAGGAAGGTTCAGGCAGGCGCAGGACGGCATCTACGTTTGAGTGAAGTGGACTCACTCCATCTGCGGCCAAACGAAACTCCACAAACTCGATGGCAGGCGCCGCAAAGACACACTTCTCCCCATTCAGCGTGAGATTATGGTGAGCAAGTACATTGAGCACTCTGGAAAGGCGGTCATCATGCAGGGCGGATGAGGCCCCATACACCACGATATCGTCCAGATACACGACCACACCTGGAATGCCAGCGAAGATGGTGGTCATGACCTTCTGGAAACAGCGGACCAGAGAATAGACGGACCACGACTGTATTATTAGGCTAGCTTTTATTATCGGACTGCAGCATTCTTAACACCAGGCTCGTCTCGCTGGAGTGACGTCACACTGTGGCGACCCTGCTACAAGGTCACGCACAGTTGTACACCACATGGTGCTCATGACGTTCAACGTTTTTCCCTAAAATAAACCCCAATACTGAATGTTATTATTTTAACACTGTTGTATTCAAATATTACTTGAACTGTACCACAGTACACAACAGTGGCTTTATCATCGTTTTGCCACAATATATATATATATATATATATATATATAGTTGTTATAGAACATCTAAAATCACTCTCTATACAGATATGGCTTTTGCCAAATAGGAAAATTACTGAAGTTAATTTGGCATTTTGTTTTAGCATTATTTGCAAATTTTGTGATCATACATATTCAAGAGTTCTTTTAGCAATAGGTAATCCACTCTTTTTTCCTTAATAATACAGGGAAAAACAACTATGCACAAACAAAATCTTGGGGATGTGTAATGTATACCTTCAAATATTCAATAGAAAAAATATGAATAATGTATTATTAGTATATTCTGAAGCACCTACACTTAAATACCCCCAAATCTAAAGTTACCTCTTTTTAAAATCTCAACGAAAATATCTCTGCTTTTCCCCCTGAACTCGGAATCATCATATGAACTTTTTCCCTCTTTGAGCTCGGCAAAATACTGAAGTGTGGAGTTTGACAGCATGTGTGTAGGGAACATCCTGATTACAGCTGAGACCAAAACAGAGTCTGAGGTCAGGACCACAATCTGTCTTGCAGGCTGACTTGGGGGTCCCAAGTCAGCTGGATAACTGCAGTCTAAAGCTCAAGCCTGTGTGCCCCCACAATCATAAACACCCCTGGCAGTGGTGGGGATGGGATGTATATATACATGTTGTGGAGAATATATAAATTCATGCAGTGTCCCAACTTGTTTAAATGTCAGGAGGACAATGATGTTTGTGGGATTATTCTGCAAGGCGATAGGATCTCTGTGGGAGTTCTTAAAGGTTTCATTTCACTACTTAAGTTTATCCAAGCTCTGTTATTCTGCGCAGGAAGCAAAGGATTATATATATATATATATATATAGTATATATATATGAGAGTTGAGGGAAAACTCTTGGAATCTTTTGGAAAAAAAGGATATCTGGAAAAGCTAAAATATCAGTGTAAAGATTTTAAGCAAGTATAATATGTTATATGTGCTTTTCATAACATTAGATACTAGTGTCAGTAATCCTGGGTAAGTAGTATTGATATGAGGAAAGGTATCTTAGGTTGCTTATTTTGCTTAATTTAGCTTATTTTGCTTAAGTTAGCTTGTAAATATTCCTCAAGTTTATGACATTCTTCTGAAACATGGTTAAGCAGGGTGTGGTGTCATTCTCACATACATTTAGTTTTTAACACACATTTCAAATCATCATATAATGTAATGTAAAATGGCGTATACAAAGAGATTAAAATAGGGAGGCACTATTTAAATAATAGCTTCAATCACTGAAGAGTATTTTTCAAGTTACTTTTTCTTCTGCAGTGCTTTTTGTCTTCTGCTCTCACATGCAGTCTCTTTCTCATTGTTGAATCATGAAGGTTAACCTAACAAAGTTCAGGGAGACCTTCAGTTGTTTAGATGGTCTCATTTGACCTCCTGGATGAGTCATTGATGCATTCTTATTTTGGTAGGGTGGCTACTCCTGTCATGTCTACCACTGTTCAATTAATTCTCTATTTGTACATAATGGCTATCACTTGTTCTGTGGAGCCTCAATGCTTTAGAAATGGTTTTGTAACCATTTTCAGATTATTACATCTCAGTTACTTTGCTTGTACTCTCGATAAATCTTTGCAGACTGGTAATTGATGTGTTGCTTGTCTAGATCTTTTAGCCAACATTGGGTTATCAGACAAGTTCTCATTGAAGTAATTTTTTTCCTGTTATCAGTCATGGGAGTTACTAGTCAAACTAAACTCATTTTGTGTTGGTTAATCACAGGTAATTCATAATTTAACAAAAGGGACAGTTACTTTTTCACAGAGGGACAAGTTGTTCTGCCAAACAGTTCTCCCTTAAAAATGGATTGTACTGTTTTGTATTTAGTCAGATTCTCTTAAAAAGTAAATTTGATCTGAAACATATAAGTGTGTTAAAAATATACCTTTAGAACAAACCTCTTGGAGAGTAAATACTTTTTCAAACATTGTAGATGAATTGCTCACTTCCGTTTATAATGGGGGTTGAAGTATTCTGTCTCTTTTTGAAGCAAAGCTAAATGTCCTCAAAAAACTTATTTTTTGGCTCTTTCCATCCCTCAGTTCAACAAAACAGACTTTATATCTTAAATGTCACCAAACTTTTGTTTTGACTAGGCTACCACTAAATATAGTCCAAGTATCCCCAGTGGTATTTGTACCACAGCATGACAACAGGTTCAATCTAAACATGATTATTTCAGTTATATTCCACTCAGATTTAAAATGGTATCTTTTATTCTATATATCCTATATTCTATTTCTGCAAAAGTAGATTTTTCAATTTCCCCTTAAAACATTTATTGTACATCTCATCTTGTTCTTGTGAACCTGGTATTGTGTCTTCTCTTGCAAGCTGAATATCTTTTTATATAAAGAGTTTCAAAGAAAATGTATTTGCCTGCACTAAGGGTGTTATTGTAGTTTGAAGTTGACAATAATGCTACCTGCTGGTATTGCATAGGTGTGATGTGTTTGATTGGAATCATGTATTGTTACAACAAAAACACTGGTCTTGTGAACAATAACCCTGTAGCATAGAAGCTGACTGAGGTAATATTTAACAAGGTGTAATGTGTTAATTCGTTGGAAAAAACCAGATGACACACATTTCAAAGCTTGGTTAATCTTAATCCTCAGACCTCATTCAAATAATCAGCAATCACTGGCTCCTCCAAGTGACATTTTGAAAATCAAGATAGTTGGCATCCACAAATTAGGAAAGAAGTATGTGGCTGGAAAGTATTCTCAGGTTTACCTTGGTTTACCTTGTAGTGTGAATATCAGTCACCACAATGAGATTAAAACAGTGGTCACAGAATATGCCAAAAACATTTACAGATAAGTGCTTGTAGGGGCAAGTACAACTCTAGTTCTCCAGTGCCACCATTATACAACTTTGAGTGGGTCCCTGTCGCAATACACTAGAATTAAATGAATGTTTAATAGCCAGGTTTTTGCAGAACTTGCTGACATCACAATGAGGTAATTCAGTCTTTTGATTCAGGTGTGTTGAAGAAGGGAAGCATCCAAAAGTTGCAGGACAGTTGCTGTTGAGGACTGGAGTTGCAGACCGCTGGCTCACAGGCTTTCTAGAAAGGTGAAATAGAAAACCAAAACAAATTTACAAAATCCCTAAAGGGGGTGTTCAACCTGTGAAAAATATTATTCTGCCCCAGAGCACCTTCATGAAAATAACTCAAAAAAATGTTTTCTTATGAACATTTAGGCAGCGAAGCAATAACATTTTAAAAAGAAGGGAGGTTGCAGAGTTTCAGGAACATTTTTACAGCTATTTGGCTTAGAGTTGAATTGATTGTTTTCTGATTTTGTTTCACAGATTTTAACACGTGGAATATTCCACATTGAGGGCTATTTATGCAATTTCTGCCAACTCTGAAAGAAAATATTAGCAAATCTGAAAACTAAAGATGAAAACAGGCACAAAGGTCCTAATTTACACCTTACAAACTACGATGAACATATTTGCTGGTACAATCTAAAGACCTTATTATAATAAAAACTTTTTGCATTTAAAGATGGGTACAGTCATTAATTTAGTCGCAGTTTTTATCTTTTGAAAATTTTTAATATTGATAGAAATACTACACATGAATGAACATAAATTGTGTACAAAGTAAGCTGCCAATAAGTGACCACTGTGTCTTTGAACAAGATAGTGTCCCAAAACCAATGACCAAATCAAAGAAACAATTACCTGGCACAGAAATCATCTTTCTTACAAATCCATCCCAGTGCTCAGCTCAAAAGACCTTGTAAAAGTTATAAATTAATAATTACTGGGGTGTAGGTAAATGGAGGGGTCTAAAAAGTAACAACAGTAGGGGTACAGGTAATTCTGTTAAAAACAATTATTTCTTACCATATGATCTGTTTTCATTCACTGACTAAATATACTCAAATTGAAGGGTTTATATTTCCTAAAAAAATAAATCAGTGTGCGATTCTACTATTGTCATTATTATGAACGGTACATTTGTTTTACCTTTAGCTCTTTTTTAACCAGGTATTCCAGGAAATCTACCCTCCTCAGTGGAATCTTACACCTTCAGGAAATACGTCCATTGTTGGCTCACTCACTCTGCACTGTATGCGACTAAACAATTTTAACTACGAGTGCCAAATAACAGATGATGCTTATTCTCCAAACATACACGCACACACTCATTCTTTCAATCTGGAAAAATGATTTCATCCGTGTAAGTTTATACAAGAAAATATTTCTTTCTGTTTCAAGTAAAATTTTATAACTGCATGATTGTATTTTTTTATTGCAACCTCCTGGAAGCTGCTCCCAGGTATGTTTTTATGATTGTTCTTGAATACGTGGCATGTTTACCACGAAATAAGACAATCTGGTGGAAATATAGGATACAACCTGTTCTTATGGGATAAGTATGGGGTATTTTTTTTAAGAGCAACTTCTAACTTTTTTAGTGACCAAGTATATTTATAACAAATTTTATATAAATGAAGTGAATTTGCTTTGTTATTTTATTTATTAAATTAACATTAAAAGGTAGGCATAGTTTAATCTAAACCATTGTGACTCTGTATAATTGTCATGATTTGAAAAGATCTAATAACCCTGCCCATAATTTACTACTTTGCAAGCAGGAAATCTAAAACTGTCTTCCTTGAGGATGTAGCACTGACCAACCAAATCATTTTACAGAGCCCCTTCGGATGTTTCAATTAGTTCTCCCTCATCAATATGTCTGGGCCCAGCCATTAAGCAGGCACATCATCAAACTTTGTTAGGAAAATATGTGCTGTGGTTCCTAATAGTGTGTTTAATGACAAGAGAGCGTGCTTCAAAATGTGCAAACTGTCATTTTCGAAGCCTCATAAAAACAAGCCTGCTGGTTTTACTGACACTTGAGCCTCCCCTCGCATCAACAGAGGAGGTATGATCATGCGTTTCCTGTGTGCTCCCTATATTTTATTTTCCTTCATCATGTATGCTGGGACTGTAACAAAGAGGGTTTTCTCGATGTTTATTTAGGAACAAGATGAAAAATTGATAAGATACATTCATTTCTCCATCTATCTGATTTGCTGTTTCATAACAGAGAAGCTGCTCTTGCAGGCACTATGAACAATTCAAGGTCTTTCTTCTATTGTAAATATTTGTGTATTGATTCTTGCCCACAATGTCTGGGCAGCCTCATGGCAAGGAGAAGCAGATGGACTATTGTTACATTTTGCTGGATCACAATAATCCTCCTTTGCTGATAAACCCGCTGTATGCTAAACAGTGTGAATTGTTGTTGGTCTAACCAAGCATTTGTATAATATTCTATGAAATGGAGCTTTGCAAATATGTTGAAAGAAAAAAGTAAGGTATTTGTCTTGTTCATATGGAAAACACTCGTGCAAAAGAAGATATGGCAGCCTCCAATTGTGCACAATGGCCCATGTCTTTATAGGTACAATTTAGCTGTGGGACAGAATGTAACCCCCCCCCCCCCCCCCCCCCCCAGAAAACCAGACATCATTTTGCGAATTATTTATTTAAATAATGGTGCAGAAAATAAATATTCGGTCAATGACAAAAGGTCACATCAGTCCTTTGTAATGTAAGCTTGGTTGGCTATAACAGAGCTCATATGTTTCCTGTTTCCTATAGCTCGTATTTTGATCTATTCTTCTATGCAGATCTTCTGTAGCCCTGGGAGATTTTGTTGCTGTGGCTTGGCAATGTAGACTTTTAATTCAGTTCTCGTTTTATATTAGTGCATTTTTCATGATTGACCCTTTAAATTCAGGACCAAATTCAGGACCAGCTAACTTGTTTTGACTGTAATGAGAAATTAGTAAAACGGCTGCTACGTGACCTTTTTAGACCAGTACGATTGCCGAGTTTAACTAACTTGATGACTTACACAGAATTGAAGGGTGAAAACAAAGCTGGGGAAAAAAAAACCATCTGAAATTTGCACAATACAGAGTAAACGTTAAAGTTGAAAGTGCTACAAGCATTTAACATTTATATAATATGAATAGGAACTGGAATTAACACTCACGCTATGGAATATGTAAAGGAAAGCCATCATTTACAGTAAGTATGCTCCTACGCCAACACAGTATCTTGCAGTATTAGTGTAAATATGCACTCAAAAAAGTCAAAACTTACATTTACTTAAAAATGTTATGTCAAGTGGTTGACTTTTTTGAGTGTGGTTTCTGATTAATTAATTTTGACATTTATTTGGATTGTGGAAGGACCTAGACTGATTTAAACAGTACTCAAAAAAGGCCTTTGTATAAATATTTATGTTCTCAAGGTTTTAAATCCATGATGACGTACTGTTACTGTGTAAAATGTGTTACTGTGATCTCAGCTCTCCTAGGTCATTGACCAGTTCCACTTGTGTAGTTCTGGGCTGTTTCCTCACCGTTCTCAATATCGCGTGTACCCCACATGCTGACCTATTGCATAGAGCCTGGGTTGAGGGAGATTGTCGGTAACAGGGATAACGCTCCCAGTAACTGAACCTTCTCCCTGAACTGTAGCCAACATTTTACTTTCTTTTAAAGGGACAGTTCTTTTGTCCTTTTTCTGTCTTTTCTCTGTCATGTCAAACCCTCAGTCATTTGTGGTAGATGACTGCTCATACTGGAGCAGGTAGAATTCATTTAGCTAAATGTGAGTTTTTCCTCTCCCCTGTCATGCTTTCTCAGTATGAGGGATAGCTGTTAAGTCAAAGACATGATGCAGGGGACCTTCTACTGTTACTATAGGATCATGCAGGAGGAGTGAATGCTGCAAGTCAATGACTATGTTAGGTTTCCTTAGATAGAAAATTTAGAAAACTTTTAAACTGATTAGCAAGTATGTATGACTGAATTGAAAAGACATGAAAAGTGCCTTGAGATTACATCTGTTTATCAAAGAGTTTCCCTGATTGTCTGCCTATTTGCCTTCCCTATGTCTTTATATCCATGCATCTTCAGGTCTTCGTCGTTTCGTCCTAATTTCCCTCTCAGTTCATCATTGTAGTTGTCGTTCTCCTTCTTCCTGAGACTGATTCCGTTATTTTGTAAATTTGCGGCACATTACCATTGAAGTATGGAGTTTCTACCACTAAAAGACTCTCTATTTTTGGGACAATGACAGTGTTTTGAATTGCCACAACGTAAATAATGTGAACTGAATCTTGTATTTTTTCAGTTTTCTAATAATTGTTCCAACAGTTGATCACTTCTACTTCTGACAAAGCTGCATGGCTATTATAGATTGGCTCACCCCAGTCTTGAGCAGGCGTACAATCTTTTTTCCTGGTGTCCTTGGACAGCTCTCTGGTCTTGGCTATGGTGTTTGAAGGTGTGGTCAGGTGCCTTTTTAAACAGACGAGTTCAAACAGGTGCAGTTAATACTGGTAACGAGTGCAGCATAGAAGACCTTCCCAAAGAAGTAGTGACCGGTCTGTGAGGGCCAACATTCTTGCTTGTTTGTAGGTACTAAATACTTCTTTTGTGCACTATTATACCAATACGTTCTTTTAAATCCTACAATGAGATTTCCTGGATTTTTTTCAACATTCTTTCTCTTACAGTTATGTACCTATGATGACAATTACAGCCCTCTCTGATCTTTTTAAGTGGGAAAACTTGCACAATCGGTTGTTTGCCGCCAAATACTTTTTTTGCCCCACTGTAAAACAAAACACAGTGAGAAGGAAATCACATTCTCTTGAACAGTAAGAGTCACTACATATAAAAATAATGCTGCTCAACACCAGGATTTGCAGCAGATCGAGGAACCCTAATCCTTTTCTTTCACAACTGTACCCCTCATTTTAAAGGACTTTGCTTTAAATATATCTATATATATTTTTCCTTTTGACCCTATGTCTAAGGGAGAGCCTAGTAGGTAAAAAACTTGCTCAACAGTGTTCATAAAGCCAATTTTACAACCTAACTGCTCTTCTTAGAGAATAGTGAAATCAGTCCAATAAAGACTGTATATATCTGTTTGCATAACTGAGACATTTTAAAGTAGTATTTGGTTGATAAGTAAAAGAAAAAGGTTTAATTTGACTAAAAAGAAAAGAATCAACAACTTAAAATCATGGACTCCATTCCCACATGGAAAGAATGCATATAAACATATAGGTTGTAATATATGTTTTGATATAGGTTTTGAATATATGTAACATATATAAAACTGGAAGTTTACACACACATATATGTAAACATTAGCTAGGAATAATGTATGATAGTTGCCAAAGTGAGCTAAATTACCGGTTTTTGCAATGAGCAATATAGGAGACATATATGTACATAAAGGGCTTACATGTGGATTAGGGGTGTGCAAAGCAGCCAATATTTGTATCTGTATTTGGTGAGGGGGTAAAAGTATTTGTATTTGAGAACAATTCAAAATAGGCATAAAAAAAAAAAATCACACTACACTCCAAATTTACGTTAATATCCATTTAACAATTATGGATATGCAAAATAGCTTTTTTTTCCCATATATCCAGCAATCAACCTTTTTAGGGGAACATCATTAAAAAGAAGTCAACATTAAGGCCACTGTGGCCACAAAACCTTTTAAAAAAAAGAACAAGAAAAACACAGTTGGGGGACGGTTATACGCCACCAAGACTTTTGGGTAATGTGTTTGTGTTAATTGTAGAAGTTCTCCGCTAAACATTATAGTTTGTCTTTCAAATATAGCCGTGGTCCCTAGTTATCCTTTGAGTTTTGTTGTTGTCAGTGTTTGGTGGTTATTATCCACACACCGTCATAGAGACGGCGGCGTACGGGAGTGGGTTGTATGCATTGACCGTAATGATCATGTGGTGCACACTAACAATTTTCTCACTCCCGAATACAATTATCTCATAAAATGTTTGTTTCAAATAAATATTCGTAAAAAAAGCCTCGTTAAATGTGCCTTTACAAATACCGTATGTGGGTTTGGCTTCACCCCAAATGTGTTTATAAAAAAGCAATACCAGGGACATATACGGCCTATATATGCACATGTATGCACCTCAGGTTGGCCTATATGTGGCATTTATGCCGTATATAGGCCAAATATATATGCATAATATTATCACATATGCACATGTATGCTGTAAAAAGGCAGCATATATGTGCATATAAACTGCATATAGGTTTCATATATAAGCATGTATCCTCAAATAGATTGTGTGTTTTTGTGGTAAACAGTTTGTGTTCCCATATAACTTGCATAAAAACAGAAATGTTTGCCAATTCTTCTAAACAATATAGTTCAAAGTCATTCAGATCGGATAAATGAACATTATTTTCAATCTTTGAAGACTTTGAAGTCTTTCAAGACTTATTGTAATTCCATTATGTTCTGGAGTTTAGCTGGGCCATTCTAATGTATACGTCTAAACCATCGCATTGTGGATCTGCTAATATTTCTTGATACATTGTTCTATAGGAAGTTGAATCCAGTCTTCAGCCTTTTGCAGCCTCTATCAGATCTTCCACCACAGCCATAGATTAAGCATTATTATTTTTCCATTAACCCCAACCAGCTCTCTGTCCCTGTTGAAGAAAAGCATCTTCACCTCATATTGCTGCCACCACCTCGTTTCACAAAGAGAGGGTGTAGTCATTGTTATGTACATAGTTAGCGGCCTGCCACAAATAGTCTTTCATGTAGTGACATTTTGGTTCCATCTGGGGTTACTGGTTCCACTGGATTTTATCAAGAGGTATAGTATTTTAAGGCGGAATAAAAATGTATACCACAAATTTTAGATTTTTTACACATAAAATATTGTGAAAACCATGCTTTTCCTCCCACTACATAATTGTTTAGAATTATTCTTCGCAGTTGTGTATATTTTGGAAAATCCAAATAAAACACTCTTTTGGGTTGTATCATAACAAATGTTGGAATGTTGAGAGGGTATGAATACTTTTTTAAGGCACTCTACAAACAACATCTCAGTTTTAATGATGCTGCCTTTCCAGACAGCCAAGTTTTTTCAAACCCTAACTGAGAATGTGTTTTAACCACAATATCAGCTACTTTTACTTTCAAAGAAAATGAAACATGTTTCATCTGCAGACACAAGGACCGGCCTCTAACATTGTTAAATATTACATGATTTGAGAGAGCTCTTAGCAGTTATCCACTCTGGTACTGCAGGCCCACATGCAGGCCTGCTTTCCTCATATCTCTATGCCATCTGGAGGAAAACTTCACTGTCTCCTTGCCACCCTGGCTCATTAGTATTCCTATTACACAGACTGGAAAGGAGCAGTGTGTGTGACATTTCTTCAAAACATAAAAGAGTCAACACTACTGAGGATTAATTGAGCAGTTAGGGGGCCCACCTTGGACAAACCTGACTCATTTCAGGTAATGAGAAGATTCTTCTTTTCATAGTCCTCATTGTTATTCTCAGCTGAGTGCAAAGCAGCCCTTTCAACGACTCTGCATCATGTGTCGTTGTCCACAAATGGACCCAGGAGTAGTGACTTAATACTTTTGTTAAGAAAGGCTTAAATGTCTCTCTAATATTGACAAGAGTGATTCCCTCAGGCAGGCTTTCCTTTGCTCATTGTCTAGTTCTTTTTTCCTTTTTTTTGAGAACTCTGTCAGTAAATGGTGAGATTGAGATCCTTTAAAATGATGTTTCGAGCAGCACTGTTTCCAGTATTCATTGTAATCTGTGATCAAAGACTGATCCCTTCGTGCCAGCTCCACATGGCCTCTCATTAGTGTCTCAGTGTGAAGACACTTCCCTGTCAGGATTCTATTACATATCACCATTTTCAGCTTCATGAATTTGATTACTATGCTGCACTTAAACAATGAATGTGTTGACAGTTTACTCATTCAATATCATGTAAAGAAAAATAAAATAAAAATCAGGCCATTTTGAGCTTTTACAGTAAATATGTCAAGGAAACTCATGGTGCAACTAGTAATTTTCTTTAAAAACAAAAGAGAATTGGAGCTCTGGTTTTCAGTTTTAAATAAAAAAACAGGTCAAGGGAATGACATCAAGCCTAGCTGCATTGTGTTAAACCTTGTTTATACTTTTCTGTTTGTGGAGGTACGAAGACACGAAACGCCATTGTCCATCAACACAAGAGCTCTCTGTCTCTCATGCAAATATGGACAGAGTAGAGCCCAATTTTACTATCCATCGAAAGAAAAAGAGAGCACACGTTTGTTACTGGTTAGCCCAGGATCAGCCCAAGATCATTTCACCAGAACAGTGCTGTGTAGCTAATTTAATCAGTATTAAATGCAGTTTTTAAGGCACTAGATGCTATTTGTTGCAAGGCCAGTTTATCTAATATGGTCTTTTGGTGATATTGAGAACAACAAGAAAGACACACATCTTAGATGAAAGAGACACATCTTAAACTACTAGGGCACGTGCCCTTGGGACCTGGATTTGTTTTATATTGATAATATATATAGTGATAGTGATTTATTAGCAATACAACAGTAGCAGGATGCACACTCTTTATGCTAAATTATTAGTGAAGGCTATATATAATTGTTTTTGTTATTGTTGTTTTAATTTAACTAAATAAATCTAAAATCGAGATTGGTCAATATAGTGAAAATAATCATGATTATTTTATTTTCATAATTGCCCAGCCCTAGATACACTACTTATTTTCAGCACCATTATACATTTTCTAAATATCTCCTGGATGCACTTTTTTTTGAAAATTTACTTCTCACAGCTAGGGTGTACCTATGATGAAAATTAAAGACCTCTCTAATCTTTTCAAGTGGGACAACTTTCACATTTGATGGCTGCCAAATACTTTTAGTCCAATTTTTGCTAACATTAACCTGTTTGTAATGTGTGTGTGTGTGTATCCGTCAAGACTGTTGTGTGAAAGAATGTCTTATTAGCGGTTGTCATCTAATAATCTAATTAAGCCTATTTTATAATTTGCGAAACCATTTACTGCCATTACTGTAGTTAGCTTGTAAATAAATAATTTCTTTTCCTTTTTTGTTTCCTTATGTAGGTGTCAATGCTACTATTCTGCTGAAAAGAACATGCAGATGTTGGATGAAGATATACTCCTGCACACAAACATAAACAAAATACGGTAGCTATTGATAACATTCTATTGTTTTGTAATCTTCTTTCCAATTTTCAAAATATTTCAAGAGTTTTAAAATTGTTAAAAAAAATTATACTTGAAATCATTCTTGCATGTATAAATTATAATACAAAATACAGTATATTAGAAATGATGATCCTTGACCAAAAATGACAAAAATCACATCAATACAGATTGATTCTAAAATGGGTCCTTTTTGACCCACCTGTGGAAAGGCAGGCTATAGGGTCCTGTCAATCAAATTTTTAGGGTTTCACAAACAATACATAAAGTATATTTGAAGAAGTAGTCGCTTATTATAGCAAGAGGAGCCAGTTGAGGAGGCTTGGGCATCTTGTTAGGATTCCTTCTAGATGCCTCCCTGGTGAGGTGTTATAGGTATATACCACTGAAGGGCTCAGAGTAGCAAAGTACCAGTAAAATCAGTCATCACTCAACATTGAACAACATTACAGATGCTGATGCTCTAGCAACTATCTGCCCACTCTCTCTTCCGTTGCTGCCCGGTCTCATGTTGCGATGACGCAGGACCCAAACGCAGATACTCTTGTCGTGGAAGTTTAATGAACTGATACCAATAAAAGTTAATTTACAATAAGGCATGAGAGCAGACTATGGAGTGAAAGATGGAGAAACCAGCGAGGTATGACTGAATATGAACTGCTTAAATATACTGAGGGCAAATGAGGAGTGACACTCAAAACCTAGAACCAATTAGTGAGAGAGAGAGCAGGGTGAAGATTGGAGATGACTTACACACACTCAGAAAGTAAAGTACAGAATTGTACTTTTAGGGGTACAATTTCTTGTCACTGTGATGGACTGGCGACCTGTCCAGGGTGTACCGTTAACTGTAGGTACCTATTTGTACCCATGTAGTCTTTACCTTTTATCAGTGCTACCTTGACAACCAATCATTATTGACTTTACATGACTGACACATCACCTTACCACAATGTAACCAATAGTCGCCTATTTATTTATTTATTATTACGCAATTTATTATTATTATGCAATGCTTTTTACTTTTGTCTGAAATATTAAACTGAAGCTGCTCTTTAATTCCCTGTAAGATTTTGATTTCATGTAATTTACAGTTATGGTTATGTTTATTAATGAAATCACTCTTATAAAAAGTTACATTAAGTTACTTGCTAAAAATGTATTTCAGTTTTAGAAATTTTGATACTTAAGGCAAAATATCAGATTGGGATTCGAAATTGGACTGGATATAAGGTTAAAAGATCGGATCGGGATTGGAGGCCTGAAATGCTGATCGGTACTTCCTTAAAAAATATATATTCAAATGATGACTCCCATCCATCATTAAATCTCTGTTGTTCTTGTAGCGTATGGGGGGGAATATCTCCAGCAGTCATTGGGACATTGTACAGCCTAGACTGATTGCAAGTCCATCATACAGCAACATAGGGAGCCACAGGACAGACAGACAGACATGCATGGACACACACCTAATGATTACCAGACATTCATGTTTTTGAACTGTGGGAGGAAGTCAGGGTACCCAGAGAGAACCTATGCATGCACAGGAAGAACAGGCAAACGGCAAACAGAAGGACCACAAGTTGGAATTTGAACCTAGCACCTTCTTAGAGCAAAGCCTACCTCACATTAAACCGACTTAGTAATAGAAGCTATCCTTAGCAAACAGGTTAAATCACCAAGTACCTTTGATTGAACACATTTTGTAGAAACCTATGTTTACTTTCACAAGTCACACCTAGATCTGATTACTAAAGCTCACAGACGAAGAAATAAAGTACATAGCACCTGTCTGACAACACAACCTATTATACCTGGTGTTTAGATCCAAGGCCCTCTGGCTGAATAATGACTATTTTTAATGCAGTTTTAGTAATGTTTAAAAAAAAAAAATTGTTTAGTTGATTTTGTCTAATATCGTCTGATTGGCCAGATATGCACTACTTAAGTGGCCCAAGCAAGCAATAACAAAATAAATCTTGGGCCAAGTTAACCTGCATATGATTTACAAACTGATTTTTTAACATTGGTGAATACTATGGGGAACAAGAGGAAAGAAATTGCCAAAACACTCATCTAGAAATAATATAAAAAGCCTTTATTAAATCACATGGCTAAATGGTATAAAAATGCTCCGTGTTTCGGCTAGGGGCCTTCATCAGGGAGTGTAACCTGAATGGTTAATACTATTTGATACTGTCAAGTCCATGTAATGTCTCACTTTTTAAACCTGTCTTTGTTGAACACATAAAGTGTTCAAACTGGGAAATATTTTTTAAAATCATAAATATTGTGAATTCATACATCATTCATTGTTGGATTTCATACACAGAAACATTTTATATTTATGGACATTATATCCATGCTTTGCAGCTGCCTTGGCTGTATTTCCCCTCGGGTATCAATGGAGTTCATTTTAATCTCCACAAAAACCTTCTTACAGACTCAAGACAGTTTTATTTTGCACAGAAGTTATGAAGAAGTCGCAGTAATACCCATTTGTATATCCTCTAAGACCCACCTTGCCAGTAGACACTGCAAACCTGAAAGTGAGGGACATGAGAGACATTGAATAGAGCACAAATGAGACATTAATAAGGAATTGTACCCAGCTTGTTTGCTGCTATTCTTCATTCCCATCCACAAACTTCATGGCTGTTGCTAGGCTTCAGCACAGTAAACAAGGACTTCTTTTCCCTTTGGAGCTTAGGGATATACTGAAAGCTTTACTGGAAGTATGAACAAAACGTTTAATTCTTCAATAGATGAAAACTTACTGCATGCAAAATAATTCAGTTACACAGCCTTTAATCTATTTGCTGCTCAGTTCATATGTTAAGTGTTTGAATATCATGTTATGTTATTAGAGTGTCTGTTGTTAAAACTTTCAGTCTCTGCAAAATTGAAAGGATTACTTTCTGTAGTCGATTAGCAACCTCAGTAGGAAGAATCTGAAAAACTCTTCCTTTAACATTCATTTCTTTATATTTGCCTCTAAAGAGTCAGATTGTTTTGTAATATATAAATAAATTCTAATAAATATTTGTCCTTCTGACAGTTCTTCAGAAATATTGCTTCGGTTTTCTGGCCTTTTAATTACAGCACCACATGTTTCCTTATTGTCTGTATAAAGATCTTAAAATGTAATATTTGAGGCATAGAAAGGAACCTTAACTGTAACTTAATAAGAAAAGATATTATAAAAAATTCAGAACAGAAATTTTTTGCAATTTTAAAAGAGTAGTCTTAGTAGTCTGTTATAACTGCTTGGCAGACAACCCAAGTTAGTTTCCAACATACTAATTTCCACTGAAGTCTTAGCTGCAACATAACATAGAATAGATTGATAAATGAAGGATAACAAAGTTCTCAGCTCTTGTTTGTGGTGTTTTCTGTTTTTTCTATTTCCTTATCAAAATATATTACAGATTTCATCTGCCACAGATGGCAATAATAACTATATTAAAACATTGCTGAAGTTGTTACCACATAAAATGTTAAAACTGTACATGTGCAAAAAATTACATGTGAGAGAACATTTGAGAACATACATATGTCATTAACTACAATGCTACAAAACCCACGTTATCCCTACATGTGAAACACATTTTTTATTTTGTTTTAGTAATTTGCCAGTCACTAGAGCATTTATGCCTTGCTTGAATAGTCACATTCTTCACAGTATATTAATGTTCCCACTCACAACAAAGGCCATCTTTTGGATTTACTGTGTTGTATTGGTCCTACTCCCTCTAGGTGTAATTTTAATGATGTTCACATCTCTGATCACTTCTTCGTTTTCTTCACCATTTCAATATGTTTCTCTCCTGTGAAACCATTAAGGCTTATTCATTTCAGCAATATTAAGGGTATCAATCTTGATATCATATTTGCTTCTCTTTCCTCTGTTAGTTCTCATGGTAATCTTTTGGTCTCTGATGAAATCATCAACTCCTATAATCTTAGTCTCCATATGTTAATTAATACTCTTGCTCCAATTAAATCTAGATATGTTTCCTTCCTTTGTTCAGCTCCCTGGTTTACCCAGGAACTGAGAAACTTAAAAGCTATTGGACGACAACTGGAAAGGTTACTTAGGAGAAGTGGTCTAACAGTGCATAGAAAAAGGTACAGAGCTTATTTAGCTCACAACAGAGACACAATTGTTTGCTCTGTATCGCTTTTTTATTCTAAGCTTATTGATTCTCATGATGGAAATTCCAGGTTCCTGTTTTCATGTGTAATAAAAAAAGGAAATATATCCGCAATAAACTAAGCACTTATAACTCTCCTTCTAGTTTCTTAGATGATGATTTTAATTTCTCAGTCATCCTCCAGTTTTATGGTGCCTGACGTTGCAGCCATCACTGCCACAATAAAAGAATTCAAGTCCTCTTCATGTATGCTGGATCAACTTCGTACCACTTTCTTTAAATCTTGTCCCCCCCCCACTCTCTTTTATTCATACCATCAATTGTTTCTCTTTTGTTAGTAGAATCTTCCCTGCAATGTTTAAATCAGCAGCTACACAAAAAAAAAAAAAAAAAAAAAAAAAAACTTGCGTGGTAAACATAATAAAGTTCTGTAAATCATTTACACCAAACTTAAATTCTTTATTATTATAATTCTTAAATTGACCCAAATAATTTCCATCGAACTGATTTGGGTCGATTTAGCGATAAAGAATTTTGTTGAGTGAACTAAATGTAAACATGTTGGGCCTACTTAATACATTTGGGTTGCTAAAAGGCTCAAAAACAAAAATCTGGGGATGGGACTCAAACTCAGAAAAGGGCCTGTGTTTTCGGAGCACCTGCACTAACCACTTTGCTACACAATAACTCAGAAAACTTGTGTATAATAATGCACTTCATTTCAAGTGTTAACTAAAAATTATTATAATATTATAAAGACCTGCCAATTCCCTTTTGTTCATGAAAAAAGTGACAGAATTGTATTACCGAAACATTATAGGCGTATAATTCGCAGCAGCTCCACTGGTTACCAGTTAGATTTAGAATTGAGTTTGAAATACTTTTATACACCTTCAAGTCAATCCATAATCTTACTCCATATTATCTTTTTTACCTTCGTCAACTGCCACTTCCCAGCAAATCCTTAGATCATCATTCTCGCATTTTTTCAAACTTCCTCAGATAAAATGTCTTACAATGGGTGGCAGAGCTTTTACTTTTTGTCCCTCAAAGCTGTGGAACTCGTTTCTTCCTGATATTAGAAACATTGATTCCCTCCCTGCTTTTAAATCCTGCCTTGTTCAAACTGGCTTTTAATTTATAGTACGTTTTAGTTGTTTGATTTTATCAAGTGTTTATATTGTTTTTGTCTTACTTTCCTGTAGTGTCCTTGAGAGTCCTGAAAGGCGTATCAAATAAAATATATCATTATAAGAATGTAGTGTTATGTAACACTGTTGTATTACAGGTGATAATCAAATAAAACACACCCAGCTCCACAGTGGGAATCCCAAGCTGTTCCCAGGCAAGCTGAAGCCTAGAATACATTTCTCCATCTCAATCAAAACAGATGGACGCAGCGGCATTATACGTCGACGTAAGGGCTCTACATCACCTACAACGGAGTAGAGCCAAATTTTCTAACTATCCGTCTCTGTCAACGGAGAGCATATGCCTGTGATTGGTCAGCTCAACAACAGCCCGAAATAATTTTACCAGAATGGTGCTCAACAGCTACTGTAACTGCTAGTCAATGGAGACAATTTATCTGATATGGTCTTTTGGCGATTTTGAGCACAAGGAGGTGAAGAAAAACAACATACAGACTGCTGTGTTTGTTTACTGTGAGCTTTACAGCTTAATAAAAACTTACTTTCTGTCTTCCATTGCTCCATGAGGGGGTATACGTTCACAAGCCGAAGAAGAAAAACTGTAGTTAAACCGAAATGACACTGCAATGGTAAGCAGACACGGCATGAAAGGTTAGCACCCCTGATTTCCTGGTGGGGAATTGCATTGCAACAGAGAAAAATCAATAGAGGTCAATAAACAAAAAAAGTCTTCGTCAATACGTCTGCGTCTGGGTGCAAACCTGCTGTCGGAGAGGTATAATCTAGGCTTAAGAAACACAGCCCTTCCAGCATGTCCTGCATGGCTCTTCGTGCCTGGAACACCACACCAGGCTAGCGTCTACCCAGATGCCTGGGCCACTTGAATTGGCTCCTATTAATGTGAAGCAGCAGCGGATCTATTCTGAGCCACTCCTGGATTACCAAACTTCTCATGCTGTCTGTAAGAGCCCAGACACCCTGTGGAGTAAATGTACTATAAACCCATCGCACACCATTGCATATATGATAGACATGGAAGCAGAGTTGAAAATCATAAATTACTTGTAAAACCTACACTGAAAAAAGGGAACTATGGACAGACTTCAATAAATTGCTTTACTTTGTTAAAAGTAAATTATTTAAGTTAATCAAACTTAATTTATTTACATTGTTTAACTTGACATCTTAATAAACTTAATAAAGTAACTTGGATAAACTAAATTCAATTACTTGTAACAAATTAATGAAAGTTTTTTAGGTTGGATTGCCTATTCTCTTTTTTCAGTGTATGTAAAAATCCTAATTTTCATGCAAGGCATTTAAAAATTACAAACATGTCAAACAAAAGGTGCAACCATAGATATGCAAGCCTATATGAAACATATGAATTATATGCTAATATACTGATGAAAATCATTGGTGTAAAATGTTTTTTTTTTCCTTATCACATATTTTCTTATCTAATTCCCTATATAAATATTAGATAAGTAAAGAATATATGTAAAAAAACATATTTGTTAACACTGTTATCTTATTCTTTATTTTGTCACAATTGTATGTCAAATATATATACGCCTATATGACATATATTTTATGACATATATAATTTCATTTCTTTACAATAGAGAAACAACATAGAGATGACACACTATTTTGGTTTCTAAGTAGAAGCTCTTTTTAAATAGTGATTTTTTTTCATAACACTGTTTAAATCCAGCTTCCACTTGAGTCACGGTTTAGTTTTTCTTATTGAGTCACATTTATTCACAATGTGTATTTGTTTGTCTCTTCGTGGTTTCATGTCTTTTGTCAAGTTTTTCTTTCCTTATTTTTTTGCATCTCGACAGTTTACTCTTGTTAATCTTCGGTTAGAATTGACCGCCGTTTGGAACTGGTCCGTGTGGCCACACAGATGGTCCCAATGTCTAGCCATCCCGAGCCACCAACAAAGGTATCCAGTTATCAGAAGTGCAGTCTTTGATGCTTTACAAAGTTAATCCAATCAGCTTCCAGAGGGCTTGGCATACGTGTTACCAGTTCCTCTGCAGCTGGGTCCTTTGGTGGCCAGGAAGCTGTTTGCCCTTCTGTTTGCAAGAGATGTCTGACCTTGGCACTGTCCCTGGACTTCTCTTTGGCCCACTACCTTCACACCACTGGTTCCACTCCCCGTGTGCACAGCTCCTGCTAAATATTGGATACCTTTTTCCTCTGACTCCGCCTCAGTCTCAGCCTCTGCCTGGAGAGTGTTTGTGCCACCATGATGGCTCTCAGTGTGAGATCCGGGCATTTTCTTTTGGCTGGAAAGGCTTTTCTGATTTAAAATTTGCACAATTTCTTCTGTGAACTCCACAGAGCAGGATGCCTTTGCAAGATTCTTCTGTGATTCCAGCAGGGCAAGTGTGGCGACAGGGGGGCTAATACTGCAGGCTGAAATGTTCGTCTCCAACGAGACATTCCCAGGCGGAGGGGGAGAATTGTTGCTGGGCATTGCCAGCTCCCCTGACAATGCAGGATGCCATTTTAGGAGCTCTGTATGGTTCCGGTCATTTGTACGAGGAGGTTCAGCCTCACGGTCACATGCATGGATTGATGGGATGATGGGCACAGAGCGAGTACGCAGGGAATGTGGCAGGAAAGTTGTCCCCTTGTCCAGACGGGTGCATGGAACCTCGGTCCATCCTTTTCTGCCAGTGTTAGGAAGAGAGGTCCTGGTGAGGAGAGTGCTGAACTTTCTGCTGGTTGAGTCACACCTTAGCGTAGAAGAGGGAACAAAAATGACACACTGTGAATAAGAGTCCAAGGCATTTACAATGTCCTACACAAGTAGTCATATTCTGTAAATACACGCTTCAATGTATTTTATTGGGGTAGTATGTCTTAAAAAATAATAAAAGAAATATTTACAAAATAAAATATAATAAAAAATTTACAGCAGCTTGTTGTGGTTATTTACTAGAAATCCAAATCCCACCACCACTTTCTGCTTTGCATGTGCTACTTTGTTTTACCACATTGGGATTTTATCACAGAAAATCAATGTTTTTGATTATAACTTAATACATTTGAAAAGATCAGTGTGCATGACTAGTTTTGCAGTGTTTCGCCTTTTTTTTTTTACCCAAGAAAGTTTAATAAAGAACGAAGATACAAAAGCAGTAACAATGTCCGTTTCACATTCAAATCTATTTCCACAGGGCAAAACACATCTTGCACAAACATAATTAATATTATTTAGTTATTGTTCTGACATAATATTTGAAAAATTATTCATAATGCTCAACATGAGTAGAGTTGTTTGTTACAGGATAAATGTTTAACTGAGAAATTTATTCTTTTATGACTGTCTAGTCCGCCTAATCAAAGTTTAAAGGCTCCAGCAACAGAGCAGCTGGGTTCCTCACCCTAGATGGTGTAGAAATGCACATGCACATTTTGTACACATATCACTTTGCTCTAGTTTTAGTTCAGAAGCCAAAGCTAATTAAACTTTGTCTGACATGCTTTCAATGTAACATTTAAGGTGAAATTTAGGGTGAGTACGAAATGTTCTATCAGGTGCATCTTAAAAAAAAAAGGTGATGCATTCAGTTACCAGTTCCCAAAGGAGTAAAAAAGTTGCTGTAAAGAAACTTATCAAGAGTCAAGTGGGTGAATTTCAGTGTATTTGCACACAGCAGTTAAGACTGCTGGAGCCCAAGGGGACAGTCAGTGTTATTATCAGCCTTCTGAGGCTGTTTTGTAGCATAACCGAGTTTAAATAATTGAATTACTCTTTCACTCCCTTCTTGGTATAAGAAGGACAAATGCAAGCTGGAGGTAAATCCTTCAGATCAAAACATATCTAAAAATAACTCCCACGGCGAATTTGTCTTCAATTCTGTCCCGCTCTGCGATGGGTAAATGTTTTGACACTGGATAATAAAACTGACTGCAGGGATTTGTTGTCACATAATGGAAAACACAGAAGAGTATTCTCGTGTTTGTTTGCCATCTTTGCCCCTATCTGTTTTCTTTTTGTTGCCTCCATCTTTACTCCTCTCTGCTCTCATCATCTCTGCCCAGTCGTTTTCCTGTCCTTGCCCCCCCCCCTCGCTCATTCTCCTTTCCGCCTCCTGTTTCTCATTTCCAGAAATGAGAGGGTGTATCCATGGCAACTTGGGAGATGAGGAGGCTGAGGAGGAAAGGGAGGGAGGGAGGGGCTAGTGAGCTTGTTGATGTGTGGCTTGTAAGTTGAGAAATAGGTCATTTTTAGCCTCCTAAAGCCAAAAGAAGGCATTCAGTTGAAACCAGATGTCCAAATCAACTAAATAAAACATGTCTGTCTGTCTGTCTGTCTGTCTGGCTGGCTGTCTATCTTAGAAGTGGGACTTGATTAAAACATTTAATCTATATAATTATAGGTTTTGTAATTAATTAATCTTGATCAATCACTATTTAAAAGTGCAACAATCTTTGCCCATTACAGCACAGTTATTTAAATATCAATTGCTTTTGAAGGACAACAATCAAATAAACATTAAAGGTGTGAATACTGTTATTTTAAGGTCTTTTAATATTTGAAAAATGCTGTTAAATGCAAGTCCATTCAGAAGAGTAGTAAAAGAAAAAATATATATTTATCCTTGGTCAAAACTGAACAGACCTAGAACCGAAGTGTCATTTTAAGTATAGTTTCAGAACTTTGTCTTTAAAAAAATAATAGCAAAAAAGATTCTTAATTTATGTTGAACATGTTTGGTTTTTTCAGTGGACATTTTGCCCAGCCTATACTGTTGATTTTATCATTTTGAAGCATGCGTTCTCTGTGGTTAGAAAGAATAGTTAAATACACTTCTACGAGACTTTCATGAGTACAAAAATGACTTTAAAATAATGATAGAAGTAATTACACATTTTATCAGAACCAATCATAGTTTAGTTTTTAATTTTACAAAAATGAAGCAAAAATCTGAAATAATATTCTGAGATTTTTTTCTATTCAGTATAATAAAAGTAAAAAGCAGCAAACTCACTGTTTCATTTTCAAATTCATCCTCCTCAGTCAATTTATAAATGAACTCTCACTTTGCACACTATTCTAAAAGTTTCTGTCTATGTGGCCTGCGGGATCTTTGCAACTTTTTGTTACACACAGAACTACACATGCCAGCTATGGGAATGATAGTCTCTGCCACTCTTTTGTTGCAACCAGACTGTTTATGTTATGTGGGTTGTACATAAAGCTTGTGCAACGCCGGTATGGAGCAAGCCTGTCCCGATGCAGCACTACCAGGCGTCCCCCACGGAACATGCGTACCCGGTAGATCACATCAGACAAGCGAGCCACCACCTCCACCGCTCCCTGCCAGTGGCTGCAAAGCTTGGAGAACACACCTTTCTTTCTCTCAGGGCAGTGCATGACACTGGCTGTTGTATGGTCTCTTCTAAATTGGGTTAACTCGTGCACCACCCACAACCGCTCTCTGAGTCTGTGAAAGTAGTCTGTGAAAGTAGTGCAAGCTCCGGCTCCAGCGGAGCACCAAAAATCAAGTCCTCCGGAGTCCGAAGCTCTCGCCTGAACACCAGGGCAGCCGGTGTGCACTGGCTGGACCTTGTACAGCCGTTTAAGAAAATATGTAAGAAAGAAAAGATGTAAGAAAATATCGATACGCCATTTGCCAATGTAGTGTTATCTTGTAAGAGAGTGTCTTTATCCAAAATGAAGCTCGGTACCAGGGTGAAAATCCACTCATTAAAGAAGAAGCCATTGCTGAAGTAAAAGTTCGAGACATGAGGAAGGTAATTATAGAGTGGCAAAATCGGTCTTCGAAGAAGGACTTAAAGGAAACAAAGTCTTTGTTGGAGTGTCCATCACAAATCCCTAATCTCCTGCTATAAAGTAAGTAAGTAAGAAGTTCTAAAAACCTGACTGAACAACGGTTCTGTCATGAGGAATGAGCCAAAGTTCACTGAAAAACTTCTGATAAATTTATGGTTGTATAAACAAAACATCTGACCAAAATTAAAAAATTTAAAAAGTAATCACAGGATATGAATAAAATGTATGTAAACCTCTGATTGTGATAAAGTTTAGAAGAAAAATACTCTCTCTCATTCTGGTATTCAGCAAACTGAAATAATTTTGGTAATATCAAACTAAACTCTGTAATAAAAAAATATCTTAATGGTCTTATTGTTACGAAGTAAGCTTCGTGTTTTTTCATAGTGTACAGTATCAGAATCTTTAGGCCACATCTGAGAAAACCAACCTACAAGACATTTATCAATGGATAATGATATCCGGGTTGTTTAATTATACAAATGCTGTTGTGTCCCAAAGACGATGATAAGCCTTCTTATTTGAGCTTTTCCTCTAACTGGTTGAAAAAAAAAAGTGTGTAAGAGTTAATTGCCTACCACTAACAGATTTTTCCTTTGTGATTTTAGAAAAAAATAACAAAACAAAAAAACCCCCGCTAAAATATTCCCCATTAGTTTCTTTATTAGTTTGTTGTTCTAGGGAAGAGTGTGTGCACATCTCTGAGTGTCTGTTTAGAGGGGAAAATGACTCCTAAAGGATCTCTTCCAAACACAAGCCGCCTGGCAGGCTCCACGGAGCTTTGTTTAAAAATGCAAATTATAGAAATAGGTCACATAAAGTGTTTGGCAGCTTTGCGCAGTATCTTACAAGTTGCTGAAATGCTCAGTCAGGAAGGGTCGCTAATAGGAACATCGCTGTGCTCTTTAAGTGCGGGGAATACACAGGGGAGACACTGCTGTTTTAATGACAGACATATCTGTTAACAGTGTCATTGTTCCAGCTGCACTCAATGACAGCAAATTAGGGGTTTTCTTTATTTGTTTGTTTTTTTGTTTTTGTTGCTTTGTATTTTGAATTATATGCCAACCACAGGGCTGTTCCACAAAGTAAGCTAAAAAAACAAAACAGGGCTCATTTAATATGCATGAATTAGCCTAACAATTCACGCCAGACTTATTCGGTTCCACGAACAAAGCTCAGGTGTAGTCAATCCCTGTTAATTCAAGCGAGGCTTAACAAGCAAGCCCCATGTGCTACATTAAAGGCAGCCTCTGTCAATCGATGCCAGAAAAGTGAGAATGAAAGGAAAGAAAAAAGCCACGTTCTTCTCTCAGGCCGAACAAGAATTATTAACGCAAGCCTATGAACATAAAGAAATCACAAGTAACAAGGTAAACACTAGCTGCACAAAAAAGCTTGTGAGGATGTATTATGTAATAATGTGAATTAGGTGGTGTTACTATATGGATGGTCTAGAGTGTGACATACAGTGAAAGCTGAGAAGCAGCAAAAGAGTCAAGAAAGTAATAGTCTTCAAATGGTAAAAAATTAAGTCTAATTAGAACTACATTTTTAAAGATAAAACCTAAATTTTTGCATAATTTTTACAACAAATATGAAAATGCAGCTGCTACAACCTCTGTGATAACTTTTGATTGGAGGGTGTGTTGGTGTGAGGGAGAGAGCAGCAGCAGAATACTAACCCCGCAGTGTGCCATCAGATGGCATGTCCAATCATATTTAGCAAGCTAAAATAACGTTGACCGCTATCATACCATGGGGTAGGCTTTTCCAAGAGCATATGTTGCCACGGTGAATGAGCTTGGCTTCAGGTTAGCCCCGTTCCTGGAACCAAATTTTAGAAAATTAAGCCATGATTTTTAAAGTATGTCTGACAGCCCTTGTGTCTGTCAATACTCTCCCAAGAGGATGCTGAAGATATACATCTATTCGCAATCATGGTGATCGGGTTTCTGCTGATTGGAATGGGCAGTTACTGGAACTACCGAAAAATGGAGCAACAAAGATCTTAAACACAGTCGAGATTGGTCACTGTTCTGGAAGCGATTGGACGGCTGAAGGAACAGCTGGATGCGTTGATTCGTACTGATGGGACTCAGAACCAAATGCTGGGGGAGCTGGGACGCAGAACAGACGCTGTAAGAGGCGATTTGGCCGGCGCTCTGGGACTCATCCGCAATTTGTCATCGGACTTGGAGAAACTGTCGGTGCGGATTGGGGCACCTGGAAATTAATTGGATTTGGAACTATTAATCTGGGAATTTGGAACTTTAATTTGAACTTCAATTTGGCTGAATTAGACTAAAAAAGAAACCACTGACAGACTGAAGGGAAAGAGAGGAATATTTGATCTCTCCCTGCAATCCAAACAATTTATATTTTGGCTCCCATGAAGACCTTCATGGGAGCCATGCTGTACGGACCCACAACACAGGTGAGCGTTTTTTTCCCCTCACAATGGAACCCTCCCCTACAAGATGTGTACTTCTCTATGTTTCATAAACGGGAGCGCCGCTCGGTGGCTGCATGCCCAACAGTGGCCTGGATCTGTTTGTTGTTGTTGTTGTTTGTAATGATCTTGGACAGGTTATACTGTATCTGTAAATTCCTTGTATGCATCATACTTGTATGTGTCATACTTGGCCATTAAAGCTGATTCTGATTCTGACTTTTGAGATTAGCTTGTTTCGTGGATCAGCTCCCAGGATGGTTATGTACACCTGCACATGCTTTTGACTATCTATACAAATAAAAGCTGAAATTATTAAATGTCTTCAGATGGAAATTTTTTAAAGAAAAGAAGCCCATTAAGGTACAAGACAGAATACATAATTATACTTTGGAAAATGTGTACCTAAAGGACATGCATGAGATCAATATTTTTTAGGTTTGGGAGATGCCGCAAAACAATCACTCTGAACAGCTTTGTTTGTATTAATATAATCCTTTTTCTCTCCTTGAGGACACTGGGCAAATATTTAAAATATTTCCTTTTATAACAAACGTGTCCGAGATTTGACTCCTTTGAATGCATGCCAGTTAGGAAGAGATCAGACTCTTCTTTTGAACCTGTTTAAGTCTCCAGATAGCTAACTGTTCTGAGGTGACACTGCCAAAAGCTTCCTTTGTTTTTAATCCAACCTGTAAAAGATCCAATCTTTGATAATGCACGTCAAAACAGGTCAACTCGCTGCCTTGCCTCATGCTGATAAGCATAGGGAAATTAAAAAATCTCTGTTCAAAGTAGTCACACCCCTTGTACTGTTTCATGTTTTGGCTCATTAAAGGACAGCTTTCAATATACTTTACAAGGAATTTATTTGTCACATCAACACAAAGTAGTACTTAATTTGGTTTTGTAAGGAAAATGCAGAGTTTTCAGTATGACCTGCATTTGCATTCACCCACCTTTAACTGATACCTATTACCAATCGCCTTCATAAGTAACCTTTAATAAAGAAACAGTATCTACATGGTTGCAATTTAAAGCAACAATAGAGAATCTGTAAAAAAAAAACTAGGTTAATACATAAACACAGTCACAGAACACAGAATGTCTTGTTGGCAGGGGGAATTGACTAGGATGAAGCGCCCACAAACTGTTCGTCCAGTTATCAACTTTTTACTTTTTAAATATAGATGGTACTCTTACATCAGTTCTTTTTTTCTTTTAGTGTCTCTGCTATGTCTTCTTGAAGCCATAGAAGTTTGTGGCAGATGTCCACTCATACTGAGCCAAGTTCTGCTAGAGGTTTCTCTCTGGTAAAGGGGAGTTTTTTTGTCTCCACACGGCTGCTAAGTATGAGAAATTGCTGTGGTTGGAGCCTGCATCAATGAGGCACAACTGACAGTTAATGACTTGAGGCAGTTTAAACATTTTTAACATTTTAAACTGGTTGGAATTAATTTTTGGTTGAATTGAAATGACCTTTTTGTTGTATATTGGAGCTATATAAATAAATTGAATTGAACTGAATATACATATTGTCTTTAAAAATATACCTTTGTTATCTACCAATTCAAAAACGTCCATTTAAAATGGCTCTATATTAGGATATAATTTTCCTTTTTTACATGCAAAAACTTTGCTAGTAAAGCTGAATATAAGCACATCTTGTGGAAAGTTATAAAATAGCATCCTAATCTATAAATGTCTCTTAGATAACGGCTTAATCAATTCTAATCACAAAACATGCAGAGTAACTTGTTAAACTTTCCTTTTCGTCTCAAGCCCCAGATTTTCTCCCTTTTGTGGCCATTTATCCATCTCACCAGTCGGTATCTCACAAATAATTTTTGCAACCTGTTGCTATATATTTTTTAACTTCTCTCAAACATGTCTGCGCTTCAGTGTTTTAAAGTTTTTCGGACTGGCTGGAATGCAGAGTGCTTATTGGCTTGTTGGTGTCACATGGTGCAGCGACACTTACAAACCATTGGTTGTTGGTTTCCAAGGATGCTTGAAAACAACCGTAAAGACGGGAAAAGTTTCACTGGCCAACCAGAAGTGATTAGCAAGGTTATGGGGAACTCTGTTTTAGCAATGGGCCCAGGTCCACATGGGACAGCAGTTCAGCCCGGATCCGGACCGGGGTCCATCTTTGTGACCTCTGCTTTAGAGAAATAAAACAAAATTAAGACTGCAGTGCAACCTCTTCTTCCAGCAGTACAGTGACCCTTATTATATAGCCAGAGCTACAATGGAAAAGTGTAGATCAAATAATTTGTTTAGTCCAGTACAGTCAAAGATGAGATCTAAATACTATTGAGAATCTGGCTGAAAACTTGACATTTCATTTTCTCCATTTAGTCTTCAGCACTTTGCAAAGAACAACTGTTATAATTACTCAGATTCTGGATACGGAAATCTGGTAGAGGGTGAAGAGATACACCAAAAGACTTGCTGGAATAACAGGAAAATTTTAATATTTAACAATGTGATTCAATTCACTCTATTTATATAGCACATATTCATAGTACATATTGTCGTGCCTGACAAAAAAGAGAAATTCAACGTAATCATACAGACAGAATCAGAGTCAAAAACATGCATTTTAAATAGATCCAAAGTACTAACTCCACCAGACCAAAGGCCTTCGAGGTCATGTTTTCATGCCCGTCTATCTGTCCATCCGCCTAGCTTTTAGCAACATAACTCAAAAATGTATGGACGGATTTTGCTGAAATTTTCAGGAAATGTCCACAATAGGACCAGGAACAACTGCTAAAATGTTGGGATTGATCTGACATTAAGCTCGTATCCACTCACAGACCAGCGGCGTTAACCTGTTAGAGAGCTCACAGATGGCTGTCCTTGCGCAGCAGCCCCCCCTCCTATAGTTGGAGCATATGCACAGCAAATTATTTGCACATATGCGAATCTCCCCTCTCTGAGGGAAGAACAAAGTGACAGAACAAACAGAGCCATGCATCTCATTAACATAGGTTTTATTGGGAAAATATCAAAGGTTTGGGGACAGATGAATGTCCCTGGTGGAGGTCTGCAAGCTCTAAATGCTGAACAATGCATTCAGGTTCAGTTCATTATTCAAACTGGGTAAAACGATTTCTGTGTAAGGAACCCCAGTGGACTTTATCGAGTCAGTGACTCAGTACTCACTCCTCCAGGACAAGGATTTTGCAACAGTGAGAACTCACTTTCAATGTGTCATTGACTTGCAAAAACTCTTCGATAATAAACATGTATGTAAAAAAAGTATAATTTGAAAGTCACCCTTAACAAAAAGAAACTTAAAAAACCACCAGTAAAAGTGAAGCCTAAAATCAAAGTGTGAGGTTATTAACATACGGAAATGTTAGATACCAAGTAAGGGGGAAGCACATTCTTCCTTCTAGTTCCCAATCATACATCACTTTGAGTTTGTTTGTAACATAAAATCCCAATAAATGCATCAAAGTCTGTGTGTACAAAGGGACCAAATGTAAAAAACTTCAAGGAGTGTGAATTATTTTGTAAAGCACTGTAATCAAAAGCAGTGTTGTTTAATTTTGCTAATTAAAGAAGAAAAAAACATTGGAGATAAAGAATTTGAGATATGAACCAAGAACCACTTTGCACAGTGTGAAATAAAAAGAGAATGTGTGTGTGATATGGTAATTTTGTTATGCCGTTTTAGGGAGTCAAGCAATAAAACAATTTTGCTCTCATACAAACCGCCCAGTGGCATCTGTAAAACGGATTAGACGCTCATATCTTCCTCAGCAGCATGATGTGGCTGAGGATTTGGTATCAAGTGTGTTCCCAAATTAATAGTGGCAGACTTAGCTGAATGAGGGCATGGCATATTCATCTATCTCCTTGGATCAGCTTTCTGAGGATAGTCTCTAGATTTGAGCTATTACAGTTGCAGACTAATTTCTTCAGAAGTCCTCTCTCCGCCACAACAACTTAACCCTAGTTACAGTAGTCCAGAGGTCTGTGCCACTGAGCCGATTATGTGGGCCCAGTCCAAGGAGAGGCAGAGGGAATTTCCTCTGTCAGGATCAAACAAAGATGACGAAACTAACAGAGAGAGAGAAATACCTTCTGAAGGGCTCCATGTCTGTTGACTCATCCTCCTGCAGGTGCTTGTAGACATGCCCAGACACTCTTGAGCCGTCAATTAGGCTTGTCGATATTTTGTGCTTCCCTCTGGAAATGGGTGGGGTCCTGCAGTGGTTGACCTCTCTTCGCTGTTGGGCTGGGCTAAGTGAAAGCGAGCTACTCCTGCAATCAGAAAGCAATACAATAAATTATTAAAAAATTTTTAAAATCAGAAGCTAAAACTACTTTGCAATATCATATTTACGTCTTGATCTGTCTTGATTGCCGGGAAATATACTACATTTCTGAGATATGAGCAGAAAATGTTTTGACATTCAATTGACTGAAAACATGCATTAAAACATGTAGAAAAATGAAGCAATTATTACTAGATAATTACTTCAAGCTAAATTCCAAATATAATAACATGAGTAATACAGTTTGCATTTGAAAAAAAATAATTTCTTGTGGTTAAATCAAAATGAGGAAAGTGGAATTGTAAAAAAGATCTAAAGCATCAGCTGTTTGGGTTAATAACCAAACTTTGATTTTCATGATCAATTATTGTTGCTTTATAAGGCACATTCTCAACACGTAACTATATTTATATCTCCTTGTATTTAAAAGCTGAAAATATTTGCTTCCATATTGCCAAATAATCAAGATAAAAACACCTTCCATTTGAATTAGCTTATGCAAGGTACTGAAGCATTAACTATATTTAATGAAATACACAAGGCCCAGATGTTGCTTACACGTGCACCTTTATACATTAGACTTTTTATGTATGCGCAGAACTAAGAATAAATCTCTTTCAGTGGCAGCTCAGCTGTGTTGAAACTTCAGGTTAATCTCTTTTCCTGTCGGTTGATGGAGTGAGGCGGGACTAATCTTGACAGAAGCTGGCCTGTGACAAGTGCTGCGAAAATGCATAGTAATAAACAAACACACATGCGCACACACATACACACACACACACACACACATACGCAACATGTGTTTTAAAAGGGTTTTTGACAGATAAAGAGTTCTTTTAATCATGCAACATGAGTTCATTTGACCGCTTTGTTTCGATAGAGGAAACATGCTTATTATTTCTCATCAGTGCAGTCTGCTTTTAGCAAAAAAAGAGTGTTATTGAAGGTATTCAAAATATAGGTTAGCTTTAAGATAGCTGGTTTAAACACTGAAAACCAATAGTATAACTCATCTATGAAGGCACCTTCGTAGTATGTCAAAATACTAAAATTACATCCATAAACTCAACATTTTTTTCCAAAAGGCTGTTGATTTTTAATTCAGGGAATTAATTCATAAAACATGACTTCCTCCAAATAATGTTTGTCTTCACTTCTTCTCTGCATTGTGAGCTGGTTGTTTGAACACTGATTGAAAAGTGCTAATTAGTCTTAAACTAGTCACAATTAGTTTAAAATGAACTTAGTTTCACTTCCAAAACTCTTCTATAAACCTAAGCACACAAATTCATACTAGATTTCGACATCACGATTGATGGATTGCTTAATGTTTTTACTTCTTTGCATATTTGTCTATTTTACTGTTTTACTTTTGGTATTTAGTTTTAATTATTGATTCTTTATTTACTTGAAGGAAGCTCAGAGGGGACAGAGCATTTTCAATTGCCGCTCCAGAACTTTGGAATGAGCCCCCCCTCCACATTAGACAAGCGTCCTCACTGTCTACTTTTAAATCTTATCTTTAGACCCATTTTTATTCCTTGGCTTTCAACACATTATTAGCCTCTGTGCTCTATAGTTTGTTTTTATTTTATTTGTTGTTTTTTAACTGTTTTATTGTTTTTTTGTCTTGTGTGTACAGCACTTTGTTTCAGCCGTCGTTGTTTTAAAGTGCTTTATAAATAAAGTTGAGTTGAGGTTTGTGTGCTACTAGCTTAGTCAGTTTCTTGATTAAAGTATTTGGATTTGAAAGTTGAATTATTTTGTCAGTATCTTGTATTTTGTCTTTGTTATTATTCCACATACAGATGAAACTGGAAATTAGAATATCATGCAAAAGTCCGTTATTTCAGTTATTTAACTTAAAAGGTGAAACTAACATATGATACAGACTTATTACATGCAAAGCAAGATATTTCTGGCCTTTATTTGTTATACTTGTGTTGATTATGGCTTACAGCTTCTGAAAACCCCAAATGAAAAATCTCAGAAAATTAGAATATTATCAAAAAGTTCTGTATTTTACAATACAAGCTACAAGGCTCGTTTGATGGCGTTTCCTCAGCCTGGCTCATCTATACTCGGCCCAATGTCCTTTTTAGAATTGCTTTTAACTGTGTGTGTGCATTAGAGTTGGGTCAGGGACGGGTGTAAAACTGGGATACCATACCATACCATACCACTTTATTTATAAAGCACGTTTATACACAGCCGAGGCCGACCAAAGTGCTGTACATTAAAACAACAGTAGAAAACACAACCAAGCAATAAAATAGAGAAACACATTAAGATAAGGCAAAACTATGCCACATTAAAAGCCAGAGAATAAAAATGAGCCTTCAGGCGGGATTTAAAAACAGAAAGTGAGGGGGCCAACCTCACTGCCATGGGGAGTTGGTTCCAGAGGCGAGGTGCACAGATCGAGAATGCACGTTCCCCTCGCATCCTCGTTCGAACCCGTGGGACCTGCAGGAGGCGGTGCTCTGCTGACCGAAGTGACCGGCCTGGTAGATATGGCTGAACCAGCTGAGACGAATACGGGGGCGCGTACAAGTAAAGTGACTTAAAAACAAAAAGTAAAATTTTAAAACGAATACGGAAACGTACCGGGAGCCAGTGGAGCCGGGCCAAGACGGGGGTGACATGCTCCCTTCGTGTAGTGCCAGTCAAAAGGCGAGCAGCCGCGTTTTGTACCAGCTGTAAGCGTGCAGTTGCAGCAGTAGTCGACCCATAAAAAAGAGAGTTTGCGTAATCCAGGCGTGAAATCACAAATGCATGAATTACAGTATGCAAATCACGTTTAGTCAGGATGGGCTTCAATTTTGACAGCCGGCGGAGCTGAAAGAAGCAGGATCTCACCACCTGGCTAATCTGAGAGTCCATCCTTAATTCACGGTCCAGAATCACACCAAGGTTTGTGATAGTGGGTTTCACTAAGCTCGAGAAGCAGGGCGGCAGGACAGGGCTCAATGCAGCGGGCGAGGGGGGAACAAATAAAAGAGCCTCTAACTTAGACAGATTCAAATGTAAGAAGTTGTTAGAGAGCCAGTCCTTGGCTTCATTCAGGCAATCCACGGCTGATTGCAGCGACTCTTGAGGTTTAAAAGAAACATAAAATTGGCAGTCGTCGGCATACAAATGATAAAAGAGGCCATATCGCCTAAAAATAGCTGCCAAAGGAAGGATGTAAAGATTAAAAAGCAAAGGTCCTAAAATAGAGCCCTGGGGCACCCCACAGGGCAGAGGGGAGGCCTCAGATGCACAGTCCCCCAACCTTACACAAAAACTTCTATCACTAAGATAGGATCTTAACCAGTCAAGGGCAGTTCCCTGAATACCCACAACCTGGTTCAATCGGGACAAAAGTATGAAATGGTCCATGGTGTCAAAGGCTGCTGTAAGGTCCAGCAGAACCATCAGGACATATGACCCGCGATCCGTAGACCGCAGAACATCATTAAAAACTCTGAGGAGGACGGACTCAGTGCTGTGACCAGCCCGGAACCCAGATTGCAAAGGATCCAAGATATTAAAGGTCTGTAGGTAGTCTGAAAGCTGGGTAAAAACGGCTTTCTCAAGAAGCTTGGATAAAAACGGGAGTTTGGAAATAGGGCGGAAGTTTTCCAGGGTGGTAGGGTCCAAGCTGGCTTTCTTTAGGATCGGCTGGACCACTGCTTGTTTAAAAGCCTGAGGAACAGCTCCAGAAGTCAAGCTTGCATTAATAATGTTTTGTACGGGATAACCAACCACTGGGAACACATCTTTCAAGAAACGTGGGGGCATCACATCATTCGGGGATCCAGAGGGGTTCATCCCTGCCACTAAGTCAGTGAGCACTGGGAGAGAGAGGCTCAAAATGATCAAAAGAAAACTGAGGAGAAACACAACCAAGAGAACCATCCAGTGAGGGTGTGATCAAGGCTCTGATACGATCAATTTTTGAACAAAAGAAATTCAGAAACTTTGAGCAGAGGTCATCAGATATATTAGCCAGAGCAGGTTCACTGGAGAGAAAAGAGTTCAATACAGAAAATAATACTCGCTGGTTGCCAGGATGACTGTGGATAATGTGAGAGAAATAATTTTTTCGAGCTGTTTTCACCACCTGCTGAAAATGTCTCCAGGACTCTTTTAATAGGGTTAAAGAGGTAGGGTCCCTGTCCTTCCTCCATCTCCGCTCAAAACACCTACACACCCGTCTGGCCGAACGAGTAGCAGGATTTAGCCAGGGATCTGTTCTATTAACAGAGCGCCGCACCCTTAGTGGAGCGACTTGGTCCAAGGCTGAGGAGCAGAGAGACTCAAAGTAGTGCAGAAGCACATCAGGGTCATTCGAGTTCATGGGAGAGGAGGAAAGCTCAATAAAACAAGATGAGAATGATGCAGCTGTAGATGCCCTAATAAAACGTGAGTGACGCAGCAACTCGTGTTTAAACGGGCCAGGATGAGAAAGAGCAGTGGCAAACAGAACCGGCTGATGGTCAGATAGACAGGCAGCATCGTCCACAGATAGATCATCAATAACCACATTGTGGGATAACACAAGGTCCAGGGTGTGAGTTTGTCCATACGTAGGAGCGTCCACATGCTGAGTTAGGCCAAAAGAATCCAATAAATTAAGAAACTCAGACACAAAAGGCTTGCCCGAACAACACACATGAATATTAAAATCACCCAAAAGGAGAACATTGTCGTATTTCAAGAAAATATCAGCTAAAAAGTCCGAAAACTGAGAAATAAAATCCCTGTTCGGCGGCGGGGGACGGTACACTACCACACAAAATATTGAGGGCGAGTGTCCAAGTTCAAACGCGGAGAGTTCAAAAGAGGGAAACCCCCACAATCCGGTAATAGGTTTGCAGAGAATGGAAGCTTTGAATATAGTCAATAGTCCCCCACCCCGGCCTGAGGGTCTGGGGGTGTTCAGGAAAGTACAGTCAGCTGGAAGGAGCTCAGTAATAGCCGACAAGTCATCCGGGCGCACCCAGGATTCAGTAATGCACAGGACATCCAGTTCGTGGAGAGTAAAATAATCCTTAAGAACAAACGATTTGTTACCGATAGATCGCGCATTGATCAGAACCCACCGGTATAATCCAGAGGATCCAGCGTCGAGTTGAGTAGGCTCAGTTGCAGTAGAGTGGTGTCTCAGAGGCAGCAGGTTCTCCCGGGAAATGTCTCGGTGGCAGCGGGCGCACGGCTGATGAGAGCCTTCAGCAGTAGGCACCAAGCACTGGATAGAGCGGCAACGGGCTTCCCGTTTAAACCTCCCCAAAGAGGCCAGGGTCGCCCGAAGGCGAACCAGACGGCCACTGCGGCATCCACGCCGGCGACGCCTGCGGCTTCCAGGCCGCGGGTGACAGGAGCTCCTCCACAACTCCCGTGGAACACAGGAGAAACGCCAGTACAGCGATTCCCTCTGGTTCAGATAGTAGCCCACGGGGTCGTGTGATGGATTTCGGAGCTCCAGAAGGGAGGATCGGTCATAAGTAAGACGCGCCGATCCAGGTGCAGGAATCAGGCAGGAGGCGATCAGAAACAGCAGATAGAGGGAGAGTAGCAGACGGCGAGCCCAACACGCTGGCGCCATCTTGTTGATCGTTCATCATGGTTTTAATTCGCGGGGAGGGATGGAATGTCAATGTGGGGTCAGTTTAAACTGTAAAGCACTTTGAGGTGCATTTCTTGTGTGAAAATCACTTTATAAATAAAGTTTGATATGAATTGATGTCAAACTTCACTGAGGTAGTAATTGAGTAAAAGGGGCTTATACTTATATAGGCGATTATACTTTTGAGAGGTCTAACATTTCATCATTAAAAATCCTTGTTTTATTGATTCATGTAATATTCTATTTATCTGAGATTTTGAATATGGGGTTTCATAAGCTGTTAACCACAGTCATCAACATTATAACAAATGATGGCTTGAAATATTTCACTTTCCATATGGGTTTATATCATGAAATACTATCAATTTTTAAGTTGAATTAAAGTGAAAGTCTGGATCTCTAAATGAATTACAAATTTTAAGAATTGTATTAAATTCACCTCCTGGCTTTAGATGTTGATATAAAATAAGTCATTTTACGAATTATAACATTACGGGTAAGTCCCGCCTTCCCGTATCTCAGCTATGGCTCAAAAGCCACTGTGGCGTCCACTTTAACCAATCAAGTGTTGCCAAGGGCTGTGTTGTATTTTACTTTTTTGGGGCTAATTTTATATACAGTTTCGTAGTATCTTTAGTAAGCATTCAGAGGTAAAAGTCTGTTTTATATTATTCATGGTTGTAAAACACATTGGTTACCAGTATTTTAATTGGGCACCTTTTGAGGAACATCAAAGCCCTTGGATATGTTGGGAGTATGTGTGACCTTTTGAGGACCTCTGAGACAAAGAGTTTTACTGCATGTTGTAAAACCAGGATGTCTGTAGATTAGGATTTAAGATAGAAGTAGGGAGGAACCGGGACCATAAAACTCAGAATGAACTTTTGAGCTGGACCCAGGAGGAGGACACTTCCATCTTATGAATGCATAATTCTTGACGGACCAGTAGGTGTCAAGACACTTTTTAAAAACGTTCTGATTTGAGCAGATTCCGAGGGAGAAGAGACGCCCAGATCCTGGGAAGTTTTGGATGTTTATAAAAGTTATGACATGAAAACCATTCGTTGTCAGATGTCTTTATCTGGCCCAGAGAAAATGGGCATGTTTCTCTGTAAAACTGCATGTCTGTTAATCTGTTTAAAATAAAACTGAGAACTGGAAATTGGCTCCATTTGTCTCTGCTTGAACATGCACTGAATTATATTTTTTTTCTTACAAAGTCCAGAATATCACTTTAATGAAATTATTTTTTTTGCATAATATTCTAATTCTAGTTTCAAGTTTCACCTGTACATGTACTTGCTGTTCAAAGGATACAAATAAAGTATTCCTTCATCTATTGTTTATTTACCTCAGCCTTATCAAGTAGGTAATCATAAACATTAACTTAGAATGAACTATTTGGCTATTATTGTTTTCCTGGATGCCTGGATGGTGCCCCAAACTTGTTAATGTTGACATAAGATTGTTAATCTTGTTAATGATTATCCTAAGCAGTTATTCATAATTATCCACAGACAGAACAAACCTAATGTTGTAACACTTGCATGACAGCTTCTGTCATTCTCTTTATAAGTGATAATGTTATTTTTTCTGCATTTTAAATTTTTTAAGAGAGCAACAATAAAATATTTAGACATCACAAAATTGCCATGAAATTACCATGTTTTTGAAAAAATTACCCTAAATCAGTCTTAAAATCCCGTATATATCAAAATCCACCTTAAGTATATTTGCCTTCTCATCACTTCCGTATTTGACCCCTTGATATTCACCTGTGCCTCTCTACGCCCTCCTACCCTTTGTGAAACTCCCCCTGCAGAACGTCATAAACTGCCTATTATCACAGCATGCACGTGGAGTCGGACTCAGATAGCTTACAGAAGTTTTCAGTCTGTTGCATTTTAGTATTTAGGATAAAGGTCACATTGGTGAAGAATGGCAACACTGGAGATTGTAAGACAACACGCAAATGATATGATATCCGACCCTGAAAGTGGGGTTTTTGAAGAACAAGAGAGAATTCAGAGGCTTTTACAAGATGTGCTGATTTTGTAATATTTAAACTCCTTGGCACCCTTTTATAAATATTAATCACTATGAAGCTACATTTTGCATTGACACCATAAAAATACAGACATATGTAGCTAAGTCTTGCATTGAAATCACAAAGGTAGTGAGAAATTAGGCTACGTTTTGCACTGAAACCATACAAGCACACAAATAAGTAGCTACGTTTTGCATTGCAACCATAAAAGTACAGAAATATATAAAATTATCTCCTTCTGGAGAAAAAAGTAATTGCTGATCAAATTAATTTATAATAATGTACAGTAAGCTATCATTTTATTATTTGGGTTTTTTGTCTGTCTTTATATAATAATTCAGGTATAATTCATATGGCTGCTTGTACTCTATTGTGCAACGTCTGGCACTCCTGAGAGATTACTTTAAAGGTGAAAGGCACGTTTAAACAGTGAAACCATACTGTTAGACAGAGTCCCACTTTCATTCCCTTAGCCACAAGCATACCTAAATAGCTCAACAGGAATATATCGATGATACATGTAAAGGGTCTCTTTCAGTGAACTTTGAATTGTATGCACTTTGCTTTATGCTGGAACGTTGATAGGAACTGGATCTCCTGGTGCTGTGAAGTGACGGAAGCTACACTCTTTTTTCCTCTCTTTTTTCAGAGCACAGTATGTAGCCTAGTTTAAAACATATATCTCTTGGTCTCCAAAGCAGTAAAAAGAAAAAAAAACAAAAAAAAAACTATGTCAATTATCTGACAGTTTTACAACACATGCTTCGAGCTAATCTGAGTACATGTTGACATATACTCAATTAACAAACTATTTCATTCGACATTTACCCAAAGGTTTAAGACCTAAGGAACTCTGATCAACTTCATCTTACTATTGCTATTATTTATTTTTATTTAAAATGTACCTTCTATTCTCTAAAAAGACACTTTCAGTTTACAACCACAGACGGGTTAGGGGTTTCGCAGCTTTCGTCCATTTGAGCTGTTTGATGCCTGGACACTTTGGTCGGTCTGAACGTCCCATTAAAGGGACAGGATCACTGCTAAACTAAAATAGATCTTTAAAATTTTTTTACATACCAAATTTATCGCCACGGGCAAAATGACGTCGGTAACAGTCATACATTTTCTCTGCTAAATAATTATGTTTATCAAACAAAAGAACGACTATTGACCATATTGTGGTCAGCTGACAGTCAGCTGACGTGTCAATCATGTTAAATCAGTAACGACTGGCTGTCAAGGTAGCACTGATAAAAGATGCAGACTACATGGGTACAAATAGATATCTACAGTTAAGGGTACAAAATGGTACCTTAGAGGGTACTATCCCAGTGTTAAGACATTGTACCCCTAAAAGTACAATTCTGTACTTTAATTTCATTAGAGTGTTTAGATGACTTCTATAAACAATAGGTTGGATTAGGTTTAATTTGGGAGTGTCACAACAAATAAGGTTCACCCTTATGTGTCACCCGAGTGTCTGTGTTGACGCCCTCCAGCGGGACGTGAGTCGGGCGGACGGCCCGAATGGCGACCTCTGGTCGGACGAAGGACCGACGGGCGTCCCCTTGCGGGACGTGAGTCGGGCGGACGGCCCGAATGGCGACCTCTGGTCGGACGAAGGACCGACGGGCGTCCCCTTGCGGGACGTGAGTCGGGCGGACGTCCCCTGGCGGGACGTGAGACGGGTGGACGTCCCGGCGGTCCTCTCCTGGGGACCGGGAGGTCCAGCTGGGGGCTGGACGGACGTCCCTTGACGGGACGGGAGGCGGGCGCACGGCCCGGCGGTCCTCTCCTGGGGACCGGGAGGTCCAGCTGGGGGCTGGACGGACGTCCCTTGACGGGACGGGAGGCGGGCGCACGGCCCGGCGGTCCTCTCCTGGGGACCCGGAGGCGAGGCGCAGGCTTGGGAGCCTGGAGGCGAGGCGCAGGCTTGGGAGCCTGGAGGCGAGGCGCAGGCTTGGGAGCCTGGAGGCGAGGCAGGCCTGTGGGGAGCCTGGCGGGAGGCGCCGGCGTGGCAGCCTGGCGGCGAGGAGCCGGCGTGGGAGGCGTGGGAGCCTGGAAGCGATGCAGCACAGCTCAGGAGGCGGCAGCGGCATATCCGGCAGCTCAGGAGGCGGCAGCGGCATATCCGGCAGCTCAGGAGGCGGCAGCGGCATATCCGGCAGCTCAGGAGGCGGCAGCGGCATATCCGGCAGCTCAGGAGGCGGCAGCGGCATATCCGGCAGCTCCGGAGGCGGCAGCGGCATATCCGGCGATCTCCTGGGCGACAGCTTCTGCTGGGTCCATCTTTCTTGGCCGGATCATTCTGTCAGGGATTTGCGGTGTGAGGTATGGACCCAGACGCAGAAGCAAGGTGCAGAGTTCTTTATTGAGGGTGAAGGATGGCGAGAACGAAGATAACAGGAGAAACACACAATGGAAGGTCTGAAGTTCTGTAATGATCCGGCCGTGACTGAAGGGAAGTGGCAAGTTATAAAGAGGTGAGGTAAGGAGGATCTGGTGTGCGTGATTGGAGGCACAGGTGAGGGTGATGATGATGATGAGTGAGTGAGGGAAGCTGAGTGTGGAGTGAGGCATGACATACTGTATGTGAAAAACATCAAGTGAGATGAAGACATTTGCACGTCAATGTATACACTTATATATGACGTCGTCATAAGATGAACTTTTCTTTTCTTGCTCAATAAAATGAAACACATATTGGGTTATTACAATTTTTATATTTCTATGGCGTTAGCGGTATTAGAACAATAAGTAAATATCAAAGTAAGTTATTTTAGAAAGTAATTTGAATAAAGCTGAATCATGTCAAATTGTTAGCTATTAAAATGCTTATTTTTAAATAAAAGCAATAAAATGATAATAATTTAATTACTAATATTCCAGGCTGATAAATTACTAAACAAATATAAAGATCTAAAACAGACAGAGCTGCCTATCTTTGTATTTAATCAAAAACTCACTCAGAAGAGGCTTTGAGAAAATGGCAGCCCGTAAATTAACCAGGTCTTCTCCCTGTTTATGCATTTACTCGGCTTATTGAAGAAGAGCAGAGAAGAGCGACAGACTGAGGGGGAGCAGAATGTGACAAACGACCTGAACTAAGCTTGAAATGGTGAGACACATAAACAGGGAAAAACACCGATCTCCACAAAACCAGCAGGATACACCCACACAGAATAGCACTCCTGATGTTCACTACGTTTCCTTCTCAGTATGTGGAAAAACTCAAGATCCGTAGCTGATTTAAAGGAATGGATTAGCCTACTTTCCACAGTTTTCTAATAATTAAGTCAGGATAACACTTAGAGTTACTTCAGCTCAAACACAGCAAACTTCTTTGGCTTCTTGTGAGATACTTTTCACAAGCAATTTTGAGGTAAAATAATGTGAGTTGTGCAAAAACCTTGACTTAAAAATTACTGATGGAAAACTGCTTTGCAATATTTTATATATTACTGACTTGAAAATTTACTACCTGGTAGCCCCTGTCCAGAGGTCTTTTGTGTGCAGTAAGCATGTTCTACACAATGCATGCATGGAATTTCTCAAGATAGTCTGGCATCCTCCCACAGTCCAAAATCATGACTGTCAGGCTAACTTGCACTAAAAAACTGCCTTTAAGTATCAGTGTGTATGCACAACTGTTAGTCCACTGTATATGTTTTCCTGGGATGGACTGCCAATCTATGCAGGGTGTAGCCTGCCTCTCCCCAAATGATAGCTGGAGATAGACAGCAAAATCCCTCAGCCCAACCGTGCAGGGATAAGCAAGTATAAACAATAAATTAATATATGGATGGATGGGTTAAAAATGAGGGTGTTGGTCTAACCTTTACAAGGCAATAATGGCACCATTTTTACAGCTTTTACTTTTAACAGCTTGTAAACATCTTAGAAGTGGTTTGTCACTATGTCAAGGAAACATCTGCTCATAATTGGGTGAGCTTTCAGGGTGCAGGTGTGACCCATAAAAATGAGAGGACTATTCAAGCATAAAGGTGAAGATGGAAGAAAATGTATTATTATTGAGTGTTTGCCAAAGCTCTGTTTTAGAAACATAATTTTTGTGTTTTGTTATGCAATCCTTTTACTATACACGTTATGTAAATGACAGTACAAATGTTCATCTTTCTTATTCATCTGTTGGTAATTTGTTGCTGACAAAAAAACAAGGAAGTGTGAAGAGCTGAGTAGCTCAACAGTAAAACAGGCTTTTAGACCTTCATGCCACAGAGCCCTGTCCCTGAGTCATGTGCTGAATGTCTTCTCTCTTTAATGTAAATCTACCATAACAGAAAACACAAAAAACAAACAGGTTGTTCTTCAACCTCTTATATAACATTATTAAAAACAATCCTTGCAAATCTTTGGAGCAGAAAGTTTCAGGTAATTGCCTAATCTATGCATTTTTTGTTTGTTTTACAATTTACAGAACAGCAAATTAAGGAGTATGACTTGTGAATTCTTCATCCATGTGCTGGACATTGACGTCTATACTATAATGGTTCAAAAATAATACATTTTCATTTATAATGCACACTTAAGATAAGTGCTATGGCATTCAGAAATTTAAGCTGCACTATGGCAAATATCCCGCATTGGCAGAAATCTGTTGGAAAATTGTGCAGTGTGGCTGCAGTTGTCTATTTCCAGGCTAGAGCTGTCTCCTAAACTCTTAGCATGTTAAATGCTACTATCCATTCCTCATTTGGCTGAAATCTCTGTGGGCTGTTTGTGATGGGATTCTCTTGGCACTTCAAATCCTACAGTATGCCATCTGTTAAAGCTTACATCACAGGGATCTGGCTTACTGTAAAGATGTTATAATATCAAGCTAAAACAGCGTGACATGTACAAGTCTTTTATGATTATTTAAAGCATGGTATTGCAACCGTAAAGCATTCGCCCTGCTGATGCTCGCTTGGAGAGCCCCTCATGTGATTGCAGATTTGTCCTGGTCAGAGAAGAGGCCACAGGTGTTTTTTGTGATATTTAAATAGTTGAGGCAACATCCTAGCTCATCGGATGAATTCTGCTTTCAAAGAAGTGAGTCAACCTGCACTCGCCCGTGCCCAGTGATAAGCCTCTGACACACAGGAAAACATTTGCCGTATTGTTGATCGGGGGCCATATTGACATGTTTTCATGGGGCATTTCTCCTGATAGCTCTCAATGTGGTCTAGTTTTTTCAGGTCAATAGCTGAAAGCATTTCAACATCATCCATCACAGTCTAGTTGTCCCCTGGCTCCACAGGCTCAGAGAACCGTCGGAACAGATGATTGACTGTCAGCTGCCCTTCATGAGACATCTCCATAGTACCACACGGAACAGAAAAAGCCAAGAGGTGTTGGCACTGTCCCTGCAGCAACACATAACGACCTTTCAGCAAGAAAAAAAATAGAAAAACTTTCTTTGGTGACATGCCGCTGGTCCATTAAAGCACAGCTCTACTGCTCCACAGTGGGGCTTCTAACCATTGTCTACCAGACCTGTAAAAAATCTCACTGTCTGGACCCACAATCTTGGAGTTGAGCATCATCCCCCGAGACAGTTTCCTTTCATCACTGTGGCTTCTCTGCACCACATTTCCAGCTAAAAACATTGAAAAGCTCAAATTTAAAGACGGTTTATATAAATGATTGGAAGGCATAACCTGACCGCTATTGCATGTCATTATGTGAGGGCAGGGTTACCTGTTCCAGGTAGACATTCACCAATGATTTTTCTGTCAATTCTTTTTAATTAAAACCCTTAGGAGAGCAAAATAAATAAACAGAGTAAGAGTTCTTCTAGGTTATGATTCTAAATGTGTGCCCATATCATCAAAGCAAGTGTAACTTGCAAGTGTAACGGGTCTATTGCAGCAAACTCTATACCCAATTTCCAGGGCTCACTTGCAAATTTAAACGGCAGCATCTGATTCTTTCTGCTGTGATCACAAAGCAAAGCTAATTCAGACATTGCTTGAAGCATATGGAATTTTGGCCTTTCACTGTTTAGAACTTCACAGATTTACTAATCCTGAGGATGCAAATAATCATACCCTTTGAACCTTTTGTCAAGTTACAATCACAAACTACAGTGGGATTCAATGTGATAGACCCACAGGCAGTGGCCCATTTTTGTGCAGTGGAAATAAAATAATCTATGGTATTTGATTAAAAAACAACAACAAACCCTGAATAGCCTGGCGTGTATTCGTAATCCACCCTTTTTAGGCTGACATAAGGAGAACCTCCAGAATTCGCCTACTTATCAAGTTGAATCGATCTGAGTGTAATTTCAAATCAAAGGCAATTGTTCTATGAGGGCCTCAGTAAGGACTTAAGCTAGTTTCAATCAATTAAGATGAAGAATTTTTAGAACTACCATGATTTGGACCCACATGGAAAAAGAATAATTCATTTTGTTCCTAATATTCAACTTAAGCAAGGTAAATAAAAGTTAGCAGGCAAATGGTGGGTATCAGCACATTATCACACCAAATTAGTTTGATTCATAATTTTTAATTCTTATTATACTTATTTAGCAAGCAAGAAATAAATACTACAATAAATAAATCCTGAAACTCATATCTTATGTAGAGAGAGCAAAATATTTTAATTCTTTATTTCTTGTAATTTTGGTGATTATTGCTTACATATCTTGAAATACCTATCACCTGATGAACATTATTAGGATTAATAATTTTATATTTCAGGACAAATTGATACTATATAACGTCAACAGTAACCTGTTTCTATCCCAGACATTGATCGATGTAAAATAGCATGATATAGGACCTTTAATGTTCTTTATGTCTTCGATGTTGTGTTTTCTGTTTTCATGGTTTTAAAACAGCTTCTTTTTCCGTCTACTAATCGCCCAAAGCACCTTGAATTGCCTTGTTGCTGAAAGTGTGCTAAACAAATACGTTTCCCTTGCCTTACTTAAGGGGGAATTCTGTTTTTTTGTGTTTTTTTTACCTTGACCTTATTTTAGCTAATTTTATGTTTTCTTACTTACCCTGAGAATTTTGGAGCCAGTCTGAGTCATTCAGAAATATTTATATCCACTTCCTCCATCAGCAGACATCCGTAGAACAGGAGTCGTAAGGGCATTCAGCATTCTGCTTTTAATAAGTTTTAATCTGCCCCAGACGCCTCAGTTTTACTATGTATATTATCCACTTGGACTTATGAACACCCCGGAAGCGTTTCTGTATATTTTTTTTTTTTGGGGGGTTGATCAGGATGCGATACACAATTACGTCGCAGCAGGACTGCAAAGCCTGGCGAATCTGCCATGATAAAGCACAGACTGGTGGTCTTTATCAGGAACAAATGTAAAAATTTATGAAAAAGAAAACACAAAAAATGACACTCGTCCATTAAATGCCTATAACTTCAATTCTTATACTTAAGAAACCCTGAATATCTCGGTCTTGGAATGGCAAATTCAAATGTCAATATATGTCCATATCCAAATATATATCCAAATCTGTTTCCAGACTGAGCTTAAGATATTTTGTTAAAAAATAATGGCCAAAGCTGGTAGAGACATACCCTGAAAGACTTACAGCTGTAATCATGGAGAAAGTTGGTTTTGCTAAGTGTTGACTTATGCAGATTGAATACAAAAGCAGAGAACTATGCAACACTTTCAGTCCCTTTTCAAAATGCACAACTGTGTGCTGTTCAGATGAAATTCTAATAAATACATTGTGCTGGTGATGACTAAAGAATCTTTCAAGGAGAAAAATTTAAAAAGCAGTCTATAAAGTAGCATGATTATAAATACTTTTGCATTCAAACGTGTTTCAAGCACACTTCTATTTATCTGATCAAACTATCTGAACCAATGAACTCTCCTATAAAGAAAAAAAAAATCTACTCATCTAGTTGGGAATGCATCTGAGAAATAAACCACCACAGTTGCTCTCATTTATAATCTTCATAAATCCTTCTAAGATGTTTCCCCTTTAACAAATGATCTGTTTATTATTTGGAACCCATTTATTATATCATATTGCCGGGCTGATTAAAGTTCTCACTTGGCTGCCTCTTATATTTCGATACGGACTGAGAAAGATATGAAACAGGGCAGGCAATAAGAGTATGTCATATTTTCACCTGAAGCATTTCCCTTTCGACAGCGCTTTACTCAGAATAGGTGGGGTGACTGTGGATGAGCCTGGTGCCACTCTGTTACCCTTAAGAGATGATCCGTGAGAGCTGCAACCCTGCAGAAAAAAAAACAAAAAAACGTACAGTTGAAACTGGGTATTTACATACACTGTATAAGATGACACACTTCCAAACTGACTTTTAATTAGAATAGACTTTTTGTGTCCTCAGTTCAAAGCAGAGACCCAATATAATTTCTATTTTCTAATTGCTACAATAATCTTTTAGGCGGTATGTTAGTTCACCTGTTAGCATTGTTGCTTGCAGCAAGAAAGTCTCACATTGATCATTGTCCTGCTGCAGAATAAAGTTGGGGCAAATCATACACCTTCTTGATGATATTGCATGATGGATAACTATCTGCCTGTATTTCTCAGCATTTAGCCTTTTTAGCATTTAGCATTTGCAGAAATGCAGCACCAAACGTTCAAGGAACTATAACCATGCTTCACTTTTGCCTGCAGACACTCAACATTGTAGTTTAAGTAAATCTGTTGGGCTTGTACTTGGTACTCAGACACCAATTCTGATTAACAAACTGCTAGATAGGACACATAAAAAAATAAAAAATAAAGAAATAAAAAATAAAACTGTAATTTTTTCCATCGCTTTGATAAGCAAACAGCCTTCTGTTACAGCAAAATATTTCAAATTTTGAGTCATCAGTCCAAGGCACTTGCTGCCATTGTTTGGCACACCTGTTCCTATGTTTTAAAATATACTTGAGAGGGTAGGCCTTTTTCCCACATCAGCACTTTGGCGGCAACTCTTCCATTAAGACCACCTCTGGCCATACTTTTCCAGACAGGAGATGGGTGTACCTGGGTCCGGCAAATTCTGCCAGTTCTGAGCTGAAGGCACAACTGATATTGTTGGATTTCAAAGGGCAATAGTGCAGCAGATGAAAAACTCATTAAGCCTAAGTTTCCTTGGCCGATGACTAGGGTCTACAATCATCAAAATTGCCTATTTTATTGTCCTGATACAGCACCGCAGTTTACTTTGAAACCCTTTTCTTGGAGAGACCTTGCTATGTTCAATCTTGCCATAATATGAAAGTATCTTCCAAAATCTGACCTTAGCACCAGAGTTCGGCTGTTGCTCACCCAGATTTAAGCCTCTTACAAAGCGGTTTATGTTACAGTTAATGAAAGTGTTTAAACCTAAGTGTGACATTGATGACCATTAGCAACTGTTTGGTATAACTGTAATCCTACAAAATCCTTCAATTGGCACAAGTATACAATAAGAACTGACACTGGTTTGAAAGCAAAAGGTAGTAACAGAAAATATTAATTTGATTTCAATTTTCCTTTGTTTGCTGACTTTTGTAAATTGCTCAAAATAAACAATCATTTGCAAAGTGAAATATCAATTATTTATTGTTTTCAAATGTATTTTACGCATATTTTATTGTTTTGGACATACTACTGTGTTAGCTTCAGGATAGCACGGTGGCAATGAAAATCTACATCCTTTCTTATTTTTGACTTTACCTGAACTGGAGAGTCATTTTGGGGCTTGGACTTGGACTCAAACACTAAGGACTCAAGTGTAACTTGGGCTCGAGAGCTGGTGACTTCACTGAAACACTGAGTCCTACTAAGGAAATGCTTGAACAGTTCTGACTTTGAAAAGTAAAACACAAGAATTTTATTACTGTGCTTTCTGAAAATAATGTTGCTTAATGTCTGACTGTGACAAAAAGGTATGTACTGTATCTTTGATGATCCAAAGACACAGACAAGGACAGGAGGTTCACACAGACAACAGATTTTAACGGTAAATGCATTCAAGAAAACAACGAAACAGGCTGGATGCAACAACAGAGGATCCTAACCTCACTGATAAAACCAGTAGCTATTTATACATGGGAGCAAATTTACTGGAATGCTGGACAGGTGAGGTAATGGGGAGATGAGATAGATCTGGGAAGTGCTTGGAGCTCAGACAGTTATGAATTGTACTTTTTAGATGGTGGAATACAGAAAACAATTCTTAAAGCAAAGTAGATACTGATAGAAATACAAGCCTAAAAAATACACAAACAATAAAAATACTAAATATGCTGACACATAATGGCTTTAAATCAATATTAATAATTATGTCTGAGGCTTAGCTGAAGCCTAGTAAGGTGGAAGATGTTCTCTTCCTGATGTTTCCTAGCTCACTCAGGCAGAGTGTCTTTAATTATATTTTGAACTGCTGATTAAGAGAAGTGAGGTTGCAATGCAAGCATAAACTTCACGCTGGCCTTCATGCCACTTCTGCTACTCTCAAGAATTAATCCAACATGAGATTACATTAATAGCTTTCTAAGACATTTCCCCTTTTAATTCTCACCTGTTATTCTTATCAGAATTAAAACTATTATCTTACAACAGGCCACACTCAGAGCTCAGGTACAGCAGTCGCGGATGCCCCAAAAACCCCTTTATTAAACTTAAGATAATTCTGTTATTCTCATTACAGTACCTTGTGAGCTACTGTCTCTCTCTCTCTCTCTCTCTCTCTCTCTGTCTCTCTCTCTCTCTGTCTCTCTCTGTCTCTCTCTCGCTATGCCTGATCGTGTGCCATTACAGCGGTTGCATGTGACTTCGAGCTGGTTCGGGGGGCTCCTATTCCTGATAAGCCCCCTTTTTCCTCCCTTTACACTAACTCCCACAGGGAGCTGTTACTGCTGTTCACCGGTTGTGCAGCAAAATAGCATAATTTCGACCACCCTCTCAATGGCCCCGCGGGTGGAGAATGCTTCACTTTCTGAGACAATTGCAGCGGCAAAGTTTCCTGCAGGAGGATATCTATGTCGGAGGATAAAATAAATAGCTTGTGGCAAACAATGGCAGACCTGCATGCTGCAACCCATTTCGCTTGTTCCCTCCTATCTGGCTTTTTGTCTTTTTGTATGGCACTTATGATAGTATTCGATAAACAGCGCATTGTGGATTTTTTTCATGGGTAAAACAAACAGAAAACGCAGGAGCTTGAGAGAGTAACAGTAAAATCTATCAATATGTGAATTGTTCCAGAAATAACAACAAGCGGAAAAACCTATGCATTCAGAGCAGCCATAATCTTTCATGGATTATTATCAAATCACAGGTCCTGAGCTGTGCATTATAGGATGTTTGTCCATTCCTTAACAAGGACGATCATTGTGTCAGCAGCCATCCAACTCAAGATATTATAGCTAACACTGAGCATATGTCAGCTGTGTCTCCGAGGATGTGACTAATGCTGACAGAAAACAAGATTTTGGCTCATATCAAAATGTTAATCAGTTATTTTAGAGAGGGAAAGTGACATGCACATGGGATTAAAAATAAACACATTATTCAAGCTGCATCAGTTTATTTTCTAATCCCATCAATTCCAGATGACATTATTGTTGTCAACAGAAACCTACACTCACATTAGGTAGCCTTGCAAGCACCATGTTAGACCGTCCTTCCTACTTCATAACTGCTTTTATGTTTTGTGTCAGATTCAACAAGAATCAGAAACTGATAACCCAATATCATCACTGAGTTACTGCTGGTTTCTCTTCTGCACATCCATCAAGCAATGCAGCCGCATCATTACAGCCCAAACGTGATGAATTGGATCGAGATCTGGTGATTGGAGCACCAATATTCAAATCAGTTTTGGTGTATAAACCTTGCTCTAATGGCTTAGGGGTCAAAAATATGCTAAGAAAATATCCCCCACAGTATTATACCACCTCTACAAGTCTGAACTGGTTTTGCAGGGCAGAATGTATCAATGCTTTTAATTTAATTCTAACTTTACATTCTGAATGTTGGAGCAAAAAATCTTGACTGAAATCAGAACAGGAAGCATTATTATGAATCTGTTATAGTCCAGTTTTGGTTAACCAGCGTGAATCTTAACTCCAATAAAAAATTAAAAAATAACTCAGTTTATTTATTTAGTGCCGAATCACAATGTCAAGGTAATCTACAAAACAAGTCATATTCTGTTTTAAACACTTACATAGAGTCCTGCATACATTGGTTCTAACAACTGGGTATTGAAGCTGCTGCTGTTTTCCTATAATCATAGAACAACCAGATATCTTACATTAACAAAGCAAATGTATCCACACATCTGTGGCTCATTAGATATTTCCCCTTTTTGGAACATTCCTTTCAGAGAGATGGTTGTGTTTTATTCATAACCTTTGCCCTGGTTTAGAATAATGGTAAACTATAAGTATAACTCACTTCAAATCCCAATTTCATCCGCATTATAACTAATAAAGTTTAAGTTTAAGGCATTTTATTTTTTTACATTGGCCAAATGGGTAATTCTGACTAAAAATGTACCAGAACCTGAATATTTAATTTTAAGAACAAGTTTTATGTGAAAATAAAGAATTATTTCTTTTTTTAAAGGATGAAGACCCATAAAATAGGGTTCAGATCAGCACAAAAATGTTTCCTCAGACTTAAAATGAACCTTCCTCTATGACCATCTCAGTTCCCAAATCTAGATGGTATAGAAAACCTGTGTGGTGAGTAGTGGGGAGCAGAAAAAAAACAAAACACTCAGGAGTCTGCACGATCTACTGAGATCATGCAATGAGGAACAGTGCAAGATCTCTCACCTTCTATATGCTGCAACCTTCTGAAATGGAACCACTGTCCTACTGGGAACAGGGGGTTGTAAAAAGTACTAACAGGAGAAGTAGAAATTTCAGAATTTTAATAATGTTGTAAGACAGCAATAAAAACTGTACATCGACAAAATTACCCCCCAAATTATTTTTTTTAAATAAGTCATATATCCAAATCATTGTGGAGGTATCCACCTAGAACATATGGAGCTTCACACATAACAGGACAGCTTAATCTTGAGTGTAGATTGCTTGAGAAATCTAAGTACATGATGGTTAATTGTCTAATTAGAGAGAAGGATTTTCTCTTAAAGGTAAGGCACACAGTAGGCACTTTTCATCATCATACACAAGTCAAATATACATTGTTTTGTGTGAATGTCATATACTTAAATTTGCACATTGGAGGCCAATATAATGTACATGTGTTTATAATGTCAGGTCTACTATTTTACAACTACAAGTGTAATAACAGACAGCTGGTTATTATTCACTGTTTGATTTATGTTAAAATAAAATAAAAACACTTATGGGTGCAAACTGGTGTATTATAAATTAGGCTTTATTGCTTTATATAGTAAGGGGGTACTTAAACCAAAGAAATATATGAATAATTATTTTTTAATATGAACTAAACAATCAACCACATACCTCATGATTAAAAGATTGTGTATATATATAGTAATCAAGTAACTTCATTGCTTCTTTTAAGACTCATATAACCGTCTGTCAGGGATTATTAATGAATGCCAGTGTGAGACGTTACATTATAGGTCCAAGAATTGTCCTCCTTAAATTTAAATATAATAAGAAGCAGCAGTGAGTTGCAATGCAGCCAATGTAAACTCAGTTTTTTAGAATTAAGGGAAATTAGTTAAAGTAAAACCTATCCTCTGCAATGGATGGGTGGCCTGTCCGGGGTGTACCCTGCCTCTTACCCAATGACCGTTGGAGATAAGCTACAGTCCCCGTCTCGACCCTTCAAGGATAAGTGACATAGATAATGGATTGATGGAAAAACTCTCCTCTCCAGAGAAAAGCTGGAGACAGTAATTCTTGCCTTCATTACATAACGCTTTGACTACTGTAACTCCTTCTATCTTGTATTCAGTCACTCTTCACCTAAATGGTTGCAGCTTGTACAAAATGCTGCTGCATGTATCTTAACAGGAGCAGGCAAAAGGGAGCACAAAACGCTGATTCTGGCTTCTCTCGTTGGCTACCTGTGTATTCTAGAGTTAATTTAAAAATTATTTTGTTTGATTTTAATACTTTAAATGATCTTGAATCGTCTTATTTAACCAAACTTCTTCAACCTTATACACCTGCTCAAGCACTCAGGTCAGCTGACCAGCTGCTCGTGATCACACCTACTTCTAAGCCACGCCTCATTAACACAGTCACGTGCAGCCAGCATGGTCTCGTGTCTCTGCAACAGTCAAAAACTCGCAGGACACAAGCCATTTCAACCAAAGTCACATAATATAATGTGATCTTACCTGTCCAGGAGAAAATCAGCAACCAACGTATGGGTTAGCAAGCCCTTAGCTTCCTTGAGTCAACGCCACAGTGTAAATTCAGCAGCTCCAAAGCAGATTCATCTTTTGGCATGCACTTCGTCGGCTTTCTTCTTACTCGTTGCTATTTCCACTACAACTTTGCGTTTTCGATTTATTTTGGGAATCTAATCTGCACTAACTTCGAACTAAATGCTTCACCAAACAAACACATCGGCTACCGCTGGCCCAATCAATTTATCTGTCGGTAAGGTATCGCAAGCTCACTTGCTGTTTACACGCTAGAACGAGCATTGCGTGCACACGATGGGGGTGGTAATAATGTGGTGCTGGAACATGGAAGCTTAGCTTACAAGCCTCTTATCCTGAACGGACCATTGAAATTGATTGGATGAGGTTTTCCCAGGGTTTCTCGCTGTAGAAAGAATGAAAATTACTCGGTCAAGTTTAAGAACTCCTAATTTATAGGTTGCCACTGGTATATTTAGAGCATTTGTTGCAGTTTTCAAAAAAGGGTTTTAAAATGAAATCGTATACTTTAATGATCTCAGAGGGAAATTAAGTGTTGTTTTAGCTCATAACTAATTTATTCTTCAAGGAGTTGTTGTAGCTCATGATGGCTGTGGGGAGAAAGGATTTCCTGTTGTGGTCTGTGTTGCAACAAAACTGAAGAAGCCTCCGAATAAAGATACCCTGTTGTTTAGAAGAGTATGCTCAGGGTTGTCAGACTGTCCATAATCTTTTTATTTTATAAAGAATCCTTTTTTGCATAATTATCTCAAGTTGTTCCACAGTCGTACCCAGAAAAGAACCAGCAGTCTTCATCAGGTTGTTGATCCTTTTTAAATCCCTACCTCTGATGCTTCTAGCCCAACAGATTATGGCTGAGGAGATAACACCCTCCACAATATACTTTTAGAAGATTTGTAACATGTTACTGCAAACCTTAAAGGACCTAAGCTTCCTGAAAAAGTAGGGTCTGCTCTGTCCCTTCTTGTAGACAGCTTGACTGTTGATTCTCCAGTCCAGTCTGTTGTCCAGGTGAAGTCCGAGGTATTTGTACTCCTCAACCACCTCCTTTTCTTCTCCCATAACAGAAACAGTCTTTAATTTATCCCTGTTTCTTCTGAAATCTACAATCATCTCCTTTGTTTTGTTCACATTCAAGGTAAGATGATTGTTTCCACCACATGCCCCAAAGTCGTGCACCAGCTCTCTGTATTCAGCTTCTTCTCCATCTCTGATACAACCAACAATGCCAAGTCGTCTGAGTTTTTCTGCAGATGACAGGTCTCTGTTTTATACTGGAAGTCTGAGGTGTACAGAGTGAAAAGGAATGGTGAGAGTACAGTCCCTTGTGGTGCTCCTGTGCTGCTGACCAGCTGGTTTGACACACAATCCTTCAATCTCACAAACTGTGGTCTGTTTGTCAATTAGTCATTGATCCAGCTGATTGTTGAGTCCTCCACCTGTGTCTCCAGGAGTTTCTGACAAAGTAAATCAGACTGAATTGTGTTAAATGCACTGGAAAAAAATTAAAGAACATGATTCTCACAGTGCTGCCTGCTTTGTGCAGATGACAGTAGGTTGGTAGAAGTAGGTTTATGATGGCCTCTTCAACACCAACTCCAAGGCGATAAGCAGACTGCATTAGCTTTCAACCCAAATTCACATACTTTTATTTAATTGTCTCTATTTTAAACTATTTTGTATTTTATTCTATTGCATGACCTGCTTTAAGCGTTGTAAAACTGTATACTACCTTTTAAATTTTGTTTTACTGTTTGATAGTGTTCATTCTTTAATTTGTAGCACTTTGTTCTAGCTTTGGTTGTTAAAAGGAGCTCTTTCCTTGACCAATATGTTTCACAAAAACACCAGATTTCACAAGAAGAAGAACAATCCTGTGACATCATGTGGCTTCTGGCATAGAGTCGAGGTTTGTCCGCAATCTTGCCTGTAGCTGGGTACCCTTGAGAATATCTGTTTAAGGATATTAAAACCACAAACACAAATGCAATTTATTAGAATCATATATAACAGACACACAAAGCCAAGCCTAATTTTTGTATAGAAAGAACAATATATTGTGGCAGGGAGGACAACTAGGGCCCAGGGATCGATCCCATGACTGCCGGGTGAGAGTCCTGTGCTAACCAGTCAGCCAAAGGGATATCCCCGTGGCTAATCAGCCAGGGCACGTCATCAATTGGAGACATAGTGACAGGACCTCCACAATGTCACAATATGCTTTTTTCTGGAAAGTGTAATGTTTATTGTTTATTCAGGCTCCATGTCTCTGAAACCCTTGAATTAAATTTACTGCAACTAATTTGCCTTTAAAATATATTTATGCATGTATTTAAGTATTTATTTCTTTGTATAATCAATGTAATAACAGTAACAGGAATGTTAATTGAACAGTAATTTAATCTCAGTATATATACACCTTTATTGTAAAGGTATCAGAGATTGTTAGGGAACAATTAGCATCATAAAGACCAAGGAATACGGCAGACAGACCTGGGATAAAGATTAAAGCCAGGTTAGATTATTAAACCATATCCAAAACTTTAAGCATCTCACTTGGCACTCAACCGAACAGCAAACCTACAAACACATGGCATTCCACCTAAACCTACAGGCTAGGCATGGAGAGCATTAAGAAGAGAAACAACTAAGAATGCCAGGGTAACTTTTGGAGAAGCTACATATGTCTGCAGGAATTACTTTCTACTGGTCTGTCACGTTGAACAATAAAACTCATTAAAGTTTAGGGTTGTAATACAACAAAATGTAAAACATTTCAGTAGTAGGAAACTGGAGTGCAGGACCCACCACCGGCTTCGTTGACACCTTGTCACAAAAAAATCTCATGTAGCCCAGCATCCCATCACACAAAAAAACCCCTATGTAATAGCATACTGTATCACATACTGTATATAAAATTGGCCGTTTTCCTATATTATAGGTACATAATTGTACAAAAAATAATCTCTGTTGAAATAGTAATGGAGTGAACAGAATTGATTGATGATTGATTGATTGATTGATTGATTGATTCAACTAATAAAGTAAATTGAATAGAAAATCTTATGCAAAGTATGCCTTTTAGTGAATTCCCAAGAAACAGGGAATCATAAACTCAACAATACTATAATGTTACAAATGTAATGCTTTCAAACAAACTACAATAGGCATTTTTTTAACATGTATATACTCTGAATAAATCACTGAAGGCTTTTATTATTATTATTATTATTATTATTATTATTATTATTATTATTATTTCCGCAAACATCTTCAAAACAGCTTCTGCAAAAACTTTTAGACAAAAACAAATTTATTTAATTGTAAATAGTATTTGGTTGAGAAGTCACGGAAGTGATAATTTTTGAAATTGAACGATTATTTGTTCTGGTAGAAAAGCGTTCTTGATTGAGTAAGACATTCAGAAATACATTTGTAGTTGTACATTAGTGTTTGATCACAGCACAGAACAAATCTACTGATTAAAACAATCAAAGCAGGAAAGAAATCACTGAGCGTTTGACAATTTTTTACATAATTCCATAATATTTTTTCATTTTAGCAAATTTATGACATTTGGGAGGTAGTTTAGGAGGGTCAGATGGAATGAACATTGAATAAAGGCTAGATTAGACTAGACTAGACTAGACTAGACTAGTTTTTTTTTAGGTAACTATCCTGGTTTTAGTAACCTGTGCTGTCCTAGACTTGTAGCACTGCCCTGGTAATTATTATGTCAAAGTCATATCAAGGTACAACATTGCACTGAAAGGTTTAGGGATTATTACACAGTGAACCTTGAGGTAAACGTATCTTTGTCAAAAACACCTGAGTTCATGTAGTGGCACATTTCTGAGGTATACAAGAAAAATGATGCACAGCATTATTGTATCACAGAGGACAATGACCGTAATGGACTTTTGCTTTTTTCCTTCCTCTGCACCTGCCTCAGCAGAGCCATGTTGTTTCTGCCTCACTGGTATCATCCCCGAGCAAACTGCTTAAAATACACACACACACACACACACGCACACACTTCCAATTTTTGGTCCCCACAAAGATAGTAATACCAGTCCACACATACGCACACACACACACACACACACACACACACGCGCACAAATCCATTGTGTTCTGAGGTGAGTTATGCAGCAGATGTGGTGTCTGAACCTCTTTAAAAAGCACGCCGCTATGTTTCTCCTTGCAGATTTGTTTCATTTTTTCTGTACAAACTTAAAAGAAAAACAGGGAACTGGTTGGACTGCACCACCCACAGACTGTGTTCTCTCCCTGGATGGTTTCAAGCTGTGGGAGTGGGAGGTGAGAAGCAATGGTCTGGGGGTCTCTGTGTCAAATCTGTGGGAAAAAATGGCTTTCTCTTCCTAATCTTTTCTTCTGTTCAGCTCATGCCCCCTCCTGGGTACTTATAGCTGGTGATCTTTCACATCCCTCCTTAAGCTTCCTTCACACTGCTCAAAAATAGCTTTCTGTGTTGTTGCATTATTATTGTGTTTTATTTCTGAATTTGCCCTTCTCCTGGCTTTGAGTGTCCAGCAGTGACCATATTTTATGACTGGATACAGATATTCTATCTCTGCTCTGCATTATATATTCCAGTCACAACCCTGTTATATCCCTAGTCCTTACATTTGTTATTAGTGCAATGGTTTGGTAATGATGGAAATTTGTGAGTTTAAATAAATACACTTAATGGTGTTTCCTTTTACAGTTGCAAAGTGATCTGAACTAAGATTTTCAAATAACATAGGGGCGAGGCTTTCAGATTCTGCCAGCTGCAGTTCTGTGGGAGGAGCTAGCTTGAGGGCTGTTAGTTTCTAGTGGTTGACACAAGACACTATTAAATTATTAAGGAGCCTCAGTACAGGCTCAGGCTGACTACAAATGAGGAATATCTTGCAACAAATACAGCGTTAGCCACATTTATTAGTACCCCTGCTGGACATGTGTAAAAACAACCCTTCAAATAAATGTTTCTTTTATTGCAGAAGCATACCCTCATTCAAAACAGATTTTAGGAATCAAATTATTAACTGCAGTGCATTTATTCAGTGAAAGAAAAAGAAAAACATGTCAAAAGATGCTCTAAAATCTCTTTAAAATCTTGTGAATTACACCAGTCACGTAATGCTTCAAAAGACATCATCAAGTAAAGAGAGGATTGGTTTATGAGACCAAAATCAAACATTCCTCTATATTAACCTCAGCCAGACTAATGAAAACCTGTGGACTGAGCCTGGAAGAAAAGTGAGAGTGAATATATTCAACTAATATTCAGGGAAACACACTACTTTCACTGTTATTCTGTTTAGAAGCTAGTAAGTATAGGAAATACTAACCTACACAGATTGTGCAAAGACAGAGGCTCAAAAATCCCATTTCCACATAAAATAATTTAATATAGCAAATATATATACAATCAGGAGGGTTAGAAAGAAATGTTCTTCAAGACATATTTAGTTTTGCAGCAGAGGGAAAATATAGTTCTGTGCAATGAATGGGTTGCTGGCGCTGGCGATTGAATTCTATTGATCAAATATTACTTTTTGAAAGTATGTAGATCTGACATATAAGTTATTTTTTTTAACATGTTTCTTTACTTAGATTTTTTTTTCCCCCTCACTTGATAAATATATTCAAATTTAAAGCTGCCTCCCTATAGCGATTATTAAACTAAATAGCATTGTTTATGTGCCCTGAGGAAATGAGACTCTATTCTACACTAATCATCCGGTGTATCCCATCAAGTCGAGGGGTAGATGTTGTCGAGTATAGAGTGATGAAAAAGTAGTGGTCAGTATAGCAACTGAAAATTACATTCAATTTTAAAAGTAACAAGGAAAAAAGCTTCTGATTCATGAAAAATGTCAGGAACAGTAATAAAAAATGAGAGAAAATTCAGCAAATTGCAGCTGCATTACGGTGTTTGATTGGACTCTTTTGATGAGACCATTGCAAGTATGCATTAGAGTGAAATTACCTTTCTGTGAAGCTTTATCATGTGCATCCCCCATGGTGCTTTGGAGGTCAATTCTCTCTCTGGTTTACAGTTACTTTTTCTCTGATGCTAGAACCCTGTACTGCATTTTCCTTTCTCTCCTGGAAAATAGGTCATATCTTCCTAATGCTTCCTCTCCCAAAAAAGTCTCAGTGCTCCCATTTTATTTACTCATCAACAAATATTTGCTTTCTGCTTTATTCCTGAGGACTATATTTCACCAAACCCTTCGATTTCCGTTCAAATTCTTCTACAAAATCAAAGATTTTCAGCAACAATGTAGAGACTGTAAACTGAATCCTTTTAGCTTACACAGCGTCACTGCGCTCTCATTGTAAATTCAGGGATTTTCGAAACCAACAATAATCATACATTCCAATCCGTGCTTTGTCACAGGGATCTGTCACTATGAACACGACAGGCAGATTTTTCCTATATGATGCTAAGCACATTCATTTTAAACTAGTATACCCCCGCTGCCTTTCATCCCCTGTTAGATAGAGGTCTGAACCAAAGGCTCCAGTCAGCAGAGAGATTATTAGGACATACATCATAGATCATGCTGTCATGGACTCTGAACTCTGCATTGTTTATCAACACTGCTCAAACAAAGATGGAATGGCAATAACGATGATTTAAGGGGCGACTGGAAATAGAATCAATGGTGGCTAAAACACTTACTTTTTGGAGTTGAAGGCTGTATTGAATCTTGGGAGTGGACTTTGACATGAGGCCAGAGGCGTTGACACTGCAGTCTCTCAAGCTTCGGCTGTCGGAGAAGTGAGCCTGGAGTTTTTCCCGGTGTCTTCTGTAGAGGACGAGACATCCATTAGAAAAACTTAGCTGTAAACCTCATCTCTTTTCATCAGGTAATTTACAGCACTACCCACTCTACTCTGTTACATTACTATGTGGAAGCATTTAAAACACCTACATTATTATTACATTTTTGATTAACATTCACTGTAAATGTAAGCACTTATATTTTTAAAATAACTTCCCCAACACTGTGTAAGTGGGAATGCAGGCTTATATTTCAGCCGGTATGTAAGAGAATGTTTATTCTGTAATTCTTTCCCCACCCAAATAAGAAGGGTTTATACATGTTTTTACAAGTACTACATCTGGCAATATGTGCTCATATTTACATGAACTTTTCACTGAAATTTTATGTTTTGATATTAATGTATTCACCCCAACCTCCCTGCACGCAATTTAATGCATTAAACTGACAATTGAATAGGACAGAAGGTAAGCCTGCATGTGCCTGCAGTGGTATGTTATTATACATTATGCATTACATACATTTAGTGATTAAAAGGTTTTCTGACAGTTGAAGACTTTTGCGACTATAGGATACGACAACATTCATTCGAGGTTGCATGTCTGCCAGGGCCATAAAAAGGTTAGAGCAACAAAGTGAGCATGAGCGAGATATGTCACTCGGGCCTTTTCCCTACCTGTAGCTAAAGGGTTTGATGGCAAGGTTTTAAGAATAAGCTGACAGCTTTAAGAGGGAAGATGTTGTGCACAAGAAAAATGTAATTAAGCAAGTGAACCGTGAAACATCCATTAGATGGCTGTATGATATTATTCTATTTTAAAAATTAAAAGCACCAGGACAAAAACAGAGAATGGATCATGTATTTACCAAGAAAAGCTAGAGGAGAAAGTAAGGTGATACATACGGTCTACATACAGTCTAAAAAAGTGAATATCCCTTTAAGAATATTAGGTCAGTGTTAATTGAACCATCTCCGAACCGTTGCATGTTTTTTTTTTCTTACCTAGTCCTTGTAAGTGTGGTATGTAGTGTACGCTTAGGTTTTCCTTTCTTACTGTAATGCATGACAAACTCCTATGTACAAGTCACTTATTTAACATGTCAGTTTACTGAATATGCTCAACTGATTGGATTATACTACAGGTCCAATCAGTTTTCACTTAGCCTGGAAAATAGAGGGTTAGTTACCGTGAAACTGCAATCTTTATTAACTTTGTGTGCAATCTAAAGCCGGATTCATTTTCATAATTGGAGCAATTTAAGGTCTCACTTTTGTCCTGTTTAAGCTCCAGCTTTTCTTTTCCCACCTGATTCACACATATTATCCTTTAATAGCGTTCATGTATCTTTCTTCCTTTTTTTTCAGGGGTTTTATTTTAATTTTAACTACTAATTTAGTTATTTATATTCTGATATGTAACTGTTTTAGCATCAATTTCAGGCATCAAATTAAAGTTAGATTTTCTAGGTGATGGATTCAGTTTTAATCTTCATGCTCAGTTTGGTATTAATATTTTCTCCCTTTCTTTTTTTCCTCAATGCAAAATATACATGACCCAGTACCTCTATATTACATTTTGTTCTTCTTTTTGAACTAAACAGTTCACATAATTATTGCTGTCAGTAGTTCTCTGTACTCTATTTTTTTCTCTGCTATGGAAAGTACGGCTGACCTAGTGGACCTGTGCTTAGCTGTGTTTGTTTTCTGTACAAAATCACTGACAGAGCTTCTGATGTCATTAACTATGTGAACTGGCCTTATTTTACATTTCCATAGAAAATACCTCTAGTCAGATGTTTTTGACTTTAGCAGTGTTTCTTTAGTGTACTACACAATTGATTTTATTGAGATTTCCTATTAATATAAACGGTGGTTGTTTTTTCCCCTTCACTGTTGGCAGTTGCTCAGTCAGAAAAAAGGATTAATGTAATGTCAACCACTTTATTTACTTTATTCAGTCAGATAAGGCTCTTTAGTTACAGAAGTACATTTTTACCACCTGACATTATAAAATTTACCTAATATGACTAATGTTTGACGATTAGGATTGCAATAGTCTGTGTGTATGATCCAAATCTGATGATGTGATTGGATTAATTAAAAATATACTGACTTATTGTTGGATAGAACTTTATTTTATTTGTTAAATGAACTGAGCTATTGTGAAGAGCCACTATATAAATAAAATTGACTGAATGAAATTTTAACTATAAGACTTCCATAACATTCAATTTACTTCTCGTCTCTAAACATCTAAAACAGCTAACTGAAGTATATGCATAGAATAACAAACTTTACTACAACAGATTTAAAAGGACTTATGGAAAGACCTATGTTTAGGAAGTAATTAGCCTAATTAAGCCAGATGAAAGCAGAGCATGTAACAGGGGAGCAGTAAAACACATACGGTATTTATTCTTGTGTCTGTTTGAATAAGAGCATGTTCAGCAAATTCCTAGCCTTGTGCATTATGCCATATAAATTATACATGGCTTCTTGATAAATGAAGCCCACTAAATAATAAATCTACAAGTGACAATGGATTTTTTGGTACACATCCAAACTATGACATGCATTTAAAGTTCTGCATTATGAACATCACACGCTCACAAAGCAGAGAGCTCTGGTTGGATGTTTACGTGCACTCACCATGGATATAAATGCATGTTTATTCTACTAACTTGAATGCCATAAGAAACAGTTTTGTGACAGGGCAGACGGATAATAAACAACTTTATTTAATTTTGAAACAATAATTGGCTGCATAAAATATTATGTATTGTAGATTTTCTCTAATTCGTTCAGGGTCACAATTTTACAGGCTCCAACATAAACATATACACAGAGTGAATTAAATCAGTCATCAACACAATTCTGGCAGAATCAAGGCTGCATATTGCACCAATTTTCTGTACAGACATGATAGAGTTTACATTAGGTAGTTTCTAAGCATGTACCCCATTCTTAAGCAAAGTCTATGAATTCACATCTTTACTGGCATCACACTTTGGTTTTGGTTTTTCCTGGTGGATTACCTAACTTTGTCCATGTCTCAAGCTGTCAAGATCTAAAATTGAAAAAAAAACATAAAGCTAGTTCTACCACTTATTATTCTTTTCACCCAGCAAATTGCACCAGTACAACTGGCATCTAATGCAACCACCACCATGCACTGCAGATATCAGTGTTCTTAGGTTTGAAAATCATCACTTCTAAACAATTAAAACTCTTAATACAACGTTAACAACAAGAGGCTAAACCATCTCATTTGACTATAAAACCTTTCTCCAGAAGATATAGGCTTGTGCTTGTGGTTAGTTTAAACTTCAGATTTCCCTCTTGGAGTACCTCACTTTTTCCTGGTTGGCACCCACTAAATCTTATGTAAAATATGCTTAATGTAGGACAGTGACAATGCTGTTCCAGTTTCCAACAAATAATCAGCTTGAGCCTTGGTGTTTCTTGATCTGTTCCTAGATATATCGGTTTTATTTAATCTGAAAGTGACAGTTTGTGTCAGATAGTTAAAACAGCGACACAAAAGGACATTGAGTCCAAGTAAACATCAAATCAGTTTTTAGATAATTTAAATTAAGCTTTCTGAGTGCCCTCCCCAAAGCCTCGACTTCTACATTACTGAAAATGTATAGACTTAAGCTCAAAAGTTGGGTTGATGCCAAACACAAGTCAATTTAAATTAATTTTAGCAATATGCCAAGAAGCTTAAAGAAATAACCAATCAAAATTATGCCACAAACCCGTTGATGGCAAGCAAAAACGTGGCAAAGAAGACATAATTTTTTAAGGAACAGTTTTCATAATAAAAGTATAAGCCTGTTTATATAATTTGGACCCATTACGATTTAGATCATTGGGATCATCCCACCCTGGATTGTTGAATCCATCATTTAAAGATTGAAGAGTTATTAGAACACTAATGCTGAGGATGACAATATGTTAACCTCTGACTAGAGCTGTATATAAGAGATTTTATTGTCTCTGTAGTACAGCTCTCACATAAAATCAAGATAAATACATTCCCTATAGTTAATCTCCTTTGTGACATATTGCAGCAAATGATTTTTTTCTTTTACTCTAGAACAGAAAAAAACTTCAGTTTTAACAAGAAAATCCATTTCTCCTAGCTCCACATAGCCCTGCAACATTTAAGTAAAAGGGAGCCAGTTTAGCAAGATATGTGGGTTAGGATCATTTGCAGTACATAAACCTCCTGGTGAGTTGTTGGTCACAATGACCAATAGGGCACTGTGCTACTTAGAGCACCGCTGTGCAGAAGAAAGGAAAAGAGAGGAAAGTACTTCAGTTTACCAAGACCAATTTAATCAACATGCCCTCTGTTAAGACTTCACTCGTTCTCTGCTGTTTACTTTACTTTGTGCTTTATTACATTATTATCTTATTGGCTGCAGGATTGTAATTGAGTGGTGGTGTGCAACTGTCAATTTGATGGAAACCAAAAATTCCTTTGGTAATGACCAAATTGTATCTTTTGTTCCAAACGTCATATTTTGTTCTCAGCTCTTTTACTGAATCTGTGCTAAACCTCAAAGATGTTAGCTGAACATTTAATGTTTTAGCTAAAAATATTTGAATGTTAAAGAGCTGAAGGCTGAAAAGAAGGAGAATGAAACTCTTAAACTTAAAAAAAAAGGATAAGAAAATTCAAGCGAGTTGGTCATGTTGAGCCAAATTTTTGTATACAAATTTAAACACTGTTTTTTGTTAGGAACTGATTTTTGTTTTGATAACAAGAAGCGTATTTAAAGAAAAATATTGAAACATATTTCAGTTCATCTTGGCAGGATTTAATTTAGCCACGACACTCGGTTCTTTGAAGTTTCCACGTTTTTAGCCAGGAGGACTTTGGTTGCTTCTCCTTTCATTTTCAGTAAGGTCTTAAAAACACCCAAAAAAGTGGGTTTGCAAAGCAAATTAGACATTTTTTCATTAAAAAAAACTTTCGTGCAGGGATTGACAAATTGGGACTTTATTTAGTCCCTATTTGTCAATCCTTTCCAGAAGCATACTTTACTGCAATTAAATGTGTAAGGGTTTCAGGATATGTACAGTATCTAGCAGCTTTGTTCATCTACACAATTTATGTCAGGTTTATTTCCATTGTTTTCAGCAGAATTGCTAAAGCTTAGTATAACCCTAAGCCATGAACTTATGCAAATTCGTATTCTAGGATAGGAAATAAAAAGTACAATACCTTCCTTGTTTTTTTATATAAATAACAATCTTTGGCATTTATTAAAACACAATAAAAAAATAACAGCTTTAACTTCTGTTATCAATATCATAAAGTATTTAAAGAATTTGAACTGAACCAAACATGAATATAACCCCCGTAGTTATTCAGTTCAGTTTATATATTCATATTATATCAGTTATTCAGTTCCATCTCCACCAACCAATTCTGGTTTGGTGAGGAAAATAAAAATACAAAACAAAAACACGAATACTCAGAGCTCAGAGAAGAAAAACCCTGTGGTAAACTACCTGAGTAGTGTGTGTGAATGTGTTTTTTGGGACGAGTTCTTATTTTTTAGTTCAATGGCTGATATGTATTTCAGAATCCATCTTGCCATATTTCTGGATAGAGCAAAATATCCACCCAGGAACAAAAAAGAACTTGCAGCCTTTTGTTTTGCCCAGCAACTGTCGCTTGTCTTAGTATATAAAGTCACTCTTATCACTTAAAATAACCTTAATACTAGCTAAGTGTCCCTTGTGTCAAGGCTTCAAAGCCTGTATCGAGTAATCAAGAAGGAGTTTTTTGAAGCACGTATCAAGGCTTTTGTTGACTCCATATGTAGTGATGTTCAAGGCCTTGCTTGACGGGCATACCACGTGATAGATTCATGAACTAGGTTGCCAGTTTGCTTGTGAATTCAGTGTGTGACAGTTTATCCCTTCAACTCCCAAATGAGCTGTGGATTTCTGCAGCTTGTCACCATGGGCCCCTTAACTTCTTGTGCTCATGATCTTAGCAAACACTGGGTTGAGCAGAGCAGAAAAGATTGTTTAGATTATAAAATGGAAAGAGGACATTTTGAAGACAATTATTTGTGCTGAGATTCATGTACATCAGACTGCTTAATATAACATTGAGGATCAAGTTAGATATTTAAATTTAAGGGTATCAAAATAAAGGGTGCTTCGTGCAAATATATGCCACACCTTTCAGATTTTATTTGTAAAAAAATATGACCACCATATATCTTTTTTTTCTCCACATCAGGATTATAGTCTACTTTGTTTTGATCGTTTCATAAGATCTTCATAAAATAAATTTATAATTACAGTGACATAAAGAAATCAAGGAATAGAAATATTTTCATAAAGTTCAGACACATGCTTTTATAATTTTCCAATGTTTATGACTCCCACATATCCTCAGAAGTATATGTGTACTTTATCTTACACATGTATGTGACATACAGTACCTGCATGCTATAAGCACTTTACAGATAAATCTTACACAATTATCTGTCCCATATGCACCCCACATATTTTTAATTTCATGCTTAACTTAAAAAAAAATCCTCCAGCTGACTAACACATTGGGCTCCGTGGCATGAGAATAAAGTGCCTCTTTCTGCACAGCTCGGGGCTTGCTCTGCTAATGTGGTTCTGGCTGGAATCACTCACTTGTTGCGGCGGTAGAGAGCCATGCATGCCACTCCAAGAAGACAGATCCCTGAGGCAATGCTGAAGATGGACAGCACCTGCCTCTGGTAGGTGTCACCGCTCTCTGCAGAGAAGAGAGAATGAGATTTAGGACAATGAATAGCCACTGTGGCCCAAAAGAGAGCATAAGAGGAAGACCATACCTTCTGAATTAATACAAGAAGCATATATATATCCTCCAACCATCTGAATGAGCATGAAGCAACCAGTGTTGCTGTCAGTTAACGTTAGCGTTTGAACATGGAATAGGGATGTGGTAAATACAGGCAAGACTCAGTGACATGCGATAACTGAAGTGTGATAATAATTTTGTTCAGAAAAACCCAGCAGGGAACCCCCATGAGTTGTCTGCACGGGACAAATTCTTAGTAAGTGTGTGTGCATGTGAGTGCATCATCTGAATTTGTGCCTAAGCTTTCTAAGACTGATGGTGACAGGGAATTAGTGGCAAATGAATGCTCCCGGAGCTCCCTGTCAGACCTCTACTCATCAGAAGCGGAGTCGTAAGGTCAAAAGCGCCTGGGACAAGTGGCAGTTGATCCCAGCAGATATCTCTCTGACTGTACCGCTGCACTGCTTACCACAGCACACCGTGCAGTATTGAAACTGATGCATGCACTGGATTATTTAAAGGCCTCATGACTGTACTACTTCGAGATAGAAATGCCGACACTGCATTGCCTGAAAGACACAAATCAAACATTATCACTGAGAACTACCTGTCATTTTGTCTGTAATTTCTAACACAAGCTCCTTTGTCCTAACTGAAGAAATGAGAAACAATAAAACCCTTGTATTTGTTTTATTATTTCAATACACTAACTACTGCAGGAAAGGGGAAGAAAAAAAAAGTGAAACCTTTTTATGACCCTTCTCTCTGGCTAATAATGCTGTCAAAATAGAACTGTCCAGGGAGGTCCTCATCTGTGCCCATCTGCTATATTCTATCATCTTTCACACAAACAGGAACTTTACCTGTTTATACCCAACAGCGGTTTGCAATCAAGCACTGCATGTCACAACATTTATATTCATTATGTTCCCCTGCATGAGATTGTTGCTGCATCAGTGAAACTCGAGCTGCTGTCAGTTTCTGTTCTGTCACATCTGTCGCAGTACCTATAGCACATTTTATGTTAGTTCGAACATGAAGAAATTAAAACCATGTCCTGTGATGTCTGTGGAATGTAGGTATTGTTCATATTGCATCGTCATTACCACATTTTTTTTTATTGGCAGGTGTAAAGTGTAACTTGTGTTACTGCCTAAGGACAGAGTAACTTTAAGCAAATCATCATTGTAGACGTTGTGTCTACAAACAGTATCCTGAGAGTAAACTAAGCTATTATTGGGATATTTGCATAACATTTACTACAATTTCTTAGCCATGTGGCAACTATGAGTTGTGAAGCATATATCCCAAAAACTCTGTTGAAAGGCAGTGTCGGATAGTTATTTACTTAAAGCTGATTGTCCTCATAAAGGGTGCCAGATATTTAACCCCTTTACCATTTCATATCTTTGTAGTTTTGTTGTTGTGTACCCAACTCTACAACAAATTCAACTGATGCGGTATATTTATTTTGAACCATACATTTTAGCTAGTGAAGTCATTTGGATGTATGTATCCAGTATGATAAAGTAAGCACAATTGGTTAAAATGATAGATTTCCTTTACACCTTTAATTAGGAAGCTGATACGGTTGCAGACATTTTCTATTATAACGTCTTCTGTTTTACTGAAGGCACGTCCTTTTTTCTAACTGGATTATTCTTTGATATGCTGTCTTGCTGGAACAACTCTTCCGGTCAATGAATCAAGCACTCTTCAAATTATTTTTACTCAGATATCTTTATATTTTCCCAGATCTATCTTTCTTTGTGTATGATTTTCCTGTTTTTGTGACCATAAAATCCTTCCAACAGCAAGACACTGTTATCATCCTGTTTGCCTCTTGGGTTGGTATTAATGAGCCAGTGTCTAACATCTGCATTCATCTTCATATACTGTTGAGAATTCAGGTTGTACAGCTCAAGTTCTTATTCATCAGGTTCTTTTTAGTGCTCAAACTGATTCCTATTGCTTTCATTAAAGTCCCAGCTGACTGTCACGTACCTCAGGTGAGTTATGGGCCCTGTCTGGCTACTCTACCATACATACATAATTGGTGAAAAATTGAGTTTTTCTATGACCTTAACTATGGTGTTACTTTCATAGCAACCTATTTGTTGCTGGTTATTGGTTACCTGTCTAACCATTTATCTCAAAATATTATTTTTAAATGGACAGTACCTGCTGTTTCTCCAAACTTTTCAAACTTTAAAATATATTTTTGTGTACAATTCTATCTAACTGGTATGCAAACAATATTCTTGACTACATAACTTTTTTCTTATATACAGGTGTAGCTCTTCATAATTATGCCATAGAATTGTATCAGGCACTTGTGGAATTCTTTAGAAGCACATGAAGGCATGTACAAAGTACAAAAACAAAACCGTGTTTATTTCTATGTTGTAACAATACTTCCGGGCATTAAACCTTATGCGCTCAAGAAGGCTTTTGCTATTAAATGGGGCCACATTTGCAAGGAAAACACGTTTGTGGGTTGAGCAACAAATTGATTAATTATGTTGAAGCCATACAACATGCCAAATCCAGTCTACCAATGCCAAACAGCTTATTGTGCTATTGACTCTAGTTTGGTTTTATTTGTTGGATTGGATGATTTATATCTTTAAAGGCAAATATATATTGCCTATTTATTAATTTAACAAACATGGGGTCTCAATAGTGTGTAGAAAAACAGTACACATTCACCACAGTCTGGCAGCCGCGACTGTCACAAACTGCTGTGGGATGGCATCCATTCTTCAGCTGAATTTGTAGCGAGTCAAAAAAATGTGCTTGTGTTGTTCTGGCATCTACAGCAGACATATTCTGGAGGTTGTTTGATGAAACTCCCTCTGCAGGGGATTCCCATTGGTCGCGGAATATTCTGTTGATATCTCTCTGCTTCAGGCTTGACTCCAATGATGACAAGCCTCATATTGCCAGTGAAAGAGTTACAATTACTTGCTAAAACACTACTTCTACCTAAAATTTGTAATGGGTACAAAGTGTTCAGCTGGTAAATAATTTCTGTCACTCTTAAGAATGTCACTAGTGAGAATTCATAATACAGATGATATATAATATGTCATTTTGCTTTATTTTTTAACTTTTTTAATTTTTTTATTTATAGAGCACTTTCAAACACAGTTTCTCAAAGTGCTTTACAGATTTAAAAAAAACTCAAACCTCCCTTTCAAAAATAAAATCATCAACGCAACTACACCCTCCTCCCAACACATCATCCATACACACACACACACACTTAAAAGCTAGAAAAACAGTGGACTGAGCACAGATGATCCAGGAAACGCTATCATGGGAGCCATCTGCATCGGCGGCAGCAGATCGGCAACAGCAGCCAAGGCACCGACCCAGGGCGCCAAGAGGAGGGAGGGATGGTACCCCTACCTCCACCCAAGCACTACCTGGGGGGCACCCAGGCAGCCACAGCCGACCACCGCCCCCGATGAAGGGGGCCCCCAGAGAGGAAATTAATTCAAGTTAAAATATAACGTTTATAAAATATAAAGTGTATAAAGTATAAAACAATAAGTGTAAAACAACGATAAGATAGATCAAGATAAAAATGCAAAATAGATTAATAAATCACCTGTTAGAAAATTTTAGCTAACTAAAAAATAAATCAGGTAAAACATGCTGAGCAGTTAAACATATATTAATAAATAATAATTAGTTAAAAGCTCGGTTAAAAAGGTAAGTCTTGAGCCTGCTCTTAAAAACATGAACGTTCTCTGCGGCCCTGAGGTCCTCTGGCAACCTGTTCCAGAGGTGAGGGCCGTAATAATGAAAAGACGCCTCACCATGAGTTCGTGTCCTGACTTTGGGAATGATAAGGAGACGGCTGCCAGAGGAGCGCAGGGACCGCGAGGGTTCATATGGTAAAAGCTGTTCAGAAAGATAAGAAGGCCCAAGACCATTAAGACACTTAAAAACCATTAAAAGAAACTTAAAATCGATCCTAAAACATACGGGGAGCCAATGCAGTGATTCTAAGACCGGTGTAATATGCCCCCGCCTCCTGGTCTTCATCAGGACACGAGCTGCTGAATTCTGTAAAAGCTGTAAGCTTGAGATAGTCTTTTTGGGAAGACCAGCAAGCAGGGCATTACAATAATCAATTCTACGGGTGATAAAAGCATGCATTATCGTCTCCGTATTGGCCCGAGAGAGAATGGGGCGGACTCTGGCTATGTTCTTTAGGTGATAAAAATCTATTTTAGTGATATTTTCAATGTGGGGGATAAAATTCAGCTCAGTCAAAATTCACACCCAGATTATTCACTTGTAAAGATGGTTTAAAAGACAGTAATTGTAGTTTTGGTAAAAGTTTCTCTCTCTGAGCCTCAGGACCGATAATTAAAACCTCTGTTTTGTCCTGGTTGAGCTGGAGAAAGTTTTCTGCCATCCAGGATTTAATGACTAAAATGCAGTTAAAAAGTGCATCCATTGGCTGTGTGTCATCAGGAGACATGGAGATGTACAACTGTGTATCATCAGCATAACTGTGAAAGTTAACTCCATGTCTTCTGATGACACTGCCAAGAGGGAGCATATACAGAACAGAATAGAACAGAATAGTGTGGTCTACTGTATCAAAGGCAGCGCTTAGATCCAGTAGAACCAACACTGTCACCTTTTTAGCATCATAGTTTAATCTAAAATAATTTTAAATATTTAAAAGAGCCGTCTCGGTGCCTTGGTTCCTAAAACCAGACTGAAATTTCTCTAGGACATTATGAGCATTAATAAAATCATTAAGTTGAATTAAAACAAGTTTTTCTAAAACTTTGCTTAAAAATGATAAGTTAGATACTGGTCGGTAGTTGTTTAAATCATTAAAATCTGAATTGCTCTTCTTCAGCAGGGGCCTCTATACCGCCGCTTTAAAGGCAGTTTGAAAAACCCCAGTCTGAAGAGAGCAATTCATAAAGTTTAAAATCTTCTCTTTAAAAGAACCATAAAATTGCTTATAAAAAAGGGTGGGAATTGGGTCCAAAGCGCTTGTGGTGGGCCTCACTGAGAAGAAAACTTTATCAAGGGTCCCAGCTTCTACCAGGATAAAACTGTCCAGTGTTTCCTCTGGTGAAGGCAGACACTCAGATTTGTCTAAAACCATGTTTGTTTGAGAGGCAAAAATATTACATCTGATGGTGTCTACCTTTCCTCTGAAGTGGTCTGCAAACTCCTCATAGAGAGTATTTGAGGGGGTTTTCTGAAAAGTATTAGAGGTATGATTAAGAATGTTGTCAATGGTCGAAAACAGAATTTTGGTGTTATTTTTATGTTCTGAGATGATTCTGGAAAAGTATGCATTTCTGGAATTTCTTAAAGCGTTATTGTATGATTTTAGATGTTCTATGTATATCTGATGATTTATTGTAATTTTATTTTTCCTCCATTTACTTTCCGCCACCCTGCAGCTACTCTTTAATTTTTTAAGATCTTCACTTCTCCATGGTACACTGCGTTTTGAATGTATGTTTACAGTTTTAAGTGGAGCCAATAGGTCAAGAGCAGATTTAGGCCTACTGTTAAAATCATTAACAATAAAATCACAGGGGGCAGTTAAAGGTACAGGAGGAAACTTTTTTAAAACTTAAAGAAAACCTGCAGCCACTTAAGGGGTTAGATGACCCTTCCTGACAGTTTTTACAGAGGTCTCTAGTTTGAAAAAATTGATGATTTTGAAAAACACACAGTAGTGGTCAGAGACAGCCAAGTCAACAACAGAGGAGACACTGGTGGACAGGCCATACGTGATGACCAAGTCCAGAGTGTGTCCTCTGTTGTGAGTCGGCTGCATGACATGCTGGCTAAAATCCATATAATTCAAAATATTAAAAAAATCTGTTGATAAAGGATCTAAAAGGTTATCTATATGTAGATTAAAATCACCAGCTAAAATTATCCTTCCACAAGAGTTGTGTAAAAATGATAAAAACTCTGAAAATTCTGGAATAAAAAGTGCATTCCTTTTCGGAGACCTATAAATGGTGACACATAAAATCTGAGGAGTGCTCAAAACAGAGGCAGTGTATTCAAAAGTGCACTTTAAAGCTACCAGGATTAATCCTACACAGCATTGCTCACATTGACTTAGTGGTAGAATCACACTGGGACTTCATGAAGTCTAAAGATTAGTATTATATGACCCTGATCTATATCTATCTTTTCTGTGATATTTTTGAATGTATTTTCTACCACATATGCTGTAAAGGAAAAAACAATCTACTGCATAAATATAAAAATTGACAGTCATAGTAGATTTACCTTTCCGACATCACATCAGTGTTGCTTTGACACCTAAGGCAGGCTGAACTATTATCACATGCTTGGCTTCCAGCTTGTTACTTATTGTTTCAAATGTGGCAACAGATACCTTACTTTTTTTTAAAAGAACAGCAGGAGATTCTATGGTCTAAATGTAGCATTAGCATAACAGAGCTCCTGTAAACCCTCCAGCCTTTGCCATCAGTGGAATGACCTCTCAACGGCTGGACATGTGAAACACTAGGAATGTCTTTGCCTGCTGCTGCATCATCAGTGCTCATGCGGAGCGCCACCTGAGACCAACCTCTGCCTCATTTTTTTGATGGATGAAATAGGCTTTTCTAAAATAGGAACATAAAAAACAGCTGTCCACAGAACTGTGCTGAATAGCTATAAGGAAAACCCCTGATATGCAGTCTGTACATAAAGCCATTACAGGCCTTTCATGCTGGATGCCTACGAGGCACTCTTGAAATTAGATGCAAGAGCATGTTACGAAACGGAACAAAGTGAACAGCCCCAGCAATACCGGCTAAACTATGTTGTGCTGACAGAAAAGACAAGACAATCCCATATGGCCAGCAATACCATGACAACCACTTTACATTTGGCTTTGATGAAACTGCATAATGAAGACCGTGTTAAGTATCCGTGACAAAACTAGGTTTTCAGCATGAAATACATCAGAGTGAACTAGTGAGACAAGCGGCACTTAAGCGGCTGGACTAAAGAGTAAAAGAAAATCATATCTAGAATACTCCATCCTACATCAAACATGGCTCTCCTTTACTCTGACTATATGCTTTGAATCAGCAAGCATAAAAGTTGTGTGACAAGTAGCAAGATACACTAGTAGCTGAAGATAAACAAGACATAATGCCTATCATTTATCTCAAGAGCAAAAACAGTCCTTAATCGTTGATCAGTCTTGGATGTATTACTAGTAGCGAATCTACTACCCTGCAGAAGCTTCCTGAGCTAATCTAGTCTTCGTATTAAAAATCACTGAATTGAGGAAGGTTGTGTGCAGAGCTGGTTTTTCCTCCTGAATGTCTTCTGATTTCATCTGTTGTCTGGAATGGGTGACATGACAGCTGTGTGGGAGGCAATACCAATGTAAATCTTTATAGCTTTAGTTTAATGCATCAAAGAAAGGCAAAGAGCAAGGAAAAAAATGTCCTGAAAGCATAAGGGGGATTAAAAAGCATAGCTTTGTGTATATGCATCAGTTTTGTTTCTTTTACATCTGAATCAATGTGTGACTATCAAACAAACAAGTTCAGATGACTTGTTTTTTTGAAGACTTAACCATCTACGAGATGCAAAATAATAATACTGTTCAAATGTGTTTATTCATTTTGTCAAACCTCCTTTGTTGTCTTTTTTAGGGCATTAAATATATTTTGCCCATCTCTATTGCTAGGCATACCCCATTACGCTGGCAGTCAGTCCACTGTTTTAATTTTATGAAACTGCTGCCTAAATGAATCTTCAAACATACGGAAGATGAGTAAACAAGGAGCAGTGTCGTTTGTCTTAGCTCCACGCTCATTAAATCACTCTTCCCCTAACAGCTCTGTTCTTCATGCAGACCGAATACACCTAATTTGCCACCATAGTGTTGCCATGGCAACTGGCCCATATTAATTTATCCAAGGTGAGTGGCCTTGTTGTGCCGAACTGTGTTTTCTATGAGGCATTTCACAGATGTGAGACACATGAAAGACAAGAAAAAAAAAAGTTGCCTCACCCATGAACTCAATCCCAAGTTCGTCCGCTGCTCCATCGGAGGTCAGATAGTTAACAGGGTGAACAGAGATGAGGAAAGAGAGAGAGAGAGAGAGAGGGTGAGAAAGATAGACAGGAGAAAAAGCTGTTAATGCAATCAAAATCCAACTGTATCCAGTTAAAATCTTCCCAGAATTTTTTTTTTATAGTCTGGTTAGCCATAGTCCGTTAGCCATGGTCTGCTGCATTCCCCTCTAAGGTCTGTAGGCAGGGTAGATATGGCCAATTAAGTCCAGTGACATATGTCGTTTCTAAACAGTACTGAACTGCTATAGTCTTACTGCCTAGGAGAGCAGCTTAAAAAGCAATAAAACCAGCAAGTGAACTACAGCAAAGTCCACTCTAACTTGAAAAATTGTTAACTTAGAATTGTACAGCCTTAAAGCTTGGTATCATTTGCAAACCCAACATTTCGTCTATGTAATTCATGCAGCTTCAACCAGCTAGGGTTACAACAGGGCAAAATAATAATAAAAAAAGGTGAAAAAACTAAACAAAATAGTTCATTCAGATCACAAAAGCTTTAACATCAGATTCAGAGTGGTTTTGTACTAAAATACCCAAACACATAAACACACACACACACCCTTGTACAATATGAGAAATCATATGAAATGTGGTAGAGATTTTAAATAAAATCAAGGAAGAATAAGCACTTTTAAAAATTGCACTTTTCTCCAATTTAGTGCATGGAGCCAAAATGTCATTTTTATGGAGTAAAAGAGGCTGCAATACAGGGCTGTGGTGTCATTCAGGAACTGAGTAAAACCTTCAATACCTATTCAGTCGATAAAAGGATAACCTTATTTTCTTTCACCAGATGATTAAATGCCACCAAAACCACATTAAAGTAACAGTTTTAACAATTTAATCCATTGTAGTTTCTTTTAATTATGCATTTCTTGGAGGCTGTCCTTGTTTTTAACGTTTCTAATGTTTCATCCTCAAATGCAATAGAATGTTGCTGAATATAATCGCTTAAATTTAATGTTACAACTGTTTAGTAGTTGGAATGATTTTTCTTATGCTTTAATTTGTAACCATGGTAAAACAATTGTACATTATATTAGAAAACTGTTGTGTTTGCAAACAAAATGCTGAGTCTCATATTTTAGAGTTACCTCTAATAGTTGCCTTATCCCTGCCACCTACTTCAGATCAGGATTAAAATATACACCCAAAAATCAAGAAATTCAAGAACCTCAATGCTTAAAGGTGAATGTATATGATTTTAAATGTCAGTTTGTGTTCAGTAAACAGTTATCACTCTTGCAGAATAAATAATACTTTTATATGTGTTTGCTCTTGTGAACACCAACCTTTTTCTTCTCCAACTTCTTTACTTTGATTTGTGAAAGAATAACAAACTATAATGAACAAAATACATTGGTATAAGATAAATTAGACATTATAATATTGGTTGTGATGGTATTAATTTCAATGGTATGGTATTCATATGATATTAGCTCCTCTCTGCGCCCTTGGTATTTCTCAAGTTTCTCCTGTTCCTTCTTCTTGATGTTAACATCACTTGGTATTGCCACATCCACCAAATTGGCTTTCCTCTGCTCTTTATCAACCACCACAATGTCCTGTCCAATATCCTGTCTGTCTGGATCTGGCAGTCCCACAGGATCTTTGCTCGGTATTAGGCAAATTATATTAAAATAAATAATAAAGAGAGAACATTTAAATCGATTTATTTTGTAAGTATAGAACTCACTCCATTATTTTAGTATGAATACACCATTCCCCTTTGCACTCCCTTCACACCACAGAAACAATTGTGAACAACCCCAGTAGGAACATTCGGGTTGTCAAAAATAAAGTACAAGGGATGAAAGGCTTCAGTACCTGAGAAAGTTTTTTTTGCAGCCAAAACGTAACTTGCTTCTCAGAATTTATCTTGTAGGTACAGGGGCGGGCCGCAAGGCCACCATAAACTTCTTTTAACTACTTTCTCCCAAATGACTTTTTCTTTTGCACTTTGTAATGAGCTAACAAGCTCCCTAAATATGCTTAAAAATGCGTCAGCATGATCCTCTGAATTCTCGAGCCTGCATAGCCTCAAATGAAGACAGAAACCAGCAGAGATAAGAGGGAAAGAAGATTAGGTTAGGGATTGTGAAAATAAAAGTTAAAAATGACATATCATGCGGCTTTATGCCACTGATGCCTCTTTGAGCAGGCCTTTTATATTGATTTGAGCCTGAGGCATTGCAGTAATTGTTCTCTTCACAAGCGGGCTGCTTCAGGATGGATCACACTAAATTAAGTTTACATACATGTGCATCCACACAGCATGTAATACTCTGGCCTACTATTCTTTGTCTTCAACAGATACCCTTCCACAAGGACCTTTTGTCCCTATTCCCTATTTCTCACTCTCTCAGACACACACAGCCTTTCTTTATGCAGCTAAGTCCTCTCCCACAATCCCAGTGCTGGGGAAACAGATAAAAGGGAGCACTCATGTTCTTCCCATCCTGACAGTCCCCCTTTTTTCATGGCACTGTAATGTAATCTTATTTAAATTAAAATGAAGCCCTCACTGGTAATTGCTTTTTCGACAGAGGTGGTCAGAGATTTAAGTGGAGTGAGCCTTGCCAAGCTTTGACAGATTATGTGCTGGGTATGTAAAAAGGCAGCGAATCAGAATGAAACATTTGGAAATCTGTCAGAGCTTTGAAATCTGAGCATAAGACAAATGGAAATGCCACTGTATTGAAGTGACGATTTAAAAAAATGCTTTTTAAATGTAACTGCTTAGATCTGAAACAGACCGACAGAAACATATTTATCAGAATTTATTGTGCTCGAAACATACATTTCCTTCCAGAAATCATCACCTGGATACTGTAGAAAACCCATTGCTGTTATCATGTAATATTTATTTTATCAGTTGCAGCAAAAAACTATATATTTCTTAGAAGGAAGCACTAATCAAGACAGAATGCAAAATTTGCAGCTGTAACTGCATTTCTTGATGGAATAATTAGTGGCCAGGCCTTTAGTTAAAGCAGAAAGGGACTAACCTACCAATCAACTGATCATGGATGAAAAAAATATATATTTTATGTAGAAATATAAAAAAGTAATTTAAAAAACATCAAACCAAATTACTCTTGAAACTTTATATATTACCAAAATCTATATTAATGGCACCGGAGAAAGATTTCTTTACCTTAGTTTTTGCAGCATAGTATCCTTCTTGCCTCCTTCTGCATTAATGCTAAGAACAAAGATACAAAAGAAATTCCTCTTTCCTGAGTTTGTGCCTTACAAGTTCTTCCTTGTAAAATAACTGGCGCTCAGTCAGATATGAGAGTATCAGTTTTCAAGTCTCGCCACAGATTCTCAGTTGGATTTAGGTTTGAGCTTTGGCTTGTCTATTGTAACGTGCATATTTTTTTAACCTAAATTTCCCACAGATTCCACAGCATGATGTTGCCAGCCCCATGTTTCACTGTGGGAATTGTATGTTCTTATGGCATTCTTTGATTAATTGATTTCCTTTTTTTTTGCTATAAAGACTACATTTCTGTAAGGAATCACTACAAATCTTTCAGCTGATTCTTATATCATGACGTTTCATAGATATGAGTTAAAAGGCATATTGGTTGCTTCTCTAAACAATGTCGTTGCAGCCGTTTGTGTCACACTCTTTCCATCTCTGAATGGTGGATGGAACAGTACTCCTTGAGAGGTTCAGTGCTTCGCATAGTGTTTATAAGCTAACCCTACTGAAAACCTCTCCACAACCTCATCACTGACTCATATACTTTAATCCTTGATCCTCATGACGTTTTTTGTTGACCGATGCTCTCTAAAAAACTTCTGATGCCTTGTTTTACCAGGTGTTTTTACACTGAGAATACATTAAGCATAACTTGATTCCAATACATAATTAAGTAACTTATCCTGCATTTTAGGGGGTATCCGAGTAAAAGAGGACTGAATCCATATGCAGTTAACAGTTTATTACATTTATTATTTGGGGAAAAAATGTTGCTTCCTTGCAGCAAGGTCTTCGGTTCAAATCCTGATCTGGAGTCTTTCAGCATAGAGTTGGAATCTTCTGTGAAACCATCAATAAATCACTGGGGCCAGACTTTTTGGCAAACTTTAGTGTGAATTTATAGCTCCGTATGGTGTAAATATGAGTTGGAGAGACATTTTTCTTAGCCACTGGCAAGTAGGCTGGACAAGGACCATGTTCATCTTGACATTCCACACGATTAGAAAGGTAAAAGTATCTCCAAACTTCACTGTTAAAGAATTGTAGTAAAGAGTAGCATCTCAGGGAAACCAAGTTAATATAACACCCACAGTATCTAAATCCTTCAACCTAAATCCATCCCCCACGAAAATAAAAATAAAATAAAAAAAAAGAGTAAACTGCAAGAGAGAGCACCCAGGACTCTGGACAACCTACAGAGAATGTGCAAGGAGGAATGGTCAAAGTTCCCATTCGTTATGATCTAGTACAAGGTATTTTTTCTCCAACCTGGACTTAAAAATTAAGCTAATTAAATAAAAAATGTATGATAAACCTCTTGCAAAAAAAGATGAGTTCATTTTTTTCACACAACTTCACTGAGAGGGCTAAATCAAATCTAAACACTATGAGTCAGACCAAATCCACCTGATCTGTAAAGAAGGAAATCTGTAGCAGAAGGTAAATACAATTGTTTTTCAGTCTCTATAAAACAGTGGTTACACTTTCCTTCATGAGCTTTCGGGATTATTTACAATTCAAGCAATTCAAACAACTTTTATGAAACCTTCGTCTTAGATTATTCTCATTTAAAACATTTACAAGCAATTAAACCTATACATTAAATATTTTGATTTTCCTTTGAGGAAAAAAAAAATCAAGATTTTACTGCACGACAGAAACATGACTGCATTTTCGTTTCACTATCACAACTAACTGTTTTTAAGCTCCAACCACTTTGAAAGGCCAAAGTGTGAACACAGTATTCTTTTATGCTACCTAATCTATAGTATCCATTCAGCCCTTTCTTTTGCGATCACCCTTGGCAACAGGAGACACTTTTCCTTTCTGAATCACCTTGACTATCACAGCCTCTGCAGATGATGTCATTACATTACTGATGCACGTCCATTCCTCTGGCACTGTCTTGAGCAAGGAAATTCACCAATCGTGATATGTGTGGGCTCTAAAACACATGCAATGGCAACTCAAAGCAGCCCGGGGAATCATGTGTGGCATCTCGTGGGAGCCTTGAGCAAGCTTGGAGAATACCTTGGCATCACTTCGAGCAGTTTTGGCCAGATTAGGAAGCAGGAGGTGGAGAGACAATGTAAGGACTGAATTAAATTCTTAATCCCCTTCTTCGTTTGGACGAGCTTGCAAATGATAACCAATATGTTGCTGAACTCAATATCCTTTGTGGATTCTTACTCCTGGACTAATACCAACAGGAGAAAAATCTCTTAAATTAGTGTTTTCTTCTATATTAAGTAGAACTAAAAACTCTCAGACTCTCAGCTGAATTCAAAGCTGTATAGCTGGAGTTCTAGGCAGGGAGTCTCTTCCTTGTTTTGTCCCTGTGCTTCTGTGATGTGCACAACAGTTTTTGTTTCTCGCCCTTCTGTAAAAATGTGAGAATGATGGAATGGCATTGCGAGCAAAGCCAGTCCAGACTGCTCTTTTGAGTCTTTTTCAAGTCAATACAAAAGGAGAATAAGGGGCAAGGAAAGGTTTGTATCTGTAGATGCCCATATATTGATTCAGAAAAAATAAAGCTAAAAGCTGAAAGGGATGCAAGAAAATAGAAGTTTTTTTCTCAACTAACAGTGTGTTTTTTTTTCATTTCGAATAATAAAAAACTAAATCTTGCGATATAAAAACAGGAACACATGAACACAAAGAACAGAATCCCACTGGAACATTTTCTACTTGTATTTGCTGTCAGTGCGTGCATGTATGTGTATATTATTACATGATTTGGCTTTAGAAAGCTGGATTATCCTCCAAACCCTCTTTAATCTGGGTAAATTTTAGATCAGTCTCTATTAACATAGATCCAAATTGGCGTCATTGCGCTCAAAAAATCTTTCCTTTTTATCTTTTGTACTTTTGGTGGAAGCTTTTGTACAATAATATGGACATTAGTTTGCTTTGTAAAAACTTTAAAATGTAATAAACAACTCCGATGGAATGAATTTGAAGGTTTAGAAGGACCTAGTAAATTCATCAGGTTTTATATCTGCCACTGATTTATCAGTGCCTGACACCCTGGTCTTTCCATCCCTGACTATTTTTAGTGTACAACAAAGAAATTAACGCTGAATACAATCAAATGCCCAATTACTGATCTTTCAGCATACAAAGCCCAGAAAATGCCAAATCAATAAACCAAATTAAATTGTATTTTACCCACATTTGCCATCCATAGCAATATAGTTAATGACATTCAAAATGAGCTGGTCTTTTTAATTCAAGACATGTTCTTAGGGTCATGGCTTCAGTTTTTGAAAGATGGGAGTGTAACAATAATTTAATGACACAACAAAAATTATTTACACACCATTCTAAATTATTAGTCTGTAAAATCCAGTACCTAGACATGCAGTCTACTTCTATAAATATTTATAAAAGATTGGGTCACTTTGAGTATCTAAGTAAATACCATATTACTACTAGTAAAATCCCTCCACACAGTCAGCTGTTAGTGGTATTATAAGAAAGAGAAAGGGATGGAGAACAACAGGTAGAAGTCCAACCAGAGGCAATGACTACAAACCTCCAACTTCCACATGACCTTGACATTTCCTCAAGAACAGTGGATGCAGAAGTTATTACATGCGTTTTTATAGCTGAGGAGCTGGATTCGGGCCTTACATTAACACATGTAATGCAATACATTGAAGTCAGAGATGTCTCTAGACTCTAGGGCTGTAGATATGTGTTCTCTGGAGTGATGAATCACTCACATCTCTCCTCTCTCTCTGTCTCTGTCTTTCTCAATCCAATAAAGGAGTCTGGATTTGGTGCAGAGAGAATTATTTGGTGGGGCTGTTTCTGATGGGCTAGGCTCAATCCCTTAGTTCTAGAGAAAGAAACTTATAGCTTCAGGATACCAATACATTTTTGGCAATTTCAGTCTCCAGACCTTCAGGGAACAATTTTTGGTTGGGCTTTTACTGTCCTGTGAGTGAATGAATTTGGTTAGAGCAATGTGACAGGCCTACAAGGCAAGGCAACTTTATTTTTAAATCCCACTTTCAACAACAAGGCAATTCAAATTGCTTAACTTAGTCCTGACCTAAGTTAAATTAATATTTATGCATGTTTTTATTTTACTCGCAATATGCATTACGGATTATAGGAATACTTTAAAACTGAAAAGATTACTGTGAACCTCCAGTATTCACCGGTGTTAGGGGCCACAACTGCTTGCAAATTGTTAAAAATCTTCGAATACTTCAGACCTTCAGAGTTTAAGTTTAAGAACCAAATACACCTTAATATGCCTTAATAAACACATTTGAAACATCTGGAGACTAACCCAAGAAACTAATGGTCTTCCTTTTGTCCGTTCTTGGGGGTAAAACCAATCAGTGGCATGGGAAGTGAATCCTGCTCTTTGATTGGCTAGTGTGCAAACAGTCAAAAGAATGTAAAGTAGCACTGTGCCAATTTTAGATTTCCAAGCTGAATTTTCTTTTGAACATTCTATATATGCTCCATGAAAACAAACAAACAAACAAACAAAATAATAGTCAAATATGCCATGGATAATTTAGTGCTATCTATCTCCACTGAAAAATCTGCAAATAGGTGAACATTTGAATACTCAACCGCAAGTAGGCTGAGGCCCACTGCTCTGTCTTGAAGTGTTCGTACTCCACACTTCTGTTTGGAAATTTGATCTTATCATTGCAGGATAAAAAACAACAACAACATAATAAGGTTTAGAATTTTTGTTCCTTCCACTTTATGACATTAACAACAAAGTCCATGGCAGTAAAATAAAAATAAATAATTGAATCAATGACATTAGTTTCGATTTAGCAAGATGAGTAAAGGAATAAACAGACAAATCTTAAAACCCAATTTTTTTTTTGCTTTAAACCACCTTTTCTCAAAATAGGAGTTGAAAAATCTTCTATGGAAATTAAAATGTTTAGCACCCTGGCCTGGAGTTTGATGGCATCAATATTCTCATTGTTTATTTAGGCTTTATAATGTCAAGTCACTGTTTGTTTTTCAATCTGTAAAAATACTTTTCTATTGAAACCACTGAATAATTTGACTATTCACATGTCATGTAATAAATCACAGGAATAAAATTGTGCAGGCACACAAAACAAAATATGCTCAGAACTTTTTGTGCCTGTTTGTGGATAACAGGTTGCTAAAAAATAATTTACGATTTCAGTGTGTGCAAACGAGACAATTTGCCTTTCTGACCACACATTCTAAATGTGGTTAATGGCCTCCTAATAGCTGTTCCCATTGTTTTATGGGGCCACTGGATAAAAAGGTGGGTAATTACCGAATCAAACTATTTCAGCTGCGACACAATACTAACAGAGTATGTGCTGCTATGGTGCAAATGCAGCTTTGTAGCTCCTGGTTACTGCTGTTGTGTGGGAGATTCGGGTACTTTTATCCTGCATTTCCTAGATTTGGAATAAATTTACAGTGACAAAAGTATTCATACTCTATGCACTTTTTCACATATTGTGTCCAAAGCACAGGCTTTAATGCACTATATTTATATTTCAGGTTTTAGAGCAACAGAAACTAACACTTATTTGATTGTTTAAATTAGCTCTATCCATATGTTTCTCTTCCACTCCAAAAGCCGCTAAACTTCAGTTTTTGTGAAAAGCACAACGTAAAAGCTCCCTTAGGCAGTTAAACAGGAAAATTGACATCCTCCTATAGAAGATAAAATGAGTCCCAGAGTGAAAATTGTTAACCATATGAGGGTATAAAACATGCTTTGTGGCAATAGCTTGTGACCCCATTAATGAACTCTCGAAGGGCTCGGTGGAAGCAAAAAGCCATAGCACAGTTTTCTTGAGCTATACTCTCTGAGCAAAGGAGCCAAGTCACTCCCTGGAACAGTGTGAGTTTCTGAAGTTCACAACCCAACGGGAGAGGCTGAGGGCCCTAGGATTTCTCCTCTCTGTACCTTTGACATCTGCTTTTCTTCTTAACTACACTGAAGAGCCTTCACTTGGACATGGAGACTCTGTTGGAATTATTGAACATTCAAGACTGTAGTTGTCAAACTGTGGGACAAGTACCATGGGTGGTACTTAAGCTGTCGTTTGTTGTATTCACAAGAAGGTTTGGTATCAACTATTGGAAATACAAATCCACTAAATCGCTAGAGCTAATAGGCACATATAACCTGAAAAAGGTAAGATGTAGAAGCAAACTGAACAAAACGGAGGAGCAGTGAGCAAAATTTCAAGAATTCCAAGTACTGTGAAATGGGAGGAATTACCTTTGAAGTCAGAACTTGGATCTGGAAAGAACAGCTAACCAAAAATACCCGGTGCTTCCTAAGCTGGAAAACAAGTTTTTGCAAATAAATTTTCTTAGTGGCAGACCAACTGTTGTCAGCCATACAAACTATTATTAACGTATTTTCAAACACTGAACCAACATGTTGACTAAAGGGCGTTCCATGTTCCTTGTGTGTCTTTGTAAATAATGACATACCATACTGTCCAACCAACTGTGACAATCAAAAAGTTGGCCAAATTGAATTTTGAGATAGGGGGTTGGTAAAAAAAACTCTAACTTTCCCATTCTGAATTAAAAATTCTAGGGACTTTCTTTCACACTCTTCGAGTTCAGAGTTTGGAGTTTCAACCTCTGCATGAAAATTGCATATTTCAATCTATCAAGCAATGCTATTGTACCTTTCCTGCTTTTGTTTTGTTACATCACAAAGATAAGTCTAATTCCTGTTGCAGCAATGTTTCAAAATGTCTATAAAGATGGTGGTACTTGCTGAGGTGGTGCTTCTTTTAAAATGTTAATAAGCATTGCTCAAAGGAACTAACAACTTGCTTTTTTAAGACACAATTTCCAAATAAAATACGTCAGAGTTTAAAATCTGCAAATATTTACCCTTTAAATTATTTATATTCGTATTACTCCTGGTTACAAATTGTTTTTGGCCTAATGGTATTCTTAAGGCATGCAGAAAATGTTGGTAGTTCTGTATTATTTTTCTCATTGCACAGTGATTTAAACAGTCTTAATTGTTTTTAAGTATGATTTATTTTAGTAGGGAGAAAAAGCTATCCAAAGCAACCTGGCTCTGTGTGGAAAAGTAACCATCCCATGAACTGTTTGTGCTATTTTTGGTAGCAATAACTGCCAAGAATGAAAGCCCTATAACTTGAAATTAGTCTTTTATTTCCTTGTGAAGAAGTTTTTATCCATTCTCCTCTCTCTCACAGATTACAGTTTTGCACACATATCTACACTTATTTGTTTTCTTCTTTTTTTTTTTTCATTTAGATGTGAATTTGCTGATTTTGCTTCTGATCCTTGCCCTGCAGCGTAACCCATGTTGCCTTTAGCTAAGTTCACAAACTGTCATTCTCCTCTAAGGTTTCCTGGTAGAGAGCAGATATTAAGGTTCCATAAAGACTGCAAGCCCCTTGGACCCTGAAGCAGTCCAAGACTGTCTCACTATCACCTCCTAATACTATGTTAGTTGTATGCCAGTTAAACTGACATCTTTCAAGAAGTTCTACAGTATAATAACTAGGGGTAGAACTCAATTAAAAGATAACTCAATTAATTAGAGGCTCTGTAATTCAGGAATCTTGATTAATCACATTTTAAAATTTCAAAAAATTTAGCAGATGAAAGCAGAATGATTTAAATATGAATGGGTTTTTGAGGACGTCGATCCAATAAACGTCACAGGTGTGAATACCGTTACTTTAATGTCTTTTAATATTTGAAAAAGGCAGTTAAATGCAAGTGAATTCAGAAAAGTAGTTAATGAAAAAATATTTATATCCTTGGTCAAAACTAAACAGAACCAAAGTGTCATTTTAAGTATATTTTGAGAACGTTGTCTTTAAAAAAAAAATAGCAAAAAAGATTTTTTATTTAGGGGGACCATGTTTGGATTTTTAAAGCTCACTTGACTTTTTCAATGGACACTTTTCCCAGCCTAGACATTTAATTTTATCATTTCATAGCATCCATTATCTGCTGTTAGAAAGAATAGTTAAAAACAAACTTCTAAAAGGCTCTCGTCAGTACAAAAGTTACTTTTAAATAATGTAAAAAAAAAATATTCTCCTGAATTATACATTTTCAACTTCAAAACTTCAACTTTACTTGTTGAAGTTTTGAAGATGAAAATTTATAATGAAAGTTTACTTTTTAATTTTACAAAAATGAAACAAAAATATGAAATAATATTCTGAGATTTTTTTTTAATTCAGTATAATAAAAGTAAAAAGCAGCAGTCTCAAAAAGATTATGAAAACTGTGTAAACTCAGTGTTTCTTTTTCAAAATCATCCTCAGTCAATTTATAAATGATTTCTCACTTTGAACAGCATTATTAAAGATTGTATGTCCATTTGACTGGCGGGTTCTTTGCAACTTTTTGTCACACACAGAAACACACATGCCTGCTAGGGGTATGATGGCCTCCACCAAACGTTTGTTGCTGTTGCAGCAGGACGGTTCATCTTATGCGATTCGTACATAAAGCTTGTGCTTTGACTTGATGCAAACAGCAGAACGATGGTAGAGCACAACTCAGCACACTGTCTGTTCTGTCTATGAACAAATCAGAACCAGCGCTCGTGAAGGATGGATCCTGGAGGGCTGTCGTTCTGAAAACATTGCATGAATAAGTGTAAGTATGGTCCACTGATAAACAATGAAATCCCCTCAGAGAGCGTTTGAAAAGTGGATCGTCACCCTACCCGCCTAGCTCTCATGTTTGCATCATTGTGATCGGCTTACCAGGAAATCAAGCTGAAACAACTGTTCCGCATTGATTGTAATACAAACTGTGATTAAATGTGTAATTTTTTTTAGCACACTAATTAATTAATCGCAATTAACTTGTTAAATTCCCACCCCTAAATATAACCCTATCCTAACCGAGTCAATTGTCCCAGTCTACTAAGTTCTACTAAAGGAGAGATTGGCTTTTGTATTGTTTTTTTTGTTTTTTTTTTAATCAGTAGTGGTTTTTACCTTGGAACTCGCCTAAATTTCTGCCTACTCCCCTCTCTGTTGTCAAATCCTGAACACCTTAATTGAGAACAGTGAGACCTGCAATGATTTAGATGTAATTCTGCGTTCTCTAGTGTCTTCCTAACTTAGCCGTTTATTAATGCTCAGAGGGATTGTGGAAAGTCAGGCACTCCTGAGGTTCAACAAAGTTCATGTTCTTTCCATTTTTGAGTAACATTTCGAAATGAGTTTAATGGAATCCCAATGCATTAAAAATTGCGTAATCCTCTTGAAAGTAATAGATGCTAATCACTTTGTTTTTCATCTGTCCTTAAATTTCCTTAGATCAGGGCATTAGATCCATTAGCCTACTTCAGGTTTCCAGCCTGTGTATGGATATTCAAACTTAACTAAGATTTGTGGGTATTGAAAGTTAAATGATTATATGAAGGTCCAATTTTTTCCTATATATGACTATGTTGGTTTAGATATGTTTTCTTCCCATTTAACAAATGAAATCATCATTTGAAAACACCTTTTTGTATTAACTTAGAAACAGACAGCACCTGTAAGGAAGCAAATACTTTGTCTATTGGATTCTGCATCAATACAAAAAAAAGGAAAGAAAAAAGAAACATAACAGAGAACATACTTGGATCAGACAAGATGGCGTCAGACTTTGGTACAAACTGGTCACAGCGTAGTCCATGGTATCCCTCCTTACATCTACGAGACAAAAAGAAGGTAAAAAAGTCAAACTGTGAAAGAGTCAGACTGTGAGATTTAACACCCAAAATTCAGACAATTCAACCAAAAAGCACCAAAGCTCAGCAGGGAAACATCAGCTTAGTAGAATTTGAGATGAGACAAGTTTAGAAGTGGGTAACCTAGACAGATGAAGGGATGAATGGTACAAAGCAGATGGCTTGCTGCGAGCTGGGATGGCAGAGGGAAAAGACACAGAGATGTGTAGACTAGGGGTGGAATGGGAGAAAAGAGAGAAAGGGGAAGTGAGCTGGGCAGGACCAGTTAGCGCCTGCAGACTCACTGATAGCACATGACAAACAGGAATGCCAGGTCCCGGTGGATGAAAAGAGGCTGAAGAGCTCTTGGCATGATACAGGCACCATAAGATCTGCAGCTGAAGGAAGGCTGCCATAGCTGGAGCACTTAAATAAACACAGTCCAAATATTCCCCTCCATCCAAATATTTCCCTTCATCACAAAATAAATATGCAAGCACTGTTGATGCCTGCAGATCTCCCTGCAACTATCTGAAAATATGTCATTTTGGTAGGCTGTTTAAGCAGCAGTAACTGTAGTTTGTAATGGATTTTATACATACATTATATATATATATATATATATATATATATATATATATATATATATATATATATATATATTGGAACTGTTGCATTTTTAACCCCCCGATACTATCTTCCAAATCCAAAACAAAACACTTTGGAGAAAATTATATATGTTTAAATGTACATCTTTTTACAGTCTGGCTGATTAGTCTCCCTTTTCCATTGCAACAAATTCTTGCACATAAGTGAGCTGTTTATTAATAGTGTACATCTTTTCTCAATACCTTTAGCTTAGGGCTGGGCGATATGAAAACAATATGATAACAAAGACCACATCAGCCGGAACTGTTGATCTGGATCGGCTGAAGCTCTGTTGCTGCAGTAACAAACATACGTGCTCCACATTAAAGTCGACGTATCCAATAACACTATAAAAAGTCACTTTAATTGTCCCTTGTCGTATTTTTCTGAATAAACAGTTGGTAGATGAGTCTAAAGATTTGCTAAATATAGCTACACAGTTGCTACATTATCAGCACTTTCCCCCTCTGTATGTCACATGACTGTGCGTAGTCACGTGACCGAAGGTGACGCTCTTATAGGGGCAGGAGCACCACTAAAGTATAACAAATCGTTTATTTTTTTTAAAATACCAAATTTACCGGCACAGGTAAAATGATGAGGGTAACATAAACGACGGTCATAAATTTCAGTATCTGTAAATTTTCAACATACTGCCCAGCCCTACTTCAGCTCATCTTACACATGCTTTCAATCGATACCTGCCTGCAATGTTCCACTTATCAGGGTAATAAACCACATAATCAACAAGCAGGTTTAACTTTAAAATGTGCAATAAGATGATTGTCACTTTGTTTATACGTCTCAGGGAACAGTTTAAGATCTATTTGTTCAGTTTAAGTCATGCTCTGCTCAACATCAGATGTTTTTTTTTCCACGTTTTTGGTGATGTAAATTATACAGCTGACAAAAAAATAAATGTGCTATACTGTGATTTCACTAGGGTGACCCATTAAAACCCAAGACTCTCCAACTATTATTAATCATTTACTGAAAAGCAGCTCTAAAAGTGTTGTTTCTTAGCATTTATTTAAAGGAACTCAGTGTTTCTCAGTGGTCTGGAAGTTTATTCCAGATAAAGATATTATTATATATTATATTGCTACAACAATATGTTTTTGCCTTTTACCTGACCCTGAAGATTCAGGCCATTACAACAACTGGATTTTAGGCCTGATCGGTAGTTTCTAGCTGTATTAACTGAAGACTTTGACTGACTCTTGATCATTTCTCTTTAGGTGTAAAAATAATTACTTCACTTTTGTTTCTTTTTAGCTGGAGAAAATGATGGCCCATCCATCTGTTGATTTTCTTTACTTACTTGGGGTTTGGACGAGTTCAAGGTCACATTGTCACATTCTAATACAAAGTGGAGTATCTTCTGCATAGTTGGTTGTTATTATGTGGGTTAGGGGTAGCATATAGAAATTAAACGAGAGGGACCCCAAGATGGAGCCCTAGGGAATCCCACATGGGTTTTCTGTCTGTTGTGATGAAAAGTTTCCAGATGAAAGAAATAAGTTTCTGTTCTTAAGGTAAGACTGTCAAGTAATGCACCAGAGTGTCCTTGACTACAAGTAGCAAATGTTGCACTGTCCATATGTACCAGCAATGTAGCTCTTCCAAAGTCAGTATTTATATTTATGCAGGTGTCATTGAAAACTTTGAAGGGGTAGTTTCAGTGCTTTAAGCACCTTGAATTACCTTGTTGTTGAAAGTGTGTTCCACAAATAAAATTGCCTTGCCTTGGTGAGCATGGAAACCAGATTGAAAAATATCAAAGCATTCATCATTGTTAGGAAACTATTTAACTGCTGAAACACTGCCTTTTTAATAAACTTTCTGATGAATGGAACATTTTAGTATTCGACATACTCTTTTTTAGTAGTGGTTTAATAACTGCTCTTTTTAAAGCCTAAGTACTACTGTTGTCTGTGATATTTAAGCCAAAGCCAATCAGATTATTATATGACAAGGAGACCATGAAGGTATGTAACAGATAACATTTCTCTTTATCATATCAAGGTTCCTCCTGTTACTCCCTGTGAATAATGTGGATATAAGTAAAAACATATTTTATTCAGTACATTGATAAAATCTATTTAATAAATTTTACAAAATGGATCATTCAATTAACATTATTTTATATCTAACAAGATATGAGACATGACAAATTCCCCTACCGGAAAAACACAGCATTTTTACTTAAAAAATCAATCACATGAGATTTAAATCTTGTTGCAATATTGTCATGTTGATGTTTGCTTAACTTTGACATTAGCTTGTTCCCTAATAGGAGCCACTTTTGAATAGCTATGTATTTTGTAGAATTACAAGTACACCTCCTTAAATAGTGGGGCAATCAACAGAAAAAAAAAGAAAGATTTGAACTCAGACAGAATGCCTCGTGCCCTCGGTGCAACAAAAAACCTCAGTCTGGGTAGTTTGAGAGCACTCAAACAAATGCTTACTATGGCATTCTAAATCCATAACTGTATTTTCAAATTGTCAGGCCCGTTACTTTTTAAATTATGTGTGAAATATATTTTAGAATTAAAGCCTCAATTTCTTAAACCTCAAACCCTTCGTGTTATTTCATTCCTGCAGTGATAAGCCAAATATACAAAATCCTTCATAGTTTTATGCTCAGGCAACCAAATGGGGATAAAAACTTAATTCTCTCCTGTCATTGTTTTTCTCTTGCAGTCAGACTTTCTCTGCTTAATAAGCCTGAAAAATGACTAAGGCAAAACCGTTGCAGTTTTCTGAGCTAACTTTCTAAAACATCCTTCATACTTTCCTAAAAACATGAACTCACAGATGAGTGGAAAAATTTGGTATTTGAAAAAAAAAAAATAGGATCAAATTTGATATGTTGCTAATACTATCTTTACTAGACTACTAGATGACTGGTTTAACAATGGGATAAGTTCAAGAGGTTAAGAAAAATATATGTCTTCCTATTTCTGTTTTTTCAGATAATAGAAAAATGCAATTATTTTATAGAAATATTTCCTGATTTTATATTATGTTCTATTTCTGTTGATTTTAATTCTGAACCCTGCAAGAGTCGACTCATGAAATATGAGAGTTTATGACCCCTTACTTTGATCAACCTCCTACTGGTTCCAATTATTATTAATTTCAGTAAGCAGATGACATTTCTTTATATAATCAGTTTTCCACGTGACTATGAAAGGTCCCCAAAGGGAAAGTTGGATTGGTTCATGATTGATCCTATGAAGCATCATGTCTTTCATAAAACATTGATGAATTATGAATAAACAAATGAAAAACATTGAAAACTAGCTGAAAATAAACTGCTGTCTTTTAATTCGTAATATTTTAAAAGGCCAATAGTTTTCTGTAGTGAGAAGCATCAGATGGGGTTTTATCATTGTTCATTTTGTTTTTCAAAACGAGAATTGCATAGCATTTTATTTGAAAAATGCACAAAAGCCATCTCTTTGGTAATTTTATGAAGTGCATTTGTCTTAAAATGAGCTCTAATCACCATGGAGATGGTAATTGGAGGCCCTTAAAACTGATTGAGCTTTTAATGTGACTTGAAAGATGCCACAAGCTGCTTGAAGCACTATTCCAAATGACAGCAGAGGAATTGGATTAATAATCACATGCTAAACTACTTTGCATGGGATAGCATATGGGAGTCTTGGTGGGAAAGATTAAGATTCTCTTACATTCTCAGTTAAACTTTGAGAATCTCTAAGTTTTTATTTAAAAATCAAATCTTTGATTAAATAACTAGCACTGCTTTTCTTCTTCTACTTTAGTATAAAAAGAAAATAAAAGTAAAAATGGTAATGACGTGCCACAAAACAAAAAAAGAATCAGAGGACGCACTTAATCAGACAGTCAGATTTCAAGGTTAAACTATCCCTCCTTCGTTGTTGCTCAGCTCTGCTCTACATCACACCTTGTATCCCTTGTTGTGATCACAGATGCCTTGTTAGTATTCTAAATCACAAACCCAAAGACAGGATGACTGTCTGGCAATCTGCTTACATCTGGGGTTGCTTTCTTTTTGTCTATGTCCTGAATCCCCCTTCACACCTGACACGCCTTTCCCCTACCTCATCTATGTGCCACTGAGAAATAAGCTCAGTCGTTGCTCCATAAGACACTAAGAATGCTTTGTAAATGTGTTTGCATGAATACTGCACTGAATGCCTGAATGGGTAATAAACAATACGAGATAAACGGCATGCTTTGAGGTGCACATGTTTGGTTTGTCTCCCTAAAGCGGGTACCGGGAGAGCCAGATCTTGGATTTGCATGTGTGTTTCTAAAGCTGTTGTGGGGGAAACATATCTTGTAGTGAACCCAGATGTCTGTGTGGATTGGGGCACATATATGACAGCTTTTTTATGCGTGTGTTGGTTTATATCCTGTAGTTCCTGGGATCTTTGTTACTGCTTGCTGCTTTTAACACATGTTCCAATCACAGAGAAAACACACCTCTGAGTCTGGAGGGTGATGGAGGGGTGGGCAGCTCTGTCTCATGACAAATCACCATCCTGCCAGTTAATTAGTGCAGGGGAAAATGGAGGATAGTTTCACTGCAAGGGGAGGAAAGGAAAGGAAAAAGAAAACAAGGGAAGGCAGTGTGAACGCGTCACCCAAACCTTCATTTACCTTCTAACACACATGCAAATTAGCTGTAAAATATTCCCATATGCTTTAGCTAGTGAGGCAGAAGGAAGCTGCTTTACCGTGACTCACTGACTCACTGTTTTGCATATATTTCTGAATGCACTGAATGTCTCATTACAAAAAGTATATATTTCCCACATTTGCAATAATCTTTTCTGTTGACAGCTCAAGGTGTCCTCAAATTGACATTAGATTAAAGCTGAATACACAAGGACTTCGGAAGCAGGTGTTCCTCGGTTTCATTTCTTCTTTATTGTCTTAATTTTTGAACACTGTAAAACCACGCACCAGCTGTTCTCAAAGTTTCACTGGAATGAATGCTGAGCAAATTCACAAAGCTTCTGACAAGCTCGACTTCAAGTTGATTGTTAAATAGATATTTAATGACTTGTAAGCACTATGACAACATTGCAACTAGCTAACTGTCAGTAGCTAATGATGCTTTAGTTGGTGTGTGCTTCAGAGCATCTTATTTGCATTAAACAAAAGGGTTATTGCACTATTTTGTAAAGAGTCAAGACTGCCTTCAATAATTTCTGGTTATAATATAGAATTCTTACACCAATTAAAAAATGAAATGGGTAGTTCTACACGGAGCAGAGAATTACACTAATTTACACTACTTAAAGGTTATTAAAAAAGACAGTTTTTAATTTGTAAACGTTTTTTTTCTCTGAAAACAACAAAATTAGAGAGTTATAATTTTCATATATACTTGAAATATCTTCTAATCTAATATCTCATTGTTGGGATGTGCTATCACACCCCGGAGTTCCAAAGTCACTATGTTTAATAGGGACAGCTTCTGAGGATGACAACAGACTTCTGTTAAGGCTGAGTGTGATATGATAGAAGATATTAAACGTGGTACAATTTCCCCAAATACTATAACCATGAAAAAATAGCAAACAAATTAGGACATTGTTTTCCATACAGTTAACCACAATTTAGTAGCATTCATCTATCTATTTCAGCAATTTAATTGTGACTTAATTATCTTTCAATACGATTTAGCTTTTTATTAATTTTAACAACAATGGAAACTTTTTTTTAAAACAATCATGGACATAATGCATCTTTACTATTTGACCAACAAGCAGATACAGCATTTTTATTGTATTGACTCATGTTGGCCAAACCTTGAGCTGAACTGAGCCACTCATTAGCTAAAATGAGCAATTTAAAATTAAAAGAAACCAGTCATTTCTGGTTAAAAAAACAAAAATCCAACAACAATTGAATCAACTTTCATTTGAACTAATTTTAAAAAAGCAGAAAAAATTAAAGTGTCGGTTTAATACTCATTGAAATTTTTCAATAAAAAAGTTTTTGCACTTTGATGAGGTGGTTTTTCGACCGTATAGATATTAAGATATTTCACAAAACAGGAATGGAAGCACCTTTTCGCATCACATGAGTCACATGAGCAACAACTGAATGTTACAATGAGCGAAAAAGACAAAGTAGTAGTAGAAAGAGGAGAAAGACGGCACGGCATGTTTGGGTTCACGAAGAGACTGAGTTGGTTCGTGATAAAGGCATAAATACTATATCAGATTTAAAACAGCAAAGAAACGCAAGCATTTACCAAGACCGCTCCCATGTAAAAGGGGCTTGTCGCTCCAATACCTCTCCAAGCCATCTACGTCTCCTCCTCATGGCAGATAATGAGCGCTAGTGCCATGCCTGCAATATGAATATATCTACTGTATATGTTCACAAAACTTAGACAATAGCAACAAAGTTTTCGGCATACTTGTAATTGAAAAGCAGCTACTGACATAAAAAAAATCCCAACCAGAATTAATTATTGGAACTTTTTCATAACAAGGAATGTTCTATTTGTTCTGTTGTCTCTGTTCTATTTTCAAGAAGACCTGTTTTTTAATCCTTTTATACATTTTGTTCCCTATTTCACCAGAACATAGAGTGCAAATCCATCCATCCATCCATCCATCCATCTATTATCTATGCTGCTCATCTTTGAAGGGTCATTGGGGGCTTGATGCCTATCTCCAGTGGTCATCGAGCGAGAGTCTGGGTCCACCCTCAACAAGTCGCCATTAGTTTGCAGTGAAGTACACAAATAAAATTAAATTTTTCTAAATATTTCTTAGTAATAAATTTTTAGGCTCTGGCAGTTGAAGGAGATTTGGTCCTCGGGGGTGCAAGTTGTTGCATATTTTACACGTTTCCATGTTTGACTTAAGTGAATGTCTCATTTCTCAGCTTCTGTATAAACTCAAACCAACAACCGAGAACTGTAACCCTGACTATAGCTATGTAAAAATATATGAATGATGCAAACATCCATACTATATACCAAAAACCATTAACTATTCTTGACTACTCTTTTTAAAAAAAAATTCTTGTAAACAAAAAAAAGGTTCCTTCTTTTAAAATTTGGGGAAAACGTGGCTTTTGATTTAATCAAGCGTTCTTTATTTAAGTATTTATTAATAAATATTTTAATATTTTGCAAAATTTGTTTGAAATAGTAAATGGAACTCTTTGTAAATTATCATAGTCCAGTGGGCTTTGGAAGAAGAAGAGGAGGATATTTAAGTATAAGCGACCATATGTTTTGAAAAACAACTCAGAAATATGATTGAAATCATGTATACACAAGTAGGAGCAAAACTGTATGTCAGTAAGCCCTGGTGCATAATTGAATGAGTGCACTGTGACTTTGAAGCTGATAGTATTTAGAACTACTGTTAAAGATAGATAATGCCAGACCAAATATTTTTTCTTCCTAAATGTTTAAATCTAAGACACTAACTTTCTTAAGTCTCACAATCATTATCTGGCAGCAGGGGTTCTTGCCACACAGTTGTCACAGCCACACAAAATCTTTTGACTCACTGCCACGATTTAAAAGGCACGCCAATTGGCACCAGACATATGCTGAAGTATCACTGAAATGGGTGTTACCCCTCATTTCCATAGCTTGACCTACAAGTCATTTATAATGAGAAGAAGATTTGAATATGTACAAAGGCACAGGTGCAATATGGGATTATGTTAATCGTGAAATATTAAAATAAATCTTTTGAATTTTACCCGCATAGGGTTTTGGTGAATGGTGTATTATTCTAATTTGCTCATTTTTGAAAAACGCCACCTGCTGCAGTCAGTAATTCACCCTAGTGCATGAATACAATATAGTAGACGGCTAAGGGCTAGGGCTGAGTTAGGATGCATTTCCATTCCACTGCAACCTAATATGTACCACTGGGAAGGTCAATATGAATTACTAAAATCTTCACTTTTTAATACCATAAATTCCTTTACTCTAGGGAAGTATTTTTGTTTATGATTATGAATGACTAAAAACATATCCCCAAAATCATGTGCACAAACGAATGTATGCACCTGGTTACAGCTGTCTCTACTCCTCCTTTATTATTCAAATTTCTGAATGTATTATTAATTAGCAATAGTTGGTGAGAATTGACAACAATATTGACTGATTGTTTTAAAGTTAAAAAATGTGCAATCCAAGGGAAAAAGCTTCTAGAAACAAAAAGTGCATCTACGGCACAAATAGTACAGCTCGATATCAGTCTTGTGCAGCAAAGTAGAGAGGAGAACCCGGTTTAGACATGATTTATTAAAACAATTTGATGGCTGCTTAGTGCAACTATACACACTCTTCAGAAAAAGTTTAAAGCTTCAGTTATAGATCGAAAAATAAAACAAATGACCAAAAAAAGATATCAGTTAAACATGAAGTTGCCAGAGGACCTTTATAATGCCATTAAATTACATTAGTTATATTAATTGTCAATCAGCCTCAAAATCTATTTAAAAAAAATCATAGACTGTCATTTTAAAATCAATGTAAAGAATTACATTTTTGACCTACTGAACAATTATTGTCATATGTAAGAGAAGTATAAAAAAAATTATGCATCTTTCCCATAATTATGACTTATTTAGAATCTTACACCAAGATAAAATGAACATCAATCTAGGAGTATGAAAAAAGGAGTAGCAACTAGAAACCTAAGCATTGAAGACATGCATTTATGTTTAATTAAAAATGAATATCTATTCACCAATCAACTAGAGTCACATGCAAACAAACATCTAACAAAGATACTTACATTAGTCCTACTCAACAAATTATTATTAAAAATGGTAACCCAAACTATTTTATAAATTAAAAAAATAATATCTGATTATCTGATTAAAGTGTGTGGGTTTATTATCAAATGTTTAACATAACATTTATTTTAATATCAAAGGGAAAAAAAATTGAGAAATAATTGGTAGTTTTAGAACCACTCAAACCAATCAGTTTTCAACAAATGAAGCCCCACTTAAAAAAGAATTGAGCACTCTACTAAATCTGAATCATGTTACGTCACCAGTCATTGAAAGCACTGCTCCTCTTTAGGTGGGCAGAGACCCTTATATTTTAGCATAGCTGAAGGAGTAATTTTACTTATACGGCAGTTTGAATAAGCTACAACTAAATACCAATTCTTAAGAGCACCTACCCTTGTAACTTATTTATGCATCCTTGCTTTAACACACCAGAATCAAATGGCTGAATCCCATCATTATGTCATTTATTTGATTCAGATGTGTTAGAGAAGGGATTCCACGCCCAAATGTGTAGAGAGAAAAAAAAAAAAGTTTTATACAAAAATGCCCAAATGTAGAGTAGCATGAGATTCAAACCAAAAAAAAATAAAAATGACTTGGTCCGATGGTTGATGGATTAAAAGAATTGTTCTTTGGAGTACACACTAAGCACTTCTAAAGGGAGCTTAGGCTTCCATGAGAAAACATTCAACGAGCTGCAGAAAAGACAGAGCTTCTGATGAAACATCAGAAGGAGAGCTTTAGGTCACACCACAGCTATTTTACTTTCTAAATCACATTCTTTAGACAGGGACCAAAAATGTCAACAAGCTATCATTACAGCTGAATTCCATCTCATGAGACTGTTTACATTTTACAAATTTTAAAACATTATCATCATGTAGAATAAGGCAGGATTTACATTTACAGTTTAATATAGTCAACAATCAATATTCAAAATACAGCTTAAAGTCAACAATCAATATTCAAATACAGCTTAAAGTTTTCTAAAATCTTAATTTTGCCAAAATAAGATTAGTCAAAAACTTTGACATGTACACACAGATGTTAGGACAGAGACCTTCCTCAAGTGAATTTGACCACATTGGTCGATTGTACAATCTGTAAAAATGACCCTGTATTCCACATGTGACCCCTTGTTATGTCAGTATGTGTTCCCCCATCGTCTCGCCTTAGTCATTTCTAATTGGCTGACCGGTTGATTTCTTACTAATCCTAACAGTCGAGAATAATTGCCTAACCCTAAGTCATTTTCTAATCCTAACATTCGAAGAGCATTACTTAACCCTAACATGAAAATTTTCCTAATCCTAGTATTCGGGAACCAGTGCCTAATGCTAATGCAATCCATCTGTTTAATATTTGTACCTGCAAATCAGCCGTGATTTGATTTGTGTCGAGTAACACAGTACAACTGTGCTTTGGCCTGGTCAGGTTAACCTTCGCTACATGTCTGCTCTCAATTGAAAACTATTTTATTTTTGTTATAAAAAAAGGACCGACAGCCGCTGTTGGATTCTATTACAAAAAACTATAAAACACAAATGTCTTTTAAAGATACGGAGGCAGAGAGTGTTTTTGGACATCAGGTAAACCAAGAAAAAAACGCTCACACGGGTCATTTTTTGGAGCTGTCACAATCGACCTATATTGTCATATGGACAAAACGTTGTGTGTATAATACCCGATCAGGTCTAACTGCTTTTTTATATTTTGGAGCTCTAAAGACTCTTTTAGAATGAGGCATTAAATTAACTTGACATATGGTTATGTAGGGAAATTTTGATGCAACCAGTAGAATAATGTTCTTGTAGATAACGGGTCAAATCTGAGGTGTTCTTGAGCTCCCCATCTTTAACTGAAAAGTAGATGTACGCATGTGGAAAGAGTAGTTGATTGTATAGTTCAGAATCAGTTATTTTGTTGACTAATCGGATCATTAAGAATTTAACCATATTTGCTGGCAAAATTAAAAGGACACAGGGAGGATTATGTGATTATATACAGAGCCAGATTGTGTGATTAATGTAATAAAAGTTTCAAAGAACAGTCATTTTGTATGTTGTATATTCAAACACAACCACTGCAGTTCAAAAAATGCATTAGGTTTTAACTAATGAGCATGTAATGATAAGGGCAGAAGAAATGGAATCATGTAGGGCAATATTGCTCTCATTTCTTTTTAACCCCAGCTAGTGGTGAGTGATTTTTACATCAATGCTGAATAGCCTTTACAGTATATTGCATTTTATGTCGCTATGCTCTGGTGTGACTGTTACTGCAATGCCCCAATTTACTGCAGGGTTCATTACATTTTCATCAGCTAAGACAGTAAACAACTCACCCTTAGTCTTTCCATTCATCAATAAAAAACAAACTTGTCAAATGTATTTTAACTTACTAGATAAATAAAATATCTGGGTGGGCGCACAGTAAAAAGGTAAAAACACAGCATGCAGCATTCTAGCCTGGTATCTCCTATCTAGAATGCTTCAGAAAAGTCATTAGGGTCTTGGAGGATGAAGATGTCCCGGCTTATTTGTCTTGCGCATCGGCAGTAGGGTTGAACTTAAAAATGCGAGCTGGCTCTTTATCACACAGGCGTGCGCACTGCATCATGACAGAGCTTGTATGATAGGAGGCCGTAACAGGTGCAGTTTCAAAGGAGTAGAGATAACAGAGAAAAAAAGAGCTGATGGGAGAAGGACTGAGAGAGAGTGAGAGAGGTGGGATGCCACTGAAGGAGATATATTCCCCTTCATCTTCAGAGATTTATTTTCGCAATGTCTGTCTGGATGTGTGTGTTTCTTTGCACATATGCATGCAATTTTATTACAACACTGTCACACTGAGAAAGTTATTACCATTTTGAAGAGAATATCACTTAAAGCACTTTGCAAAAGAGCATTTTAAAAAATATGTCTTTTAGTTAACATGCACCCTATGCTCAAGAAAAATTACAATTTACATGACATTCACATTTATTTGAATCATTTGGAAATGTTTTAGTTTATACATGATCTGTTACATATGAGGATATACACTGCTGTTTGGATGATTACATACTGTACCACCATACAGTCAGTCTGTACATGTATTCCTGCACTACAAACAGGATAAATTGACTAAGACTGAAACACCAAGCTTAGGCTATGAATGTTAAAGTAAATGGTATTTGTTAAGCTTTAACAATTGTCCCTATATGAACAAATAAATGCCGTTAAATTCAGTTAAATTAAAAAAAATATGATAGAGCTGCAGTCTAGCTATTGCCTTTCAGCATCTTATTAGTTTCAGGTATTTTCAGTTGACATGGAAAGTACCACAGAGTCTACAATTTATATAAGTTTTATATTGGTTTGTCATGGTTTGAGGCTGAACAATACACAGCAACCTTCGAAATTGCTAGCACCCCTTGTCAAGAAGTGTAAAATAAGGGCTTGTGATAAATTGCTGTTATTGAACTGCCTTTTTCCAACTCCCCTACCATCCTTGTGACTGTGCTTTTTTTTCATATTGCCCATTATGTTTAATATTATTTTTAAATATTTAATTACCGTGACTTTAGATGTGGGCTAGTTCAAATCACTATTTTTTTTCCTGTGAAAATTTGCTGTGTTATATTTCAACACACTTTTGTGAATATGTTCTGCCATGGAGAATATGAAGCTCTAAGTGAATCATTGCCTTCCTATGCTTCTACTCTATAACATACATATTTTGAGCACCCGCTAATGCATACCAGCAGTATCAGGAGGCCATCAAAAAGTACACCCTATCATTTTCTATTAAAGCATCCACACCACCGGCATCTGATCAGAGACATGGATTCTCCAGGGGACAGTGCCGAGCAATCCTTTTTAAATCTTCAATTTCCATTTCAGTTTAGAAAAGTTGATGCTTCTGATAAAAAAAAAAATCACAGCTTAAATCCATTTACCTCTTCTGTCTCAGTACACTTCCACATGATGATTGTGAAGTATGTTAAACTTGTCATCTACTGGCACAGTGAACCATAATGTAGTCGACGAGTATTGCGACTGCATGAGTGTCCTAAATCTATGACGCCATGTATAATGCACCTATGGTTCACTGTATGTGTTTCCCAAATTTTGCAGTCATGAGTTAACAAAAACATTACCTAATCTCAAGCAATGCTATGCAGATGTATTGTCTGTGCTAATGAACAGTTAATTCCCATGTAAAATGCTGACAACAGCTTGACCTACTTTTGTTTTAGTTTTTTCAGCTAATAAATATCTGACCACTTACGGGTACTGGTAGCACTACAAATTTTCATCCCTCACTGGTTAATTGTTGTTGGGTTTTTTTAAGTATGGGGGGTGAAAGTACATATCTCTACTGAATTCAGAAGAAAACTTAAGGTTTACAATTTATCCAAATATGACAGTACTATATGAAAGGCACACACCAGAAACAACACACAAACTTTTTAAGATGTCATACTCCACATACTGCACTTTATGTTTATGACAACATACATATTAATGTGGAAACTATTATTGCAACTTTATGAATATCAACACATATCTGCCTCACTAATTGTCACGTTTTCCTGTCTTTCCAATTTGAAAGATTTGCAGGGGAGAAAATCTTACTGAAAAAAAAATATTACTGGCTAATATTCATGGAAGCTAATTAAATTTTAAAAGTATTGCATTAGTTGCAAAAGTTTTTGTCTCTATAGAAATTTTAAGGGATCACAATTAGTGATTTTGCATAAAACTTTTATTTTTATTTTATTTTTATTAAGTCAGATGTGCTTCCAAATTTAATGAATATATTTAAATTAAATTTGAACTGTTAAAAAAAATAAGAATATGATTGATTGATTTTAGCAGGAAAAAAATTACAGATTTTAATTGTGACTTCAAATGCTATTTACCAGGTAGAATATATTTCTATAAAGACACATTAAATGAAATAATTAAGGGTAAATTTCACCACAAAGAGTTTCCCAGCTGCTCAAAAAAATCTCAATCCCAAAAAAAGTGAGAGCCATCACAGCAACATCTCCCTGAGCCACCTGATATGTTCCAGTGACTTGTATTATTCACTAGGCTTCTTCAGGAAAACAACTGCCAATGGCAAACATCCAAAACACATTGTGCTGGCTGCCACCACAGTGATGCAAGGGTATTTGAACTATATCTTGAGACGAAATAATGTGATTATGAAGGATGACAAGAGAGAGGATAAAGCCCACTAGAGCTTCTGATTGTCAACAAGATGTGTACAAACTTATCCACCTTAATATTATTTACAAGTCTCTTCAGCACAGAAGGAAATCTAATTACCATCGTCTGATTAATATAAAACTGAAAAAAGTAACAAAAAGCAACAATATCCCTAGGTGTTAATGGCAAGGCAATAGAAGTTAATTTATATACCACATTTCAGCAAGACATTTCAACGTGTTTTAAATGATAAAGATAAAACTAGAACAGGTAATTTACATTTGTTTTTGTGAACAGCATATTAAAAATGGCTCTACTGCTAAGAATTGAAACAGCATCACCAAAAGTGAGGAGTACTTAAATAATTTACTTTCTGCTGGTAATGGGAAGATGAATATGTATGTAAAACCACTGCCTTGTCTAGACACATCAGAGAAATTTGGAGCTTTTTGTCTATGAGTAGGCGATACTTTCAGAGTGTTGCAGATGTTTGTTATATAAAATGAAAAAAAAATAATAACATGGAGGCCTATAAATCTTCAATGCAATGAAAATGTTTTAGAGAGGAGAAAGAGAGCTTCTTAGACTAGTAAAGTAGCTGAAATGATAATTTAAGCTGAATAGATTCTGATGTTCTGGTGATGCAATATATCATAAAACCAAATAGATTTCATTTGTTTATACAGATCTATTAAATTACTGTCAGTCAATTAAAAAATGTTACTCAATAAAAGGAAATAGCCAGAATACCCATAAGTGAAACCTGAAATAATCTTGCACTAAACCACAAATAAGCTCAGAGGTTACTTGAAGAGGTAAAGTTCATATAAAGTTCAGAACATTTTGCTTTTTAAGTCATTGCTGATCGTTTCAGTAAGCAACATACTCAAAAATAGCTAGTTATATCCATAATTCAAGAAGTGAAGAACTAAGGTTATTTAGACAAAAAAACAAGAAGAAAAACTAAATAATTTATTACAAAAATCATCTGCAAATGATTACATTTTTAACATCATCAGCTGCATCCCCAGATTAAAAAAATCAACACAGTGTCAAAAGACAGATTTTTTTAAATTAAGATGAGAGTGTGATGAATTCCTGATTAAGCCACTGCTGAGACAATTCTTTAGTTATATTTTAATGACGTGTTTATTAGGTGGTCACAAGGAGGTCCAAAAAAACCACACACAGGTGAGTGTGTGTAAGTAGTTAATATTTACTGAATTAAATAATTAGATTTTAAACATACAAAACTAATCTAAGAGTGTACACTAACATTTTTTTATCATCTTCCTTGTAAATCACTTTTCTTTGGATACTCTAACAAAAATGGTAACATTTAAAATGAATAAAAAATGATTGTAAACCTTTTATACTGTGAATTTTCACATTAAAATGGGTGAAAATCTCTGATAGACTGGAGACCTCGAGGGGTTTTGTGGCCGACTACACCGTGGACAGGTTGCCAGTCCATTGCAGACCCTAAAGATTGTGCTGTCATTCTCACCATAACGGCAGTGGAATTGGTTTATTCTATTTTCCCCTTCGTCATTTTGTCAGAAAGAAAAGAAAACTCAAAACTTCATTAGGAAACAAATGCCTCAAAGTCTGGAGGACGGATGGAGAGGTACACAATCCAAGATACTTAAGATACTTAAATTTGACACTTCTTTGCAACGAGCCAGATCAACAACATGGACAGCGCCTGGCTCCCACACATCTCCAGTTCAGCACAAGGGATAGCGGCACACCAGTTTTGGTGGTCTAGCACCCCCCAGCAGCTAATTCAGCACATATGTTTCGAATCCAGCCTGATTGTTTCAAAGGAGCAACTTCCCTACAAAAGCTACCATTTACCATTAACTCTCGGGGTGCAGATCTGTACTGTGGTCCCCTAGCTGTTATCAGAGGTCTTGTGGTCCTTTTATGTGCATGTTAAACTCATTTATTCAGATCTTTAATAACTCTGTATGTTAACCTTGCAGGATCACTTTTGATATAATTACATGTGTGATCTTGTGTTATTTTGACTGGCTTGAAAGTGTGTCGTGCTCTTGTTTTCTGAGTGTTAGCTCTTTTGGTTGGGCAAAGGGGTTGTTTTTCGTTTTAGAAATAAGGTTGCTTATTTTAAACCGCTGTCTTGAGGAGTAGTTTTTTTTACTAACCATATTATTTTTTTTATTTAGCACTCCTTTCAGGTGTTAATTGTTTATTGGTGGGGCGTTGCCTCACTTTAAGGTTCCTTGTTATTCCTTATTATTTTGTAAATAACTGGCCTTAGTTTCCTTTTCAGAACTTAACTCTGAGCTATTCATATGGAGCTTGGGTGTTTATTCTTTTTAAACAGTGTTATCCATCCACCACCTTTTCCCCTGTATACCTTACCCTTTTTTGCAAATAAACTGTTGTCTTATTTTACACCAACACATGTTGTCTTTTATCGTACTCCTCACCTTAACAAACACTATCTAGGACATAACATCCAGTGTACATTTTTCACAGTCTTCCTGTGTTGATTTGGGGAGCCATGCCTTCTGCTGATGTTGTTCCACTGTGTATTATTAAGTCCAGAATCAATGTAGCCATCTAGCAGGAACACTTAATGCTTCCTTCTGCATATGCACTTCATAGAGATGCTGAGTTCATTTTCCAGCAGGATTTAGCACCTGCCCACACTATCAAAAGTATCAAAGGGTAGTTCAATGACCATGGGTGCTTGAATGGGCAGAAAAAAAACATGACCTGACCCCTACATAGATTTTATGGGGCATTGCCAAAAGAAATGTGAGAGACATGAGACCAAACAATAAAGAAAAGAGCTGAAGGCTGCTAATGAAGCATCCTCGTCCGGGGCCAGGGTGGATTGGGGATGGTTGTTACCTATCTCCAGCAGTCATAGAGTAACACAGAAACACACAGGAAAAACAACTATGCATGCACACACTCATACCTAACGGCAATTTAAAGAGATTAATTACCCTAACAGTCATGTTTTTGGACTGTGGGAGGAAGCCGAAGTACCCGGTGGGAACCCATGCATGCACAGAGAGAACATGAAAACTCCATGCAGAAAGACCCCGGGCCGGGATTTGAACCCAGATCTTCTTGCTCCAAGGCAAACAGTTTAACCAAATGCACCACTTTTAGCCATAAAATGAAAATTAAAACAAATAAAGGCTTGAAATATCTCACTCTGCATGTAATGAGTCTATGTCATATATTAGTTTTACCTTTGAGGTTAAATTACTCAAATAAATTTACTTTTGCACCTTTGATATTCTAATTTTTCACCTGTATATTGTCTCATCCACAAATTCTGAGAAACTTAAATAGATCAAAAATAGTTCTAAACTGGGTTTAAGACATCTATACTAGGTTTTATACATCTACTATAATGTTTTAACAACATTACACCTAATGTAAGGTGAGCTCTGTCTCTCATTTTCTAAATGACTATTGGTAAAAACTAAAATTGACAGTGACAGTAGGTATTCAATATTGCATGGCAGCTCAAGTCAAAAACTGAAAGGTTAAATAACTCTCTATTTTCACTTCCTAATACTTCCAAGGTTCATAACCCTCTTAATATCTATTTATGTCATTCACTTTTCACCAGGATGCTACTATACAATTCAGCTCTTTTTTGACTGATAGAGGTGTTCACTCCATTGTAGAAGTACAGTTGTCTTTCTAGTTTTTTTTTGAAAAAAAAAAAAAATATCAGCACACATTTTGATAACTACATTCACCACATCTGAGGTAAAGTTAATTAAAATGCATATGGTCTTTAAAGGACCTCTACATACACATTTATAATAACAAATATCCAACCATGTACATAGACTGTGCAGTGTCAAAACAGAGCTTTCTCTGTAGATGAGCTCTCTTGAAGTCAGACCTTCTGGCTAAGCTTCAGTATCAGCTGTAAAAGATGGATTAGGTTCCTCTATAACTACTCCCAAGCTGAGGCACAATGTAATAAGGTGAATGTGTGTGTGGGTGTGCTCGATAGGAGAGGGCACGTCTTAAACTGACTGAACACAGCTATTGTGCCTCCTGTGCGTCAAATGTGGTATGTTTACTTCTGAAAGTTTCCCATAAGTGTGAGAGATTTAGAGGCGTATGCTTTGAGAGAGACAACTGGAACAGCTTACACTGCTTTCTAGTAGAAGCCAGACTAGCATTGGGGAGGTGGGTGGAAAAGAGATTGCTCCCAGTGTGATCAATCTAGCTGCCCCAGACAATCTGCCTCAAATAGATGGTCACATTTCTTTAACCTTCAGGGACACTTCTGTGTAATACACTTTCAAAAACAAAGAATAATGTATTCATCAGCTTTGTGTCTGCCATTCAGCATTCCTATTGTGCTTAATGTCTTTGTTTATGTCAATAAAATAACTCAAGAGACACTTCCTTGATTTATTCTGAACCATTTTTTAAGTACAGCTAAAAATGACAGATTTTGTTTCCTTTGCAGAGTTGCAGTTAAATTTGAGCTGCCCATCGATACAGAAGGTTTAGAAAATGCTGTCACAGTCCAAAGACTGATTGCTGCAATCACACAGTGGGAATTATGGTTATCACAAACTGATATCTGCCAGGGCCATCACAAAACTTGAAGAGCCCTAAGAGCATGAAACTTAGTGCCAGATAAAGACAAATAAGAGAGCTTCTGGGGAGGAATAAGTAAAAGCTCTGTGTCTGAACCATTTCAAAGCTGACTGAAAAGATAGCAAAGATTGCCATTGCAAAAGTTAAGAATCATGAGTGATATTGAGAATTAGAACAGTAGGAGACTAGCCTCTCTTTCAAAAATCTCAAAATAGAAAAACACAGACATGTGATTAACCCAATAGTTTATTCTTGACAAGTTTTTATTCTGCATCATAAAAACATAATGGTACTTTATAGATTTTGTGAATTCAACATACACATCCCACAGTAATATCACTAATTAATTTTCCAATCTTACCTCAGCTCTGTAAACACATTGATTTTTATAACTTAGTATTTATTATGTTTCTTGGTAGTATGAGTTTGCAGATCTATAAGACCACTGGTACTGGCTATTTGAATATGCTTACACAAAATATATACTGGGGGTTAATTCTTTTTTCCATATGTTGATTTTCATATAAGCTATTAGGAGAGAAGTTTTAGGGGAAAAATGGGACAACAACATGACCTAGTTTGCTGGCTTAAGAAAGAGCCTAAAAGGAGCCTCCTCATTCTTCACAGACTGTCAATTAGAATTATATGAAATAAGAAATAGTAAAATTAAAACGTACTGTATAATAATGTTAATTACATCTACCGAGGAGGTTATGTTTTCCACAGGGTTTGTTTGTATGTCTGTCAGTTAGTAACTTAACAAGTTATAGGTTCATTTTGATTAAATGGTCTGGAAATGTCTGCAGTGGGACCAGAAACAAGTGATTAGAAATTGGAAGGGATCAGAAAACTGCAATTACCAAAAAATAATTTTTCATGAATAACGACTGAACTAATAATGATATGATGGTGAATCCAGTTCACCTTCATGTTCAAGGAAACTAAATAAGTTAGAATTAGATCACAAAATTGAACTTGGGGGGGGGATGAGCAGCTATGGTCTAACATTTTACACAGGGTTATATTTCTTTGGACATTAATATTAGATCAGTTCTTACCACTGTGCATATTGTCAATGTCAGCTAGACGCCTGATGGACAAAGAAATAATTGGCTACATGCTAATGCTAATGTGTGTTAGCCATTTATCAAGCTGCTTTTCTTATCTTATAACAGTCCTGTGTGGTTAATTAATTTATCTATAGCATCTCAGAATGTTCATTAAACGGGTGCAAACATTACCCACGGCTTTTTTATGTACTGGGCTGGAAAGATCTGCTTAATAGACTCAAGTTGTTTTTGGCTCTGTCTAAAGCCTGGAGATTTAGTAACTAAAATATTTATTGACTGTTTTTTACATAAAATAAAATAAACCAAACGTCTGACAGTGTTTCATTGTCGTACTCTGTGCTTTTCAAATTCACAGTCAGAATACTTTTTGAGATAAAGCTCGGCACTGTTTCTCTCAGTCCAAGTGCTCTGCACAAGAGGAGCGGAGAACAGAGGGTCCAACATTACCTATAGGATACAAGTTAAATGTAAGGACAAATTAATACTGTATAACACCAACAGTAACATTTTAGCATTTATATGGCTATCCCAGAAGTTGAAAGCTGTAAAATAGCATGATATAGTCCCTTTAATGATCAACATTCTCTTGATAATGACACAGACTTTAATGGTTCTACTATAGATAGATTTTTATTTTCTCTCTTTTAAAGGGTAGATGCTGTGCACGTACAAGACTAAATGTTTTAAAACAGGTTTTTCTTTGAATTCATTTCAGATAGGGTATTGTAATTTGTTTGAAAATAAGAATGGCAAAAAAACTGAAATTATGATGCGATAGAACCATATCTAATCTAACCCAAAGTGTAAGCTCGAAATATATATATTTTGGTGTATTTCAGTGACTGTGTTAAAATGAATTATTATAGAGGACTATATTATACTATTACAAGAAGAATTTTAGAAAAGACAAACACAAAATCAATTCAGAAAAAAATCTGCTTTCATGTGGGAAAGGCTTGAAAACCTTAAAATATACTGTACCCAGTTATTAAATAGTTGTTATTTGCATAACAGACACATGTGCTGGAAAGGCTACAGCAGGAAATCTTTCCCAGAGGCCCATAAGTCGTCCAATTTTTTTTGCTGCATCAAATCAGGGATGCACCATGTCATATTCAACTCATAACTGAGTTAGCAAAACAACACATTTGGTAGTTTTTAACCCCTGCAATGATTAATGTGCATACATCTTTCAATTCTCAGTCAAGAAACAAAGTAATTTGAACATTAAAAGCAACATTTATTAACAGTATAGGGGTTTAGTTTTGAATGACAAGTAACGTTGCTTCTGTGTTTCATAGTGGTTGCACCTCATTATTCTGACAGTTAATTTAGTCTTTTTTATATTTACTGTTCTAAATCCCACATACATAATTATAATTGCAATACACTTGCATATTTAAATTTAAGCACTTTATAATGAGGTCAATTCTTTGGCAGAGAAAAAGAGAAATCAGAAGTTTTAGATCCAGCTGGAACACATAACAAATGTAGTCCTTAGGCGGTTAAATAACAAAATCCGTATAAAAGATTTAAGAAATGGATTTACAAATGAAAAATGAAGCAGCAGAGCATAGTTGTAGCTGCAATGCTAATTGGAAAAGAAAAGAGCTGCAGAAATAACTTCAGAGTCTCTCTGCTTATGTTAACTGTATAGATTTTTTTTCTGTTTGGACGGTGATCTATTTTTTTATAAACTCTAAGTACACCAATGTTTTATGATTTTTTCATTGACACGTTTTTCGTGAGAGTAAAGGCAATTTTTTACGCTGTGGACAGCAATAAATTGGTATTGATTAAATTCTAATTCAATTCCTCATGGTTTCGGTGTTATGGCCGGGACAGGCAGAGATGTACCACACTGCCTGGGCCAATATAATTAGAGCAGAGAAACAGATGACCTCTACTGCCTTAATTACCCTTTATTCGAGACTTTTTTTACTCCATGAGGTAGGATATCACCAGTCACTGAAAAGGGTTTAACAATGGATTACCACTAATTTACCTGCAAATATAATATAGCTATTCTGGGATACTTTTTAGAGAGACTGTAGCATTTTAGAGAAAGGAAAAATACCATAGTGAGACCAAGATTAATTCCCTCCCTATTTGTTTCATTCTCCAAAAGTACAAGCCCAAAAGAGAGTCTGTCTAATGGAAGCAGAGTTGCAGCAATAAAGTTGTCAGAGCATACCTTTCCATGTTTAGCCTTTGATTAAACTCAGTATAATTTGTCTCTGTCAGAGCTTAAAATCATGGATGAACAGGGAAGTGATGGGCAAAACAAATTAAAATGAAGGGTGGGCGACGAAAATTAGGACAAGGAAACCAATGTGGAGTGCTTCAACGGCATACAAGCTCAATCTCCAGTCATTGTTGCTAATTAGATTTCCCTGTGCTCAACAAATCATACCGATAGGGAGAGAAAATGTTGCAACTCAATAGCCAGATGACATATAGTGATCACACTGTTAACAAAGATAGTTGCTATGCTCACTAATGAGATTTTAGTAGATGATTATGGATGATGTTACAGATTCATGTTTAGCTTGCAAAAATGATGTATTCATTGGAGGGAAAAAATGTATGGTTTTAGACCAGAGATTTCTTATGCCTGTCAAAAACACAATGTGATGGCAGGATGGGAATACAAAAGAGCTTTTAGCTACTGATACAAGATACATCCTAAACAAAATCTAATGCTTTTATTTGACGGGGTACTGGGTCTGGCTATCAGGATAAACACTTGGTTAAATAATTTGAGGAACAGTCCTTTGTCGGCCGCTATAATGCAAAGTCTGTAAAGCTGGCTATAGGGAACACATTTACAAGCCAAGCTTGTAGACATGATAACTTGGAAAAATTAGAAGTGGGTAAGTTAACATATAAATGTAAAGAAGAAATCAATGCAAACATAAGTACCTTATCAGATATCACTTAAGAATAAAGAACTTCCCTCTTTTAAACACAACACACACACACACGCACACACACACACTTCAAGCTGGTAGTGCATCAAAAGTGATACACTTACTTCGAAGACATTAAAGAACTTGATATTTCACAAAATCCTTATTTCCTATTTGCTATACATCACAGATAGGACCATCAGACTAACAAGTTTGATTCACATACATATTTAACACACTTTGCAATGTATTTTATCAAATCTAAAACAACAAAAAATTGCATCTGGGGTCTAAAAAAAGAACAAAGCATGTCAACAAAGTCCGTGTGTCACTTTTGATGTGCCCCTGGTTTGCATAGTGTGTATTGATCAGCTGCATTAGGACATAATATGTTACTTTTACTATGAAATCCACCTTTTATTTTATCTTCTTTTGCCCAAATAATCTGGAGATTAACAGTAAATGGCCCCTTTAGTCTAAAAGTGCAAGCAAGTTATCAAACAATTATTACCTTAAATAACGAGGATGTAAGTCAGACCATTACTTTTTTTTTTTAGAGCAGAAAAAGCTTTTGCATAGCGTAGCATCAGACTGAGTGACATTATTACTGGGTCGCTGCCATGAAATGTGCACGTGCACTTGCATTGATTGCGTAGCAGTAGCCAATATTCTTTGGTATACAGCATTGAGGCGTTTAAGTTGCATAATTTTTTAACATGTAGAATTTTGGGATGTTTTCTTTGAACACATACACAATAATGTGATGTGGTGATTTTAAACAAATAACATCTGATATGGGTGAATTCCATAGAATTGGAGATAAGGTTAAGGATGATTCAGTCCCCATTGGAGTTTCAACATATTTATTTCAACGATACAGGGAGCCCAGTTTGGCCAGCGCTCTCTCCCTCTAACATAGTATCTCTGTAACTCTTGTCTTCCTGTGAGTGTGCGTGTACGTGTGTGTTATATCAGAGCTATGCTAGCCATAAAAAAAGCAAAGAGGAGTCCTTAAGCCCACCAGTGTGGCAAAAGATCCATGATTCTCCAGCATTATGCCATACCCCGGCTGCCTTTACTGTTAATTACTAATCATATTTCTTGGAGCACTTTCTTAATAAAAAAGTAAAGAACTAAGCTTTATTTCAGTGCAGAATTTGGATGATGTTGCTACTTTGCCAAAGTCTGGGCTAAGAATATCATACTCTCTTCTACCAGGAAAATGATTTATCAGAGACAACTCGGATATCTGCCCTTAACTGGAAGCTGTTAAAATAAAAGTGTCAGATCTGTCTTACATCACCACTCTCTGTCAGGTTGTTCAACTAACGAAGGACCAACATCAATACTTCCAAACCTAAAGGCTGTGTATGGAACATTTTCATAAAAAGCTTAATTTTAAAAATAATAATACATCAACGAGGCCTTTAGAGGGGTGCAGAATGAAAGTACAACATTTCCTTAAGAAATTATATTTAACTTAAAATATAATAAAATGTACATTTAAAACGGGCACAACAAGTATGGTATGTTTATATCAACCAGCCAGTAGAGGCCGCAGGTTGCGGGTTGACCGATACGGTTTCTGCGATCCAACAATATGTTCGGTACAGATCAGCTGGCACTAGGAAGAATGGTGGAGTCAGCAAGTCACCTAGCTGCTTCAGAGCCCCAGAGATATTGTTTTTTGACTCAGTAGAGTAGTGACTGCAGAAGAACATAAACTACAGTAGTTTTAGGTGAAGCCTACACCAGATGGACCCACATAAAACATTTCCACCCCATCAAACACACGCGGAAATGGTAACTTTCCTCCTAGATCAGTAAGCTAACTCACTTGGTAACTTGGCTAACGTTAGCCGTCAGTTCAGCTCCATTCAGGTTGTTCAGGTTGGTCAGCGAACCAGGCAACCCAACAACTGGAATTATGTTTTTTTTGTTGTAACTACAACCTAGATACACTAAATGTCGCTATCATGCACATGTTCCATATCCGAAGTTTAGCTGAAGAGTTCAGCTGACACTTGGAACAACGAAGTCTTAAAATCTAAATTGCTACTGAACAAGTTACCAGTATTTTAATTGGGGTCAGTTGACTTTTCAGAATCACTTTTATCAGTACAAATTTAGATTTTTCATGTTACACTGAACTAATAAATGAAGAGAGGATAAAGAGACGAGTTTCTTGGAAACACATCAAGTATATGCCATTGAGGATTGAATTTATGAGAGTAACACAGACAGAAGATGTCAAGGTGATAAAATTAACCTCTTGTCAGTTCTGGTGTTAAAGTCTAAAGTAATTGGAATAATACTTCATACCTTCCAGTAGAATATTTAAAATTCAGTTACCTTACTTGTATTAAACAAACTATGCTTGTATACAGATATAAATCTCTTTGGGTGACCTATAATAAAGGGTTTTTAACTTTTTAATATGGATTAGCATATTTTATTTTCAATCTGTAAATTTACAGAATGTTTTTGCACCAGAAAAAAAGACATCCCAATAATACGATAATATTTACATCTATGAGTAGATGTAAACCTACAGCTATATTAAATCAGAAATCCATCAACTCTGATTCTATATCTGTGGGAGCAATCTGCTAGCCATCTGATGTTTAGTAAACACTCCTCTATTCAGTAATCATGTCTTAAGTGACCATCATGTTGAAAACACAGTTTTAAATATTTTGAAAGAATTTAGCTAAAGATGAGCAAAGGATTAATAATCTTTCATGCTGGATGTACTACATACTGATGCTTAGAGGCTTTATTGCAGCCTTCCAACAAATCAGTAACAGAAACGAAGAGAGGCTAAAAATCTTTACTTGCTCTCCTCTTGACAAGGATCAAATTTTTACTTTGATTGCAAGATGCAGCTGAGCACCAAAGGTATTTGGCTCGTTCCTTTTATTGATGTTAATAAGGACGAATAAGATTACACAAAGTGAAATAAAATACATTGGATGCATTGAAAAAAACAAAACAGGAAGAGACCAAAATTGTTCTGTGAAAGTTACATACAATAACATCAAAATAAATTAGAATAGTAACAGAATAGTATTTTCAGTAATTCCATTCAAATAAACAAAATGTAAATAACATATTGCTACATAGAGAGTGGGCTGCACATTGGTAGCAATGTTCACTTGCAAGAAGAAAGTCCTCAGTCTGAATCTTAGCCTGGGATCTTTCTGCACATAATTTACATGTTCTCCCTGTGCATGCGTATATTCTCTCTGCGTACTCTGGCTTCCTTCCACAGTCTAAAAACATGACTGTTAGGTTATTTAGGTATGATTGCGGACCAAATGTTTTTAAGCTGCCGCAGTTCGCTTTTACACTGCACACTGTCATCTGTGGTGGTGCTACACCAATGACTACTCTGCACAGAGACACTTCCTGTTGCGATGTATATAAATATGGAGTGGCATAAGTTTTTAGCAGGTTTAGGATTCCTCTGTTGTCTTTGGCAAATGTTCTAGACAGATACATTGCAGCAACTGGCTCAAAAAACAGGGCAAAGTTTTTTGTTGTGAAGTCATTTTGGTTTTGTTTATAGGATGTCCTGTGCTGTCCCTTCCTGTCCTTGGACTGCCCCCAAACCACTTAGCATTCACAATCAAATCACACAGGAGTTCACCCGAGCCGAGACCTAAGTTTGTAGGTAGACATTAGTTTGCTGTTTTGGTATGCAACAGAGTTTGAGTGTCCATTCACACCTCTCAATATGAACCAGACATTCTGTACAAACAAAATAGACTTTTTAGAGCAGACTAAACATGGTTGGTGTGAATACACTCATAGTCTCTTGAAATTATTCCAAGGTATGAGTTTGTTAATGCATGGCTTTTTGTCCTGTGTGTCTACTATGACATTTCCATGGTGCTTGTAGACAGCCAGTTCATTCATTTTAACTATGGTTTTCTACAACTTCTGCAAACATAATTCACATATTTTCTCCTCAAATAGGTTAATCTATCTTCAGAATACCTACCTGTGTAATGAAGATTAGTTTCCATTTAAGACCCAGAAAGATTATGTGTGTTTCTGGATTTCTGTTAAGTTGTACACATAGTATTGACTTTAGTCACCAAGACAATACCACTGTGTCAGCAACATTAATCGACTGTAGCTAGTAAAGTCTGTTTTTTAGTTATTATGGAGAAAGGTTTTGCTTTCAGCATTCCTTCAGACATTCCATGATGTTATTTAAGGGGAAAACTCTAAATTCCAGGTGAATTTGAAGAAGGTGAAACACCAGTCTTTGCTTTGTCTTTTGCTTTGAAGAGGCAGCGATGAAATCACATGATGGAGGGATCACAGATAACCTTCACTGTTTAATCCTCCTGCTTGACTGAACCTCTGGCAGCGATTTACTCATCTGGAATGAAGCGCAGCCAGCTGCCTCGGCTTATTAGAACCCCAATATGTATATATATATATATATATACATATACATATATATAGTATTTGCTTTTGTATTCCAGGAAAATTCCAAATAGGCGTAAAAAGTAATTTTTTGTCGGGCTGCCCACTCATTTACATTATATTAAATACGACATTATACTAATTTTGGATATGCAATATTGGTTGACGTTTTTGGAAATCCAGCAATAAACATGTAACAAGAAACATTGCTGCAAAGAACAATGAACACAACAGCCATGACTTCATCCAACAGAGGCAGAACATGGCTCTGATGATGATTTAGTGCTTGTGGAGGGATTGATGCTTGTGGGGGTCAGACAGGAGTGGATGCTTTAGGTGCACGTGATTATGCATCAGATGTTAACAGATGTTTGATCTGCCTCTGCTGTCTGCAAAAGACAGAGTGCCTTAAACATACCAAAATAACTGTCACAAGTCCACACAATTTGACAAAAGTACACAAGGCTTGTCTTAACATTTTTAACCTATCATTAAATCTGTCAAAAGCTTGTTGTCTAATTTATCAATCTAACAGAAATATGTAAACAGAGCACGGAGAAAAACATGAGAACAGCAGACTGCAGAGTTAAAACTAATGCTGTGTAATGGAATAATCTAAAGTTTTTCTTGCTCCTAGATACAAACATTTTACAAGTATTAGTTCAGAATAAGTATTTGTAAAATAACAGGCTATTTATTCATTTACGTTTATATACACTTTCCAAATATCATATGTAGGTTTGGCTCCACCCCATATATATATATATATATATATATATATACACACACATACATGAAAGGTGACAGTAGTACCCGTGGTAAGTAGAGCGCTCGGGTCAGTAACCCCCAGAAAAGCGCTGTACTTGGAACAGCAAAAACATTGTGCAGGACCCTCAAACCCACAGACCTCTATATATAATGATTAGCTGTAGCGATAGTTCTTAATAACTTTGGTTGTACATGTTTAGTGTTTTGTCCTGCTGCAGAATACATTTGGGTCCAATCACGTGCATCCCCAATTGAATTGCATGATGGATAGGTATCTGCCTGAATTTCTTAGTGTGGCAAGGTGCAGCATGGATTAGAAATTGGTGGCACCCTGCGTGGAGCATGAGAACGTGCTTGCAGATGGAGGGGAGAGATGGTGCAGTGTGGGGTCCTGTCAACATGCTTCTGAGAGATCATGTGCCCGAGCTCCTTCATTACCGGGATATCCCTTTGGCTAACTGGTTGACTCGACCCTCACCCAGAAATTATGACTTTAACTCGTTGTGGGTTATAAAAAAACTGATTCATGATAGCAGCATCTCCTCATTGTTTGGGCCTTCAGAGGAATAACTACAGACCCCAGTTACAAATCGCCTCTCATTCAGACCTGACTACACACCCAGACTCTTTGGTTCACAGTGTACCTGGATAATATAAAAATATGCACTACATGACACTGGAAGAATGATTCTACATGTCTTTTTAGCAGCATGAGAGAGCCTGAGCTCTGGAGTATTATAAGGTGGTAATACAAAGCAACAAAGAACAATACAAAGTCTTCCAAACCACATGATACTTTATGTCACAGCATCAATTATACAGTTAAACAAAATAACAGAAACAAAGAGGTTTTATCAGGAGTTTTTATCCGGGCAGAATTGTGCGGTTGAATGTATTCGAGTCTTGACTTCTCTTTGATGAAACCAGCAGGAGTCTTCTCACTCCCTTCCCTCTTATCACACTGTCAAGGCAGCTCGCCTGCTCCCACACTGTGCTTCCCAGCAGAAAGGGCACTTCTTGTTAATGCTAGGGAGCTGGAAATGAGTCACAGCACCTTGTCACGTGGCTGATCTATACACCAATGGCACCCTCTGTTCAGGAGCTAAAGAACATGGTTTCCCCAACTCATTTGACATTCAGCGGTGCTATCATGAAAGCTGTTCTCATCAAATAGAGGGAAATGAGCAAATCTGTGCGCTGACTAAGACATACAAAAAGAGAGCGGAACTAGGGGGCTTCATTCTGAGGGGCATAGATCATATGGCTCATGAATAGTACCTAGTAATACATTTGCACTTTTCTTGCATGTCAAATGTCAGAATTTACCCATACAACTATAATAGCAGAAACTGTCTAGATATTTAGACAGTCTAACATTTGTTTTATTTAAGTGTTTTATTTAAGTGCTTTACAGCATGATTATTTGGTTTTTAAGGGTTTTGTTGTGACAGCCAGGATATGAGAATTATCTTTACCGGTTAGTATCTTATTATGTAAAGTGAGGATATGAACCACCATATCCTTGTGCCTGTGGCATATCCACTAACCATCCATTTCATTAGGAACATCTATTCAGTTGCCACAATTACTTTGAAAAAGTAATCTGATTACTAACTAATGACTACTCCTTCCCAAAGTAACTTAGTTACTTTACTGATTACTTTATTTTAAAAGTAACTCTCTTCCGGCTATCAGCGAGGACGCACGCTTTTTCTCTCCCTCCTCCTCCTGTGTTTTATCCCACTGCTCTGTGTCCTGTGCCTCTATCTGGAGTGTCTTTTGGCATTTTTCTCCAAACCAAAACTGAATAAGCGAAAGATGGAAAAGTTCAGCTGGTCTACTCAACTCTACGAAGCACCGGAAAAGGGCATCCAGGTTGTATGGAAGATATCTGGGTATTTGGATTTATGTGGATCGGGTTCCTTCTGATTGGAATGGGCATGTACTGGATGTGCCGCAAAATGGAGCAACAAATACCGAAATTGGAGACAGTTCTTGAAGCAATAGGAAGGCTGAAGGAGCAGTCTGAAGCACGGGTTCGTGCTGATGGAACTCAGAACCTCACGCTTGGTGAGCTCGAGCACAGGCTAGACTCTGATCTAGCTGGTGCTTTGGGACTCACTCGCGAATTGTCATCGGACTTGGAGAGACTGTCAGTGCGGATTGATGCAACTGGAAATTAATGGAGTAATTTGAACTTTAATTTGGTCGAATTAGACTATAAAAGAAACTGCTGACAGACTGAAGGGTAGAGAGAAATTTTGCTCTCCCTGCTTTCCAAATAATTATTGCTTTGGCTCCCATGAAGACCTTCAACGTGGTCCACAATCAAATGCCTGTGAGAGGAATGTAAACAGAGTATCCTCCTCCCCGTCCACCTGCATCTACTGACGCACACACTGACATGGATTCAGACACACACACTAACACACACACACTGTCTCGCTATATTCTAATGCTCTCTCCTGCACCAGGAAGCTGGATAACAGCGCATCTTGATGGCAGTGCGTTAACCTGTGGACTGGAGCTCATACCCACCCATCCCTCCTGATGTGTCAATGTTAATGTCTGAATATGTGCTTAAATGTTTAGGAGTGTTTTTTTTTTCTATTACCTGTTCTTTCATTCATGACTAAGGATCGAAACACATGTGAACGCTTTTTTTCCCCAACCGTGGACCCCCCACCCCCGACATGTATCTGATCGTATCGTTTTATCAAGGGAGCACCATGCTTTTGGCTGCAAGCCCTGCAGTGACCTGGATCTGTTTGTATTGCTTGTTGTTTGTTTGTCATGATCTTGGACAGGTTGTACTGTAAACTGAATTTCCCCTTTTGGGACAATAAAGGTTAATTCAATTCAATTCAATCAATCAGATTAAAAGTTACTTTATTAGTTACTTTCAGTAGCTGCCAGTAGCACTTCCCAATGCCTTAACACAGAAACAATAACCAGTTTAGCTAATTCTCACTTTTTTTTTGCATTTTAACAGGAAGGACATAAATCTATTTGTTTTTAACCTCACATTGACACACATTGAGCAACAAGCTGCGTCTTGGGGACGTTTGCTTGCTCACTGCACGTACTACTGGAGAGTTCCACTAGGGGGCAGTTACAGAGTACAGCACTCAGACTTGACTTAGGCCAAAACAAACATGGCAAACATAAAGGACATTATCAGATGTCATGGATTACGACAAAAAGTATGTAAGACCATATTTACCGCTATTGTTTCTTGTTTTCCTAATGCTTTTGCTGCCATTTACCAAATATATCTTTCTGCTTAAGAATATGTAGAAAATAGTAACGCACATTGGCTTGAACAAGTAACTTTAATCTGATTACCTGTATGGAAATAGTAAAGTGATTGATTAGTCGTTATTGAAAAAGTGGTCATATTAGTAGTAACATGCTACTGAGTAACGCGTTACTGGCATCACTGTTCAGTTGGTTAACAGTGTTTCTCAGATTTTTTCGACTTGTGTATCCTCCAGAGCCATTTTCTCATACCAAAAGTACCCCCCTACCCAAATGTGTTGACAATTCTCCTGAAGTAGAACATACAACTGATTAATACATTAAAATAATTGTATTCAATTTTCCTAACTTGAACATTTATTTCTAAATAGTTTATATATCATATATACATTTGGCAACACAAAATTATTTAGTCAGCCACAAATTATGCAAGTTCTCCCACTTTGATGAGATGAGAGAGGCCTGCAATTTTATTAATAGGTATACCTCTGCTATGAGAAACCAAAAGAGAAAGAAAATCCACATGGTCTCATTTTTTTAAAGAATTTATTGCAAATAATGGTTGAAAATAATTATTTGGTCAATAACAAAAGTTAATCTCAATACTGACATAGGTCAAACATTTACTGTAAGTATTTACATTCTCTGTAAGTCTTTATTAATTAGTCTTATTCACATGCACTGTTGCTGGTATCTTGGCCCATTCCTCCTTGCGCATCTCCTCTACAACAGGGATGTGTTTGGTTGTCCAGGCTGTTCCAAAGCTGGTTTCAGTACTCATTTGGGTATTCATCAGCAATAACATATCTCAGACCAATTTTTTCTTTAACAGGACAAAGTGAATGCTGTCAAATACCTGATCCCCATCATCTAAAAGATGAAATATAAACTATTTCCACATACCTCTAGAAATGTGCTCATATATTAATTGGGGGACATGCACTCCTAGTTGGGAATCCCTGGGTTTACACAACGAGACAACCAACTCAGTGTATTTAGGGATCTAGACAAATCAATTGAGCATCAGAACTGGGAAGAAAAGAGATGTAAATTACTCTGATGTGAAATGATCATTAATACCAGAAGGTCTACGAGGATTTTAGAAATCTGTAATGAACAGGGTTTTTAATTCCCAACTTAATTCCCAACCACCTTGCTGGTTTGCAAAGACCAAAAAAGAAAATAAAATATCAAGTGACCACCAACTATGTAGACTAAAATGCTGTGTTTGCGTCAGATGATAATGGGCAGCATGGATTGAGATGACAGAAGGACAACAACAGCTTTAATACACAATATGCTACAACCAAGGTGTGCAGGATACTATATCTGAATACATTACACATCAAAACTTAAAGATGGTGGGATGCAGCATCTCAAAGCACCTTTGGGATGGGATGGGACCAGAGATTTACATCGTGAATGTGCAGCTGACAAATGTGAAACAACTGCATGCTGCACACATGTCAATCTAAAGTCTCTCAGGAGTGTTTCCAATACTTGGATGAGTCAATTCTCAGAATTAGGGCAGTTCTGAAGAGAAAAGCCCAACCCAGCACAAGCAAGGTGTACCTAATGTGAGATTAGTAACAGTAACTTTAAACAACCAGCATCACATAGGCATATATTAAAAACCAAAACATTTTTTTCATGTCCTGTTTAGTGCCAGATAGGATAGCCACAGCAGTACAGGTAGTAAATTAATGTAATTAATGCAATTTTCTAATAAAAAAAAACAAACAAAAAAAACACCAGAGTGGTTTTTGGCTTATTTCTGAATTCTGCTCTCTGAACAACTGCCCCTCCCTCTTCTAGAAAATGGCTGAGTGTTCGACTAGTGATATCACTAGTAAAAACAAGGGGGTGTTGATGTGTCTGCACCGCTCCTGCAGGCAGAGCGGCTTACCTGTGATAAAGTTCAAACACACATTCCTCCTTCTCAAAGTTAATGGCTGCTTCGGTTTTTGCCAGCTTAAAACACTTTTCTGTTGGATTTTTTTACTTTCTCTGTGAAAACACAGATTTGGCAGCATGGATTACAGGATTTTAATATACATTCCTAAAGAACAGCAGCTACATCAAAGAACAAAGATACCTGATGGACAGAGAAGTAAGTGGCTACATGCTAATACTAATGTGGGTTAGCCATTCATCAAGCTGCTTATGTGATATTATAATGCAGCTGTGTTGGTTTGGGCTCATTCTAAAGCTTGGAGATTTAGCAACTGGTGCAGGAGGCGGGTTCATAGAGAAAAAAGCCGTTTTACTTCGTGGTTTTACGTTAACTACAGGATACAGGTTAAATTTCAGGATAAAAATAATAATGTATAACACTAACAGTAAAATTGTATCATATATATGTCTATCCCAGAAGTTGAAAGCTGTAAAATAGCTTGACCCAGCCCCTTTAAAATACAGATAATTACTGAAGTTAATTTATCTATTAATTTTAACATTGTTGTTGCCAATGATCTAGGTTTATTGATGACATAGATTATGATGAATGTTTCCTTGATATATTCCCACGCAGAGAAAGACCTATGCACAATTAATTTAAACGAACATTTGGCAGGATTTAATTAATAAATAAATTAATAAACATACATGTCTAATGTTTTAATGCTATTGGGTGATGAAATGTTATGAATCAAAAAGAATGAGTCCGCCCTTGTATCATTTGATTTTCTTGAACAGGCTGTGTGCTGCAAAGTATGCTGCAGTTTGGGCAGTTGACCATGCTGTCCTACTGATGTCACCTCAAACACAACTGCTTGTGTGTTTGTCGACAAATTTAAAACAGGAAGAAGATGGTTGCAGTTGAATTGACTGTGGGAATGGATTCTCCCACAACCCACAAAAAGTGGCACTGAGAAAAATAAGGTTTAATCAGCAGCATCTCGTAAGTCAAAAGCAAAACATAAAAAAGGTCAGCAGGCACCCGAATATACATGCACCTTTAATTCATAATAAATGAGTGCATTAGTATTCTATTATATATATTTTGCAGTTTAGGTTTTCATGAATCTAAGGCTACGTTCACACTGCAGGTCTTAATGCTCAATTCAGATTTTTTTGTATGGTCATTTACACTACAGATAAAATGCGACAGCAAACGTGTTCCAGTGTGAACGTTTCACGGCTACAAAGCGCACCACTTGCGCAGAAGAAGATGATACGTCACCATAGTACGTCACACACAACGCGCTCTGTTTGCGGAAGTAAAAATGGCGACTACAGATGTAAGCGTTTTTTCAGCAGTCTATCAATTCTTGCATAGTCAGAACCAAAGGAATTTTGACAAATTAATTAGAGAAAGAATGACCACAAGAAAAAGGAGAGTTCGTGCTACAATGGCCTTGTTTGGAGCAGTGGCTTGTTCGTTTGTTTTCTCCGGCGCTGATTATTGACGTCACTGACATGCTGTCACGTGTCAGTGATGTAAAAGATGGATTTAAAGCGACATGGCTGTTCAGACCTCAGCCACTTTCAAAAACATCAGATACGTATCGGAATCAGTACCACATACTGAAGTAACCTGGGTCGGATTTGAAAAAATCGGATTTGTGCTGTTCAGACCACCAGAAAAAGATCAGATATGGGTCGCATAAGGGCAAAAAAGTCGGATTTGATGCGTTTTCACCTGCAGTGTGAACAGAGCCTAATAACATGGTTTATTTTTTTATTTTATTTAATCTCAGTAGGTAAGGTGTATTTGGAACATTAACTTTCAGGAATCATGTGCCTATACACACATATTAACTGCCAGATTTGAGAAAACTGATTAAGAATATTGCACATGCATGTGTTAGAATTACCTAGTCAAAGTCCAGATATAAATCAAAGTAAAGCTTTGTGACAAGGCAGATAAATTGGCTTTTCTGATAAGATTGATAATAAATGTTATTTTTGTCTAGATGAGTAAATCTCTTAGAGTAAAAAGTGTTAATTCCAGTGAAACCACAGAGTAATAAACTTATACTCAGGAAGCTGAAAACAAATATACAGTCCGAATTTTTTCGGGTTTATTTTTAAAGGATTTTGAAAACCATGTTTTCCTTCCACTTCAAAAATTATGCACGCATCACTGTTGTCTTAAAAAAAACATCAGTAAATAACACACTTACAAGGTGTCATTTGACAAAAAGCAAATTTAAAACTAGCTTAAGTAGCATTGGAAAGAACTTTATATACAACCCCAATAGTAAGTCTTAGTCTTTATCTCTTTCTCATCCAGTAATTGAAAAATAGACAAAAAAATCAAATTTTAAAGTCTACTTAGCTGTGAGAAACATTTTTTTTACATATGTCTCTTTTATTTTATTTCTTATTTTATTTTTTTGCTGTTATTGCATAGCTTATTCAGCCTAGAGTTATTAGCTTTAATATTCTTGCAATTACACAAAAAGAGACAGGATATCAGAATGAAAATTGCATTAGGATGTGTTAATTAGTTTTATTAAATATTTTTAACATTGTTAATATTCCAAAATGTTACACATGAAAAAAAAATAAGTTTGTGGGTGCAAACCTTTCATCTTTAGTTATTTGATTCCATTTCTGCCCTCATCCCGACACCAATGCTTCAAACTGTCACATTACCATTTCGAAAAAGGTCAAGCCCTGAGAAACAATGTGCTTGGACCGTCTGGGATACTACAAGCTAATTATCTCAGTAATTGATGTAAATTAAGTAATGATTACCTATTTAAATTAGAGATACATTACCAGTTGTATTTATTACTTTCTGGAGGTTAATCTTTATTGAAATATTATTTGGTCTTTTATAGTCCAATTAAATTTAAAAGACTTTTTATTTTTTATTTGACTTGGTTATAAAAGATAATTTAGACCATAAGTTAAATTCAATTAAACACAGTAGAACTGTACTGAAAAAGAGAAAATATCATTGTAGCACAGGGTTTAACAGAGCCATGAGCCATGTGATGCTAAACAAGAACATAATTAATATGATATTTGAGGACTTTTTTTATCATACTTACATTTGTCAATTAGCAACCAACCTAAAGTGCAATCATCATTGAGAGAATGGTCAGTTTAGTTAGAAAATAGCTTAAAAGCATTTGAATAAATTTGGATAATTACAAAGAAAATGCAAACAAATTAAAATTTAGAATGTATGAAGTAGCTGAAAGATTTCAGCGAAGAAGTGACTGACAACAATTAGATATATTCATACTTAAAATAATAGTATACCATATCACTACTGTAGAAGCTTTCAGTCTCTATGTTCCTCTTATCTGAAACAAAATTCTGAGAAACTCTGAGCTCATTTAAATCAAAGCAAAAAAAACATCTGTTTTGAGCAGCCTTTAAGTAATTGATTAATAATACCTGCAATGTCATAGCAGTAGGGTATTTCAATGTTCTTTACATCTTCGGTATTGTGTTTTTGTTTTTATTAACGTTTTGTGGCTGCTTTTATTTTCCCCCAAATCAAGTAAAGCACTTTGAATTGCTTATTTTACTACTGATTTCTTTATTCATGTCTTTGTGATCTCTCTCTTTTTTTTAACATAGCCTTATTGAATGTAGCACATGAAATACACAAAGCTCAAATGAGTTACTGTAAGCTACGGAGCCCGGCAGGAGTCAGGTGCAGAAATAATTTTTGAGACGCAAGAATCCGTTCCCTCGGTTTACTTAACCGTGCGCACGGATTACGAATCTGTTCACTCTGTTTACTAAACCGTGCGCACGCATTACGAATCCGTACCCTCGGTTTACTAAACCGTGCGCACGGATTCATAAATCATGTGTGACAGTGTTGGAGAACCTTTCCAATTGATAATGGGCCCTGACTACTCACTGTTTGTGTTGCTTCTTTGGTAGAGTGGTTAACACCCACACTTGGCATCTGGGAATCCTTGGATCAGAGCCTGTCCTCGGAGCCTGCTATTATCAAAAAGACTTTATTGATCCCAGAGGGAACTTATGTGTATTGTTTTTTACCGCTATAACCGTAGGTGTCACATTTATAAATAACAGCTTTGTAGCCACCTATGCAGCCTGGCAGGGTCCATGCACATGTGTTGCATTGCTGAAATATGGCCTACAAATGGGCCATAAATCATAAAGTGTATGCCCACCTTGCCCACTGGAATACAGGCACAGTCCTATTCTATCTGCATAGATGCATGGACTAGGTGGCGCAGCATAAATAGATAAGAGATATGAGTTGGTTAACTCAACTCAACACGGTTACTTGTTGATACAGTGCCCACTTTGAATGCAAGTCTTTATTGGACGTAACATGAATCGCAGCTAAGAATACTACATTTGCATATAAAGAAACTGTTTAAGATAGTAGAATATCAGTTTGATACTGATTATATGGAAAATAGCAATGGGAGCATAAGTGGATGTTAGACCTGCACTGTTAAAAAATTCCACATCTGGTTTTTATGTGGTGGGGAAAAAACTATAATTCATAAATAAAGCCGGGGAAATGTCCCCGGTTTTAACAATGGTTATGTTCATAGCCTACTTTCCTGCAGGCACCCTAGAAAATAATTGTGTGATAAAACACATAATAATGACTTGACCAAGACTCAAACCACCACGTACCAGGTGCCAGTCCTGAATATTAACCACTCTGCTAAGGTAGCACTTTACTTTCTAACTCAGGGAATATTATCAAGCACACAGGACCCCCCAGACGGTCACAATTTGCTCAACCGAGGGTACAGATTTTTACCCCTCAAAAATTATTTCTGCACCGGACCCCTGCCGGGCTCCGTAGTAAGCAAATTCCTACTTGAGCAGATTTTTACTCAGAAAACAAAATGCCCCTTTTTTAAACATCAGCTGGAGCGGATTTAAATTTTCATATACCGACTAAAATCTTAAATGTATTTTATTGGGAGCACAGTGCTGTGACATGTAAAAGAAACATAACACCTGTTTTTCAAAATAAAAAGGAAAAACTATTCAAAGTTTGGTTTTCATATATATTTGGATCCCATCATTCTGAAACCTTTTCAATAAAACTAGCTGCAAGAAGTTGCCTTCAGAGGTACTAGATACTGTTAGTAGATTCCAATAGTGGTAGCAGTAGCATGTAGAAAGTAACTGCTGAAAGAAGGCTGCAGTCCATGTACGAGGTATAAAGACAAACTAATATGCTTTGGTGAGATAAGAGCAAAATTACTCTTTTGTCAAATATGTAACATGCCATGTGCAGAGGAAAACTAATAATGTACTACTTGAGTGCACCATCCCCACAATGACCATTGATGGTGGCAGCATCATGCAGTGAGCATACCAATAATTGATGTTCATAAATACTCTGTTTAGTCTGACAGAACCTAACCTATTTTTTAAAGAATAGGTAGAAGCATCAGTCTCTACACATGCTGCAGCTAACATAGACATAATTGCAGCAACGGTAATTCTAAACTGTAGATTCAGAGTCCCTTATAACTTATGCATGCCAAACTTTTAAGACTTTTATTTAAAAAAAAGCATATTTCCTATTACTTCCATTCCAGAAGTATTGGTTGTCCATGTAAACTAAAATTGCAAACATTGAGGTTTGTGGTTCGCAAAATTTGAAAAAGCTCAAGAAGGGGGTGCCTCCTATCAAAACCATTTTCAACATTACCTGCCCCCCAGGTTTATTTCACATATAGGGACTTTACTCAAAGCAGGAGCACTAATGAAGTACCCAAAGAAAGATCTAAGGGAATGACTGAGAGAGGAAGCCTTTGAAGTCTAAAAGGGCGATTTGCTGGAATCAATTCAACGATTAATAGTTACAGTGAGCCGCTTGGTTGAATAGTTTCCGTTTAAAATTGGCAGCCCTTAGAAAATACCACCAACACGTCAGAGTACCATAGTGGACTAAAAGCTTAGTTTTATCAAATCTAACATGCTGTTCAGTACCATATTCATTATAACTAATTAGAATTCTGCTGTAAGAAACATTAAAGCTATCTCAGTGTCTTGTGGTTTCATACAGTGAATCATTCATTTTACGTCAGAACCTCATAATGAGTCAATCTTTTGCTGTTTCTAAAATGAGCTCTTTTGGTTTTCATGAGCCTTCTGCTTTATCCAGTGTTCTTTCTTACATGTCAGTTTTTCTGTTATAGAGAAACTGCAGAGGGGAAAAAGTGATCTGTTTCAATCTAAACAACAATAGTCTAGCGTATGATTCATTGAGGTAAATACAGAATGGAAAGTAGAGTAATTTTAATCTGAATTCAAGCAGAAATCACAATGCACTTTGTAAAAAAAGAATGAGGAAGAATGAGGATACATCTTTGTCTCCCACTGCTTTGAGGTAGAAAGGAAACATAACATATTCCCTTGATCCACCTACACTGCATTACCCAACCTGTACAGCTGGGGCCAGCAGTGTCAATGGGCCTTGTCTAGTTGTTGTGATTCTAGGCAAGATGCTAGAAAACCAAGAAAGGAGTGAAATCCAACATTTCCTGTAGTACTATTACATACGTAACAGTCTTTGCTCTTCTGTTTTACTTCAACATAATTGTGGTGATGGTTGTTTAGGAAAAAAAATAGGCATAACATCAAGGGATAATTGTAATGCACTATATGTTCTGTAAATGCCTTTCAGTGAAAATAATTTATGCAACACAGAAAAACAACATGCACATGTCTAATGATGCCACACACAGCATTAACATTGCTGAGCTGCTAACAGATAGACTACAACATTGTTTACACAGCTAATACATAAATCCCAGAGGCCCCTCCAAACCTGCATTCAGTGTGCAAGACAGACTGTTTCAAAGTCTAAATGGTGAGTGAGTAAAAATAGATTGGTGGCTGTATATATAAATATATATATATATATATATATATATATATATAAATGCAATAAAGTGTTGGACAGATGTTTGGTATTAGGTGATGCAGTCTCCTTAATACAAATAGTAGGAGCAAGATCCTTTGGTATCCCACATCTGTGATACAGTTAATGTGGCAAGATCTAAAGCTACGTGATATTGGAGATAAAAATGGAACCGGTGATAATTTTGCTCTTTAAAGTAAAAAACGGACAAACCTTATCTATTCACAGATTAAGATATTTAAAAGACTGACAGACTGAGTAGATAATGACACCCAAATATTTTTCTCTTAAGCACAGAAGGGGATTTCATTTTCAAAACTTATTGTGTCTGAGTTCCAAAGTTGTACTGAATATGGTAAAGACCAAAACAACTTCAAACAGACTACCTACTTAACATAGGCTCAGTGCCAGTGCTTAAAATAAATGTTAATAAATGATATCTGCCAGCATTATAACTATACCAAATCTATAAATAAGACTGGGAATGTAATTAAAAATCACGAGAATTATAGGCTACACACAAAGTCAAACTATTATAGCACTAAAGTGAGCTACTGCTCTGATTCATATACTTATTTGCATATGGTCTTTAAAACACTGTTGTAGTACAGTTTGACAAATGTTCTTATAGTTAAAGTAGAAAAATCACAAAAGAAATTTTGATATATTTGATAATCATCCATTCTGATGAGGACAAACAAAACTCTGACTTGATGATTAGAATTGGGTTGCGATGGCAACTATAGAAACTACTTCACCGATCTGTATTAAGAGGTGCTGCACAGGTGATGGCAAATTAAATAACTATGCAAATCGAGTTGTGCATATTTAACACCCACCATACTGACTTCCTATGCTCCTGACAAAGCTGAGGCGGACTCCTTTCTGGCCTTGACAGACCAGTGGAGAAGAAAAGCACCACATAAAAAGGCATTTTGAGAAAACAGGTGCTGAAGACATTATAAGAAAATGACATGGAAGCAGAAATGGAGCATGGCAAGTTATTTTTGCATCAGTGGGGGGTGACAGAAGAAATGCAGAGTTACAAATGCTAAAACAATCTTTGACAAAGGATAATTTTGACCGAGAGGATGATGAAAATTTAAAAAATGGAAGCTTTTAACTACAATCAGGATGTCTTTTATGTTCAATGGTGAGGAACAAAACTATTGAGGTATGAGTCAAAAAGTAAAGAGTTATAACAGCACTTTAGTACTGATATTAGTTTTTTTTTTTTTACAAAACATGTAAATGGAAATGTTCTGTATTCTGCCATAGGGATAGCAATGATGTGTAATCTTAGCAAGAGTTGATTTTTCTCTTTTTGTCTCACTGCAGGAGCACAAAACCAACCAAAATGAATGTCTTCTTGTCCAGGAGGTGACACAAACATCCTCTTCATCAACTCAATGAGCAAAGGGTGTCTAAGTAGCTCTTATCGGCAGCCCAACACATCCTCTTGCCAGGCTGCAGTAAGGATAAAAAACCTCTTAGTCACCTTGTCATGCATGGCACAGTGCCGTAAGTGTCACTGAATAACCTGAAGAGCATTCAGCATAGAGAAATGAAGAGCCAAGAAACAATAATTTTTCCATCTGGCTGATGAATAGAGAGGTACCTGTAGTTTTGTTCTTTCATACTACTGAATTTCAATTCATTTAAATTCCAAGTTAAGTTAAAACAATTCTTATTAACCGTTAATATATTTTTGTATTTTACTTATGTAATTATATTTATTTTTTTATTATATTTATTTATTTATTTTTTAGCCAGCAATGTTTTGCCTGTGCTGTGTAAGACGCAGCCCTTGAAGGAAGGCAAATTTAGGGGTTTGGGGAAGTGTTCGGAAGCTGGAACTGTAACTGGAGTTAGCTATCCAAGAGCCACCTAACACAGACATCTAGTACATGGGATGAAACTGTCACATTACTTGTTTAACTCACTCATGCACCAGAGACAACATAAGAACCCTTACTTGGTCTACAGAGAGGAAGGAAAGGACTATTGCTCAGTCGTCCAAAGCCGTATTTTCAGGTGAAAGAAAATTTTGAATCTTATTTAGAAATCAAGATCCAAGTGGAAAGAGGAATCAAAGTTGTTTGATGTCAAATATAAGTTTTCCACAGTCTGTGATGATTCGGGGAGCCATGTTGCCAGCTAGTGATGGTACAAACATGTGTCATCACGTCTAAAGTTAGAATAACTATCAACCAGGAAAATGTCAGGACTGTTTAGGATTCCATCCACTGACAGATGCTGATTTTATTTCCCAGCAGGACTTGGTCCCTCCTCACACTGTCCAAAGTATCAATACCTGCTGACCTAAACCTCACAGAGTATCTATGGGTGCTATCAAGAGGACAATGAGAGACAGCAAACCCAACAATTATAAAATAGGGATAAATTATTTCCAGTCATGCACAAACAAAAAGTAAAATTAGTCTATATAATTTTTGTGTAATTTTCACAAAAAGACACATGAACATAACAAAACAACTGTTATTTGATTACTTTACGGAGGCAAAATAACCCTGATGGTGATTCCATGCTGTGTTTTAAACTTTACAGATCATTACAGATCATTATGCTGATGATCTTTCATGGCTAGGTTACAAGAAACTCTGCATTTATATGTTTGATCTGTGTTTTTTCCAGTCGCTGTCCTCACAACCTTTTACCACTGCAGATTTTAAGGCTTGCCTTTTTTTACAACATCTGGTTTAAATAAATTCTGCCAAAGCAGATGACACATTGATCATACAGTTTATTAGTTTATATCAGTTGTGTTGACAAAGATGTAAAATTGGTAGTTTAGTGCTGCTACGTATCAACAAAGCAGGGGTGCAAATACATTCTCCACTATATATATATATATATATATATATATATATATATATATATATATATATATATATATATATATATATATATATATACATACAGACCGATGACTTAATTAAATAAACAATGCATGTCAATATAGGCATGCTAGCCTCACACAGTTGCTGCAGATTTGTTGCTGCACATGCATGATAGGAATTTCTTATTCCAGATTATACCATATGAGCTCCATTGTACTGACATTTGAGGACCGTGAGACCATTGGATTACAGCGAACTCATTGTGAGGTTCAAGAAACCATATGAGATTATTTTAGTTTTTATACATATTGCATCATCCTCCTTTAAGTAATATTGAGTCTGAATTTAATTTAGAAATTGAAATACATAGCAATTTTTTTGCTCATCACTTATTATAAATTGTCGATGTTATGTAATTCTACTGTGACATAGCTTAACATATTATTACAGCTCTAACAGTTGAAATTGTGTGTGCATCTCAAAATAATACAGACATGTCTTTATTAGTTTTAAAATTTATACTGTGATCTTATGCTAACTCTTTTCACAATGAGTTATTTCTATCAGGAAAAGTTTTATGACTGTGTTTGACCACAGATCTGCTGGAAACACCATAGGAGGACAGAACTCGGCTAAATAATATTAACAGATAAGAAATGTTTATGGAGCTGGACCAGGAAGAGAATCAGAGTGGAATGCTTTTCCATTTCAGGGAGCAGTCTCAGGCCTGCCCAGGATCAGTCCAGACAAAGGAAAAATCCTGAGGACCAGAGACTCATCAAGGGGTGTTGGAGAAACCCCAATAACGAGTCAATTGTCCTTTTTTCCATTGAGGTCATTCCGTCTAACATTAGTTTACTCATTTACAACAATATATGAATAGTATGACTAACCTACAAAATTATGAAAACATTTGCTTTTCACAAATTGTGTTGTTTTAGACATTTACCTCTTTACTTGCTGCCTGTAATGAAAGAGAGTCGGATGTGCTTCGCATTTTGCTGGCTAAATTTTCAACACGGGACAACAAAATGTCATGGTCTACTGTATCAAACGTAACTTAGAGGTCCAACATCACCAACACAACATGGGATTCAGAATCAGTGGCTAAAATTATATCATTAAAAGCTCTAAGATGAGTGGGTTCTGTACAGTGAGATTGTCTAAAACCAGACTAGAAATGAATCTAAAACTCCAAGACTATCAAGGTAATTTGATATTTGATTATATACAGCCTTTTCCAACAGTTTTGAAAGGAAAGGGTGCTTTGAAATTGGGTGAGAATTTCTAGGCTATACATTTTTAACAGTGGCTGAAGCAAGATGTCACGGCCTTTTACCTTTCAAAACCAAAATAATTTAATGAAAGACAGTGGGTGGCAACATGTGGTTTGCTTAAGCACACACTTCAAAACTTGTTTTCTTGAAAATATATAAAAATATAGCTTAAAAATCAGTCAAAACGTTCTTGCACCGTCAACAAAACGAAAGTTAACTTAAAAACTGAGTCATCAGGTCAAAAAAAGTGAGTGCTTGAAATAAGAGTGTATAGTTTTCTGACTATAGGGGGCAGTACATACAATCATTGCAAGCAAGCGGTACATCTGTGGTCGAGTGACAATGAATGGCCATACAGGCCAAAAATCACAACTGAGCCATTTTCTACTATGACAAGCTATAGAGAAATAAACATCAGATTCTCTTTCATCACATGCAGTGAGTGAATAGGTTAATATGTAAAACAGCAACATTTGTGAAAGGTAAAAGCTGTCAACATTTTGTAGGTTGGAGATATTATTCAGATAATTTTGAAAATGAATGAACTAATGTTAGACGGAATAACCTAAATGAAAAAAAAGGACACATTTCAGTGTCGTTTCACTGTGACTGCCGTTAATTTGAAAACAAAACAAAAATCATTATGATGAATGTTACCTGTCCAGCAGAGAGCAAGTGACCTTAGCGTCATTCCTTAGGTTTTGCTGGTCCTTCAGTTATTTCCATTAAGAGAATGCAATGCCAATGTTTACTCTAGTTTTCTGGCTGTGTTGATTATCTCTGTGTGCTTCTACCTCTGATGTGGAGTTGTGACAGGATCCTTGTCACACGAAGGCTTGGACACAACAGCTGATTGCACTTCTCCCCAAGCAGGGACAGGGAGAAGCGGTCGGTCAGAGTTGGGTAAAGTGTTTTTTTTTTTTAAGTCTGTTCGTAGAATTCTTCATTTAAACATCTAATGACAACAAGGGGGTAGGATGTAGCTGCATATTCAAAAATCGGTAAAGGCATTTTGTCTACATCGGCTTAAGTAGAAGGAAACTTAATGTCCAATATGTCAACCCCCATTGGTTTTGAAAGTTAAAAAGCCATGTCATGACGTTTATCTCCTCTGAAAGGCATACACCATTTTCACCATCTACATTTTTACTCAAAGATGCATCAGGAATCCACGCCGACTATTCCTCCTCACTCAGGATGTGGTGTAGTGCATGGGACAGAGAGCCTGGCACACACAGCAGTGGACACAAAGTCCTCATTTAAATACTGCTCTTTGCGGGTGTTTTGTTATGAATTCAGGCAATCAGGCAATCAGGCAATCAGGCAATCAAATGAAGAACAACCCACTGTCACATTAATTTTTTTTAGTGCATGAAATTTTGCGCTCTTTATTTGGAATTTTGATAAATCAGGCCCTTTATCTTCTGAACAGACAAAAATCAAAGATTTATAGTAAAATTAGATCTGTTGCACATCTGAATCAATCTTATGAACAGTTCAAAGTGAATAAGTTATATCTACATGAACAGGGCACTCATTATGAACCACATGCAGAGAATAATATCTCTTACACATATTAGAAGATTTAAAAAAAATCTAAATTACACATGACAAAGGCTAAGTGAATCAAACCACTTATCACACATATGTCAATCAGATTTTTTGCAGCTTTTAAGTCAATAACATCATTGGCCATTTCTTCTCACAGCACTGTTCTTAAGCTGTGGGTGTGGTTTTGCTTGGCTAAAAATGTATGCATAGATCTGACACTGGGCTTGTGTATTACTATGTGCTGATGTGCCCACACCCATCACAACTGATCTTCCTTTTTCACATCTCCCTTTTCACAGGCAGATGACCTGCTAATGAATAATTTACACTGCTGCTAACGTTTTCAGATTAGACAGAGAAAATTGTTTCGGGAACACATGAATGTTTAAAGATGAGTCACTGAACCTCTGTGGTGTCTGGAAGGTGCCTCAGTAGTGTCATTAATTTGTGCCCAAACTGCTATCAGAAGGCTGAAATGATGGCATGAGACTCCAAGCAAATTCAGCAGAAAACACCTATTTAATTTGTTGTGAGGAATATTTTTTTCCATGACAATACCTTTCGATACTGGTTTTTTAAAAAAAGGGGGGGGGGGGTGAGACACCATGCATTGCATTCCCAAACACAGTGCTGCCATCATAGTTCAGATGGGAAAGCCTGGGTAGGAGTTCAAGCTACTTCTTAGTATTATTGGCAGTGCATCTGCATGTCCTGGCAATATTCCCCATAAGCTCTAAAGACAAGTATAAAAACACCAACTTTTATCTCTGCCTCAGGGCTGTGATGGGTTGACATCAACTGAAATGAGTAATGAAATAAGAAGGCAAGTATTTTGAAATATTTCCTTGTATGATGCAAAAAACATGCAGAGAATGTGTGTGCGTGTGTATGTGTGTGTGTGGGGATTATTTTACATGAATTTGTGGCTATAGGTTTGAAGATATCTAGCAAAGCACTTAATTAACATATGGGAAGTGCTCAAATATTTGTGTGAGAGAGCCTCAACATTCATTTAAAAAAAAAAAAAAACTTTTACCTCTAACATCTTGTTCCTTTCTATCATCAAACAAGCTATTTTTCTGCAAGTTCCTAACAGCTACTTTTCTAAATAACATAGAGTAGTTTGTTCATAACAGCTATTTTAAAAATAATACATAACAAACAATAAATAACAAATATTTTTGTTATATAGAGGAATGAGTGATGGAACAGGATTACCCTCTTTTTTTACATTGTGAACACTACTTAAACCCTACCTGTATTATTTATTGGTTTTATAATGGATGGGAAGAGTCACTATGAAAAAAGAAGTTGGACATTTTTACTCCAATAAAACTCCTAAATTACTTCCGAAGAGTGTTTAAATATTTTTCAAAATATATTATTGCTCATTACTCAGAATTGTTACTGATCACAAACGTTCTTCTTTTAACCACACTGTAAAGGACAAAACAAAGCTCAGAAAGTCTTTCTGTGTTGGTTGTTTTATGGTGATGGTGTAAGATACATTGTTATGTTTCCTACAAAGATTTTCCATCTTGCTACAGCCCTGCTTAGTTTTTTGACTCTATGCTATATTGCTTTAATTAAGAAAGACACAAAATCACCTTTTAGTTATTTCTTATGCTGTTGGTTTGAACATCATTCCTTGTGTATCGTTTTTTATTTGAATATAAAAAAAGTTTGCCATTTTCCATTCAAATTTGAATTCAGTTTTTACATTCTGGTGAAAGAAATCTTGGATTCTACAACAAAAGATGTGTACCCTGTATTCTGGTATGCCATTCATTGGAAGGTAATAAAAAAAAAATCTTTTCAAATAATCTTGACATGGTATAAAATGAACAACTATAATTTAATCTAATGCTTTTAAAATACACAAAGACGGTAAGAAAAAATATAGTTTGTCTTTCCCGCTGCTTCCCCGTGGGGGGGGGGGTATAACTGTGTAATAATGTGTTTGTTCTTCTGTTTAATGGAAGAAAATGATTAAAATTCTTGCATATGACTAAACTGTATTACTGTCAAGCAAAAGAGGAATGTAATTCCATTTGACCACCGTCGCCTTCTGAAAATTAATTTTCTCCTTTGTCTAGTTTGAGTTAATGTGTCACACGTGAGAATCCTATTAGTTCTGAAGCCATAGTAAACAATCAAGATTTATTGAGATAATAACTGGCTTTAATAACCAAAAAATTGCCTGATTTTCAAAAGGCATAATGCTAAAGACAATATTTTCTTTTAAAGATAGCTTACATTATATCATACTCTAGATCCATTTCACTGGGTCACAGGCTTTAGAATATATTTGTTCTTCGCCCGAGTAAAATGACCCATGAAATTAAGGATAACTTTGCAAATTTTACACAAAAAAGCATAAAAATCCATAAAAATCCTTAAATTATTTCTACATGAAAACATTAATCTATACATTTACCAATCCATCCATCCATTCATCCATCTATCCATCCATCCATCCATTTAATTTTAATTTTGATCAGGGTATTGTTTTTTAATTGGATCTTCGGATCTGGTTTTGTGCTACATCCAGCAACGTAGTTCAGTGATTAATTATTATTTGGCAGATTTTGGACTCTGAATGGTGATCAATTGATAAAACAGCACCTTGAAAAGCTTAACATATAAAAATGTGATTGTGGAGCCATGAAGCAGCATGTAAAAGATTTATTTTTAAGATATTCCTTCTTCTTTAAAGCTCTCTAATTTCTCTCTGAGATCCTTTGACTGACTTACATGTAGGGCTAAACGATTTTGGAAAATAATCTAATTGCGATTTTTTTTCTTCAATATTGCAATTGCGATTTAATATGCAATTATTTTTGTGGGGCTTTTGTCATGCATTTTTTAATTAATGCAAGCAAAAATATTGTGTATTATGAACAGATTTTTATACATAATTTATTCTATTCCATAGGATAGACTTATTTTCAGACGAAGGCAAATATTAACAACTTTATCTACTTTTAATCATCACACTCGATGGTCATCAGCGTCGTTCTGCAATCAAGGTTTTCTTCCTTTTGATCCCAGCTAGTAATTCCCTCCGGCTGTAATGTTTTCCTCCGTGTGGTTATCCAGGAAGTAGGATGCTTGAAGGAACAAGCTCTGATTTTTAAATCTCCATCGATCTAATGCACTTTCAGACTCTGGTATGGCTCCGTAGAGCGGTTTGATCTCAGGTCAGTTGTTGCAAAATCCTCCGCTGTTTTCGGTGCGGCTTTAACTTTCTGTCTGCAATTTTTATACAGCGCCAGTAAAATGTGGCTAAAATGTGTGTGTGAGATTGAATCCTAGCTTAACAAAGCATACTTTTGGCTATAAAACCCGTTATAACACAAATTATTTCCGTGTGCCGTTTTTTTATGTTCGTAAGGAGCGATTCTTTCAAACAGCTTGGTCAGCGATCCCTGTCGGCTGGAAGTTTGTTTACTGGAAATTTAAACATTGGTGGTGGTCAGTTAAGCCGTGCAACTCTCATATATGGTGGTGTGATGTTTATAGGTGTTGATAAAGCTTCGTACTGTAGCCTACCTCGTGAGGCAGCAACAATACCAAGACGGGTTCTGCATAATACCTGGCGTTGTGCAGCATCAACGTTTTCATAGCAGATATAATTTCTCACAACTGATGTACTGTTCCTCTTTGGTACCAAATATTGTGCAGTTTTGGATTTGGTTAAGCTTTAGGTCATTTTATAACGGGTTAAAGTGCAGCGTTTCCTTCTCTACCTGCTTTGTTTGAGCTGTTGCAAGTCACTTGACTTTACCAGATATGTTTCAATCCTTCATAGAGTGCATTATACAGGGCAACGGATGTTCAAGATGGGTTATACGCCGTACAAGCAATCTACCAGACAATTATATTCATGCTCTTTGGTTCTGCCCACCTGTTAAGAAATATTGGTACCAGATATGTGAAGATCTATCAAAGTGTCTGAAATGTAATATCACACCTGCTCCCACAGTTTGCTTGCTGGGAAATGTAGATGAAGTTACCATGGATACAAAGTCTATGCAATTATTTTACATCGCCTTATGCATCGCTAAGAAAAATATCCTCTTGAACTGGAAAAATAAAAATACTCTGAATATTAATCAATATAGAGATCTCCTTCTGGATTACATTGGTCTAGAAACGGCATCTGCCTCCACATCTGATCAATCTTTCTGGTCACCCTTGATCAGTTCCATCACCTACTGGGGTCGGGCCCTTGATTCCGTTCTGTGGGACACGGTTGCCGTTGTGGAGCTTAAGGGTTGGTGGTGACTGCGGGGAGGTCCTTGGGGGTGGGTCCGCTTGCGGTTCGGCGGTAGGTGCCGTGACCCTCGCCTGGGGTGGGACTTTGGGGGCTTTGTGTGGTGACTCCTAGTGGCTGCATGCGGCGCCTTAGAGGGGTCATGCTGGCGGACACGGGTTACTGGCCTGGTGCTGTGCTGCTCTGGGGGGGTCTGGGCTGGGCCTGGGGCTCGGGGTTCTGGGGCTGCGTGCCCCCCGGCTGGGGCCCTGACTGGGGCTTGGCCGGGGGGGGGCGCTGCCGTCGGTGCCGGCTGGGGGGGGCTGTGGTCGGCCGGTGGGGGGCTGTGGTCGGCCGGTGGTTGGCGGGCGCTGCTGCCTTTTCAATCTCACCGGGCGGGTTCTTGTCGCTTGCTCCCCGGTGGCCCCTTGCCGCGTCCGGGCGTCGGCGGGTGGCCGGCGTCTCCGGGTCCGATCGGCTATATTGACACTGGACATGGCTCCTGGGTCTTGGTCTTAGCGCTCGCGGGGGTGCTGAGGTGGGGGCCTCTGGCCGGTGTTGGTCGTCCTCCACGCTGACTGACCGGTTGGTGGGGTGTGGGCTGTGGGGTGGAGGTGCTGGGTTCTGTTGCCACCCGGCCATCGGGCGGTAGTAGCAGGGCTGGAGGATGTCGGCCTGGGGATTGGCCGCCCGGGACTTCGGTCTGCTCACGGGCCTGGCGCGACATGTCCGGGGTACCCGAGTCGGTGGTGCGCCGGGTTCCGGCCTCGGCGCGGGGGCCCTCAGACGCTGGCGGTGCCTGGGGCGTCTCTTATTGGCGGGGAGGCTTTTTACCATCTAGCACAGGCGCTCTTTTAACGGGGTGCACTTGGGACGAGAGGGGGGAGGGCCTTGAGGGGGAGGGGGGGGGCTAAACTCAACCTGGGTGTCTAGTGACATGTGTTTTGTTAGCAGTGTGAATGTTGGGAAGGATTTAGGTATGCCCCTGGCATGGGGGGGCTTTGGGGTGGATTGGCCAGGGTCCCCCCCATGGGGCTCGGGGTGCCGCTGCCGTGGCCCTCGACTTGACGTGCTGGGTCCTCCACACCCCTGGTGGATCGGGCCAAACGGTGCTGGTGCCTATTGGAGTCAGCAGGGGAGCGGCTCCCTGGGGATTGGCAATGTCACCCCAGTTATTTTTCTCGCCCATCCCCATGCCTCTGTCCACCTGCTCCTTTCATTCCTACCATTCACAAGGCCTGGGGACGAGGGCAACGTCACTGGGATGCGGGATGGAGCTTCTGTCTTCGCTACCGCCGGTGGCGGCCTGGGTCCCGATTTTATTGAGCAACTTAGACACTTACACTTGCAACATTTAGATGGAACGCACATGTAGGGACCTGGCGGTGTGGCGCATTGGCGCTGGGGGCGGGACCCCTCATGGGGGGCCCCCTATAGGGGCCCATTGTGGGGGCCTCGCCTGTGGTGCCGGCACCCACTGGTTTAACGCATCTAGACACTGAGGGCCCGGGGGGGGAGATGGGGGTACCCGGCAGTATTCCCATGTCCCCCCCCTCTGTTTTAACTGCACATTACAACAACACGCAACAACACCACATTGAGCGGGGGGAGAGAGGCTGGGGGGTCTTTCCACACCCCTGTTCGTTGGACCATCAGGGGTCGGAGCCCGGATAGAACATCACGCCGTCTGGTCGGGGTCCTGGGCTGGTCTGGTGTGCTGCTCTTGCCGGTGTGGGGGCCTTGGCGGGACTACTTGTCCCCGTCCATGTGGGCAAAGGGGTCTGGGTCGTCTCCTGGGTGCAGGGGCAGGGTTCACTACTGGGGCGTCTGTCCCCTGGTCCCTGTGCCTGGGATTATGGAGTAATAGTGTACGTATGGGGGGTATGAATGAGGGTATAGCGTCCTTTTTTCGTATGTCCTGTATTTATAAGAATGTGTACACATGAGAGGGAGGGTACGTATGAGTGTCTCTGTCTGTCTATGTCTACATGTCAGGTTGGGTGTTTGGCTGCTCTCTGGCCTGATGCATCTTCTTCCCTCCCCGTCACTCCCCGTCGGTGATGGTTGCTCCTGCCCGCTGGTTGATGATGACTCTCGATGCATGGGCCGGGGGTCCCGGTGGGGCCGGGGGTCCCGGTTGCGGCCCGGCTCGGTCCTGGTGCATGTCGGGCGGGTCCTGGGTGGTCCGGTGTGTCGGGCGGCCGCTGTTTCAGGCCGACGTCCTCCTTGGATTGACTGGGCCACCTCTTCTGGGGGTGCCGGGGTTGTAGAACAGGTTGGTGCCGTCCGGTGGATCGGTGGGGACCGTGCCTGGCGCCCAGGCCTCCTGCTGGTTCCAGGACTTCTGCTGGCTGGTCTGTTCACCTGGTGGGGCTGTCCGGCATTGGCTGGGCCCCTGATCTTGGCGCCCTACGTGGGGCGGGGATCCTGGACCCAGGGAGCCTGGAAGATTGATGACCATGTGCCGGCTGGGCGCGGGGCCCGGGGAGAGCTGTACATCCGCTGTGGCTTCCCTTGCTGTGGCTCCCTGGCGTGTAGATGTGTGTGGGGGCGGGCCGGGTTGTTGGCGATGGATATTGGTCCGGGGTGGCGGAGGCGTGTGTTGTCCGTCGGTTGGCTGCGGATCCCCCTTGCCTGCGGCGGCGGGGGGGGCCCTTGTCGGCTGGTCCCTGGTTGGGGTCCCGCTGGGGGGCGGGTGCCCCTGGTCCCCGTGGCCTCCGGATCCTGATCCGGGCCCGCCATGGCGTAGCCGGTTACCGGCGGAGCCCGTGGGCTCGTCACTGCGATCTCTCGGGCCCCAGCATTGCGGCTGATGGGTGTTCCCCTGGGGCTTCCATCTGTTCCTCTCTTGGAGGGTGATCGACCCTGCGCTGATTCGCCTGTGGCCTCTGTACTCTGTGGGACCCTGGATGCATACATCTCCTGCCTCTTCCATGTCTGTGTCGATTCCTGTAGGACTGATTGACGGTTCCTTACACCAGCTATCAATCACTTGCATGGGGAAACCTTATTCCGACCTGCATGCTCGCAGCATGCTCGCACACACATAGGTGTGGGGACATTGGTGAGGACGGACATATCTTAAGCTGAGGTTATCATCATTAGTTAGTTGTTCACAGGAGCTTACCAGAAACATTTGTATTATGTTCATTAATCAATGCTTGTGTGTAGTGAATGTGTAATTCTTAGTTTATTCTACTAGATCCGAACTATTGGTTTGGTTCTGTACAGTTTGTTGTTTTTGTTTTGTATTACTGTTTCTCTGCCGTCCGGCAGAGGTGGAGGACTGGGATGTTTTCTTGTGTTCTTTGTTTGCCTCCCTGTCTTGTGTCGTCGGTTCGCGCCTCTGCTGGTCCGGTTTCTTTTCTTCACCTTCTTCCTTTCTCCCTTCTTGTCACATTTTAATGTCCATGACGTCAGGAAATTGAACCCACAATAATCACTAATAAAGATTTTTCATACATATACATCAAGTGGCGTACTACAGCGAAGCTGTAATACTCTGCTTGGGAAAGTAAAACTGTTGGGCTTGTACTTGGTACTCAGACACCAATTCTGAGTAGCATACTGCTAGACAGGACACGTTAAACAAAAAACAAAAAAAAAGATATGTTTACATCAATTTAAATCCCAGCCTTTGCGCATGAAATCGCATTTTACCAAATTGCGATTTAATTGCATATGCAATTAATCGTTCAGCCCTACTTACATGTACTAACAATCTTTGCAAAAACCTTTCACAGATTTCTGCAGAGCAGACCAAACAGCTGTTATTCTACTGCAGAAGGAATCCTCTTGTCTATTTACTGTTTTAAAGATCTTGTGACAATTGCTTGAAGAACATTGTGGTATTTTATTATGTACAACAAAAGATTAAACCATGACCTGTCCACTTGTCAGTTTAGAGACGGTCTATTCAAAAACGTGTGCCTATTTGTCAAAGTAGTTCCTTTTTAGATGTTTTTTGTCTTGATTCATTGAAATAAAATATTTGTTAAAATATGTGAAGATTGCAAAGTTGGCTAATCATAAATATAATTTATGAAGGCTATTCTTTGAACGTTTTATTTGTGCAGATGTCAGTGAATAGAATCTTAAAATTATGTTCTTTTCTCAAATGCTTATTATTAAAATCAAATCAAACTTTATTTATAAAGCGCTTTTCCAACTACATAGCTTCTCAAAGTGCTTTACAGGTTAAAATGAACCATTGAATTGTACCCTTGAAGTGCACCAGTCCCTTGTTCAGCCTAAAACATACACAACCTGATGCTGCCACCACTGTGATTCACATTTAGGATAGTTCTTAGTGTTACAAATTTTCCCATTTTTAGCTCTAAATGCAACACAGGCCATTATGGCCAAGCAATTTTATTCTTATGAATTCATTCTGCCATTTATATCTCTAAAAAATTAAGGTATTTGTCTCTAAATCTATTTGAATCCAAAATATTTTCACAAGACTTTACCTGCTTCCATGGCACATTGAGTTCTAGACAATAAAACAATGCAAAAGGAGTATCAATTTTAATTTACATTTTCTAATACTCTATGATACACTCTTTACTCGCGTTGCAATAATATAATTCTTATAATTGCAGAGCAGCTTTTTAATGCCTTCACCGGTATTTTGATAATCTATCTTTGGTGTTTGAATTTACTTGGGAGGCGTCCTCGCTATCACCCGAATCTTTACTTTTCTTATCATATGCTTTATACTAGTTTCAAGCCAGTATAATTCTGTTTTTCATTGCTTTGAACAGTCCACAACAGTATTCCCTGAAAATGAAAAATATATTTTTTTCTCAATGGAAAACTCCAATTACCTTTGGTGATAAACCTTGGTAAAACTTTATATAAAGAATGACAGTTGGTAACTTTTATAGTTTTGATTGGCTTGTTACAAAAGGTTATTAAACTTTTCAGCAAATTTCCCAACACAAGCTGTTATACAGTTCTATAAACACACTTAAAGAATAGAACAACTTTGGTTCTTTAAGTGCGGAAAAAATCTCAGTAAGGTGATTTATTAATTTAAATTAATAAAGATTTAATTTTAATAATTAATATTTAATTAATTTAATGAAAAGTTTACTTAAAATAGCACAAAGTATAAAGGTTCACAATAGTTGATTAAAGATAGACCATAGTTGTTCTTTTCTAAAATCCACTTAAGAAGTCCTCCAGAGAGGAAATTACCATATTGGAAACATTGATGCCAGGCTTTTTTCTTAATAGCAGCTATTGAATAATCAAACAAAATTAGCCATTTAACATGTAATCACCACAAAGGAACAAGAGCTTAAAGTTACAACTTTGATATCAATGGAATGTATTAGTCATTTAGCTCAGAAGAATATACTTTAGTCATGAGTCATGAGCTAATTTAAACTTATCCATTGAGGGTTTTTTTCTATACAGCATGGTGAATGGTAAACATAAATCTTTTTAGAAATCCATAAAAAATAGAATTCAATTATAAGTTATAAACACACAGACTTTTACATTTTTAAAAGATCTTCAAACAGTTAATGTTTGTTAAGTACTCTTTGCTTAACATACACTGGAGGACATTTTAATTTAAACCAACAGGAGGGTAATTTTTGCTGCCTGGCTATGTTTTACTTCATCAACCTGTAGTGAATGATGAATTAAAGCAGGCCAGTCCTCCACATTCTGACCTATTGTATTATTAAGATTAACTCAGCTCTCTCAAATGTTAACAAATTCCGCAGTTCAGACAACATAACTTGAAGGTTCACAGCACCTCTTGAAAGCTACATGTTCATGTGCTTTTTTTAGTATGCCTGTCTTGCTCTCTACAAATACCAGGGTAGTATAGAAAAGAACTGCAAATGCACTGCAGAATATATATTAAAAAAGAAGAGAGCTATTTCTAAAATCTCCTCACAACGAAAGACTAGGTTAAAGGGTGCATAGATTACCATTTTTTCATAAAAAATACACCAGAACATCTTTCAGTGGACAAAAGGAAGGTCTACAAGCTGTCATCCAAAGGAGGTAAATATAATTAGGGGAACTATTTTCAGCAACTCTGGTTTCTGTGAAAAGTGGGTCACAGAAACGTCATGGAGGGACAGTTTGAAATATGAGATGCATTATGAAATCCGAAGGGTTCCCGGGTGGAGCTGCCTAGTGGCACCTAATTACAAAACAAAACGCAAATCATACCACGATTCTACAGAACTGGAGGTCCATTTTCTGCTTGTTTTTTATATGTCAATTATTATACAAAAAAGTAGAAATAAACTTCCTGCAATCATGAATTATGTTGAATCTAAGATGATTAGCCTTGGGTTATTAGTCAACCGTGTCATTATTATTATTTCCAATCCTACATCTAAAGGGATTTTAACAACTCTCCTGCCTGACATGTGCAGGGAACTGTTTCACCTGATTACCAGCCCTCCCAGCTACTTTCGGCACTCTGCGGTACACTAAGAGCAGAGTTGGTGTGTTGTCAGTCCCAACTGAGAAGAACAAGATTGCAGGTCTAGGATAAGTAGACTCCAAGAGGCAAACTCCTGTCAGATTACATAACATAAGAAAATTACCTAAGGCAAGGATATTATGTGATGGGATGTACCCTTGAAGAATAGTTTCTTTCTCCATTTGAGGATATTAGTTTAAGCTTGCATTAATTAATAAATAGACAGTGTGAAGTTTTCACCATTAATCACTGGAAATATACATCAGAATATTGTTCAAAATAAATAAAATGATGCCCAATAATTGAAAAGTATTGGCTGCTTCATAACATATAACCATAAAAAGCAGGTCTAAAATACATTGGGGTGGGTCTTATTGTATGGGGACCGACATATTGGACGCTGTGTTTCCTTCTATTCCTTTTCCGCTCGTCCTCATTCGAAGTTTAAATGAAGAGCTCTATGAAGAAACTTAAAAATAAAAACTTTCTCCAAACCTGACCAACCGACCAACCCGATCCGAGGTGCCCGCAACCCAAGTCGCTGTCCCAGCTCAGGGAGAGGTGTGCTTTTACCAATTGTGTCTGAATCTTCGTGAGACATGGACCCGGCTGTGGTTCCGCATCTGAGGCAGAAGCCCACAGAGACTATCAACACCGGCAGAAAATTGGAGTAAACATCAGCATTACATTCTCTTAATGGAAAAAGCTAAAGGAGAAACAAAATCTAAAGAAACACGCTGAGGTTGCATGCTTTCTGTCGACAGGTAAAAACATTCACCATAATGTTTTTTGTCCTTTTTTTCCATTGAGATCATTCTGTCTAACATTACAGTTCATTCATTTACAAAAATATCTGAATAGTATAAAACTGCATAAATTGATTTTTGGCATGTATGGCCATCAGTCCTCACTCAAACACAAGAATACTGTTTGCTTGCAATGATTTAGGTATGCACTGCCCCCTATTGTCAGGAAACTACACACTGTCACTTTAAATACATCTTTACTAAGAATTTTTTTTTATTACAGAGGTAAATAATTCAGATGCATCTGTTAAAATCTGTAGATTTTGTGAGAATTTTTGTTCCACTTGGAAACCCTGTTCCACTTTGACACTTTCTAGGGAAAAATTAAGATTAGCCTTCTCATTTGTTCCTACATTCGATGAAGTGAAAGTCCTGCAGCACCTCTGATTTGGCTGAGATTGAGTAGAGTGAAGTGATACATCTTAAATCACTGCCACTAAGTGAAATAACATTTGATCTGGGTTACAACAATTAAATTTCATCTACAGCCTAAGCTTTTGGAAGTGTGCTAAAGAAAACCCTGATGAACAATCTCTAACAAAACGGATGAGACTTTCATTTACTTTTTTCCCTAAGTTTTTGTTACTTGATTTTCAATTTGTCTTCTTTTCACACAGCCATGGCAGAATGAATTCATCAACAGAAGTGTGTGTAATCTGATTTTGCTTGCAGTTGTACCACACCGTCCATGGCAAAAATGATTGAAACCAAGTCGGTATTGTGATTAGCATGTGGTGCTATCTACTTCATTCCTGCAGCACAATGAAAATGCTGATGTTACATGGTGGTAAGATATAAGAAATAGCAAGCAGAGTAATGAAAGCACAGATTCCAAGGCTACATCTGGTTAGAGACATGATGTTCTTTGAGATAAATAAGGTGTTCAAAATTCTGCATGACTGCTGACAGCAAATATGCAATTTTACAGGTACTTCATACTTCATACGTACTTCATAAATTGAAATATTCCAAAAAGTTGTTTTATTTTAACAAATCAAGCAAAAGTGAAACCCATACGGAATCATTACTCAGTATGGGTAATATATATTAAACTTCTTTTTTTATTATAGCTCAGATTGAATAGAAACCAAAGATTCAAATCCTCAGATTTGAATGAATACAACAGGCATAATAAGACTGCTTTCTTGACAGTTAAGCAGACAGGTACTGACACTCTCCACAACCCATAAAACGTCATAGCTAAAGAAGCTGGTTGTTTACAGAGTGCAGTATCCAGGGCTATTATTGGAAAGTTCAGAGGAAAGAAATTAACTCAGTGGAAAAATCTGCAAAAGCAACAGGGACATATGCAGCTTTAAAAGGTTGTGAAATAGAGCCCAATCAAAAGTGCTGCTAAGTGTTCTGTTCAGATGAAAGTAAATTTACAGTTTCAAGCTTCCCTAGTCAGTAGGTAGAGTGGAGAGTCCCATAATCCACATTCCCTGAGGTCCAAAACAAAGTTGTGATGGTAATTAATAATTTGGATAGCCATGCCCAAAGTTGTGCAGCTCTCTACCAAGAAACTTTAGAACAGGGGTGCCATCGAAGTCGAGAACTACTATCTGGCACGTTTGTATGCATCACTGCTGCAACACACCTCAATCAAATACTGAGTTTCCTATCTGCATGCAAACTAGCTCTTAGAAGCCTGGCAATGAGTAATTTACTTGACTGTTCTGTGTTGGAGAAGTGGTGCAGTTAAAAAAATGAAGGATAGTAGTATTTGAGGATTAGGGTTGATCACCCCGAATTAAAAGCATTGTTTCACTGTACTTGACTGATCAGCAAATTCACTGACACCAAAACTTTGTGAGGAATCCATGGCGTGTTTTCAAGAGGTAGATGAGAGGCACCAGTGCTCAATAGTCCCTGTAATCAGTATTTAATGCAGCGTTTGGGTACAACATTCTTTAAATGAAAGCATAATTTATGTAATATGGTCTTTTGGCAATTTAGGTGTAGAGAAACAACAAAACAGGCTGCTGTGTTTGTTTACTTGTGTTTTTAGATAATTATGTGAGTTGCACTTCTAGTAAAATGCTTTACAGCTTAATCAAAACTTACTTTCTGTCGTCCACTCCTTGAGGGGGGAATACCGCAAGCTGAAGAAAAAAACTCAAATTAACCTGAAATGACGCCGCAAACGTAGACAGACCCGCCATGAAAACCTAGCATCCGCTGCTGTCCTGGTGGATTTCTTTGTAACACAGTACAATCAAAGGAGAATGGACAGACATAAATGGAGTACCATAAACGAAAAGCGTCTCTGTCAATACATCTGCATCTGGGTGTAAAGTTGCTGTCAGAGAAGTATAAACTAGGCTTTATCTCAAAGACCTCGATCCAGTCTGCCTGCTCCGTTCCTCCCTGGCTTTGATCCACTACAGCTCCAACGAGCGCCTCAACTCCTTCAGCTCCCAGCATGCTCGCTGCCAGCTACGAGCCCTGGGGCTAACTCCTCCTGCAGCCATGCTCCAACTCCTTCCTGGTCTCCTCTGCAGCCTGGTCCAGTGGTCAGACACCATCCTGCTCCAACACCTCATCAACCCATCTCCAGCCTTCTTCCTTATTTAGAACGCCGAAGGACCCCTTTGACAAGAACCAGGAAATACGACCATATTAGTCCAGTGCTCCGGTCTCTGCACTGGCTCAGAGAATATAATTTAAAACAGCTCTGTTTGTGTACAAGTCTTTTCATGGTTAGGCACCAAAGTACATCTCTGACATGTTAGAGTCATATGAACCATTTCGGGCCCTGAGAACTTCAGGGAGGGGTCTCCTGGTGGTTCCCAGAGTCAACAATAAAGATGGTGAGGTTGCATTTCAGTTTCAGGCAGCTAAAATCTGGAACAGACTTTTGTCTGAAATATTAAACTGAAGCTGGCCTTTAATTCTATGTAAGGTTTTGATTTCATGGGATTCACAACAATAATGGTAGTGCTTATTAATGAAATTGGTAGTGAAATTAGGGGGCGATAGTAGCTCAGGAGTTGGGAGTTTGTCTTGTAATCAGAAGGTATCCGGTTTGAGCCCCGGCTCCTACTGTCTCGCTCGTTGTATCCTACACCAGACACTTCACCCGTTGGTGGTCGTCAGAGGGCCTGGTGGCGCCAATGTCAGTCACAAGTGTGTGAATAGGTGAATGCCACTTTGGGGTCTGTAGGGTCTAAGTACGGCAAAGTAAGAGAATTACAAGTTGAATGTTATTGTTTTCATCCAGGTAATTTCACGCATGCGTACAACACTGGAGGGCAAAGCGTTTCTACACCAGCAATACAAAGCCGTGCAGTTGCGGTTGAAAAATTAGACTAACAAAATAAAAACTAAATCATGTTTGTGCAGAGGATCCAAAAAGACACATTGTACAGCTATCTGTATGTAGCGCAAAGCTTCCAGATCTGATTCAAATAGCTAACAAGCTACAGGATGAAATTCCTCACATATGACCATCACCTCTTCAGTATGGAGATGTCTAAAACTTGATAAACATGCCTCGACTTTATAAAGCAGAAAACAGTTTCAGAAGAAGACATACAACAATAAGGACTACTCAGAGTGCTTGACTCTTCATATACGTTTTATACCAATCAATCTTAACCATGGCAGTTTGACAAGTCACAGCGACCGAGTTACCATTCAGCCAGCTTAACCCTCGACAGACCATTATATATACTGCATTTTCTAACAACCAGTAACATGTAAGAAAGCAGAGATGGCTAAGAGCTAGCCCACAGAGCTAGCTTCCATATCTGTTTCAAATAGACAAGCTACAGGATGAAAGTATTGGAGATATGACCGCCCCAGTTCAGTATGGTGATAATAATAATGAAATATTACTACTGTCCTTTTTCTCTTCTATTTCTGCAGCCTACAGTGCTGCACATGTTAACCGTGCTGACAGATTTTTCCTTAACCACCATCTAGTGCTGATCTTTTGACAACTGTCAGTTAACAACAATGGTAGTCACTGGAGGCCATCCATCTTTCTGCCCTCCAGCCAGAAGCTGGGGGGCAGGAGCTTGGGTGTGTGACGTCACATTCCAACATGTCCATACAAATACAGGCCATTTACCAAACTGGTCTTATAAAAAGTTGAGTTACTTGTTAAAATATATTATAAATATAAATGTCAATACTAAAGACAAAATGTTGGATTGGGACTCGAAATCAGATGGGATTTGAGGTTAAAAGATTTGATTGGGATTGGAGGCCTAAAATGCTGATCGGTATAGTGGATCCCTTGTTGATATGTTTGAACACCACACTCTGGGCAGTGACAACTTCTTTAGAAATTACCTTTAATGGCTTACCTGCTTTGTGGAGTTTGACAGTCTGCTAAAAAACTGTCAAGTTGGCAGGTTTCCCTTTGATTTTGTAGGTGATAACATACTGTTTCTGTATTATCATTTTTATAATTATTATTATTTACCATTTAAATTTTCCAAGGAGCTTATTTTTATTTTCCTTAGCTGTAAACCATATTTATCAAAAATTGCAGAGTTTAATTTTTTTAAATATATCACTCTTTGTGTAACAAATAGGGATTAATTGATTATTAATAATAATGGTATCAGGATGGATACCATTCTAGTGTGCTTGTATGTGCATTCGTTAGTTAACCAATACCATGAACCGATATTTAAAATGTAGAAAATCTGCAATAATTTAAAAAAAGTTTATTTTTCACTTGAAATTGTAGTTTTGCAGGCATTTTCATTAATATTATATGTTTTATCTAATTTACCATAATTTGTCAAGCAGTGAAAAAAATAAAACCTGTCTTCCATTTCATTGCATTTCTTTGTGCGGTAGAAGTATCAGCATTGGTACTCGGTATTGGCAAGTAGTCAGATCTAAGTATCAGTATCATTTTAGTTTGAAAAACGTGGTATCGTTGCATCCCTTGTAACAAATCTATATAGATAAATGTTACTTACTGAATTGAACTTGTACATGAACTTGTACATGCCTAGTGTTTTGCTATCCTTGTTGAATTTAGAGTCATCAGCTTCTGCCTCTCCACATCACACACATTTTATGGCAAGATTCAAGAGGCTCTCTGTGGCCAGTTTAAACTCCCCTGCATTGTATTGATCTATCACTGAGTTGGCTGTAACGCAGGATGGTCCATCTAATGGCATGCGATAAAGCAGCTGTAAAGCTGCTGCAATTTGCTAGTGGATCACTGAAAAGACTGATTGCAGCAAACAAGAGCATAGCAAAGATGAGGGGGCTACATTGGCTTACTCCACTTTTTTGATGTACTCCCATCCTGCATAGAAATGCCCTTTATGGATTCTTTGAGAGAATGACAATAAGGGAAGATTTCACCACAGAGAGCAACAAATATAAAGAAAGGTGTTTGGGAATTGTCTGATTACCTTCCTCATGAGTGTGTGTGCTTGGAGCTTGTTGAGAGAAAATACTTGGCATTTCTGTTTGTTTACTGTTTCTCAAGGGAATTTTGTAAAATCTCTGAAGAGAGTTAATTGCTTTTTTTATATAAAAAATAACCTTTCACATTTGAATTCGTGTAACATACAGCAATTGCACTATGCCACAGGATATGTATTTTTTTCCATTCAGATTTCAGCAATGTGAACTCTGTGGAGAAAACCTATTTGTTTGTGCATCACAGACTCAGTGGTATATTATACCTAAATGATGCCTATTTGAAAATTTCAAGTATCTTTGAATTTCATCAGCCTTAATTTAGTTACACATTATAAGACCAAAGTGAAAAAAGTAGTAAGTCATTCTAAAAGCAATCAGCACCAGCAAAAGCCATCCAGTTCAGCCCAGTTCATTAAATTCCACCCGATTATTTCCCACCCAGTCCAATTGTGACTTAATCTTAAACCGATAGGTTGGATGAAGACCAGCTTTGTTTAATTATAGAAGCACAAAAAGATGTCTCCCTAAAAAAAATTAAGCCAGTGTCCAAGAAGGAAGATATGTTTTGTTTCTCTGTTGTTTCTTAGTTTCTTTTGAACAATGCTGAATCTTCATTGGAGGTCTTTGATCATACTTGTATAAAATGAAACACTATTTTGACCTTATGTGTAATACCGGACAGTCAATATTTGTTTAGGATTCCAGTTACTCATAAGCCATTTTTATGAAAAAAACCCCCATCAAGATTAGTTCTATTTATTCATTAGTAAATATTAGTAAAGACATCCAGGGAATATGCCATAATTCTTGGGACTCAGTGAAGAGACTGGACTGAAGTCAAAGACTTATGGACGTTTCACCTACTCTGGGTTACTGACGGACCCATATTGCTGTTATGTCTGTACATTAGGGAAAATACTACTGAGAGCAAAGCTCTGAAACCTCACACAGACAGGCAGACACAGCATGTTAAGGAAAGAGAGTGCTGGACGAAGAGGGCTTCCTGTACCAATGGAGACTAAATCATCCTTATCCTTATCTCCATCTCCATGGAATTCAGCCACATCAGCCATCTATATAAGGAGGCTTATACAATGTTAGTCCTTAACTTTGGTTGAGATGAGTGCTCCTAAGCATGCACATGGCAACAGTGGAAAGGACTAACTTCCTTCAACAGGAAGAAATCTCATGCAAAAACAAAAAAAGAACAAAGAAATAGATAGAAGCTTCTTGTGAGGAAGATAGAAAAATACTGTAGCTGTGAGATACATTGTAAAAGCCATCAGGCCATTTTAGCAAGGAGGAAGACGATTCTTATTTAGGTCTTACTACCTGATTCTTTTAGTTGGATAATCAAAATGTATATAGGCCGACACTGCTTTTGGGCATTTAATAAAATAGTAAGCCCTGATTCAAAAATCTAAACATTCAAGCAAGGGATAAATGGGTGTGGCTGGCTAGACTCTCCTCTGATCAAGCAATCCAAAAGGTCTGGATTATCCTCTGCAGCTCTCTTTTTGGCCCCTCCTACCACCGGTCTTTTCCCCCCTACTCTTAGCCTCAATTCAAGAAGATTCCGACACATTTTACACGTTCTCTCCTGGTCTAAAACAGAATATTTCTGTATTTCCTATCTACTAAACATCTAATGTATTTTATCTAGCCACAGTTTACTGTTCTGCAATACTCAATACAACTGCAATACCGATGCCTATCAAAGTAATGTCTTAATGGAAGGAATGAATATAAGTTGGAGAAACTTTTTTTTAGCTCTCAAAAATTAGAAAGGTATGGAATGGCGAAGGGCATGCCCAATGTAGCAGCATCTTTTGTCAAATCCTGTTCACGAGTACCACCGCCATCATTCCCACCTAACAGGAAATGTCTCTTTAACACTGTACCAGAACAGTTTTAATTTTTTCTTTGTGTTTCTAAGGTTTTTGAACAATCTTAAACTATAAAAGAATATTGGCCCAAAAATATTTAATCTAACATTTTTAACTGATCTTCCTCTGTCCTAAATTCCAAACTTTACTTATCCCCAGAAAACTCTTGTGTGCAATTTTAAGGCAAAATTATATAAAAAAAGTAATTTTCAAGGTAACTTGGTAAAACTTCAAGCTTTAATATCGGTTAAAAATGAGTTACGTACAAATTGCAAAACTGGCTATTCAGACATTAACAAACTTTTATTAAGTCATTACTCAAAGATAATTACCCCCTAATATTGGAACGCTTATGTGTCCATTAGTTAAAGTTTCATCTACAGCTGCTTAGTTCTTTCATTTATTTACGTTTGAAAAATAAAGTCTGTTTTTATGGTGACTTTTGGAGTGACAGTGAGAAGGCTCTGCACATACTTGATATGTTTGAAGACACAGCAAATATTTAGCATATTATGACAAACAAAATACTTACCATGATTACAAAAAACCCCATAAAAAACCACCTTCAGTTTACGCATCCAAAATAAATGGAAAAGAAACAGACACTGCATGTATTTCTTAAATTAGCTTTAATTTGTTCAGCATTACCAACAACTATTTAAAGGTTACAGCCAATCTTATAGAGTTTATGCAAAAATAATGAATATTGTCCTTGAAACATTGCTCTTTAAAAACAAGATCACTGGTAGATAGAAAATGTTTAATTATGAGGCTGAGTTAAAGCTTTGTTTGTATAGAAAAAATGCATGCTACAAGTCTTCGACATCTGCATCAGCTTGCATTGCAAAAAACATTTGATTAAGGCATATGTTCAGCATGCAGGATCCACATGTTACAGATAAGATACCCTGTGGTTGTGTACAATTAGCCTGTCAATGGCGTGTTGGAGCGAGAAAGTCAGATTTACTGTATTTGTTAATCAATTTATTTGCACAAATATCGGAGGAAAAGCAAACACTCCCATTCTTCTTACTTTATTTAACCCTCATCAACATTGTATAAAGAGGTTGCAGTAACTGAAATGAGCACTTAAAGAGGGGTTTCTATTGTCCCCACTGTTAAAGAATGGCACAGATATTATCTGAATACTTTGTAGCTTCAATCCTTTTGCCACTAAAGGTACTTGTACCACAATTTGGGAACCATGATTCTAGATCACCTAGAGTAGTCTGTCCTCTCACACCTCAAAGGTTTTCTGTAAAATGTAGGTCTGGGGACTAAGATGGCTGTTGAAATGTTGTGTCTATTTAACCTCTTTTAGTTAGACCATGTTAGACCATATTTTTGGATCAATAGCTCTCTGAAAGAGGGAATGATGATCCAACAATTAGTTTTTCATGCAAAGGTTTAACTTCCTTTATAAAAAACTCTCACCGAATGACAGATCTTCCATTTCCCTAACAGTATTCTATATTTTTGAACCATCTAGAGTGCATATTGACCAAAACTGTCAAAATTCCAATAGAGTTTAGCAAACATCACATGTTTTGGTAGGACAGAAAATACTTTTTCTTCTGGCATTGTTAAAAAATGGTTAATTAGCATCCAGATAACGTCAAATGGTACTTGAAATTTTATACTTACAAGATGCTACTATTTGGTGTTTTTTTCTAACTGTGAACTTTTGAAAAAAAAGGTGACTTATTATACTGCTTACTGCGCATGGTGCCAAGGTAGATATGGGTGCTTATTCAGCAGCTAGAAGAAATGGGAGCATGTTTCATTCCATGTTTACATTGCAAAAAATAGAAAGGCATTCATTTATCTATTTTGTTTAGTCGGTAAATCCATGCTGAGTCACAGTGAGGTTGGTGCCCATCTCCAATGGTCAATAAACAATAGGCGGAGAGTACACACTGGACTGATCCCAGTCCATGCAGAACAATAGAGAAACACAAAACTATGCACAAGCACATCCCTATGAGTATCTTAGAGAGAGCAGTTAACATAACCTGCATAAAAACACTCAAATCTAAGGACTAAGTGTCTCATAGAGTGGCCTATGGTACATGACATTGGACTGTCCTTGTGAGAAAAAGAGTCAATAGAAAGAGCATCCAAATTCAATGCAGAAAGCACTTGGCTGAAATTTGAACGCCAGACCTACTTAAGTCAAGGCAGCAGTGCAAATAATTGCATGACCTTGCAGTTAAAATTTAAAGAATTGAATTAATGAATAAAAAAACATGTAAAATTAAGTTTCAGTTAAATTTAATTTAAATGCACTGTCTATGGCTATTTTATTGAAAATAATTTAATTTTCTCTTTTCTTTTTTTTATGGGTGTGGGCTGCAAAAATTCTATGTGGGATTACGCTACAAAAAAAAACAAATAATAATAATAATAATAATAATAATAATAATAATAATATTAATTATTGTTATTGTTATAACATAATATTGTTATTGTTATTATGTTATTGTTATAACATAATAATTATTATTATGATTATGATTATTATTGTTATTATTGCAACTTTGGCTCGCTGAGTGAAATAGATGGCTTGTAATCGGAGTGTTTTAGGTTGGATTCCAGCTTTCGGCTGTCACATATCGATGTATCCCTGGGCAAGACACATAACCCCAAGTTGTTTATCAAGCTCCATATCGGTGTATGATTGTGTGCATGTTTCTGAGTGTGACTGTGGCTCTGTAAAGCACTTTGAATGGTCAGTATGACTAGAAAAGTGCAATATAAGTTCAGTCCATTTACCATTTAATATTAATATTTTAAGTTCTTTTTTATACCTGTTTGATAGCAGGGAAGAAAAAAGGGGCCTGTACTCTATCTGCTTGCCGCTTGTTAGTTTTAACCTATTCATATTTCCAATCTTTCCAAATAAAATTGAAATTTTCCAGTCTCATCTCAGTTTTGATTGCTTAGTTTTATTAAGCTAACTGAGAAAAACACTTTAAAACTGCCTGGGCTTGTACTTGAGCAAAGGCATAAAATATGACCTGAAAACCTGACTGGCAATTTTCTGGAGTGCTAATGATAGTAATTTTTGCACACTTTGGGTAGTGTTAAATTGACAGGTGATAGAGATAAAATCGGTTGGCAAATTTTTACTTTTTCCTCTGAACTGCCCTGACAACCACCTTTCACAGCATGCTCTGCTTTCTGCTCCATTAAACTTCTGACACACTTGTATACAATATCAACTGTGCTTCACACCATCACCCCACTGCAAAACAGTATGTACCATCTTTCTGTCCTTCTCAACTCTTGTCTACCCCAGTGTCCATGCTTCCTACTTGACATTGCTTTTTCGTGCACTAACGACACTGAAGCTATACTTTCTCGACCACCTTCTTTGACCTTCTTTGTTCACTTTTCTCCATGCTTCCCTGTCAATCTGTTAACCTCTTTCCTGTCTGAAGCTGTGCAAATTGAGAGAACATACATCCAGGTGTAAGAAACGGACTCAAATCTCACTCGTCTGATAACCTGTCTCTTGTGACACTGCTTCACACCATCTTATCTTCCTTTAATTCAGCCGCTACTTTAACCTATAACTCCTTGAATATTTCTCCTCACCTATCTTTTTTGGCCTCTCTTCATGGTTTTGTACTCCTAATCAAGAGGAGGTTTTTCCTTTTTTTTTCATTTAACACCACACTGACCCTGTTTTTAATTTCCCCCATTACTTTCTGTGGAGACTTCAGCGAATGTAGCTTAAATTATTTGTGCTTTCTCCACAGATCAGGTCCGGAAACTGATCTACAGTCTTGCTACTTTTTTCTGATTGCTATCATCAGCACCTCTCTGATGCTGGACTGATTGCTTTCTGCCTTTGGTTTGACCAAAGTGCCTCACAGTAATGAAACTTTTCGGTTTTCAGAAAATTTATCAATATCAATAAGATCCAGCAGTAACAAAACGTACAGTTCTCCATTATTAAGTTTTTAGACATCAAGATATAAGATTTTTTTTAAGTTAGTATAATTTGATTTGTTTTGCCTTTCACTGGTCTTGCATTTTTGATTAGGATGAAAAATATTTGCAGAAACATTCTTTAAAAAGTGATAGTAATCTGTTTTTATTAAATTAAAAACATTTTTTTTTTTAAATAATTAAATATTTTACTTTTTAGTTATTTTTAGTATGCCTACAGCATGATGCAGCCACTGCCATATTCAATATCAATATGGTGTAGTCAAGGGGATGAATAGCATTACGTTCTCAACACACATAAAAATGTGCAGTCAGGCAACAAAGTTTATTTTTGGTCACATTGGGCCAGGACAACTTCTATATATCTACTCGGTTGATACATGCCATGTGGCAAACCTCATATATAGACCTGATTTGAATAATAACATTTTTTTTCTACCTTTTAAAAAAGGCCACATTTGTGGAGTTCACAAAAGATGGTTTTCCAATGTCCACAGACAATTTCCCCTATGCTCTGGATCTCTGCAGCTATTTCAGACTAACAGGTGATCTTGGATACTTCTCGGATAAATGTGGTACACTTTTCCTTTTTTTGGATTATGTTTTGAATAGACCGCTGGGAGATGTTCAAAGCTTTAGATACAGTTTTACAACCACATCCTGTGTTAAACTTCTCCACAATTGTATCCCTTATCAACGAACATAGTTTGCTGTGTTCTTGATGTTCTTCAACAAACCTCTACAGAACAGCTTATACAGATTAAATTAGATAGCCTACATCTGAAATGTATCTACTAATAAGAAGAATACTTTAGGCAACTAATGCACTGGATTTTATTTAGGGATATCAGAGTAAGATGATTTAATACAAATGCATGCCCTTCAATTATTTTTATAGTAACTGTTTTCGTTGATCATTCATACAAAACCCATTGAAGTACACTGAAGTTTGTAGTCCTAACTTGTCAAAATGTACAGGGGTAAAAAAAAGTTTTTGGAAACAACCACGCCAGTTTGTTTCTAATACAACATATGGAGGAAAACACACCAAAATTATTTCAAAAGTCAGTGGCCTGGAATTTGAATAAATGTAAAAACCTACACAAGTAGAGAAGTTTAACTAACATCCACTCCCATCTTCAAGTATAAACTACTGACCTCAACAGTGAAATTCCTCCAAGAGAGTGAAAAATAAGCACTCCTTATGTAAGTAAACAATACACCCACCACCCAAGCAGAAGTCTCACAGGAATGTCAGTAGCCTACTGAAACAATGGATCAAACCACAACCAACCAGTGGTATCAGTCAAAAGCAGGAGAAACTGTTTTCAGTTTGCTGTGAATCTGCTTTTCCTTCCAGTAGTGTTTAGCTGCACCTTGGAAAAAACATTCATCAAGAAGAGAAAACCTGTGCATAATAAAGAGCTCTTGAGAGTACATATCACTTAAACTACACATATATTTCCAAACAGATTTTATGACTTACTGCTTTAATTCTTGAATTTTCCCTTGCAAATACACAACTCTCATATGTGCTTCGAACCAGAGACATAATAAAACAATACGTGCAAGCAAAATGACGAGATCTGTGCACATATCAGTGCCAACTGTATGTGTTCACTGCACTGTGCAGTACCATCTGTAGAAGAAACTAAAAGATATACTGCATGGCGGTAGATAAAACAGACTGCTTGACAAGGTGGGAGTCGAAGTGGGTTGTGTTCCGCACTGAAGAAACAGAGTCTGGACTTAAAAAGTGAGACAGCGTTTGTTTCCCTAAAACTGGTGGGAAGCTTAAGGAGTTCCTTTGTTCAGAGGATTTTTTTCCCCCACTTGTAAGCAACCATGATCAATACGTATTTCCACACCATCACTCCTGAGTTAGGATATTGGAATGACTCATAACTTTTTAAGCAACTGTTCAGCACAGCTGATTATTAAGGTGATTATTAGAGTAAGAATTTGTACCCTCATACAATGAATAGGATACATTTTAATGATGAAGAAAACCTTGCAGAGCAAATAAAAAAAGTTGCTGAATGTCATTTTAAAATGTAGCCTATTTATTAAAGTGATTTATTAGTTTTCTCTGAAAAGGGAGGTAGTAGCCAACAAGCTGAAGGTTGCTGAGAAGCACATAGGGACTAATGAAGAGTCACGTCAAAACTTCTCAGCCTTACTGTGCTCTGCAGTCTGCTGGAGATCCATCGAGGCCATGGATTCAGAGGCTGTTATCTGGCTCAGAGTTGGAAATTGATCTTTCTTTTTCATACTTATTAGTTTCTGATGAGCTTTTTTTATGTTAAATCCTTGTCAAGAAAGGAGCACACAATAAGAAAAGAAACAAGGGCAGTAACTATCAGTTCTGTTGACTCAAAGAAGATATTCAGTCATCTGTTCATCTTTGAGCACTGAAAAGTGAGGCATCTTTGCCAACTCTTGTTTTTTTCCCATTTTCTATCCTTAGCCGAACTTATTTTTTTAGTTAGGGTTTGACTTTCAAGTTCTTTATGCCATTACCTGTCTATCTTTTCCTTCAGAATGAGCGATGTTGCCTGACTTTTATACTATTCACAGGGAAGGAAATTCTTTTAACTTTCCTCTCTCCTCCATTTTGCTGTGCTACTGCACACACTGCTGCAGCTTTCACAAAATAGTTAATCATAAACCCACAAAGATGAGCTTCTTTCTGAGCTCGCTCAAGCTGTTCATATCAGAACAAAGCACTGAAGAGGCATGGAGTGTGTGTGGTCAATGTGGAGTGTTGCATATGAAAAGTGTGTTAGATTGCTTTCTTTTTAAAGGGTTAAATAGAAACTATTTTACAGATGCTCTTTTATAGTATTATTGCACCTTTTGGTAAAGTCCAATAATCTGCTCTGTCTTAAAGCACTTATTGCAAGCAGCAGCGTATAAATGGTAAAAACTTTGTATGAAACACACAACACAGAGAGGGTCTTTGTGTGTTTTCAACCTATATCCAAGGTAATTGAAATATCACAGCTCAAGCTGCAACAGTAGTATACAAGGAGTTTAACCGTACACCAACATCATGGTTCAGTACATATTTCAGTTTTTTAAAGTCATGGTTTCTTTACACTTTAATCAAGAACTAGAAAAGCAACCAGAGAGCACAGGCCGAGGTTTTTATCGTTAACGAAAACTAACAAAATAACAAAAACTAGATGTAAAAAATGCATTTTTTCAACTGAAATAAAATTCAAAATAAGACTTAGCAAAAAAACAAAAAAACAACAGAAAGCTTAGAGGAAACTAATGAGTATACTCAAGACTAACTTAAATGTATTGAATTTATTTCGTTTCTGTGTCTCATGCAGTAATATAACATTTATGAGAAATTACTCCTCTATGTTACTCCCTGCTCTACTGCGCACAATGTCTGCAGAAACAAATGCTATCATGTCATGTTGTGCTATTGGTTGCACCAATCACTTTGATGTAAGATAACAACACGAGCAAGTTCTATGGAATTCCATTGACTCTACCCTCTTTTAAGGAACCTATCTGAAGAAGCGATTGGAATGATTTTTAAATATGCAACAATCTGCAGGAAAAACTTCATAACAGGTTAAGGCTGCTCACAGTGAGTGAGGACCGCTATCCCAAAAGATCAATGTTTAAGCACCAGCCAATGACCATTCAGGTTTCTCTTCCACTAACTCTGATTGGCAAATGAGCTCTTATTACTTATCACTATTATGAAATAAAAAGTTTTATTTTATAATAGGAAATGCATTTTTAAAGGAAAAAGAAAAATATTTTGTAATAATGAGCTTAGAATTTCACATGAATTCAGATTTATTACACTTTCATTGTCACATTTTAAAATTGTCTATTACTTATTCAGGCAGAAATTTATATCATGAGGGTTTTTTATTGATTTAATTATGAGCACTTTGGCATTCCATAGATGTTGGGAAATCCCCTTCCCATCACTGGGGACTCTACAGACTTGTTTAATACAAGTTTATTTTTATTTTTATAACATGTCCTGTCTGGTAGTGTGGTACTCGGAATTGGTATCTGAGTACCAAGTTTAAGCCCAAAAGATTTACTTTCTCAAGCAGAGCATTACAGCTTTTGGTATAGTACTCCACTTGATAAATATGTCTGAAATATCCTTATTAGAGATTGCTGTGGGTTTAATTTTTTAAAGTTATGGACACAGAAACGAAAAGAAAAAAAACAAGCAAGAAGAAAGAAAGAAGATGAAGAACAAACACCCAATAAAAGGGAGCAAAATAAACAAAACAAATCAAATAATGTTAACTAAGAACTACATATCCAAAAAAAAACAAAAATGTGTATATCAATACAACAATGTTACTGAAAAACTCTTGGCAACAATTGTGTAATGATGATAACCTCAGGCCAAGAATGTATGTGTAAGACCGATGTGCCCACATCTATGTGTGTGTGAGCATGCTAGTACATGTAAAGTTATCCCATACAAGTGTTTGATAGCTGATGTAAGGAGCCGTCAATCCGTCTGGAATCTTAACAGACATGAAAGAGGACAGGGACACGGACGCTCCAGAGCATAGGAACGGGGGAAGTCTCCAGGGAATATCCAGCAGCTACAATGCAGGTGCCCGGTAGGCCGCAGGGACGAGCCCATGGGCTCCGTCAGCAAGCAGTTATGCCAGGGTGGGCCCTTACCAGGACCCGGAGACTGCGGGGACCAGGGGTGTCCCGCCCGCCACCAGGGCCCTGACCAGTGATTAGCTGACAGGGGTCTGCCGCAAGACTGGGGGGGACCGCAGGCAGCCAATGGATGACACACACCGTCGCCACCCAGGGGAACAGCAACAGTGCATGGACCACCTCCAAAGGCCTCACCCAACCAGCAGCTGGACATCAAGAGCTACCAGCTCCCAGGTCCAGAACCCAACCAAGGCCATACAAACCCAACAATGAACCAACTAGGCACGGAACCCACCGAACAGGCAGCAGATTTAAGCGCTAGATCCGACCCCCACCGAGCCACTGAATGGTCATCACCCAAAAATTCAAAACTGGTAAAACTCGGTCACTCGACACACCGGCCCACCCCGGCCCGACCAGGCATAAAGGGCTAAGCCGGACCTCACCTGGGCCCCCAGCCTCAGATAGCCTGAGCCACCAACACTTCAGAGGGAAGAGGCATCAGTCACCGGCAGGGAGTGACGGTGGGGGCAAAAGCCCCCATTTGGTGTAGGGGCTGATATATGCCAAACAAGACGCCAGCCAAGGACCCAACCTGACAGGTAGATACAGACATACAGACACGTTCATACATACCCTCCCTCTTACACACGCACATTTACACCAGCACACCCAGACACCTAAGAAAGGATGATGTACACTCACTAATATGCCCCATATACACTCTACACTACCAGGTCCAGGTGCCCCATCAGAGCAACCCGTCCTTGCACCCGGGAGACAAACCCCCTATCCTCTAGGGTTGAGACAAACACACCGTCGAAGTCCCCACAGTGGCAAGAGCAGCCAACCAGCCTAGGCCCCGGACCAGACAGCCTGATCTACCTCCCGGACCCCCAACCCCAATGGTCGATAGCAAACAGGAGTGTCAAAAGAACCCCTAGCCTCTCTCCCCCCATTCGAATGTGGTGTTGTTGCATGTTGTTCTAATGTACACTTAAAACAGTTTAATACAAAATAAGGAGTTTGAGCTGATTCGTTGCTACTGGTAGCTAAGTGGACGTCAGTTGTTTTTTCTCTAGTATAATGGATGTTTGCATTCACTCTGAGATTAATGCAGCTGAGTAATTCAGTTCAGTACTGCTTGTTATGTACCTTCTTGGTGAAAGATATGTTCACTGATAAAGTTCTGGTTCGGTCCATCTTTCTTTTCCTACTCTAGTGGCATGAGAAACCATCAATGTTCCCAAAAAGCAGAGTTTAGTGATTATTTGCATGTGGTCAGGTAGAAAACCGCTCTAGTTGTTCGGTACATGTGCGTACCGAATCGACAGGGCCATACCGAAAAATCCGAATAGCAATACATGTACTGTTACACCCCTGAGTTAATTTCATCAAAATACATGTTTAGTGTATTGTTGATTTAGTTCATATAACAACAAAGTCCCAACAAAATATGTCTGTTGCTTTTTGTTTAAACTAATTTTTTTTTTTTTTTTTAAATACATAAATAATGCTAATTTTTATTTTTTCACCCCCAGTGGTACAAGGATACCACTACTATAAATCAACCAGGCTAGGAATTTAAACCCCAGTAAAAATGTTTAGTCACAAAACCAGAGCAAAATGTCTTTTTACACACCAATACATTTAGGCTATGTGCTTTGGCAAGAAATAAGGCTAGTTACCTCTATCAAGGAACTTAAGCGTTCACTAGGATATCTCTGTTAGTTAGCAACCTAACAAAAAAGTTATATATAGACATTGATTACATTTTAAGATGTCCACACTGGAATCTGGAAATTTGGAAATAAAATGAAAAAGTGATTAAATTTTGGGGGAAGGGGTTGGTGGCCGGGTTTAAGATTTACAGGGGGGAATGAGCTGCCTTGGCAGAGGTGCTTTTCTAGTTTCTTTCTGAGTTCAACCTTGTCTTAGTTTCTTTTTCTCTCTCAATGAATTTGTTACTGGAGATTCAACTGATGAGATGTGCCAGCTAATGAAGGCATTTAGCTGTTTGTTTTGTTTTAAAAAGTTCATTTAGAAAGAAAAGGTCTGTCTGAAAGTTAATGAGCACTAGACACCTCATCACAGACTTAATTTGTTTTCCTAGTTTTTTTCAAGCAAATGTCTTTGAATTTAAACAGTGATGTTTAGCAGGATTATCCACTGCAAGTCCTCCTGTGGGAACTGATTTGTAGTTCACTGTGTTTTCTAGTTGTATTGGATAGTAATAGGGCCCTTTAGTCTTGCTTAGATGGCAGTACAAACACTAAAAAAGTGCATGTACTGCTTTACTGAATTAATATAAATAAAATGTTTCCGCAAATTATCAGCATTTTTACTATTATCTATTACATAATTGCTGAAGTGCAGAAATATAATTCGGAATTGATCTAATAGAAAAACTTATTAGAAGAAAACCATCTAAACTCCAAGGCGGCAGACAATTCTAAAAGTAGCCTAAGAGCTTCTCCTCCTTGTTTCTGCCAACTCACACTCCACACAGCCAAACTGCTTTTGTCTGCCCACTCCTAAGATGACATTTGAGCCATAGAAATGTTGTTACGTTGACATTTAATTGCTAAATACGGCTGGGCACAGACTGTAGCCTCTTTGTGCCAACTTCTATCAGCTTCATTCATCCTAACAATCAAATGTGAAATCCCCATTAGAGGTTTGGTCGGGAATGCCGGTTAGGACAGATTATCTGTTAGAATGAAAAGGCTTACAAATTCATCCAACCATCTTAATCACTCTAATTGACCTGCTGACTGCTCTGAGCCATGCCGATAATATGAGAAATGTTGGTTCTTAGAGCTTGAGAGAGTTCTTTAAAGAGGATCAGGGTTTCTCACCTGCCACCACAAATTATGTGGGCCAATTGTTTCATTTATCACTGAATATTAATTTATGACATATTAATGTGTATATCACCACATATGTTATCACACAGGATAGTGTGAAATTAGAAGCCATGACGTCAGTGTGCCTATGGCAAATCCGCAGTCAAGGAGGATAATCTTCTCTGCTTTGCATAATCAGACTGCATGTACATTTTCTTTTATGATTGATTGTGAAAAACAGATTTAAAAGCCTGAACTCACAACATCCTTGCAGTTTGAAAATCATCCGTATTTCCCAATCTACCATGAAATTATCTCTGTCTATCTTACTGTGTGGCACAGTTATTAATCTTATCAGTTATTTTGCAACACAGCTGTTAATTGTTTTGTTTTACAAGCAAAGTTTTATTAAAGCCGTTAACAGCTTCAAAATGGATTAGGTTGTCGTCTTTCTCCACACTTCGTATGGATTTGTGTGTCAGGTAAGGTAATGGGATCATTGATTGGTTCATCTATCCCTGGTTTTGTCTTGTCATATTGGGTAAAAGTGACTGCTCTGGAGTTTTTGCTGCATCATAGAGTCTATTTTGTTCAATTAAGTTTAGCAATTCTCATTTTAAGCTTTTCTGTCATACATTTCAATGTCAGTCATTCTTTAAGTTCCCCTGTATGTTGGCTTCAACTTGACTGAAACATGACAGGTGTCAATCCATTACGATATAAATTTTTATCTAAAATGTTGAAGTTATTTAACTAATTCAAACCGAAAGGTAAAGGTAATACATAATATAGATTAATTACACACAAAGTTATTTATTTCAAGAGTTTATATCAGTTAATTTCCCTCAATATACACTTGATGAAAACCAATTCATTCATATTCACAGAGTGGAGAAGAACTTTTAATTGTAGTCTTTGGTAATATAGAATAATCTATATTCTACAAAATTGTGAAGCACTTGAGATTATGTGATTCTAGTATATCCACCTCACAAACATTTTACCTTTTAAATGAGACCTGGATTTTGATACATAGGAGAAAATCTGTCTTGTGTTTTCTCCTCTTCATACTTCACCATTGTTTAAAACACCCAAACTTGCTTAAACTCCAACTATTTATAGACAAATAGCGTCCCAGAATTTCACAAGGCCTTAAGTATTCTGCGAGAGTTTTAGGGGGTGGATGCACACTCATTTACACACATTTGCATGTCATTAGCACTTCAAACCTACAAACTTGAAAGGGTTTCCTTGTGAAGACAGCCTCTTCTTCCTCTCTCGCCTAGCCTCTCTCTATTTCTATCTACTACACTGTCTCCCAGGTCTCGGCTCTCTCACACAAGGATTGATTAAGAAGATCAGGACATCAATTAGAAAGTTTAACCCTCTCTATCAGATTTGAGAAGTTTCCGGGGTACTGCAGTCGACAACATGCTCGCGTTTGGAGTCTGTCTGTGTTCAAGAAAAAACTGATGTAACCTGTAGCCAGACAGGTCTGTCTCCTAGAAGAGAATCAGGTATGATTTAATATTGTAACAACATTATTTTTTTTTCTGTTATTCCATTTCATTAGCAAATGTTTTACAGAGTAAAAAAACTAAGAAAATTATGCAACTGTAATCCAAATGAAATGCTCAGACAACCTTTCCAGACCGCTGGTCCAATTGCAGCCGAAACCTTCTATGCCGTTTATGCGCATGGCCTATGATGCAAAGTATCACAAAAGGACGGACTGTTGGATTATTGAGTTATTTGTTAAATTGGTTGCCAAATTGTCTCATAACATGGAAAGAGAGTGAGAGCAATAAAGCGTCATTGTAGCACTACTTCATAATCAGGCATTCAAGGTGGCATAATCATCATTAATTTGTTGGATCTAGTATACACATTCGGCCTTGATTAACTAATTTATTTGGTGTTAAAGCAATACTAATTCAGGAAGCCAAAGTGGGACAGATGGAAAAGAGAGACTAGAACCATTGTAAAAAAAATTTAAAAATACAAAAAACACCTAGGATAAAATCTCCCAGCCGACTCGGTTCTTCGGAGACATATTAGTTACATGAATAGCTGTAAAAGATGAAGCTTCCCAAAGGTAATAATCTTGTTGTATAATGTAACATTATTTTACACAGCTCTGTTAAATTGCTGCATGTTTGCAATGTGAAAAAAGGAAATCACAGTTAATAATTTAAGACTTTTTTCTTTAATGTGACATTCATTGACTACAATTAAACTGAAAAACAGACAAATATGTTAGAGATGCAATAACAAGATTGCAGACCTAACATTGAAACTAAGATCAAACTAATGACTAGGAACATGGTTAGGAGGCCTTCACCTGATGTAAAGCATTAAAAGGTATGTAGAAACATACTGAGAGCTATGGTTTGAAAGAAGAGTTTGACTGTAATACACATAAAGATTCTCTCAATAAATACTGAAAATTGTCTAAATAGTTTTAAAGGGTATGAATTATTTCAGGTTTGACTGTACTATCATATCGGCCCATGATACTTTAGATAACTTTTTACATATAATAATTTAGATCTTAGTAAAAAACCCTTTTTGTATTCACTCAGGTTATTTTTATCTGAATTTAAAATTTGTTACATGATCTGAAACATGTATGTGCTAGAAACAGCTAAAACTAAAGTAAGATGTAAATGTTCCAATAATTTATAGCAGTGTACACGGCAAATATTTTTTTTTAAATAGCACTGTCCACAATCAAAGAGCAGCATAAGCTTAAACTTGTTGCTTGTTTTATAAAGATTTTTTTTATTTGTTTACAAATTTCAATGCTTTCACTTCACATTTTTGATCTCCAAGGTTTACCACATAAACATCTTCGCTAAGAAAAACAAGTCTAATCACCTTGTTATTGTCAATAAATTCAACACAATTAAAAAAACAGTCTCCAGTTACACATCTCACTCTGCTGAGGTTGTATATGTAAGCCAATGGCTCCTTGCTTCTTTTGTTTCAAAATATCTTTTTGATAATTAGTCTGATGTTTTCTTTCTAATAGGAATGGCTAGGTGCTATGTCCTCATGTCCAAAAAAGCGACTTCCGTGTCCATTCGCCGGACTACAACGGCATTAAAATGGTCCAGTGCTGTGTCCCATGTTGCAATAACAGAAACGATGTGAACAAAACAATATCTTATTACCGATTTCCCCACAACGAAAAAGAGAAGAGTAAAATTAGTAATCAGTAAAAATGACGGATGGCCTTCAGAGTTTTACTTCACTGTTTAAAAAACAAACAGTAAAGTATGGATTCACTGGGTGTTTGGTCCAGTTTAGAGTCCATACTTTCAGTTTGTTTTAGGTAGCTATTGATTCCATAGTTTTTTCTGTATAAAATACATACTGCAGAGTGTGGAGGGACAGATGGTGTTTGTTCAATAACTAAATAATAGTTTCTTGTAAGTTAGAAAAAAGTAGTGAAACCTTCACTCAGCCAGCTGAAAAGCAGTGAGTAGCATCAACTAGGGGAAGTGCTATGTTCGGTTCTTTCTTTGACATATCAATAAAAGGATTTTAATCCATAGTGGAAAACCATCCAAGGTGGAGACCTTAATGTTTTTCGACCTAATACCTTGATAGTGTTTGCCAGCTCCTTCCAAGTTGAAAGTAGTTATCTGTTCTCTCCAAAAGCACATTTTTACTTTGCAAAGAAATGAGACAACACAGCCCTTTCTGAGAAATGGAAGCTTTCTATTTTTTTTTTGGTGAGGGGGGGGATGCATTAATCCAGGAAGATGCACATAGAATGTAGAGCAATACCTACAGTCATACAGAATACATTTTCTGGTAAGGCCTTTGTTTTTTCCGTGTGCTGGTACTAACCTCATTATGCACACATTTCAACAAGATCTCTCCACAAACTATATTACTTTGTCTGAATAACATATCTGCCCATGCTCTGAGTCTGTTACTCATGGGGAATTATTTAGTTTATCTCGAAGCAATACTGTCAGACGGAACTGCAGAAAAAAAATAGATTTTCAAACTAAAGCCAATGGTCTTGTAAAATGTTCAGTTTACGTACTATTTTTTTTGCCGTGGGTTACAAAATAATGTGAGTTTGACTTAGATAAAAAAAGTTATAAGCAGCTGATCAGGAAGTGCAGTGATTCAGTGTTAGTTGTATTCGGAACTAAATAGAGAAAGAAAATCTAAAGCATTTCCTACAGAGAATCAAGTGGTATTAATAAAGAGTTGTATCAACTGAAAGTGTTTATATATCGTCGCCTTTACCTTATTGTCGGGCTGCCACAAATGATACAAACAAAGTAAAGTCCTCAGGTTTGACCTTCCCTCCATTCAGGACCTGTCTGTGGTCAGGGAAAGGAGAGCTAACATCTCTGCAGATCCCACACATCCTGTACACAAAACTATTTTATATTTTAACCCCAAGTTTGGCACTACCGAGTGATATTTTCAAAAACCAGCAACCAATCAGGGATCTCCAAATCCAGGCCACAAGGGCTAGTGCCCTACCAGTTTTAGATCATTTGCCATCATTTGATTCCAGTGTGTTGACCCAGGGGTATAACAAAACATGCAGGATACTATCCCTTGAGGCCTGGATTTGGGGATCTCTCACATAGATGTTCATTTTCAAGAGACTAAATACTTAACAGTTAGAGTCTTCAATTCCTGGTCTATGTTTACAAATGTAGGAAATATGTTGATTTGGAAAAAATCACTAGAAAGTGTGGTTTTCCAAAGTATATGAAGCTAGGGCCCAGGCAGGCAGTTTAAATCTGTTTGGGACCATGTGATGTGTTCATATGTTGTTTTATATTTTATTCTAGCGGACTCTGAAAGTTAATATTGCCAAGTTAGAGTTCCTAGGTTCTGTGGGCGGGCCCAGCCCACTTCCTTGTTTAAATCCTTGGATATTCCGACTTTTAACTTATATGACCTAATACTACTATTATATTTTACATTATTAGAAAGCTAAGAGTCTTGTGATTCAAATGATATATGCCAATCAAGGATACAGTCATACTGTTGACACAGCGAGTGCTTTTGCCAACACACACACCTCCCTCCTGAAGGAGATAAATGTGCAACTCACCCCTTTTTAGTCCCATAAACAGGACAAAACTGACCCATCTCAAACAAAAAGTATCTTTACACCCACAAGGGTCAGACTAAATTCCTCCAATAAAGTGGTTAGTCCACAACAATAATAAAGCCCATGAAAAAAGCAATTGAACAGGCGAATGCACCTCTGGAATTCATAGTCCTTAAACTTTTGCTCTCTTTCCATTTACACCACGTCTGCCAATTTTCTAACAAAAGATTACATATTTCAATGCAAATCCATAGAAGTGCTAGCTTTTCAATAACATCTCACATGATCCAGGTTATCCCTACTACATGGCACATCGGTGCCAATAGCTGATGGATACAAAGTCATGTTCGTCCTCCTTCTGTATGTAATTCAAACCAATCACAGCCCGGATTTCTGATGAATGACGCATCAAATAGCCAAGTCGTTGCTGTAAAAGCAGATATCTCACATGACGGGTGGACATGGGAGAGATATGAGATGATTACACACAAAGCGCACCAATAACGTGCCCTTAAAGCATCTTGTCTTAACACACTTTGTTGTCAAAATACAACACAGATGAAGCCCTGGAGCTTTTGTTGATAAGAGGCAGTAATGATTCTGTTTATGTTTTTTAAGCAGTGAGGAGTAATTTATTCACCCAGGAGATGGTGTGTATGGCACACTTTTTGGTACCTTTGACCTTTAGTTAGAAAAATGTGGAAAGCTCATGTTTTGGTTAATTGATGTCCAATTTGGTTTGCATGAAGTAAATATTTCAAACTTTAGATCAACACTGTGCTTCAGATCACATTTGTATTGTAAACACCCTTTTAGAGAATGCATTCTGAGAAAATAAATAGCTAGACATAAAATGTCATATTTTTCAGTCTAACCAAAAACAGCACTCAGACATATCAGTACAGTTCTGGGAGAAATTTCAGAGTGTTTGGTTTCCAAAGAGACCCCAGCAATGTCTTTCCTATTACTCTTTCCGTCAACTTTTCAAGCTTTTCCTGCGTTTAAAGCTTCAAATGCTCATAACGCTAGCAACGCAGAAGTTCAGCTAGTTGAACTTTTGACGATCTTAACACTCTTGACACAGCACGGCAACCAATCAGAGCGTCTCACTGTAGTGACGTTGCCCGACATCAACGCTGCCTAGCCAACCATGATCCGCGAGTGTTTAAAACATCCAGCAGAGAACTTTGCAAGCTTGAAATTAAAAATGTATCTTCTGTGTATATGGGTCGAACTAGTCGCTTTATGAGCGTTGCTTGATGCTGACAAAGCTTGCGGTCTGAACGCACCTTTAGAGTGTAGTCGCTTGTTAAACATTGTGTGGATCAGGCAAAATGTCCTCACAATGCTGGTGACCTGTCACGGGTTTGTCCACACAAGTATAGCAATACATGTATATATATATATATATATATATATATATATATATATATATATATATATATATATATATATATATAACTTTAATCTGACAAAAGTAATATATAAAAATTACCCCTGGAAAAGAATGAAAATAATGTGACCAAAGGGACATGTTAATCCAAGGTATGTCCACTAATCAGCATCCTAGGTGTCTACAATCCTGTAATCACTCAGTGGGCCTATATATAGGACTCCAGGTAGTCACTGTGTTGTTTGGTGACGTGGTGTGTACCACACTCAATATAAACCAGAGGAAGCAAAGGAAAGAGTTGTCTCAGGAGATGAGAAAGAAAATCATAGACAAGCATGTTAACTGTAAAGGCTATAAGACCATCTCCAAGCAGCTAGATGTTTCTGTGACTACAGCTGCACATGTCATTCAGTAATGTACGATCCATGGGACTGTAGCCAACCTCCCTGGACGTGGCTGCAGGAGGAAAATTGATGACAGATCAAAGAGACGGATAATCCAAATGGTAACAAAAGAGCCTAGAAAGACTTCAAAATAGATCCAAGCTGAACTTTATGCTCAAGGAACATCAGTGTCAGATCGGAACATCCTTTGCTGTTTGAGCCAGAGGACAAATCATTAAAAAAACAGACTGGAGTATGCCAAACTACATGCTGACGAGCCACAAAGCTTCTGGGAGAATGTCCTGTGGACAGATGAGACAAAAATGTAACTTTTTGCCAAGGCACATCAGCTCTATGTTCACAGACGGAAAAATGAAGCATATCTAGAAAAGAACACGGTCCCTACTGTGAAACATGGGGGAGGCTCGGTTATGTTCTGGGGCTGATTTGCTGCATCTGACACAGGGTGTCTTGAATCTGTGCAGGGTACAATGAAATCTCAAGACTATCAGGGGATTCTAGAGAAAATTGTGCTGGCCAGTGTCAGAAAGCATGGTCTCAGTCACAGCTCACGGGTCTTACAACAGGAAAATGACCCAAAACACACAGCTAAAAACACCCAAGAAGGGCTAAGATGAAAACACTGGCCTTCTATGAGCCCTGATCTCAATCCTATTGAGCATCTTTGGAAGGAGCTGAAACGTGCTGTCTGGAAAAGGCGCCCTTCAAACCGGAAACAACTAGAACCGTTTGCTCATGAGGAGTGGGCCAAAATACCTGCTGAGAGGTGCAGAAGTCTCATTGACAGTTACAGGAATCATTTGATTGCAGTGATTGCCTCAAAAGGTTTTGCAACCAAATATTAAGTTGTGGGTACCATCATTTTTGTCCAGGCCTGTTTCATGCATTTATTTTTTAAATAATTCCGTTGAAGCATGGATGAAAAGCAATGTCTGACTTTCATTGGTCAACATTTATATAATTTTTATTTATTATTACTTTTGTCAGATTAAAGTTATTTCTGTGACCATTATGAGTTTTTCTTTGATTTAATGAAGGGTACCAACAATTTTGTCCACGTCTGTATATATATACAGTATATACACACACAAATATTTTAACAGAAGAACTCCAATCAATACAACATCCCAGGGGACAATGTCACATGTATAGAACAATGCTCATGCAAAAACCGCCTTTTGACTAAACAGGTCTTTAAAATGAGTCAGCTTTGTATTAACTAATGCAGTGCCACTAATGGTACTTTTAATTACCTTTGCTTGATAAAATCTGCTACTGACAGCTGGTGAAATGCCACATGAAAAGGGAGATATACATTTTTTTCTTAATCAATCCTGTCTCAAGGACTACCTGTTTTAAATAAAGTCACAATTTATTTTTTTAGTAAACCTGACAATGTTTCTCACATGAGCTGCCTATGTGTATAGTGAAACTGTCAGGACTGTGTGTACAAGGCTAACTAATTAAGCCAAAGTATGTAAAAGGAGAACTGTCTTGATACAAAAAAAAAACTGATTGCGTTGCCAAACTATGAGATTTTTTTTTATTGACCAAGAAATTTGACAAAATCCTATATATGAACTAGAAACTAACAATTATCAATGGAAAGAAAAATAAACTCTGAACCCAGGTATGTTCATTCAGAGGGTTAATGAGATAGTTAATTGTGGTGTAGTGATTAGTAAATTGGAGTCTGGTGCAAAGTAGAAAGTATACAAAACTGGGGAGAGTCTGAATTTAACTTAAGATTCTAAGTCTAACCATACATCTAAGATATACAGAACAAAACTAAAGACAACACCACTAAAATGCATAAATGATTACACAGAATGGAATGGAATGGGATATTTGACAGGTTTGAGACACTGATCTTTGGGAGCATGCTCAGAAATATTTTATGTTCATGTTTTTCTGACCCCCTGAACTCCAATGTGAGGAGCTGTTGTGTGAATGACCTGTTTGTATCTCTCCCTTTTTAATTATCAGGGTTTTCTATGGTGTTTTGCTAGTGTTGTATTTTACTTTTTTGGGGCTATTTTTATATACAGTTTCGTAGTACATATGTTTTAAATATCTTTAGTAAGCATTCAGAGGTAAATGTCTGTTTTATATTATTCATGGTTGTAAAACACATTCTTTACCAGTATTTTAATTGGGGTAAGGTTTTAAGCAATAAAACTCTTGGGTAATAATTTACTGCATGTTGTAAAACCAGGATGTCTGTAGATTAGGATTTAAGATAGAAGCTAGAAGTAGGGAGGACCCGGGACCATAAAACCATAAAACTCAGAATGAAATTTTGACCTGGACCCAGGAAATGGCAGTTGTAAAAGCAAAGAGGAGGACACTTCCATCTTATGAATGCATAATTCTTGACGGACCAGTGGTGTCAAGACACTTTTTAAAAACGTTCTGATTGGAGCAGATTCCGAGGGAGAAGAGACGCCCAGATCCTGGGAAGTTTTGGATGTCTATAAAAGTTATGGCATGAAAACCATTCGTTGTCAGATGTCTTTAATCTGGCCCAGAGAAAATGGTCATGTTTCTCTGTAAACTGCATATCTTAATCTGTTTAAAATAAAACTGAGAACTGGAAATTGGCCCCTTTGTCTCTGCTTGAACATGCACTGAATTATTTTTTTTTACAAAAAATTTAATTCTACACTAGTAAAGCATCTAAATAGCCTAAGTCTCATTTCTGAAAAGTTAAAGCTTAAAGGAACATTTTATTCAAAAGAAAGTAAAACTTTGGAGAAGACTCCAAAGATTTCCAGCCCACAGTTATGGTAAATAATTAAAACACACACACACACACATCACTGTGTCATGATGCTGATATCAGTATTTTGTTGGTCCACCAAATTCTGTTGATGAAAACCCTCCAGCAACAAGACAGCGTGAAACAGCACACAAAATATGACACATCTCATGGACTATCAACTCTGTCATTACTCAAAAGATTCTCCATGGGATTCTAGAAACATTTAGTAATAATTGACATTTACAATTACAGAAATGATGGCTGAGAATCATACAGCATGACAGGGTTTGATTTTCAAAAGATGTTCAAAAGTCATTTTACCAAGTCTCAAATCTAAGAGAAGATCATTCAAATCAGGTGTAAAGTAACTGAGGTGCATTAAGTCAAGAATTCCGTGTTTTTGAGTCAATTCATAATCAACACTTAAGTCTATGATTTGCTGCATATCTAAATCCGAAGTTGTTTTCCCCAAGTTTAAGTCAAGTGACATGTCAAGAGAGGCAATACCAACAAAAGTTGGAATTCTTTGAGAGGCAATTTCAAGTCAAGTCATTTCTTTACAGTTCAAATTAAGTTACAAGTCCAGGAGTAGCAAGTTGGAGACAAGCTTCATCTCTATGATGGACGAGTCCAAGTCTAATGCAATTTGTCCAAAATTTAAGTCAAGTCTCATTTTTAGAAGAGGCCAGTCCAATTCTCAACTCTTTGAAATAACTTTCTGAAAGTTTGGCGCAGAGGACCTTTAAAATTTAGGGATATGATAGCTGTAGTAAATACTTTGAGCATGACACAGCTCTAAGTCCCAGATATGTTTACAAGTCATCGTTCCAAAGCAAAGTTTAAATCTATAAGGGAAAAGTTCAAGTTTTAAGTCAAAATTCAAGTTGCATCTGTTTAGGCCCATGTGGACACTACCTTGAAGGCAGAAGTGTTGAGAAACCATGGTTAACGGTCAAATGCAGATTCAAGTATTTCCTAATAACATTTATTAGGAATTTTATTATGACAAAAATTCCTTAACTCATACATAATAAATTGTCATTTTTCTCAGATAATCATAGTTATGGAACACGTCAGACAAGTGCAACAAGGTGTGCTCTACCCTGTTGTAAAACTAATCAGATGCATTAAAATGTTTGTTACAGAGCCATGGTTGCCTGGGATGCCTTGCCAGGATTTTTGATGTCAGAAAACAACAAAAGATGTTTTCAATATAACTTAAAGGTGTTTTTGGTTACACAAGAATTAATTTGGATTAATACGCTAACTGTTTGATTATAGATGAGTGAATAACAAGATAAATTATAAAGGAAACTTTTTATCAGCTTATGGTGATTATTAGTTGCAGCCTTGTGTGAGAGCAATGACTATAGAGTCGAGTTATGTTGAGATTCATACTTCATATAAAACCCCAAATGTTTAATTTTGTACTTTTGTTGTTGGTTTTACTTTTACAGTTGTCCATATTGTCCAAAAGCAAGGCAGAGATGAGTTGGCCGGTTGTGCTGCGTGGCTAGCGACATGTTTTGTTTGGTTGTTTGGTTTTGTGTGTAAGTGTGTGTGTGTGTGTGGGTGTAGTTATTTTGTTTTTGTTTTGTTGTGTAAACATTTGTAATGAAAATGAAGGAAACCCCAGGTAGAATAGCTCCGGCGAAGAATCAGTAATCAGTAATGTAGCTCTCAATAAAATGAAATGAAATGAGAAGAATAAAGGAAAATGTGTAAAAAATGTTTTATAAAACTACAAATGCAACAATATTACTTTTTTCAAAACGATACGATACCGATACGTGAATCTGAGTGTCCATACCAAGTACTGATGCCGATATTCCTACCACACAAAAAAATCAATAATTTGTTGACACAATTGTTTTATTTCCCTCTCTGTTTGTTACAGCAAATGATGGTGAAACAGATGTAAAAACAAAAAGAATTTACATTTTTTATACAAATTTTTGTTTTGATCATCAGTTTTAAAATTTTTAAATAAATTGTCTTTTAAAAATATTTGTTTATGGTTTCTTTTAGTGATTCTATGTTTTCATTTTGAATCCTGTAAAGCACCTTGAATTGCCTTGTGTTGATAGTGTGCTATATAAATGAAATTGCCTTGCTTTGCCTTGCCTTCCATTTCCACATTTTAAGTAGGCCTATCTGCTGATGGTTTCGGTTAACTAACCAGTATATTAGAACTGTATCGGCCAAGATACCCAATACCAGTGTTAGTATTGGTGTTTCCCAAATAAAAACATTAGTTTATATAAAATAATCTCAACTGAATAAAGATTACGTAACATAAAGCAGAACATTTGCTATATATGACAAAATGTAAACAGTAACACCTTGGAACAATATTACCACTTTGACCAAATCCAGAGCAACTTAAAAGACAGAATAAACCAGGTTGAATATACTGTACAATGTATTTTTTCTCATCTTCTACCTTTAATAATAAAATTAGCAGAGCTCCCCCTGGTGGATTACAGGTGACAGCCGTTCCCTCTGTCAAGTACTTTATTTTATGGTCTGCACGCTATAGAATTAATCCACATAGCTATTGTACTTTATTTCAATATGCAATGTAACATGTAAAACACACCACGTGAAATCACCAAAAATCTCTCCTCAGAACGATTAAGTGACCTTCATGACAGAGCAAAAACCCCATCTTCATGTGTGCATCTACAGATAATTAACAATATAATTTTTGGGGCTTGAGCATGGTTCATCTATGTGAGCTCTATTGTGTCCACTTGAAAAAATAATAATTTAGTAACCACAACAGTAATGATAAGCAGCTGTTATACTTCAACAGTTGAGTTTCATATGATATAACAAGTAAGGTGCTGCAGGCAAGCAAGTGAGACTGCTGCTGTTGCTTCCAAATCCAATCCAGTCTGTTCATGGTGGTTACAATCAAATGCTCTCTATTTACTTCTGTTGGTTTAATGTGGCAAAGAGAGAGTGGAGGAAGATGTTGCATTGATGTGTTTGTTGTTATATTTAGAGTCACTTTAGCTTTAAAAAACAAGTTTTTTGCTCTTTTTATGGAAAATAAAATTAAATAAGTGCCTTATTTTTATGTCTTTGGTATGAAAGTCAGAAAACGGTACAAGTATGTTTTAAATTTAAAGCTGAGATAAAATGTCAAGCCTTCCTTATGCAAATGAGTGGAAACTGTGGAACAGAAATATGAGCCTTTAAAGGCCCAGTACAATTTCTTGACATTTCTATCCCATGCACTTCAAGTCTTATAAAATAAAAACAAGCCTTCGTTTGCTGCAGATTGGTCTTCCATTCTAACATCTGCCTTGTATAGGTGGTTATAGTGGATTATGCAGAATATAATGATAAAAGCAAATGGGATGAATAGAAAAATTGTCATGTGGAGGGATTAGTATGCATGAATTGGTAAAGTACAGAAGGGTGAATGAAAGTGTGAGTGAATATGTATTTTTCTATGTATCTTTTACAGTACAAAGGTGGCTGGTGGCTCTTAGTGAAAACCTAATTTAAAACAACTAAAATGTAACCTCTATTGTACAAAAACCTGCAATTGAGAGTGAGGAGTCACGTGCCTATTTGGGCGGGGTCTGAGTTAGTCGGCCATGATGGTTGGAGACTCTATCGGTTGCCAGGGGCAACCCCTTCAGAACTTAACAGTATTGACGGGACTAACATTCCGGAACTCTTTAATTTTTGCGCATTTTTTGCGGGACAGATCTGCGAATACAAGGAACGTAAGAAAGTACAGTAGAGCAATGGAGAAAGTCAAGGCAAAAGAAAATTGACCTTAAAGGGACAAGCTTATACCTCACACCTTATACCTACCGCAAAACAGTGGTATTTGGAGAAGCTCTCAGACATCAAACACCCATACAAGCTCCCTGCAGCGGAATGGCACAGAGACCTGGACAATTTGCCTCTGTGCACGCATATGTACTGTATATTGTAAATTACCTTGTTTTTGGTGTGAGTTACTACACAATACAGGAGTTTAAAAGCCACAAGTATTCGGAAAACTATGAGGCTTTTTGCTGTAGCTGGGAGCAGGACTTGGCCATCTGCAAGCCTCCAATCGGCGAGAACAGTGTTTTACTGGCAAAGGTAATTTTTCTCAGCATGCGTTTTAGTGTATCGTAATTACAATGCATGTGGCAGACACTTCTTGACCAAAATGACAAAATAATTTACTGCGACTGCTTCGTAAACACTAGATTGTGACAAGATGTTCAATGTGCACAAACGTTTCCAACATGTTTTAATGTAGGCTAAAACTGTGTACTGTATCTTTTAAGTATTTAGTTTTAATTTTATTTTAGCACTATGACACATGCTGTACCAGGCATAAACTATATGGTACCAGGTTCTTTTGTTGGGGGCTGACAAACCGGTTCTGGGTTGGCTAGGGGTAGTTAAATGTGTGATTGCAAGATGTAAATGTCCTGGTTAGATTAACCCTTTTTGCCCTACTGGCAGCAGTAGTTGCCAAAATGTATCACTGTCATTTTTTACTCACAATCAGGTCAGAGACTTGCTCTCCTTGATGCTGTGTCCATTTTGGTACCCCAAAAAAATTGTATTCTGTTGTTTCTATGTTTTCCATATGCATTGTGTGAGGTACTAGAGAAGTTTTTAACAGCAGTGAGTTCCAGGCATGGTAAAACAGTGTGGAATTACGAGAACCTTCTCTACTACCAAGTTAACAACACCCTAAACAATCACGTTTTGCCAGTGGAATGATGCCAACATGGCGGAGACGGTGATATCGAGGGGATGGGCTCTGTACCATGACGACAATTCCTCACTCTCAGTAGGTTTAGGCTGCAATATTTATGGTTTTAAATGCACAGCTCACTGTCCAAAGGTTCTCAACATTAGACAGTGGTTAGAAGGCGTGTGTTAAGGGTATTGGCTATTTTAACAATGTGGTGTCCCTATCCAAATAGAATTAAATATAAAAATAAATAAAACAACCATGCTTTTTAAGCAAATGCACTCTATTGAACAACTGATCACCAGTGTGTCCACCTCTGTAAAAACAGGAGTTTTGGAAATGTACTGATCTGGACCATGCAGGTTTCTGTTAACACAACGCCAAGTTGTTAAGATCCATAATTCAAGAGTGAGAAAGTTATTCTTAATTGGAAAGCATTTATGTAAAGTGCCATTCTGAAAATAACACTGAATGCAACTCCTTTTAGCATGATTTGCTTCCCATGTGTAAGTTGCTGATAACAGTCTCATTGCTCTAGCTATCCATAGCCTATTAAGACTAGCAAAATAAGAATCCTTGCTTGAGAAAACTATCATGGAGCTAATAATTACCAATATTCAATTTTCAAATATATTTTGACAGATAAGACTGAAGTCTGTTTATGAAGCACATTAAGTCAAAGAAATTGGAATCACAGTATATTAGCACAAAAATGTAATCTGCCATGAAAGGCAGTAAAGGTCCATTACTTGGGCTTGTTTTGAAGCAAAGGTCTGCAGCACCTTATAGTTGGTAAGTCAAACTAGAACTCCCGTGCAAGCTAAAGTACTCTAGAGTCAGTACTTTGGAACCTGTGCAGGCAATTAACCCAAATACAACAATATAATTTACAATATGAAAAATCTAGATGTTGCAATGGTTCCATTTTAGTGGAGACCTAAATCTGGCTGAAATGCTGTGGTTAGATCTAAAAAAGGTCGTGCATAATTAGATATCTACAAAAAAATCGATTAATCAAAGCAAATTCTGTAAAGAACAGTTAGTTGAAATTACTTAACAACATAAGAGTTTAATAACTTAATACAGAAAATGACTACTTCAAGGTAATGATGTTTCAATACCTGTAAAACCAAGAGTTGTACTTTATTTTGATCATGTTTCTGTGATAAATTATATAGAGCAATTCATCGCATATTGTGAGTTGTTACATTTTGTCAATATGCAAAAACAGTATATAAAAATGTAACAAAAGGGTTGGCAGCTTTTATTGTTGCCTTAAATCCTCACGGAAACCCTTGGACATAATGTATCATTCATTTTTGTGCTGATCTATATCTACATCTTGCTTGGTGAGGAAAAATAACAATAAATGCTATGTATATATACAAGGATGACACCAGATATAAAATTAGGACTATCACCCAGTAGACATATTTTTCCCAACTCCCTTGTGGGAGTGGTAATGTCACATTCTGCAGCATTTTTTAAGTTACTGTTGCAGTTAGATTGGTTCAAGTAAAAAAAAATGCTTTTCTCTTGGGTTGTTGAAATCATGGAGTAGGTCAAAATATGCATCATTGTTAACCCTGTGGTCAAAGTCACACTTTGACCTTCTGCAGAAAACTTCTTTTTCCAATTACAGTACATGTCCTTTTACAGTGACATGTCCAGCGGAGGAATGAGGAATACTCAATATACAGTGGTATACTTAGGTCTCCTAAGTAAGTTATTGTATGGTAAGCTGGGATAAAACAAAATTATATATATATATCTATTTAAAAGGTTTACATAAAAATTTACTAAGATATTTTTTATTGGATTTACTGGGCAGCTTGAGCACATTTCTGTATTTGTACCGCTCTATTTTATTAGTTCTAATTAGTTTCTTTTTTTGCTGCGTCTTTTTTCTATTACTGACAGGTACAAGTTCAGTTGAGATCTGTTGCCTTAAGGTAATTCTGCTTTCAAGTTTACAATCGTGTGGTTTTCATGCAGCAGCTAGGTAGGAAAAGCGGGTGGACATGGACCATTGGCTTTAAGCCTGGAGAACGTCCTCCCCAGCAGGATTGATCAGCAGAGGAGCGGCAGAACCGTGGATTAGTGCAGCCTGTCAAGGTCTGACGCTGCAGTGACAATTTAATCGCTGAACTGGCTTTCTATCGGAAGAAAAAGATGAGAGGAAGAAAAGCAGGAGAGCAAAGTTAAGAGGCTGAGGTCTTCATTTATGTGATAAAGTTTGTCACATCAGATTCTACTAATACTGCTGTCAATGTCTCTAGGGCCTGGAAGAAAAAAACTACATAAACAGGCTCATGGAGATAAACAAACAGACTCAGGAGCATTCAGCTTATCCTTAGGCGTAAAGCAAGAAGCAAACAATCAATAAAAATCACACCTTTCCCGTAACAGAACACAGAAAAATTCTAGTTTGGGTTTTTGGTTAGTGTTGGTAATTCTTGAGAAAACATGCATAGCTTTTTTACTTGTATTTGCCACTTTACATAATTAAAAAAAACTGCTAAACTGTAAGAATAATTAAAATCATTATTCATTTTTGCTAAAAAGCATCCTGGTGAAACTTTGCAAAAACAAATCTGTGAACTGATAAGAAACTGGATAAAGATTTTGGTGTGACCTAATCAAATTACCAAATGAACTGTTATCAAGATGCTATTTGCTGATCTTAAACAGGCTGCTAATGCTTAAAAACTCCACCCATGTGACTGAATTATAATAATTCTATAAAGAGTTGATGACCAAAATTCCTCCGTAGCAATGTAAGAAAAACCTTTTTTGCAGTTATTGCAAATGCTTAAAAAGCTAAAGGTGACAGCTTGAAACACAACCATTTGCTTTTAAAAGCAAATACTTTTTTACATATGGACAAGTTGGTTCGGAAAGTTTTTGTCCCTTAATATTAGATCATTAGTCCTATTTACTCAAATAATATTCATCTAAACATAGGATTTGAGCAAGTGTGACAACAAAGTAAAAACTCAAAAAATCTAGAATGTGACAAATACTTTATAACAGCACCATGAACACTGATTCATTATTTTAGCTGTTAAAAGATGTTCCTAAAAGTTATTGATTTCCACAGATGAAGTCTGAGGGAAAAAATCATAAAGAAAAATCAATCCTCCAATATTTCCTTGTACTGTATGTTGGCATAGGTTTAGATGAACCAATCAAATGTGCAAATCTCATCATGGATTATTCACAACAGCAGTTAGGGATACCATTAAATGGTGTGGTGGTTGTTTTGATGTTTGATCAATGTGAGTTGATGGGTAAAATATGATGCAAAATACAGAACATTTGATGTATACCAGCAGAGCAGGCTCATGATAAGTGAGTCAACAACTATTTGTTCACCTTCTGGTACCAAACTAATGAGGGAAGAAGTTACCATGGTGATGGTAGACATGATCTGCTGTTGCTTGCCAGGCTTTTAATGCAAGCACAAAGACACACAAGGGTTGTGATTTAATCTAAGCTGTGAAGAAAAAGTGAAGCCATTAAAATGGTTCTAATTTTCAAAGGAGTGGCAGTACATAAAGACATGGGCAAGTCTGACCTGTTCCTCTGTAATTATCATTATAAATAGCATCAACCTTTTTTCTTTTTAACTGTTCTCTGCCTGTCAGCGTAATTTCACTTTCATTTGACACTAACTGTACCTATAATTATTCTAACACTTTTCATTTGATCAAAAGTCAACACTCATTACAGCAGGATTACCAAATGTGTATTTTTAACATTCTGAAGGAGAACATTTTAGATCGTTTTTAAAGCTGTTCCACAATTCGGGCCATTAAATCTTTAACATTTATAATTTCCACAAATTAGAAAAAAAAGTTAAGTTGGTAAATTGTCACCATTGAAATTATCCATTAAAATGCTAAATGCTTTCTGTTTAATTTCTTTTTCTCTACTGGCATTACATCTTTCCCATTTTCTCAAATACCATTATGAGTTTGCATACAATAGTAGATAATATTATTCTAAAGTCATTAGATTTAAATTATTGAATATACAGTACAGAGTTTTGGACACACCTTCTCATTCAACTCAGTTTCCTTTCTTTTCATGACTATTGACATTTTAGATTCACACTGAAGGCATCAAAACTATGAATTTACACATATGGAATTATGTAGTACTTTTAAAAAAAAGTGTTAAATAACCTGGCCTCCAAAGTCACCGGACCTGAACCTAATCGAGATGAATTGGGGTGAGCTGAACCGCAGAGTGAAGGAAAAAGGGCCAACAATACTAAGCATCTGTGGGAACTCCTTCAAGACTGTACAAAAACCATTGCAGGTTACTACCTCTTGAAGTTCAAGAGAATGCAAAGCAGTAATCAGAGCAAAGAGTGGATATTTTGAGGAATCTAAAATATAACACATGTATACAGTTATTTCACCCTTTTTGTTTAAGTATATACAGTAATTCCATACATCATGTGTTCATTCATAGTTTTGATGCCCTTAATTGAGAATCTACAATGTAGTCATGAACATAAAGGAAAGCATTGAATGAAAAGGTGTGTCCAAACTTTTGGTCTGTACTCTAATTGCAAACAACAATTTCTGTATTTTCTCATAGTGTTTTTGGGAGATGTTAGCAACATCAAGTAGTCTCAGGATAAGAGCAAACTTGCAGCACCTTGCATCATCTGACAACACAAGGCAGCTACTGTTTACTGTTGTTGATACAATGCTCATGCAAGTCAGGAAACATTGTCTTTAAAAAATTCTGTCATCTGATATTTGCAAGTGATGTTTATTTTGCACTTTAAATTTTTGTTTTGTGGTCATTAATATCCTTTTTTTAACAAATTCACCGTTATTTGTTTTAACAAGCAGAGAACAAAATAAAACCTGTCTTCCAATTGATTGCATTTTTTTGGGAGGTAGTAGTATCGGCACTGGTACACGATATTGGCAAGTATCCAAGTATCGGTATCGTATCAGTTTGAAGAAAGTGGTATTGTTGCAATTCTAACATCCACACCAAACAAGATAACGTAAGTGGCTTACTGATGTTGCTAATGGTGTATGTAAAATAAAAAATCCATAGGTAGAATCCACATGAACAAACAATAAAAGAAGATTAAAAAAATTGGTAGCAGATGCAAATTTTTTGTTGGGATTTTATTTACTTCACATATAATATGTACAGAGTGGCCTGCATATGTATTCAGGACCCCTCTCTCCGTGGAGTCACTTTTCTGCAGTTACACCTGAAAATATTTTAGGTTATGTCTCTGCCAGCATTTTATTGATAGAAACTAAAGATTTGACCTATTCATAACTCAATCTGAGAATGGATGGAGAGCAATGGAACAGTAATTTTCAGCTATTACAACACATAAATATCTCTCTTTTTAATTACACAGGAATGAGACATATCGGAGCGAAATAAATTATTTGGAGATTTGACACAAATCGGCCCTTACATCTCTGCATTTACAATGTAATTGAACATTTTCTGTTTCATGGCACAATATCTGGAGACTCATGCATAAAATATGCCTACTAATTCAAATGACGCTTGTTCTTTATTTCTAGACTGTTATAATGCAAACAGTAGTGCTGGACAATGTAGATTTTTTTTTTCTTTATTCAAAAGGAGGATTTTATTAAAAGTTTCATAGAGCCTCATTCTCCAGTTTCTCATATATTTCATTCTCTCAAGCCTCAACAGCCCATATGTTTTGGAGCGCTGGCAGTGTTCCTCGTTACTAATCAAGAAGAGTAAACATCTCTGCAGATTGAATTAAAGGCTCTATTTAACCCTAATTACTAGCGGGCTGAAAATATCATTACCATTTATGCTGTAATTCTGTATGTAGTCATGTTATGATTTCCTAAAGTCAAAATTCTCAAAGTCTTTTGACTTCTTGTCCCTTAAACTTACCAAAGAAACAGATAAAAAATTAAGTTCTTATTTTGGAAAGCCTTATTAGAACTGGCAAATGTAATAGATGGGCAGGAGAAGATGGGAGGGGATACAGAAGGAGGAGAGGGAATGAAACGCTTCATAGCAATTATGATTTCCAATCTGTTCTTAAAATTAAAATAGCTTCTAATTTTCATCTCATATGACTGTGGCTCGCTGGGTAGAATAATTATTTCGTAATCGTATGGTTGTAGGTTTGATTCCAGCTTCTGCCTTTCACATGTAGACATGCCCATGGCCAAGGCAGTTAACTCAAAGCTGTCTATTTAACTCTGTGTCGGTGTATGAATTTGTGTGTGTTTGGGAATGTAAATGGATAAATATGGCTCCGTTACAGAGTGGTCAGAAATAGACCAATAGAAATTATCAAGTGAATTTAGGTTTGGATGTTGGTTTGGCCATTCTAACCCAATAAGATGCTTTTACCTAAATTATTCCAAATCAATGTAAAATGGAGACAAAGATAGTTTCTTCTTATGTTAACTGATATTTAATTCCATGCATGATGCTAAAAACATCGAGTAAACTGATAATGGGACTTATGGTTTTAAATTTGTTATATTTTCTCACCCAAGCTGTGGATTTCTGCAGCTCCTACACTGCTACTGTGAGCAGTGCCTTCCTTGCCCAAGTTAATAGTTTAGGGGGAAATTCATCACTATCAGTTATTTAATGTTACAATATCTTTTTTTTAAATATTTTTTTATCCCACATATCCCCATTATTATCACCCCAGTGTTCCTACCTAAGTACAGTCCTGGGCATTGCCTTCCCTCTGCTGACCGTAGGAGGGCCCTGCACTGAGCTCAAGCCTCCTTCCTACTTGAGGAGTGAACAGGCCCATTTTGTCACCCGAGGGGGTGGGGTTCCCCCAGCTGGACGTAGCGTGTGGAAGGATCACACTATTCCAGCTGGATCCTCTCCAACCCCCCAGGCGCCTCGGTCAGCCAGGAGGGGGCAGTATATAGCCCAGAACTGATACATGTTTTTGTGGGAGTAGCTCACATTAACTACTCAAGGGAACACGGGGAGAACATGCAAACTCCACACAGAAAGGCCCTTTTGCCAACCCCACCCAGGGTGTGGGTGCTGATGATATGGAGGATCAAACACACCTTCAGCACCCACAGCGTCCCCGGCAGGAATCGAACCCAGGACCTTCTAGCTGTGAGGTGAGCTGCGCAACCAGCTGCACCACCGTGCTCCCCAATGTTACAATATCTTATTAAACGCATATAGTGAGTCATGTTGGCATCCGCACTGTACTGTAGTGTAGAAGGACAACTTTTAAAATACTGAGGATTTATTATTTTAAAGATTAAAAATAATTTTCTATGAAAATCATGCACAATCATGCCTTTCTTTTCATTTTTTAAAGATTGGAAAAATAACCAACAGCTTTCAATTATCTCAACATGACTTATTTAGCCTAAGTATTCTTCCTTATTTGGTAAAATATACTGGCAATGAAATTTCTCAAAACAAAAACAAGAGTTCACACTTCAGTCATTGTAGCAATGTTGTTAAACAACATCCAAACAGCAGTGATTTTTGGTTTAAATGATAATAATTCTCCGCTTTAGTGTGTGAACTTCTGTCAGGAAAAAGAAGCAACCTTTCAGCAGAAGTAGCTACAACCCTGTAATCATTCTTTCACACAACAAGCACTCAACTGCACGAAAACTGGCAGACAGTGTCTCCAGGTTAGGTCTCAAAGTTTCTCCTGAGCCTGATATTCAGTCATTCAACTCCCACTAATTATAGCCCAGAGTAGTGATTGTTTCAGGTCTTTAGGGTTTTCTGATGCCATGGCACAGGTGATACATTTCTGTTCACCTCGGTAATATGAAACAAAAAACTGTACCTGAATTAGTTTAAATTTAGAAAACCATAATGTTAAGGTAACAAAATAAAAAAATAATGTTTTTTAGGTAAAATCATTATCTATTTTATGTAGCGGAATAAAAAAAAAAAAATCTGCTTAAATGTTTTGATAAATAATACATTTAGACTGAACGCCAGATCTTTTTTAAAATGTGCTTTTCTTAAAATGTACTCATCTGTCAGAAGACATCTGGGGCCGTATTCACAAAGACTCTTATCTTACCGCTAGGTGTTACTCCTAACTCGCGCTAAAAGGTCTTACGTAGGAGTTGTCGTCTAAAACCTATTCACAAACGCACTAAGAGCTACTTTTACGTAGGAAAAATCCCTAAAAGTACTGTAAGCTAAGAGTGACGTCCCGTTGCTATGGAAAATGTCATTTCCTATGCATGAGTAAATAGACTGACAGCAGTGTGATTGGTTGTTGAATGACACGTGTGAAACCAGGAAATGGAAAACTTCAATATCGATAAAAGCGTAATTATGAACAGCGCAAATAGCAGAAATAATGCATGATGACATCTTTGTCTCGGCCCCGAGACTGACACTTCATACAACTTAAACACAATAGCCTACTTACAGAGAGGGTTTAAAAACGAAAAAACGTTAAATGCATCATATTATGCGACAGACTGCTGTCCTATCCAGGGTGTACCCTGCCTAACTCATGCTGATAGCTGGGATAAGCTCCAGCCCCCCCTCCACGCTAGCCTGAATAGGATGAAAGCAATATAGATAATGGATGGATGGATGCATCATATTAAGGGAGTGACTGCAAGTAGGCTGTAAACAATTAGGCTGTCTAATGAGCACATCAGCCACATCTTAAATAGACCCGCCCACTACCTTGTTAACTGAAAATGAGTGGTGAAAAAAGAACAAGGAAACCTAACTGGTCGCAGGAAGGCAACTACTTCTAGGCCTAAAAGTGGTTTTGAATTACTTTTATCTTAAGAAACTAGGAGTCCTAAATTTAAAAGTGACATGCCCACATTTTTTACTTGTTACTCCTAAATTTGGCAGTTAGGACCTACTTTTAGCCCTAAGATTCTTTGTGAATACGGCCCCTGACCTACATCACTTCCATTAGTTTTCTTTTTCTCTTCTGCTGTTTATCACTCATTTGGAAGATGAAGAAGCAAGCTCTGCTATTTCAGGTAGACGTGCTAATGAGATGGTGTTTTTTATTTAATACCAATCACACAACATCTCACTCAGGAGAACACCTCCTATCGAGAGATATATATTTGAGAGATTTCAGCTCTGAAGTCCATCATAGTGCATTTTGCTGTAAGAAAACATTTGACAAAATCAAATGTGGTAAAAACGCAAACTCAAATAACCTATATTGTTTTTAGATAACATACATATAATCATATCTGCATTGCTAAAAAGTATCCCTTACTGTCTGTAAATTAGTTTACTGTTGAATTATTGATCTACAATAAACTCATACTGCTTTAATTCTAAATCTATTTTTTTATGATATACATCTAAGTGCAACAGCAGCTAAAAGAGTGCTATTCCAAAGTTTTAGGTACCTGCGATCCTCATTTCTGAAACTGTGAAAAGCTAAGTTATTAAAATATGAACTGAATTCTGGAAGGCATAAAATTACAGCTGACACATTTCTTTAATATTTCAAGTAACATATGGTCAGTAACTCCAGCTTTGGCAAGTAAAAAAACTTAAATTTTTTTTCTCCAATGTATCCTGAGGTGTATCCTTAAATTTGATTAGATTGAAGACTGCAGTTGGGTTGCAACTTTTCCTGATTAGTAGTAAAAAAAATTCTTGTAGCATTAAGTTTGAAAAAAAAAGGAAAATAAGAAATTATATACAGTGTTAATTCATAGGTTCGCAAATAATTTTGGTTGTATTAAAGTAAAACAATCTTCATTAACTTTTTGCCAAAGGCATGACAGATACTTACCTCATAATTTGAAAATTATGAATTTAAAATTGTAATCTGAAAAAACAAAAGGTATTTGGTTTCATCATGGTAGAGTAGCACTGAGCAAGTCATTTGTAAAAAAGATGGTAGTCAGGAAAGCAGCACCACCCCGATTTATCTAATCCTTTTACACAATCAACAGAAAAAAAGTTAGTTTGTTAAACCCCAAAAGTACAAAAAATATTTTGTCACCTTGAGGCAAATATAGACTTCAAAAGAAGAGAGAGATTTTTCTCTCTTTCCCAGAACTGCATAAACAAAATGACATCAACAAAACAAACTCAGCCATTAGTTGGGGGTCCTTATAGCTTGTTCTTGATTCATAATGTGTGCAGAATTGTTCCTTGTGTGGTGTCATAGACATATACAGTACATTTCCTGGGAATACAGCACTTTAGTTCTTCTGATGTACTTAAGTCAAAGACAAATTTTTCTGTTTAAGTGGTGTGTACGGGCGTATAGTGTGCTGCATAGAAACACAGCAAGTTACAGGAAGCTAGGCTAGCTTGGAAATGTAATCTTTGAAACAAAATGTTTTTTAAAGACAGGAAAGACAAGCTATTTTTCATAATTCTTCTTGAAAACAACAGTATTCTGTGAATTTACAGTTACATGTGACAAAAACATAAAAAACAACCTAAATAGGGTTTAAAAACTCATTTATCTTCATGACATTAAGTTTGATAAATTATTTTACCCGCTATACTTTTTTGTATATGCACTCATAATTAATTAATGAACAAATTGCCTCAGAGACATTGTAATTTACTCTTGACAAGCATTTTGTTTAAACTTGATAACAGCAAGTCTCACCATGGTTGCTGTCTAATTCTCTCCGCAGTCTAGCTGGAAAAGAACAGTTAAGCAGTTGAGACTTTTGAATGATGTGCTTCATTATTTTTAGCACGATTGAAAATTACAGTAAATAGTCATCAGCTGGAAATTGGAACATTTTCACAAAGCTCTTCGGGAAAGGAGACCCTTGAAATTCCCATGATATAGTTTTACGATTTATGGTGCTGTTTATGAAACAGGCAACCACTTTAGCAGGTAATTATTGTACTATGTCTGGTAGTTTTCAACACAGCTGTTTTCAAGAGCTTTGCTTGAATATTTGCAATTATTAGCCCCCATGATAAATTTCTCAAGCAAGGATTCATATTTTGCTAGTCTTAATGGGCTATGAATAGCTTGAGCAATGAGACTGTTATCAGCAACTTACACATGGGAAGTAAATCATGCTAAAATGAGTTGCATTCAGTGTTATTTTCAAATTTATTCAGAGTCCTCTCTTAAGGCTTTCCTCCTTTGTGGCTACAACTTCTAGACTCTGATCTGTTTCACCTCATTTTCCCCACTAACATTACTGTTAACTGCCTCATCAGCTCTCTAAAAGCACCTCTCTTTCTCTTTATAGGTTTCTACTCCTTTGCTGAAATCAATTATTTTCATTTTCAGAGTGCTACGAATATGTTTTGACAAGCCCAAGATTGCTAAGCAGGGTGTGAAGAATCTAAAATTTACATCACCTAGCCTCTAAACTTGTGCTACAGGTATTGAAAGCTAATTAAAGTCTGTGACATCAAGGGAACGCTCTGCTTTAAGACTGGATGGATATCAGCTCATCCTTTAATGGGATGATTTTATCCAACTTATTGAATTTTATCTATGACTAAACATTTCACCTTCTCTCAGAGACATAATGTACTAGGTCGATCCAGAAATTAAAATATTAATAGGTTATAATTTTTTCTTTAAAATGTTTTTTTTTTTATTTTAGCAATGACTTTTATACTAAAGTTAAATAAAGAAAAAAAAAACATATTTTGCAAATGGAGGCCTCCATTCTTTTGAGTCGTCCGAAACATTCTGACTCTTTGGGTAAAAGAAAAGAAAGAAAACAAAGTACAATAAAAGAGACTTCTTCCAAGAGCTCCTCTTTCAACTCTTTCATTAAAATGCATCACAGATTAAAGGGGTCATATCTGACAACATCTATTTCAAGGTTAAGACATGAGAGGAGAGACATTCCATAAAATTGCAATCATTATTAACGCTTTTGTCAGATCAAAGCAAGGACAAGGGGCACATCATACTTGTAACCAGTGTGCCTTTTGCATAGAAATCCTTTAATGCCTTGGGTTCTACAAATCAAAGAATTGGGCTCATGATAGATGTGGTTTTTAGTAATTTGGGTGCATTTCCAAAGCAATTTACAGTTTAAATAGTTTTGTTTGCATAGGGAGACAATCAAACCCGAAATAAAAACACACCAAGACATGACATGACTGAAAGTTACCTATTTTAACTTTTTCTGAGGTGTTAAAAAAACTAAAATAAGAGTGAGAACAAAAGGTTTAAGAAGATTCAAGAAAAAAAAAATTCTTTACGACATGTTGAGAAATGTCTGTTGTTCATTCATCCGGATAGAGAGCAACCCTTAGAGAAGATAACAGTATGGCTGCATGGAATAGACTAAAAAGTACAACAAATTTAAATAAAGGTCTAGTACCACAAAACATGACAACAATCCCAATTATAATGTCAGTTATATGGTCCTGACATCATCAATCAAAGATTATCATCAACAAGATAAGTATCACTTTTAAAAGCAATATTTCTTTTACCCAGATTATAATAAACAATACAGATATTATCCATCCCTATTCCTAGAAATAAATAGCAATATGTTCTCTTCTCAGATTGAAGTCCTTAAACAGAAATATGAAAACAACCAAAATCAGTATTCACAGATCAAAGTTGAACTCAAGTTGGAATTCATCCAAAAAAGTTCTAATCAGTGCATATCCCGAGCCAGGGTTATTAAATGGAAAAGAAAAGAAGGAAACTATGGAATGAAAAATGTCCTCACATCTCACTTGTTGACTTAGAAACACAAATCTAACTTACCTGCAATGTCTGTGAACTCCAGCCACAGTTTCAATGATGGAGCATTCTCCTTCATTCAGGCAGAAGGCAAGGTCCTTATCCTCCACACACGGTTTAAAGACCTCTGAACGTACACTTGGAAGTGTTGGGGCAAGTGCTGATGGGACAAAGAATGAGAAAAATTATTAGAGTTGGAAAGAAACCATCTTCTTTTTTCCCTTCTTGTGCCTCTGGAATCATGGCTAGTGGCAGAGAGGCATTACATTTATTTAACAAATTATAGCATTTCTTCAAGTGCACTAAAATGGTGACTCTCTTAAGACTGGAGGAGACATTTATTCATGTCTGATTTATGAAACTGTGTGGGCTAAACATCGAAAGCTTGGGGGTCATTTTATGTAGTAGGAACCTATTAATACCACTATTCTCAGCTTGACTGTCTCTGTGTCTGATTAGATAGGAAGGAAAATGGTGCCACTTTAAAATGCTCTAATTTGTTTTGCTGTTCTCCTGTTGTGTCCATTATTTTCATGTAAATTACAGCATCTATATGCTTTATTCTTGGTTTGCTCTATTTTCAAATAATACATTTCAAAATGAAATGTGTTCATTGCTCATTGACACTGTTGATTTTGATATTGAAATGACTGGAGAGCTGGGTTGGATTATTTTGCATTACTTGGCTGGTTGAATCTTACTTAAAGAACTGATATTTCTCTGTGTCAAAATGCAATTTTTCATCAGAACAGATAGACGTCTAGTCCCCCCAGGCTCCATCCTGTGGTCTCCCCTATTTAATATCCACAGCAGGGATGCCCAAAGTGGAGCCAGCGCGAAGAAGTTGGGCACACAAGGTATTTAATTTGGCCCACCGGGTAATGCCCTAAATCTTATATTAAAAAAACTACTTTTACTAAACAGTAAACTTAATTTGCCTCATTATTATTCTCCAAGTGCTGACACGACTTTTGAAAAATGGTCCTAATGGATATATATTCTGCCCACCAGACTGGATCAAACGACCTGTAAATTGTCATCACCACGCTGGCTGCTAGCTTAAGCAGCTATTATCAACATGGAGCGGCATCGTCGGTGGCACACAGACATTTAAAAAATGCTGAGAAGGACATTTTATTTTCACTGACATCCTTAATAAATCAATCAAATAGTGAAGTTTAAATATGTGTTCTAAATTGCTATATATGACTTATTTGTCATATTGTGTTTAATGTGATTTACACAGAAATGAAGGTTAAATAACTGATAAATAGTACTTCACTTAAATAGTAGTATTTGAATTTTGTGTAAAAAATAGTTACCATGCAGACCATAATCAGTTTCACATTACAATATCACCAAGTGACTTTGAACCCATCTTAGCCCGAAGTGAATGAGTTGAGCAAATCAATGCATGGATCTCCCATAATTTTCTCTAGCTGAACCAGAACCAGAAAAGTAGAGCACATTACCCCAGTTCTAAAGTCCTTACATTGGCTCTATTTAGCTCAGAGTATACACTCTACAATAATTTTACTAGTTTATAAATCACCGAATGGCTAAGCACCAGAGTATGTTGAAGACCTGCTGTATTTTACCAACCCCCCAGATCACTCAGGTCTTCCAACCAAACATGGAGATGTAACTTTCATTTTCTATGCTTCTCTCACCTGGAACAAACTTCCAGACCACTGCAAAGCTGATTTCCTTTTAATCAAACCCCACTGTTTAGACCATATTTGTGATATGTTTACACATGTCTTTATTGTTGTGTTTTATGTTTTTATTTATTTTTATCCACCAATGATTTAAAGCACCTTGAATTACCTTGTTGTTAAAAGCGTGCTGTAAAAATAAAGTTGCGTTGCCTTGCTTCAGCCTGCATACTTCCAAGGAAAGAAGTAGACAAAAGATAAGCCAGCTGATTTGTCTGATTTTCTGCTTCCAGCCTGACGCTATACTGCTCCCACATGATAAGCATGGCTGCCACGAGCAAGCACTGCAATGCAGGGTTCTCCACCCAGTGAAATATGCACAGCTGTAAGCCAAGTTATCATAGCTACATAAATATTCTGTGTGAGACTGCACAATAATGAGTGTGAATAAAAAAACAAACTACAAAGTGACGCTCATGTATACCCCCCACACACACACATAAACACACACATCCACAGATGCACAAAAATGATCACTTTCTAGCACTTTTTGCACCACATAACCAAGCATCGAAAATCAGATTGACTGGTATTAAGCCCAATGCCATGCCAGTACAATTGGATTACACACAAACTCTCACATCATCCATTTATTTTGTGCACCCGGTCACACCTTTCCAAATACACTTTTATTCGCATGTCATAATCTGGTCATTGTCTTTCATTTTGGGTGAATCTGCCACATATTTCATGCCTGATCTGCTTTGCATTGCTCTCTCGCTGGAAAATGGCCTTTTTTATTTTAGCTGAGAATTTTGTGACCAACTGTATGAGGAGACATGGAGGGAAAACTGTTTGTTTTGACTTGACATCCAGCTCAATTTATGTTTTGTTTATAGCTATTGATCTGTAAATCTAGGGCTTCTTGATGTAAGACCTAAAAGATGATGAGAGATCAGAAGGAACACAGAAAGAGATATATGTTGGTCTTGGGGGCAACCAAAACACCACTGTGACAGATGTAAAACTAAAAGATAAAATCATGGTTTCAGAGCATTTTTCATTTACAGAATTCCAGACATTTTACAGTATTTCACGAGCTCTTTTAAAATACAAAGTTCACTATTAATTTATGGCCTACATTGCTACCGTTTCTATAAAGAGAGAAAAAAAAAGGATGAAACTAGAAGGGAGAAATCAATCAAGCAAGCAAGAAAGAAAGAAACAAAGAAAGAAAGAAAGAAACAAACAAACAAACAAAACATTGCAAAGCTAAATTGAACATTAATGTTCACTTTGTAGAATGCAAAAGAAAGTGAAAAAAACACATTTAGAGCATTGAAAGGTAACATGTTTATATGCCACATGTTTAGCTTGTGTCTGAAAAAAGAAATAAATAAATATATTCAAGCTTTCACTTGCTCACCAGATTGCACACTGTAATATTAATTCCACATATTCCCAGTGTGGGATGTTCGAAAGGTTAGCTATTCCAAGTGGCAACTTTATTAATAGAAAATAGAGCACAATGGACCCAGTGGTGAGCACGTCCCTCACAATAATTGTCATGGCCTTCAAAACACCCTTGTATATATCACTTAAGAAGCAGCAATGACTAGTGGTGCGTGAGGGAAACAACACAACATATATTCATTCTGAGCATAAAGTTTAAAGCCTAATGTTTTCTGACAAAAATGGATTTGTACTTCAAGGATAAGTGGAAGAACATGGATGGATTGATAAACTTTGGTCCACTGACATCAGGGCAGGCAAGGTCATGAAGAGGATCTTCTGTTCTAAACCCCCTCAAAAACTTTATAAAAATTCAACCTTATCCAAATTGAACTGCAATGCTGGAGCAGAGAGCCTCTCCTGATCAAAATTACATGTATGAAGTTTTAGAAATACAGCAACCATTCCTGTGTTGCATGTTGTTGACAGAGCAGAAAGGGGAAGCTTAGAACAAGGTCATGGAGAACCTGATAACACAGCACTTTAGGAATCTCTGATGTTATATGATAGGTCCATTTTTTTCTCCAAGTAAAGGGAGCCCAGCCGCAACAGCATTTTTACGTTCTCTCTTTTCTTTTTACATTCTCTCTTTTCTCTTTTTATTCCAAGGAAAACAGATGCTGCACCAATGCTCATGTAAAAACAAACAAAAAAATATTAAATCATAACTTGGAAAAGTGAATGTTTGCTCTAATGTGGTTACATGGTACAAAACAGAACAATTAACAAAAGAGCAACAAAATCAACGCATTTTAGGAAGTAAAAATACTTAAACAGTGCCTGGTTTCAGAGAGCACCAAATAATTCATGCAAAATTTAAAGTAGGGCTGAACGATTTTGGAAAATAATCTAATTGCAATTTTTTTTCTTTAATATCGCGATTGCGATTTAATGTGCAATTATTTTTGTGGGGCTTTTGTCATGCATTTTTTAATCAATGCAATCAAAAATATTGTGTATTATAAACAGATTTTTATACATAATTTATTCTATTCCATAAGATTATTTACTTATTTTAAGACAAACAACTGGTGGCGGTCAGTTTAGCCGTGCAACTCTCATCTATGGTGGTGTGAAGTTTTTAGGTGTTGATAACTGATAAAGACGGGTTCTGCATAATAGCTGGCGTTACGCAGCATCAACGTTTTCATAGCAGATATAATTTCTCACAACTGATGTACTGTTCCTCTTTGGTACCAACTATTGTGTAGTGTTGGATTCTGTTCATCTTTTGGTCATTTTATAACTGGTTAAAGTACAGCGTTTCCTTCTCTCCCTGCGTTGTTTGCAAGTCACGTGACTTTAGCAGATATGTTTACATCAAGTTAAATCGCAGCCTTTGCGATTAGGAAATCGCATTTTACCAAATCGCGATTTAATTGCATATGCAATTAATCGTTCAGCCCTAATTTAAAGTACACACAAAAGTATTAATAAACCAAGATAGGTAAGGCTTATAAATGTACGTATTTGACAGATCTGAGTGATGAAATCGGATATAAAACCTAAAAACATCATAAAATGAAAGATATCATTACAATATCCATCCAAGCAAAAAAATTATACTCTGATACTTTGTTGAAATACCCTCTAGCTTTGGTTACAATTAAAAAATTGCCGCTCTGTCCCAACATTAGTTTTACTGTCAGATTTGACTTAATTTCTCACCAAGATCTTGTATTGATAATGTGAGAGCAGACCAGTGTTCAAATTCTGGCACATCATATCACAATTATTCTCAATGGGCTTGAAATCTGGACTATGGCCCTGTGCATATTTTGTTGTTATCCTGGAATAATCCCAATCCAGTAGAGAAAAATGTAATGATAGGATAATATTATTTAGTATATTTGTCAACCGACCTCTTTTGTTTTAGGTTTCATAATGCGGCTGAACCCAGACGTCACCAACTGCAACAACTCTAGATTGTAGCACCACCCTGTCAGGTTTACATGGTAAGCAGTAGGCATAATGGGTTCCTCACTTCATGGTCTTTTTTTCTCACCCTGATGCACCCTGGGGTTTGGGTTGTGTGAAGTTAGCTTGACCTCCCCATTTCTCCTATGCGTGGGATTTTGCAGGATACTCTGGTTTCCTCCCACAATCCCCAAAAATATCCATGTTAGGTTATTTGAAGCCTCTAAATCGTGCGTGTGTGTGAATGTTTGTCTTGTGTCTCTGTGTCGGCCCTGAGATGGATTGTTGACCTCACTAGGTTGTAGCCTGCCTGTTGGCTGCCTGAAGAGAGCACAACCTGGGTTCTAAGAAAAATGTAAGAATGGAAAATATGATTTTGCAATATAGTTTGGGTTCATAAAAATAAGTTTTCTTAAAAATTTGTTGGATTTTTACAAATCCAAATTTTCAAAGTGCTTTCTGCTCTCCCTTTTCCCTGCAGTGTGCTGTAAAACTATAATTTTTACATCGGGCATATACATAGGCAATACATGCTGTTATTGATTCAACCACCTTGGAAACAAATTCTGCCTTCCAACACCCTCGCAGTGTTCTCCTGTAACATTCTAGTTTCACAAAACTTTGCGTTTTCTTTTTATGTAGTTATTTTATTTATTTTTTTTTGCTACCAATTTTATTGACTTTTAAAATCCACCAACAATTATTTAACACTTAATATGCACCCTGCTTACTCAGGAAAAACGGAAGAAAACCTTTTTACCTGATATTCTCCAAAATAAAAATTCTACTGTTTCTTGTCAAGGTCTGCAAACAAACAGTTTGGACTGAATGACTTAAAAGAAAAAAAAATCTGCAAAAAACCTGCTGACACCTTCAAGGATTTACCTCTCCTCTTTTAGCACTGTTGACTGGGTTCAACCTAGTCATCTTTAGATATATTTGTCCTTGAGCAATACCAGCTGTCAATTTGTTGTGGGTTTCCATTTCATCACTGTGACAGCAATGAAATGGTGCAACAAAAAAACACACACAAAAAAACCTGCAGCATAAGAAGCACTGCTCATTCAAATGAGCACCTGTCAAACTGGGGCAATTTGAGAACAAGGGAATTATTAAATTGTCCACCATCAGAAAAAGGGTACATTTTGTGTAGCAATTATATTTTTATATGGTAAATGGCATATGGCCTGTATTTGTATAGCGCTTTACTTAGTCCCTACGGACCCTGAAGCGCTTTATACTACAGTCAGTTACCCATTAACATGAAAATATATTTTTATTTATTGGTCTTTTTACATTTAAGGACCTACAATGAATGAATGAATACGGATGAAATAACTTCCCTATCTTATTTCCAATGGAAAACCAATAGTTATTTTCAAGCTCTTTAAATTAAGTTTGTTGGCTCTCTGGTATAAAGATGAGTGATAAAGCTGGCTAATTACAACTAACTAGCACCTTTCTATTAAAACATTTATACCTGACTTTTACTTTTTTATTATTATTTTAGAACAAAACCCTCACAATCCCCAGCTATTGATTCTCATGAAAAATTCAAGATGGAAGGTTTGTCTAACAAGGACTGTTAAACATCACTTCTTTTTTACCCTTAACCACTTATAGCTGGTCTGCTATCAAAAAACTCTGTGTTTGATTCTTGGCAGGTCTTTTAAGTCAGGTAAGCACATATCAAGAAAAGCTTTTGCAAACACAGAACCATTTTAAAAGTGAAACCTCACACCTTAAAGATCTTGAGACTCTATCCTCTACATTATCACCTCTTTTATTAGAAAAATGCCCTGCTCTCTATATCGAAGCACCTTGTATTACATAGTTTACAAACAGTTAAAACAAACAGTAGGTTGTTGAATATGAAGATTATTTGCACATTCTCATTTTCAGCAGTCTCTTTTGCTCTGACAAAACAAAGTTTCAAAAAGCCGCACTACGTTTGCATGTTTCCGATTGTATTTCAATTTATCATCAGAACTCCAAGTCGCCCTAATCTTTACCTCCCCCAAAGATTCTCTACCAGATTTGAGTCATGGCTCTGGCTTGATCACTCTAAAACAATAAATGTAGTTCCAGTCAGAAAAGACATACATAAAACAGTGCATATCACCCTAAACACACCATCCTCACAGTGAAACATGGTAGAAGCAGTTTCCCCAGGGGTTGTTTTCGTCAACAGGAACAGAAGAACTTATTAGGGTTACAGTGATACATTGGAGCTGGGTTAAGACTTTGTGCTTATTTCAGGAAACAACTGCCTTACTGCTGTCTCCTAATGATTTGTTGATGGTCATCTTATGGGCAGTAGGACAGAACTTTGGTTCTTAAACAACGGTACAAGCACCACTACTACTTGGACGGCCTTTAATGGTAATCTCAGGAAATGTTTGCATCAAATATTTATACTGTAAATAAAAAGCTAAACAACTATGATATGTTACTTCTTATACTTGTGATTCGAAAGTGAATACACAATTAAACCTTATTTGAGTCTAGAATATAGTGCTATAATGTAGCTGATTTTTTGTCTTCATCAAAAAAAAAAGAAAATCAGCAAACTAGAAATGTCCAAACCCCATAGTGTTAATATTTGTCAGTGTCAGTATGGTGGAACATGTAAGACTTGATATCTACTTAAAACCACTGCGATAGATTATTTATAGTGTAAAGTGCACACACAGAATGTGCAGTACGAGCGCATGCAGTAAACAGTTGTGTGGGGGTTTTTTTGTCTTCAAAGGCCTTTTTAAAATCTGGCTTAACATTGTAGCATTGGATCTGCAACAAGGTATTCTAAAACTTGTCAGATTTAAAACCAGATGAAGTACTGGAAGATGTGGAGCACACCACCACCCATTTGCCAGTACAATGGTTGATTATCAAGGAGCCTAGGCAAAAGCTGGTGCAGTGTTTTGCTGCCCTAAGTAATTTTTTTGGCAACTTTTTTGAGTGACTAGGTATCAAGAAAAGTCACAAATGTGTATAAATAACAACCACGTTTTTTTTTTTTTGTAACTACCATAAAAAACTATGGGCAAAATTATTGTGTAGCCACCACTTGGCATCATATGGCTAACTGTACATTTCCTTACCCACTTTTGAAATGTTGCTTGCTTACTTTAAGAAAGGCAAGGCAAGGCAAACAATTTTATATGTTTAGCACACTTTCAACACATTGCTATTTAAAGTGCTTTCCATGATTTGGTGGGAAAGTTAAATTAAAGTATGAAAATTAAAAACAGAAAAAAACAATAAAAAACAACATATATTATATCATTTGGTGATTAAAAAAAGTGTGGAATACAATAGAAAAACTTAAAACAGCAACTAAGTGTACAATCGTTTACTCCAAGGTAGGTCTAAAGTTTTTGATTTAAAGCAGCTAAGTGTTTCAGCAGCTTTGCAGTCGTCAGGGAGTTTGTCCCAGATAAAGAGAGTATAGAAACTGAGAGCTGCTTCTCCAAGTTTGGTTTTGATACTAGGGTTGATTAGTAGATTCAATGATTAGTAGACTTTAAACTTCTTAGTGGAGTGGCACCATCTTTTCAAACATATTTATTTGCAACCACTTGTAAATATTTTGCTGTGATCACCAGGCCAGTTTCTCCAAGATCTAGTTTAGAAAATTATATCTGAGCTTTTACTTTGGTCATATTTACGCCATTAATATTCGAATCAACTGTTAAATTACTGTAATATGCATTTGCAAATACAATCTCATGACAGAGTTTATGTAATCCCACCAACTACGTTTCCACATTGAGCAGAATCCATACACAAATGCTCATTTACATACAATTAAGTAAAAATGAAAATGTGTCAACACAACAGCACACTGTAACCAGGGTATTCTTGCCATAGACAACGCAGGAGACAATCCCATTTACAACTGTAGCTGTTTTCCTTCTATGGCTTCCTTCTAATGTGCTCATTAGTGTTCCTGTGCTGAGCCTCATCCCTCCAGAGACGTTGGTTGGGAGAGAACCGGCTGTGTTTACTGCAGCTCACATCAAAGAGCGCCTCAATACGTACAGGGAAAATCCTAAGAGAGCCTGCTGATTGGTTACCCATCATGCTCTGCTGCTTTTTGGACAGAACCATTTTCTGAGATACACAAAATGCACCAAGTATGGAGAATGAACATGCTCAGGCTGTACTCTCTTTCACATGGATTTGAAAATGAGTGGGGCTTGTTTTTTTAGGGAAGTTCTTTTGCCCAGCTTTTTTCTCTGCAGCAGAACTTTAACCTCTGTCACAGGATCAGAAAACTGTAATTATGTTTTTTAGACCAGCATTTAAATTCTAAAAAAAATGTTTACATCAGTTTATTATTACCTGTTACATGGAAATAGATAAAACAGTAAAATACATTGTATTATTCATCACACCAAATCTAGTACTTTAGAAAGCAAGAAACGTGTACCATGTTAAAAATGGCCTTAACGTAGAAACTGTTACCCCACACAATAAAGACTGCTGCAACTATTTCTTAAAGAGAAATCCACATTTTTTAACTCTAATATGAGAGACACTTATTTCACAGAGAAACTTTTTTACAGATAAGGGACTGTTGTTCAGAAGAGCAAGGTTCCAGGCCAGCATGATACTTTCCATTTGATCAGGTTCTGGCATTGCATCTGCTTGATGAGTATGAGAAAAAAGGTCATGATTTTAATTAAAACACACAGTTTCCTGACATTAACCATGCACGCAGTGTTCTAGAGAAGATTAATAACACATTCCTGAAGGTGTCTCTAGTTTCAGGAAAGGTAAGTTTTTTGCTGTTGGTTTTTATAGGCTGAGTGTCACAATCCTGTTTTTCTTTTCCATTTTTGTTTTTTTTCCGTTGAAAAGGATGATAACCTATAATGATGTATGGAAGATCATAAATGGTTTTAACAGATGAAAACCTATGTGACTAAGTAGGCAGCGCACTTGAAGATGGAGGCTGAGAACCAGAGCCATTAGCTAAGCATAGATTTGTTATGCTCTGTGAAGCAACCACACCACTGGCTTTTCCTGAAATTGTCCACCCCCATGGATAACAAGATGGATTGTTTACCGCTGATAGCACAAAGAGCATCTACACTCAACTAACTGTCACAATCATGGGGTGTTTGAGTTTTAGTTTTGATTTGTGTTTATATCATTTTCTTGTTGCTCATTTTTGTATTATATGTCTTGCAATTCTATGTGCTCATATTTGTTGCAATATTAGTTAATTCCTTTGTGTTTATTTTCTTAGTTCATTCTTGTGTTCTGTTATTTCTGTATTTTAATTTATTTATCTTAGATCTGTGCAAGTCTTTTTATCCTAAGTTTGTAGGTACAAATTACAACCTGGGTATGCCACTTTATCTGTACTTTAATCGTAATAACTGTACAGTACTCTGTTTTTGTAACTACATCCATGATGTAAATATTATTTCAGTAAACATCGTGTGTCTTTCTTTTCTGTGTTCTGTTACAACCAAATTTCCCCTTGAAGGACAATCAAAGGATTTTCTATTATATTCTATTCTAGATCCTTTTGAGTGCCTGTTCAGCTTCTTTTGAGTTAAACAATATATCTTCCTTAGTATCCCTACTTTCCCTCTGCCAAAGCTGGACCACATCTCATTTGAATAGTCCTGCTTGTTTCCTCTGTCATTTTGACTTTAACTTTTTTGATTCCGTTTTGTAAAGCGTGCTGTCACTGCGTTTTTTTTACCCTGCCATGCATACCTGTTTTTTAAAGTATCTGTTACAAGAACTTAAGGCCAAGAAAATAGAGTTGATTTTTTTTAGTACGATTATATATGTGAAGTATTCTGGTCACTTTTAAAGGTAGACAATGAAAGATATACAGCACAGACCAAAGTGTTGGACACATCTTCTCATTTAGTGTGTTTCCTTTATTTTCATGACTAGTTACATTGTAGATTCTCACTGAAGGCATCACAACTATGAATGAACACATATGGAATTATATAGTACTTTTTCAAAAATTGTGAAATAACCTGGCCTCCAAAGTCACCGGACCTGAATCAAATCGAGATTATTTGGGGTGAGCTGAACCGCAGAGTGAAGGAAAAAGTACTAAGCATCTCTAGGAACTCCTTCAAGACTGTTGGAAAACCATTTCAGGTGACTACCTCTGGAAGCTCAAGAGAATGCAAAGCAGTAATCAGAGCAAAGGGTGTCTACTTTGTGGAATCTAAAATATATTACATGTATTCAGTTATTTAACCCTTTTTGTTTAAGTACATACAGTAATTCCATACACCATGTGTTCATTCATTGTTTTGTTGCCCTTAACTGAGAATCTACAACGTAGTCATGAAAATAAAGAAAACACATTGAATGAGAAGGTGTGTCCAAACTTTGGGTCTGTACCGTACAGTCCTACAGTGGTCACCAACTCCAGTCGATGGTCAATGAGAACCAGTTATATTGTCCTGCTCCAACAGAACTGCATTTAAGGAATGGCTCATTATGAGGTGTTTTTCACTTGGGGACCTGCTAAGGTGGTAATATACAAGGTGTACCCTACAACACACACAGCACAGTGACTGCTGGAGATAGGCACAAGCCCCATCAGCGACTTTGCTAGGATGACACAGATTAGATAATGGACGGACGGAAGGATATAAAATAATTAACTACGACTCACAGTTTCTAAATCGTACAAATTGCTGGACTTTGAACTTCTTAGATATTAACGAGTGTTATGTAGAAAGCTTTGAGCATTTGTAATGGAAGTCAATTTTTAAAGCATAAAATAGTTGAATACAAAACATTACATTTGTCTTAGTCTATAAAAAAAATGCTTGTGGTGTAGAGAGGTGAGATTTGTCCCAGGGGTATTCTCTTTCTTGGTGGAGCACAATATCTGGAAATAAGAAGATATTCCTATACAGGCTTCAATTGATGGATCTGACAATAATGGGGAATTAATACAGTGATCTAGATCCTGGTAAAGTTAATTACCAGATGTAAAACAGATGAGTCTGATTTACTGTCTGCAGCTGTGGGCTAGAGATAAGCTAGGGATAAGTGTAAGAATCCACCAAAAATAAGAAAAATTCTAAATAATAAAACAATTCCTAACAGATAAAGGCCTTAACACTACAGCAACACAGATTGCAAAACCTAAAGATAGACTAAAATAAACCAGAGCAGAAACAAGCAGCTGAAGTGACTGAAATCAAAATCCTGCAACTCATAGTATTCTGGCATTAAATACCACATTGATGTGCTCTGTTTAGTTTTAGTGATGAACAGAAAAAGGTAAAAGTTGATATATGTGGTTGAATTAAAACCCCCCAAAAATAATTCATATAATTGTATTCTCAACAGTTAAAGCGGTTACGCAAACTAAAGAAAGGGTCACGGACAGTGAATAAATTATATCAATACACAAAACCATATAGTCCAATATATGTTGTCTTAGGTTGTGGGTCTGTTGGGTATCACAAGTCCCACCGTTCTGTGTGTCTCGCATGATCATCAAGACAGAAAGCCTTGGGAGACCCTCTGTCCTTGACATGACACAAACAAATAATGTCTGACCAGGTTACAGGTGGCAAGCGCTGCTAGTAAGTAGGGTTGAAGAACACATGGCCTTGGCCACCACGACAGCTTGATGACAGGCATTTAGAGGGACATTCGTCACAGGTTGTCCTTCACTGCTGGGCAGCTTGTGGTGGCCCTGTGGTCTCTAATCTGGACCTACCTAAAGAAGTCTGCACTTAATTCCTCATATTTTCCACATTAAATATTATAGGAATGACCATTTACAAGAAAATTCATACATCTTTCATCATTAGTAGGTTGTATTCAAAAGCTGAGAGCTTTGTTGTTTTTTTTTATTTTTTATTCACAGTCATTAATCAGAATCAGAATCAGCTTTAAAGCTACTTCAGTCAAGTAATTATGTAATGGCATACTTTTTAGATAACCTGAACAGTATTTCACAGTTTTCACATTATTGCGCCCAAAGCAGAGAGGTTAATAAGGTAGACCCCATAGACATCACACATACAATGAACCTGAAGGGAACCAGTCAAGTCCCTAATGAAGAGTGTTAATTATCTACATTATCTCCTGACCCTGGTTCAGGTGACATTTGATTAATGTATGAATGATGACTGTACATACAGCAAGTCAGAGCCCCTGAAGTCCAGAGTCAGCCCCAACTACCACAAGGCAAACAGTGCAAGCAGATTGTGAAATTTCACTCCACAATCCGTGAAACAGCACAGCTGAGAGACTGCACTCAGAGTCCAAATTGCCTGCTCTGTGCTAGACCAGAAGGCTCAGTTTGTTTGGTGTAAGATGTGCATGACAGCTCTGTTGGAGCGGTGTCTCCACTGTCAGGTATAGCCAGAATGTGCAATAGTATAGGGTGTATAAACATCAGCGGAGCAAAGGATATATGGAAGAGGGTTTCTGAGCTAACTTACATACTAAAAGAAAGAGTTTATCCATAAAATTCTTGTGGAAATGTTGAAATTACACTGGTTCTAATTTCCAACCAACGTCAAAAAAATTACTATTATTTAATTTGCTTGAAAGCCTCCAAGGACAAGAAGGTATTGCCAATGAATGGATTAAGTAAATAAATAAAAACTCAACTAGTTGCAGCTATTGTTAGCCCCCCAAATTATGCATACCCCTGGCAGTTTTAGGTTCAAAGCAAACCATTTTATTTCACCACTTTTTTTTTATTCTGACTAAAACTTAGATTTAGTCTCCCGCTTGCTTGGATCTGACAGAGAATTTTTTCAGAGTTATATATTAGAATGGTGGCAACGAGGCCTTCCCACCTCAAGCACTTGGAAACCCTGAATATTATTTAGAGAATAAACAATTTCTTAATGAGTGTAAAAAATAATCTAAAACGGATTAATTTTTTTGTCAAAGCTGTTTCTTTTACATTTTTCATTTTTATTTATTGTAATTTAAAAAAATATTTTGCTTTATATAGTGCTTCACTGGGAGACCCAAGAAAAATTATTTCAGGCAGTTATTTAGTTAAGAGTGGTCGCTTTCTTTATTTCTTCTTGTCAGGGCGGGGTCAGCAAGATGTAATAAATCAGTTAAATTTGTTTCTTTCATACAGCCAAAGAAACTGGCTTCCTACTAAAATGAATTCAAACATCAGATGATAGATAGGTTAATCAATGTTATGGTGTACTTTTAAAGTGCTTGTGACATTGAATTTTAAAAATAAAACAGAAATAAAAAAATATATACAACTTACTTATTTTGTTTTACCCTGTTCAATTTATAACAATTTTAACAAGTCTTTTCAAAAAACTGACTAGTGAAAAATCAAGCAAATTTATTTTGCCGATATTATAAACTACACTATAATCCTGAAACGTACAATGATCTCAAAGATGTATAATCATTGCCATCAAAATTAGCAACAGAGTCAAGCCAGTTTAAAACTTAAACCACATTCAACTTTTACTGTAGTTATGTGCTTAATGGAATAAAAGATTTTGAGTAAGTGAAATCTTTGTATCAAAAGTTATGAGTAAAGAGACATGACAAAATCGTGATGTCTGGCCGTGTGACTGTGGCTATTGGAGGACGTAGAGGAGTCTCTGACTAAGAAGGGTTGTTTGCCATCATGGATGAGGTGGTAGGAGTTTGTCACATAACCAGTGGGTCCCCAGTTAAAACCACTGCTCTATCTTAGTCAGTTGATGTGTCTTTGGGCAAGATTCTTCTTCTGCTTAACCTGCTGATGATGTTTAGCAGTGCAAATAGTATAGCAGCTTCACTTTTGTCCCTCTGTCGCAGGGCAGCTGTGGCTACAAAGCTGCCTACCACAATCAGTGTTTGTATTACTCAATATGGTATAAAGCCAAGTATATTCTTCTAACTAAAAATGGGTGCTATACAAATGCAGGTTGTATGATTTAGAGTTCAAAATATCAATTAGAGTTTATATAACTATAGCTTTCCAAATTCTTCACACAAAACTGACAAACACATGGTTAGACTAATTAAAGTTCTGGGCATATTTAGTCATTCTAAACGTTTTCTATGAGTATTCTTGTCTTACACTGGAGTCAGTTCTATAAATATGAATCATAACAGTGACTCAATCTGTTTTTAGTCTGCAGAGATTCCTGTAGCAGTTTATGAATGTAATCTGCCAAATGTTATTGACTTCCCTTGTAAGGCCAGGATTAGTAATGAGGTTCATAAGAATATTCAAACACCGACCAATATTAGTAGACACAATTTCTCCTGTGCTAATTTGTCTTCGCAGCCCACATAAGCTGTAATATGGAACCAGACAGATAATTTATCCAGATTCATTTATTGTAATTTGTGGTGTAATTAACATAATGTACCACCAGGAGGGACGAAATTATGTTACTACCTATATTCTCATGAAATGAAACAAACATGCAATTTACTGTGTTGTTTCAAGCGCCCATTATTGCAGCATTTCTTTTGCACATTACATTACATGTTGCTATGTTTCAAAGTAGATTTGTATGTTTATTTAGTAGGATGATTTCAGGAGAGCGAGAGTTACTGCCACACATCACATAAGTTAAACTATTGAGGTTTAATGTATCTGTCAGACCAGCTATGAACATACAGTTGTTCTCTCTGGGGGAAACACATAAAAGCCATCAAGAATGGAATGAGTGTCTCCCTAAATCCAATTGCAAAGTGATGCACTTTATTCTGTTTATCTCTACTTACAAAGCAAATAAGAGAATAAGCAGCGGAAAGACAAATCCGGATGAAACAAATGCATATTTAATCTGGACATTCGCTTAAGTACTTTTGCAGACGCAAATATAATAGATTCATATTTAGATCCTGAGACATGACAAGAAGTTGATGACAGCGGAATTAAAACAATCTAGAGCTTTATTGAAATATACATACCTGTGATGCACTGAATAATTGATCAATATTTAAGTCATCATGTAATAAGCTGTGAAACAAATAAAAAGCATAATGCTAACAGAAACATGCTATGACACATAAAAGTTTGTGCATAAGGAGTATAACTGATCTGATGTATTATACAGTGAAAGCGAAGACATGGTGTTCATACAAAAATATAACTCAACCTTTCTTACCAGTGAGTACCTCAAAGACTAAATCAAATATGGCAGACATAATATGAAGTGAAGCCAACTGAAATGTTGATTTTAAAACTATGTTAGCTAACAGTTTTTCATAGGACTTATATTTTTTTAAAGAAATGTATTAATGTTAGCTGTAGCACTGCTATATAGGAGGACAGAAATAACACAGCAGCTAACAGTGAATTATGTTTCTGCTTATATATCATGTAGTGCCTTAAGAGCAGTGAAGCTAGCTGCTACGGAAAATTAAAAGGGTAAAGGTTTTAAACTTATGAGCCAATGCACGCCTTGACATTTTGTCAAAAAATATTTTATCCGTCAAAAATTTTGGCAGTTGAAGTAAGAACGTTCAACAGTTTTTAAAGTTTATGCCAAAAAGCCTCTGCGTTAGGTTCACTTTTTCAATAGCTTTTTTAAACAAAAAACACACCAAGTGTATAACAGCAGCTTAATGTATTTAGACATCAAAAGGATAGTTGTGTAGGATATTTTCCTTTCATATCTTAAGCCTTTTAGTAGCCTACCAACTTAATACACTATTGCCTCAGCATTGTTGCTGACCATGTCCAACCCTTTAAGGCCACATTGTACAGTCACTATTTTCTGAAGGCTATTTTCCAAAAGACAATCCACTATATCCCAAACCTTTTTTCATTTCAAACCGGTTTTTTGAACATGAAAAGTTAACTGGACCTCAATGGCCTCTCCAGGCACCAGATATCAATCCAATAGGACTGCTCTGGGGTAAAATTAAATTGCTTATAATTTAGTATCCTGTCAGTATAATCAACATATCTTAGGAAAGTCTCTGATTAGTTGTTGAGTGTAAGACAGTTCCAAAGACAAATGGGGGCACAAACTAGTAACAGTAAGGTATACCTAAATAAGTGGAGTTTATGTTACTTGAATGAACTTTCAGGTTCATGTTAAGTGGCACACATACAGTAAGGAAGGTTTTAGGACATTGAGGAAACTTCAACAGGCAACAAGACCATCTTCTTCTAAGGGGTGTGCTAAAGAACTGTGTTGCTTCTAGAGATTTCTTAATTCGCCCTTCTGTTTACTGCCATGAATTGAGTGGTACCAAAACATTTATCCAACAACTTTTTCCAACAATCCAGTTTCTGTGTGGTAATCAAAACTGATCAAAGTAATCACAAAAATACTTAACCATCATATATTTTTTTATATGGTACACTGAAACTCCATTGAGATTAACAATGTTGAAAAGGTCTGGTAAATTCTCAAGAAAAAACAACTGAAGCCGCAAAACATCTGTGCCACTGCCATAGCATTAGGCCATGACTGTACAAATTGTGTGTTCATCAAAATATGTATTTAAATGGAAATCACCTCGTCAACATACCATACAATTTGTAATGAAACTTATCAACAATGCTAAAAAAAAAAATCAAACATGGCATGTTTGGCTTGCCTATTAATGTTCAGTTAACTGTTACCAGACCAATGATAGCACACTCTGTTCTTACTTGGCGGTGCCTGACTCCATCTGCCTCTTTATAAAACGGCTATATTTAATAAGATGGCATAAAAAATTCATCCTGAGGGTTCCTGAGGAATGTGCTGTGCCAGCATAAACTGGCAGAATGACTGAGAGCTGCAGTCAGAGGGGTACCTAATTGTGTCTTCATTTGCTTACTGTAGAATCTTCTCTGACATGATGTCTGAAGTTGAGGATTTTTTTGTGCGTGAGATTGCATAGTCATGTTGTTCAGTTCAATTCAGTTTATTTATATAGCGCCAATTCGTAATAGATGTCATCTCAAGGCACTTTACAAGAAATGCCACTTCAGTTCTATCCATTCCAATCGACTTAAAAGATTTAAGGAACCTCAGCAGATTGCACTGAGTCGTTGACTTGCAGTTGTGTTTGTAGATAATTTTAGAATTAATAGTTTAAGTTTGAATAATTCCTGTCCTTTATGATAATTAATTTGATGATATTTCAATTGGATGTAAAAGGATATCACCAGCAATATGAAAAAGAAAGTTTAAGTCTTGCTTTAACCATACAATCTTTTCTAAAATAATTAAAAAAGATGCAAGCAATTCATCCCCCCGTGGAGATGACAGGAGAAAAGGAACTGTTAAAATCATCTGATCAAGCTAACCAAACCATTGGAAATAATCATGTTTTTAAAACCACAGCAGTCATTTATTTTCTCTCCTTTATCCCTGCCACTCATCCACCCGACAGGAAATCAGAAGTGCAGGATGCAAAAAATATAGGGGAAATCGAGTCAGGAGGGCGGGGGAGGAGTTGAAAAAGATTCACCTATGTGGACCAGAGAGTGGCTTCCTGTCAGTGTAGCTGATTAAAATTCCTGGGGCTGTGAATGCAGGGCGTGATGTACGACGAGCAGGTGGCGTGGGTTTAATATGCATGAGCAGACAGCTCCTGCATCTGCAGATTGGCAGTCACTGAGCTTGCCTGTCCACTCTCTTGGCAGCTCACCGGGCATATGGAACTACTGAGGGCATACATGAACGATATAGAGGGGATGGTCTTCACACCTAGCGAATGAAGTTTTTTTTGTGACTTCTGAGATCAGTGAGATGACTACTAGTACCTTTTGTAGGCTTTGGTTTGTTCAAAGTAGCCAAGATGAAGGAAGAGGAGGGCATTTTCCCCAGTATATTTTATTGATTTTTTTTCTTTTTATAAGTTGCAGGAAACATCAAAAGATCAAGGATTAGAAGTGAGGGGAAAATTTGACTGAGATGTGATTGGGGACTTAGGGTTACTTGAAGGAAAGAAGTTATTTGTTTATCCTACGTTTTATTACATGGTTCAGCCAAGCATAGTTTTATTGCAAGTTTTGAAGCATACAGTTTAGTGCTGAATGATACGGGAAAATTTGCTATTTAAATTTAATTGGGGAGTATTGTAGTGATGAAATTGTAGCAATTTACCTATGCTAATATTCTCTTTATTCCATCATAACAATGTTCCAACCACTTTCTGAGCTTTAGAACTATGCCACTAAGCACTCTACCGGGTATAGCTGTCAAGAGCTTGGAAGCTCCATCCAAATGGCCTAATAGGTTATTGTTGCACAGATTTAATACACAGTACCGATATATAAGATCATGAAACATTGCATCCAATTCATCTTTTGTAAATGCAATTTAGCACATATTGATATAGCAGGGACAAGTGTAATTTGATATATTTTGCAGCTTCAATGAAAACATAACAATGTCATTAAAATTATAAATTTGAAACATTTATCAAACTACCTATGTATACACAATAGTGTGCGATCTATATATGGTTCCAAATTGCTGCTCTGAGAAATTTTAGTCCTACCCATGAAATGTTTATTGTTTAGTGATTTGTTTTCCACCCACTGTCTTCTGACATGTTTGCAGACTCAAGCCTAGTTCATAGTTTATATGCAGAGGTGTGGAGACACAAATCACCATTATTCATTGACACAAGGGCTCTCCCACCAGTACATGAGCACGGATTGAAGAGAGACAATTTTTTCAATTATCCGTTGTATGCCACAGACATGTCTCCGAATGCTCAGCCCAAGATCAGCCCCAGACAATTTAACCAGAATGATGTGCTATGGTTGATGTAATTAGTAGTCGATGCAGCTTTTAGAAACTATATGCTTTATATTGTAAGGGCACTTTAACTAATACGGTCTTTTGGCCAATAGTGGTGAATCCTCAAGAGGCGGGTGGACAAACAAAAACCCACTAATTCTGACAAACTCCAAGGAGTGATTATGAAAGAATGGGTTGCTATCAGTCAGGATTTGGCCCAGAAGTTGATTGAGAGCATGCCCAGTCAAATTGCAGAGGTCCTGAAAAAGAAGGGCCAACATTGCATATACTGACTCTTTGAATAAAAGTCAAGCAATTGTCGATAAAAGCCTTTGAAATATACAGTATGAAGTGCTTGTAATTTCAGTACATCACAGAAACAACTGAAACAAAGATCTAAAAGCAGCTTAGCAGCAAACTTTGTGAAAAGTAATATTTGTGTCAGTCTCAAAACTTTTGGCCACAAAAGTATATATATTTATATATTATTTGACAACTACTTCAAGAACTGTATATACTTTATTTTGTATATGATGCACATTGTTTATTCATTTATTTACTTCTTTTTTTTTTCCCTTTAAAGTGCTATATAAAGTGGGCTTGGCTACAGTGTTCTATGTAGAGGTTTTCTTCCCTTGGTTGTTTCTTTTTTACTTCCTTAATCTTACATCATTCGGCTGTACCATCTGGCAGGAGGAAAAACAATGGAAATGAGCCTTGCCCTTAACTGGGTGCATCTACATTTAAATTGTTGAAAATGTTATTTGTATTTGTAATTGGACAATGTCCCGCCTCAGCAAATTGAATAAATTACATTAAATGAAGCCATTCAGACTGGTGGCGGTATGGCACAGTTTTAGGGCCAGAATTAAGAGTACTGTGTACCCAGCAGTGGTAACTTCCTTAACTTTAAAGACATGCTAGCACTAATCTTTCCATGCTAATTGACAGTAGAGGGATTATGCAATCCAGGGGATGACCAGCCTAAGTGTGCTATTCACCAGCCTCTCTAATGCTAACCAAGTAAATTTTCTCATTCTCATTTGCCAGAGCAAGTTGTTACCATTGTCTGCCTCTTATTTCTCATAACCCTAGCTCCCTGTATAATAAATTAAAGCTTCCTGTAGAAAGGAAGAAGTGACCCCTGGAGGCAGAATGGTCTTAATGCTGGCCCTAACAACGTGCCAAAGTGGCTTTTTGGTGGTATGGAGGACAATTCCCTGGGACCTTTTGGATGTTTTAGTAACATCTGACCATAAAAATCCCCAGCCAACCTGGGAGTGTTTATATTGATGTTTGTATTTTATTTTTTTGCTTGGTCCCCACAGTCACCCGATCCTAATCAAACAGAGTGCATTTGGATGTAGAATCAAAGAGTTGCAATACGAATGCGCAGCTGACCAAAAAAAAAAAGTGTGATGCTGTCACATCAATAAGGACCTAACCACTTGTTCGATTTATACAACAAAAATTTAAGGCAGGTCTAAAGGCATAAAGGAAATCTTATCTGGAATTCAGCAGATGTACTGGCTGGTGAAATTGCAATACCCATTACATGGAAAAAAAATGAAAGAGTAAAAAGTGGTATATTTTATAATGATAGTGCAGGGTTGTTAAATATTGTATTGTGTGGAGGTATGGATACAGCCATCAAACCAAGGGAATATATTATTTCTAAGCTTGAAACTTTATCTGCATAAAAAGGTAATTTCTGTGTGTATCCACACTGATAGGAGGGCTCATTTTGAAATGTCTATTGACACTCAAAAACTGTAAAACATTAACAAGGACAGACTTCTTTAATCATTTTTGTCTGAACACATAAAACGGGACACAAAATCAGGATCAAAATCAACAGAGACATTGTATCACTTTAAAGGATAGCCGTTGGAAGTAACACGTATACAGTTGGAAAATTCCTTGAGTTTTGGCTCCATATTGAAATGACGCTATGCATTACACAGCTCTCGGGGCAGATAAGAGTTGTTCCCCAATACAATTGAATAGATTGACTCTTACTGCATTATTGTGTAGTTAAAAACGATCAGCAACACATAGTTACGATGAAATCTTGGCATCAATTTCAAATATACCTTATGATATGCCCTGTAAGATAATGAATTTCTAGCAAATCATTTTCTTTTGATTTAGGCAAAAAGGTATAGGCATACACGTATGTATATTGGCATGAACAGTAGAATAATGATAATAATGATTTGCATGCTCAAACCTAGTTTCTTTGATGTGAAAAGTTGCACTTTTGAAGACTTCTGTCTGTATTATTTTAAATATGATAAAAACTGTTACACTTTTTCAAAACTATTTCAGTTTGTGTAGGACTAGCAACGGTTTCTAAACATATTCAACACCCTAAAAAAAATACAGCGATAATAAAGAAAAACAATTATAATTCTGTAAGTCCAGATTCTACCTAAACCAACTATTTGGACCATTGTTCTGGTTACTGTTTGAATTTATCTTATTTGTTATACTTAAAGAAACTTGAATCCGTTATATTTTGTATTGTTCTGAGATCCTTTGCACACAGGTAACTATTTTGAGTTTGTTTTTATAATTACTTCTATTTGAAGCTCAATAATTATTTAAAGAGTTTTATTAAAGTGACAGTGTGTAGTTTTTGCAGTACATCTTTGAAAATAGGCATTAAAATATTATGTAATAATAATTACGTGAAGCACATTAATTGCAAAATATTGGCGATATTGTAAAATATGACTTTAAAAATCAGTTTTAAAATACATAGGCACGAGTCCTCTTTTCAGGGGAAAGCCATATTAGACGACGTCTTTACTTCTACAAGAGCCTGGAGAGACAAAGTTCACGAAACACGCCCGCTATTAAAACATTGATTTCCCCTCAAAATGCAAAAAAGTTTAGCCATAAATACATTTTTACCTCTTCGCTAATTCCAAGTGATGAAAGAGAGACTGATGTGCTCCTCATGTTGGTGCAAATAGATTCCCAGGGAATTGAGCGTTTGAAAACAGCACTAGTTGGACCTCCGTTGTTGAGTTTCTTACTCGAAGACACAGATACTGCATGCTTGTGATAATTTATGTATGCACTGCACCCTACTGGCACAAAATGACACACTGTACCTTTAACTTTTCAATTTACATTGCACAAAGTAAGTGTTCAATCAATTAATGTGACGCTAAAAACTATATATGCGCCATGATATCGGCCTTAATAATCTGCCATAGATATCGGCCATCGGCAACCAAATTTGTAAAAAAAAACGGTATCGGCATCTGCCTTTAAAAATCCTATATCCTTTGGCCTCTATAGTAAAGCAGAGGTGGAAAGGAAAAAACGACCAGGAAAACGAATCAGAGGTAATTGGGGATCAGTTGAAGGAAGAAAGTAAAACCAGGGGATAGAAAACAACAGTGGAAGGGAACAAACTGGCAAATAATAAACACTAGAGAGTAATTGAGAATTAAGGAAACTAGAAGGGGTAAAGGATAAGACCAATTTAAGATAACTAATCAAAGATAACAAAACTAAAAAGCACAAAGAACAGAGCATAAGAATACATGAAGAACCTATATTCTATATAAAGAATGAACACATCTTCTTTACATTCTTTGTAATAATGAAACTAAATATAACAAAATTTGTTAAGCAATAATAAAGTACTTGAACATGAAAAAACACAAACCCAAACATCCAAGAATCGTAACAATATCTCTATTCAAATTAGGTTATATTTCAGGCCAATTACAAATTTAGTACTTCAGGCAACTGAACAAATGATAAATGAGATATGCAGGCATTTTCTAATGGTTTCTATATAGTCAAAGGGTTAAATAGAATATCAAAGTATGTTAGTTGAATCAAAAGTACTTTTTGAAATTAATGTTTAAGCAGGTAATATATGCACCTTTCATTAGGCAGACAATTTTGTATTCAAAATGTTTTATAGTGGTCTGATGTAATATTAAAATTTTAAATGTGGAGTTTTTAAAAGCTGTATGCGGAAAAACATCACAAATAACAAGTGTGAAACATCAGTCCATGTGTAATTAAGTTTCACTAAATGGACTTAGTTACTGAAATAGATGAACTATTAAATAATTTTCTATCAGACAGGTCTGTGCATACAGATAAATATGAAGTGAAGGAATAGTCGACAAATACTCTCACTTTGATCTCTAAGCCATGATGAGGAAATAACTTGTTTAAAGCGAATTTCTCCAGGCAGATAACTGATTAACAACACCTGCGATGAATAAATTAGAAACAAATCTGTAAGCACAGCAAAAATAATTGGATTACATTAATGATAAATGGCTTTTATAAACCCACTAGGGGACAACACTTAATCCCATTGATGAATACCTCTTTCTGTTTCATAAACGAAGCAAAAGCCCTGATTAAGTTCTGATTTTCTTTCCCACACTCAGACATAGTCGTGTGCAAGGTCTTTGTAAACTTGTCCCCATTGGCCTACAAAAATTAACTCAGGTAGAGACACATTAAAAGCATCCTCTCCAAGGCCTGGTGCTCCCAATAGATCAGTGGGAACAGGATTACAAGCCACTCAGACTGCTCACTCACAGTAGAGAGATCTCATTCAATCACAGTGATGCATGCAAATGCATGAAACAGTTCTTCCTTGGCCTCCCGCTGGAGCTATAAGCATTGCTTGGCAAGAGTGAGAACATAGACAAAAACAACTCAAAGCTCATACAGCAAGGATTTTATAAGGATTTAGCAAATATAATATGTTGGCAGTGAGAGTTTTTTTTTGGGGGGGGGGGCATTGGGGCAAACTTGCCAGTTTCATTAGCACACATGTACTGACCGGTTATAAACTAAAGCTACCAAATAGGTGTGATAACTACAATATGCCATATCGGTATTGCGAGTGAGCATACTCAAGAAGGCTGCTTGGACCCCCAGTTATGTCTTTTGGACCCCAAACAAGTCCCCGGCTCGACTGTAAACAGTATATGCATGCGTGTGTTTTCGTTAATACGGACCCTATAAAAGCCTCTAAAAGGCTCTTTTTGGCAGACGTTTCAAGCATGCCCAGTACTAATTGTGTTGTGGTTGGCTGTGGAAATAGCAGTTAACCACATTCCAAGGTGGAGAATGCAAAGCGAACCAGTGTATGAATAATACCGACCTTTGTAATGAACCACCATGTATTTTATATCATTTCAGTTTTTGCAATACCGAAATGGCTTATTGAATTAAAAACACCATTTTGGCACAAGGTATACATTGGAACTCAAAGTGTTGACCTTCAATGCTGGATCAGCAAAATCCTTTTCAGCCCCACTGGACTTCAGGAAGTGTCTGACATCTAATTAAAGCCAAATATAGATAAACTAGATGAAACATTTAGCCTTTTTAGAACTGTGAAGAAAAAATCAGCAAGCCGTCCATCATTTTTACAGGTTAAAATTCACACCCTTGACCACTTAGTGCAGATGAACAGACTGTTAATTAGTAGCCTTGCATTCGGCATATGGTGATTAATGGGCATTATTCACTTGCCACTCAGCAACAATTAAAATCCTTATAAAACATAACACCTATCTAACATTTTTCATTCCTTCCTCCTCTATGGCCTCTATCAAAGGGTGTGTTAAAACACTAACCCTGGCCAATAGAAATGTTGCGCATGAAGAATTGTTGTCATATCAGAAGGTGGTTCACCCCACTACATAGCAAAATTCCTAACAGATATATTAATCAAGAGTTTTGCACTCATTTATTTGCAGAATAAATGCAAACAATCCCCCTTGGTCCTTCACAAAACAGTGTGAGTTCTGCTTATAACGTGGCACTAACTACAAGCTAAAAGCAAATATATTTTAACTGCTAAAATCCATGAAAGAGCCATTCTTTCTCAATAAACAAAAGCGTAGACAGATATGGTTTAAGGAAGTATGTGTGATATATTGTTCATTTTTACTTCTCATTTATTAATCCACGATGAATTTGGAACATTAGAGGCAGAATTTTGAGCAGGTTGCTTAAAGCCGAGTGAAAACCCTGGGAGCTGAAGCTCAAGATAAAATGCTTTGAACAGCAAACAAACAAAGCTGGGGTGGAATGTGGCTGGGAATGACTCAAAACTGGGAAATTACAGCCATTTGCTGCAGCAGTTGTCCCCTTAATATGTGAAAAAATAAATAAAATGGTGCTTTGGTTTGGAGAATTGTTAAATGCAGTTACATATACATACACAGGCACAAAGAAAACTAGAATATGGAATCAAGTAAATCTGTTTTTTTCTGTTTTTATTTTTTAATACAATCCATGTTAATAAATATGCTCAAGTAAATAAGCCAGAAGCACAGAAAAGGTGCTTCTGGCTTAAGGTGACACATTCAAAATCAGTAAAGGCGTTTTGTTCACATCGGCTAACGTAATAGGAAACACAGCGCCCAATATGTCAGCCCCCATACACTAGGACCCACGCCAATTTAATTTAAACCTGCTTTTTATGGTTACATGTTATGAAGCAGCTATTACTTTTCAATTACTGGGCATCGTTTTATTCATTTTCAACAATATTTTTATTAATGGTAAAAACTGCACACTGTCACTTTAAGTTCCCTGTAGATTCAAGCAGGCTAGAAACAAGCAACAAATAAAGTGGACCAAATTTACTTTCAGTAGATCAGTAGGAATTTGTCAAGTTTCATTAAAAAAAACTTTAAAAAGAGTCATTATGCACCTTCTATGGGTAAGTAGGTATACACCCATTACCAGTATCATACTTTAAAGTCATTTAAAGCAAATGTCAAAGCGACTGTAGTTTTCTTAGTAAGCATGAAACTATCATTGCTACAGAATGCATGCAGGTGCAAATGAAATGCACCAGCAATCACCCAATTGAGGCCTGTCCAGGGTGTATCCTGCCTCTTGTCTGATGACCACCGGAGTTAGGCACCAGCCCCCTCGACCCTTCAATGATAAGCGGCATAGATAATGGATGGATTGATGGATGGATCAGCCCACTGATACCATTACTTAGTCTCATGGCATGAAATGTAGACACTCTCTACACAGATAAAGATTAAACTCACCTTAGGATGCTGAGTGCCTATGTCTTGACACATTCAGAAAATAATTGTTGGATAGCTTAAAGGCACCATGGATGATTGTGTATATGAGCGCAACAAACACACTTCCAAATCAATAAGCCTGAGAGATGGCAACATCAAGACAAAAGTAATGTTTCCCATCCTGATTGAGAACTGCACCATAAATTATTCCCCCTTCATCCAAAAACACATGTGCCGTACAAAAAAGGGGTACATGAAGTTGACATAATTAAAAGGGTTGAAAGGACGAGGTTCCAAAAAATGCTCTTACTTTCCCAGTAGTTAGAACTGCAGGTGATATTTTTTTAAAATATGCCAACATTCAACACAAATTAGAAAGCAGTGTAATAGTGATTTTTGTGGGATTAAAAATAACTGTTTTCATTTTTTTTATAAAGTATTAATCATTTTATATGTTGCAGAAACCACATGATTTTTATTCAAGTCTATTGCACAAGAAGAATTGCCTACTGGCCCATGTATAATGTCAAAACTGATAACTGACAAGGTTTCCATTTTAAAAAATTTGTTCAAAACCCTGGGTTAAATTAAAACAATAAACACGAACTTCTGATTCATTACAAAGAATAATTTGATCAAATCAGATTACTATTTTTCTTTTTGTCTCATCTTTCTAAATGTTATAATGTAAATGACTAATAATTAAAACTCAACACTTAATTAAAACAAATGTAACAATCTCAAATTGCAAATCATGTACTATGAAGAAACCTACTCAAGCGAATATTACTTCTCGTAAAGTAGGAAGATACAATATAAATAACTAAATGTGTAGAATACCTGCAAAACAAACTGATTAAACAGGAAACGAAAGCAGTAGGTTCTTTATCTATAAAACACAGCATTTGCAAATAATCTGTAATCTCTGAAAAACTAATGCCGATTTTAAATTAATGTATATGAAGCCTTTTTTGACTGGGTAAGATAACTAATTTACTGTGTCAGCTAAACTAGCTTCAGTCTTTAATCATGATAGACAGGTGGATGTTTAACCCTGTAGCCTCTTTAAGAACCTCCGCTATTCATGTTAACCTGAAGGAGAAATATAGCCTGATGAATGTTAACCTAATAAGGACGAGGATTTAAATCAGTTTCAGATGTACATAAGTTTAAACTATAGTCAAAAATTGTTGGCAAAAAGTTGCAGAACTAAGTACGAATAGAAGACTGTCTCCCTACTTTTTGAGTGTGCAAATTAATTTCAAGCCAGATCAAACCACCTATCAACTCAATAAGCCTGCGTACAACAAACAATTACAAGATGTTTTCTATTCCTTTCCTCGAGGATCAAATTCTTGATTTAGTTTCATTTGTTGGCATGAGATGGTTTGACATTTATCACAGATAAAGCATAGTAAATATTGAGTAGGCAGGCAGGAGATTAGTCGTGGTTTGATAAGACAACTGCACATGGACACATTGGCTTTGACAGTGTTTGTGCTGGCAGACTTGTGGATTAGTGACAGGGAACATTTTTCACTAACTCATAAAATAAATATTATACAGCTCCCTCCGTATTTATTGGGAACCCAGAAAAAAATGTGTAAAAAGCCTCAGATCAATCAGTTCATCTTTTTTAGAGCAGCAAAACCTCAAGCTGATTTTTTTGAGAATACAACCTTTTAATTAAGCCCATTTATTCAGTGGCCAAATAATCCAATATCAAGGTACACTTGTTTGTATAGCTCTGGGTACCTGCAATTGTGTGTTAAAAATGTATACACAAGTATAAAAAAATAATCAGTACAAAATACATTTACACACACACAATTTCTATACACCACCTTAAAACTATGATTTCAAAACGGCTCCTACGAATATAAATCGTTAAATACGTGTGAAACAATAGCCTGATACAAACAGACAAAAACACATACGTGTGCATACAAGGCAGACATACAAGTGCATGAGGGGTTTTGAGACTCATTTCATGCTTCCAGATTTGTGCGAACACAGAGGCAAGCTGCCGGACACTGGCGTCACCGGGCGTTCTTACTACCCCTAGTAGTCCATTGCAGTCCATTGCAATATATAGGGAGACCATTTAACTAACACTCACCATTCCGGGCAGAGGGAGGAAGCTGGAGTACCTGGAGGTAACTCATGCATGCACAGGGAGAACATGAAAACTCCATGCATAAAGAACCGAGGCCATGGTTTGGAGCCAAGGTCTTTCTTACTCTAAGTAACAGTGCTACCAACTGTGGCAATGTGCAGCCCAGATTTGACAAGTCCATATATTTAAATGTCTCATCTATTTTCAGTGTAGAATCATCCAGTTTCAGGTTTGATCACTCAAAAATATTTTATATATTAAAACCACCTAAATAAAATAAAGTCTTATCTAAATGAAAACTGCATTATGGTCCTTTATGGTAGAGATGATTGTCGCTAATGGTTTGCCAGTTTTTTGTCTTGTCTGTCACTGCTTATTTATTCAAGTGAGTATACAAGGATTTAAAACTGATGGGGGTTCTTCAAGTGAAGTTAGCTGGCATGTTGAACTTTGTGAGGAGACTGTAAACACAATGGGGCAAGAACCAAATATTAAGGCATTTCAATATTGTATAAATCTTGCCAAGAGATCTCATCACAGCCCTACCTTTGGAAGAGAAACAACCCCACAGCAACACAAATCCTTTAGCATAGCTAACAGCAGAAAATAGCTGGTGTTCTAAAATTTCGTTTTTTAACCCCAGATCTACAAGGTGTGCTTGGAGCCATAAAGCCTCATTTGGCTCTCCTTTTACCATAGCACTAGTAACCAGTTAAAGTCCTAGTGGACTTGAATAAAGGACATATATTTACATTTGTAATGGTAGGAAATAAAAGGCTTTTTCTGGCATAATACCTACAAAATCAGTTGGCAACAATTTACTTTACTGATTTTGCCTTCCTCAGCATTCTTAGGGCCAAGTTGTCCGTTATGTTCCTGCAATAGAAGATACATTTATCTTAATGCCATTTGCATATCTTTTTTCTCCAGATGCCACTTTTCATGATGAGAGTTCTGACTCAAAATGAGTTCCATTGCCTTCCATATCCATGACAATAATTGCTATTACATTTGGGGCACATTCACCGGTCTGCACAATCGCAATACTGGTATACTATGACAAGAATCTCACAAGTAGGAAAGTGCATTAGCTTGAAGTAGTCTATATCAATTTAAACATCCATCCATCCATTATCTATATCGCTTATCCTCAAGGGGTAGTAACAGGGAGGCTGGTGCCTATCACCAGAAGATCAACAGGTCACCAGTCCATCGCAGGGAGACATAGAGAGAGACAGGACAAACAACCATGCAGGCACACACTTACATCTAATAACAATTTAGATAGACCAGTTAATCTAACAGGGAGAACATGCAAAAAGACCCTGTGCTGGGATTTGAACTCAGGACCTTCTTGTTGCAATGCAACAGTGCAACCAACTGTGCCACTGTGCAGCCCCATCTAAGCAACAAATAACCTTGCAGATTATGAAAACCGTCCCACAGCTTAACCTAAGTAAAATAGAAGCACCAAAGGGATTGTCTAAACCAGACAGCTGTCACCCCAAAGCACAAGAAAAAGGTGATGGTACACATAAATAACACACTGGTCAGGCTGACTTGACTGATAACGTGGAAGTGGCATGAGACAGATCGCAAGGCATGTTCAGCTTGGGCGGTTCAGGCTTTTTCAGTGTGTATGCAAAACCGGCGTCTGTCAGCCATTGGCAGCCACAGCCCTGGAAGTTATGTACAAGGAAGGAAGCGTGAAATTGCAGGCCAAAGGAATGTTTGCCAAAACCATACCCACCGACTCGATCTGGATTACTGAACCTTACAAAAGGCGGGGTATAAGTAATTTATTTGTGTTTAGCTACATGAAGAAGGGACATCGTGGGGCGTCTGCTTCTCTATTCAAGATACAAAACAGAGCATATTACATGCTGATTTGTGTTGACAGCAATCAGACTGTGCAGTGGTTACCAGCCAAATAGCCTCAAACTTATGGCGTTATTTATGAGTCTCATTCTTGAGAGAAGAGAGGGCCGTCCTGAGCGCAGACAAATATGTTTTGCAAGCACAAAAGTTAATGTTTGAGCAGATAATATTTTCACTCAGAGATAAATTTAATCTGAGCAAACAATAACCTATTTTGGGCACACGAAATGCATTTCTGTGTGTGTTCAGATCTGTGCAGAGACACGACTAAAATTGCCTCTCGGGTTCACTTCTCTGCTCTCGCTCGGAGCCGCGTCTGTGCTCAATGCTGTCAACGCGCTCGCTCAACACGGTGCAATGAAATATTTGTGTCACTATTCCAACCAATCACAAGCCTCGGATAGCGTCATCCTGATTGGCTGCTTCGCAATCACAAGCCTTGGATAACGTTATGCTGATTGGCTGCTTCGCAGCTTCCTGACAACACTGTAAACGGTGGTTCACAGAGCAGTGCCGCTGATGGGACCTGAAGGCAACAGGAATTCGTCGTCACTAAATTACGTTTTCGGTTAGTTTTATATTTTCTTAATATTACAAAAAGTATTCATTTATCACCGTCATATGACGGAATTCCAGGTGATTTGACATCTTGTTGGCTAATACAGGGAAACTGCCATCGGAACCGGTCATGACGGTGATAAATGAATACTTTTTGTAATATTAAGAAAATATAAAACTAACCGAAAACGTAATTTAGTGACGACGAATTCCTGTTGCCTTCAGGTCCCATCAGCGGCACTGCTCTGTGAACCACCGTTTACAGTGTTGTCAGGAAGCTGCGAAGCAGCCAATCAGCATAACGTTATCCAAGGCTTGTGATTGCGAAGCAGCCAATCAGGATGACGCTATCCGAGGCTTGTGATTGGTTGGAATAGTGACACAAATATTTCATTGCACCGTGTTGAGCGAGCGCGTTGACAGCATTGAGCACAGACGCGGCTCCGAGCGAGAGCAGAGAAGTGAACCCGAGAGGCAATTTTAGTCGTGTCTCTGCACAGATCTGAACACACACAGAAATGCATTTCGTGTGCCCAAAATAGGTTATTGTTTGCTCAGATTAAATTTATCTCTGAGTGAAAATATTATCTGCTCAAACATTAACTTTTGTGCTTGCAAAACATATTTGTCTGCGCTCAGGACGGCCCTCTCTTCTCTCAAGAATGAGACTCATAAATAACGCCATACAAACTCAGCCAATTAACAGGGTGCTGAGGCAGGATGCTTTCACTGGCCGAAGAACTATTCTTTTTTTTCTCGTTAAACAACATTCTAGCACTCTGCATGGCATTTTCTGGCACCAGTCACAAGAGTCTTTGTAACACGTGTCCAAATCACAGACATTGTTGCACATTTTGATTTGGTGCAAAGGTACTCAGCAGACATTCTGAGCTATGTGATTTATTTTCCACCAGGCTACACAATCATGGAGTTTAGCTGGTTCGAAAATATTCTGCAGCATGGCAACCACCTGAAAACTACAACCATTATAGTTTACAATAGACAAGACCAGTATAGTACAAGTTACTAAAAGACTTAAAACACTGTACATTATGTTTTTGAATGACACTGCCTGATACCTTGTAATTATTGTCTTCTGGACTACCACCCAAAGCTCAGGTTAATTAGACAGAGCCATGGGTTGAGCTTGAACACACATGTGTGTGTATATGTATATATATATATATATCAATATACATATATATATATATATATATATATATATATATATATATATATATATTATATATATATATATATATATATATATATATATATGTATATATATCAATATATATAATATATATCAATATATATAATATATACAATGAAATATGTATATGTAATGTGATAAGCGATTATCCCAACCATTTTGGTCCATGGGTATTAGCTGATGAACAATTATAAGTCTCCTACAAGATAAGGGCTGATGAAAATTATTTTAGACCAATTATCTTTAATGGAAAACAGACGGATGTCCAATCAGTTCGAACCAAATCACCACATTGCATACATCTAACATTAAAACACTATGCTGGAAATAGAGATATTACACATGGCTGAATGTGAAAAAAAGTAAATTATTAAACAGAAAAACAAGACAGCAAAAATAATGCTCTATGCAAAATATATTATAGGCTTCATGAGTTACATTTAAGTTCTTTTTAACCACCAACGGTCGCTTTTTTCCCCCCAGGCACTTAAAAAACAAATCCAGATGTTGTTAAGGTGTGACAAGTCTTTTACGGATTAATCAAAAATTGTCACTAATAAACCACACCATAGCAAACATCATAACCAAAACTATCAAGGCATATACAAAAAGAAAACAAGGATCTAACAGAGAAGAACTGAAAACCATGAAAATTATAAAAAAAATCTGTTTTCCCATGTCCTTATTTTTACCCCCATTTCATACCTCCACAATACCGTTTTGCTCCACATATCCTGCATTTTCAACCTGTAAACAGATAGGTTTTCACCAATGTATAAACAGTATTTTTATTAAATTGTGTATTTTCTTATGTTCTATTAATTACAATTTGTTTTATCAAAATCTCAAATCTGATACAAAATTAGATTTAACTATAGATTTCTTTGCTTTTTGTTAATTAACAACATTCCCAAAATGGTAGTAGCTTTGAAGTGAGGGGTGAAATAACCAACACTAACTTAACTAAAGATACAAAACAGCTGTATTTATTACAGCAATGAACAGCTGAGCAAAAGTGATAAAACATGAACAGTCGCTATAAAATTTTGTGTTGTCAAAAAAAATACAAATAAATTATTAAATGAAAGATTCTGGTACAAATTGCTTCCATCTTTTTTTTCCCAAATACCATGAGTCAATATATACCAGCAAGAGGGAGACTTTCTATTAGGGCTGGATAGTATAGAAAAAGAGCACATCGATAAAGGAATAGATATTGATTGATATTGATAATTATCAATAAATATCACAAAATGTAAAATATATATTTTAAGTGCCTCCCCGGTCATTTTGTTACTCTTCAATGAACTAGTTTTAACTAGTAATTAAATGAATTAATTTTTTAAACAACTTAAGTACATTTTCAAGACAGAAACAAATCAAGACTTGAGTAACATCAGTAAATACAAAGAATAGTAATATTATTAACCATTATAATATACATATTTTTAAATTATGTTGGTAATTTGAATTAAAGGCTAATCTTGATGCTTTTTAATAATTTGAACATTTTCTGACACTATTTAAAAAGAATGGTTTAGTTTGTCAATAAAGCTTATTCAAATTCACTTCAGCTCTTCAGCTGTTGTTCAGCTGTTGGCTAAAGCTAAGCAACTAGTCATCAGAGTGTAGACAGAGCCCAGAACACTGCAGCCGAGTCACTGAGAGTTGAAGCCGGCCAACCCTGTTGTGTTTTTTTAAAGCGTTTTTCACTTCTGAGGACAGGGAGCAGAACCAAGGGGACATTTTAAAAGCCACAGATGTTAGCAGCACAACCTGGGTAAATTGCCTGTGCCTCTCTGAAACAGATTTGCAGCGCGGCGAAGTTACGGCGATGGTTCGCTTAAGGACTATCAAAAAATTCTGTTTCAGCTTTATTTAATCCTTTTTGTGGTTTGAAAGGAGAGAGGGGTGGCTGACAGAGCTGCGTGGGTAAGCGTTATTCATTCGTTTTGGAGTAATTAACCCAATGGTTGTTGTATTAAGCTACCAGATGGGCTATAATGAAAAAAATCTGTGGAAACTTTTTTTTTTCTATCGAACTTTTTTATCGACCCCTTGTTTTGTCTATCGCACCACACGTCTATTGATTGATATATACTGCTATCGAATTATCGTCCAGCTCTACTTTGTATTTGTTTTGACATCTGATGAGTTATATTTGCTCTATAATTTTGTTTTCAGTTTTTTTCTGAAAAAAAGCTAAATTACATGAATTTATAGCTATGATCTGGTGTAAAAGACATTTTAGATTTTGACAAACATGGAAAGAGGTGATATATACTCATTTGTGTCTTACTTTAATTCTTATGCAATCTAGTTTGTTTCTAGTTGCACAGAAAAGCAGCCACTCTTCTTTATGTAAACCCCAGGGACTTTCATTAATCCTATTTGTGGCTAGTTTAGCAACTATAAAACTAAATATTTCTTAAACAAGCTTGCAGCCTTACAGTGCCTCTTTGAGGCAACAATCGCTGTGTTCTTTGCTCATATGCATTAATTTGACCACCAGTCGATTTGGAAATGAACAGAGCTAATGTGGTGTATGTACACAGTTCAGCTAGAGAAATCACATAGCACACAGAGGGTGCCGAAATGTGGCAGTGAATCAACGGAACGTCATTTACATCTTGCTTATGGCTGTTGTTGTAATTCAACGCGTGTCTGTCAGAACTAGACATAGTTTCTAAATCACAAAGAATACACCCTACAGTAAAGCTGCATGTAGCTCTAAGTGAAGCAGAACCCTGCGCACACACTCACAGCAGCCTCTGCAGCCATCAATTCACAGCAGTGAAGCAGTCTGCAGCCTGTGCACCTCTCTCTCTTCCCCTGTACTAGAATTAATTTCTCCCCAGAGCTGATAGGCTACGCTCTACTGCAGCCAATCCATATAATTAGGCCTTCAGCAATGTAAACCCTTGGCTCAGACTTCAAGTCCATTTCAATATTAGGTGTAGACATGACAATAGCTTCATCAAATGTGTGTTTTTCTGTTTTAATTTGATCGATTGCTCTATCAGTCCGTTTATGTGGGTTATCACCAAACATAACTGGTTAATGTTGCAGTCATGTTGCACTGTTTTTTTGTTTTGTTGTTGTTGCTAGGGGCACATGTAACCTTGTTAAGATAAACAGAATGCTTTATGTTTCTTGTCTTCCTTTGGGTTTCATGAAGCATTTTGTTTCTTATTAATGAATCACTTGCAAGCATTTTAATGGGCATTTAATAGCGGCAGCTACGAAGACCAAAAAGTCCGCCTCTACTGCTTTCTCCCGCCCCTTTTCGCAGCCTGGTTATGTAAGTGTTTTTTTTTCTCACTGAGCCAATTATGTAGGGTTTTGACGGCTGATCTCACTCCATATGGCGACAGCTCTGTTAATCGCCACCTCCAAGAGAACTGCTGCATGACAGCCTGTGTTTCAAAATCACCATAGAAAACGCTGAGGCGTGGAAAGGGGAGGGCAGAAGATGAAAAGGAAGTGTGTTTCTATGTGCACGATGTGCACGCGTGTGCTTTTGAGGGACAGGAGGCGGGCAGCGAGGAGAAAGGAAAAATTAGCTAGAGAAAACAAAGTCAATGAGGCATGAAGGAGGCTTCCCTCTTCTGTGTATTGTCAGAGGCAGTCATGCCTCCTCATTCACTGTTACCACCACTCCAGGGGAAAAGGGTGGAGAGAAATACCCCCTTGCTGGTGGGGTGGGGATTACGGCAGGTGGAAAAATAGTTAGACTACACCAGAGCATGTCTGGTTTCTGCTTGGTGTGTTTTTTTGACTACAGCAACACATGAAAGCACAAGCTTCCAATCCCTCGCATGTCTGAGCAGACTTTAGCTTGTAGAATGTATTTGCATTTTCGTCAGTCAAATTGGATCTTCTTGGATTCACAAAGACCTCTGGGAAGTGGGGTGTCAAGAAGGCACGTTGCACATAGCAGAACAATGGCAAGGTTCGGAGCAGTAGAAAATGCAAAATGACTTGTTTTGTTTGTTGACTGATTACCGTTGAGCAGGAGGGAAATGGTCTGCAACAGCCTGAATTCCCCATTTACAAGTTTCTCTACAAAAAGTATGATAAAAGTAATTGCTGTTACAGACAAAATGCTCTAAACATGAGAATTCATAAAAGAAATGAAACACATTAAAGATTATATATTAAAGATTAACACTGAATCTACTTGTATAGAAATACACAGCAGACACCCCCATTCTTAAATTTTCTGTTTTAACTTTTCCTCCACTGCTGGTGGTTGCATAGCTCCATCTATCTTCCCATCAGCACTGATCAGCATCTCTTTTTCTACTGAAAAAATTAATCTCCACAGCATCATGCTACCATGATCAGGTTTCATTACCATAGAACAATGGCAATGTTTTGATTAATTGGAAATGCAAAATTAATTGCTTTGTTTAACAGATAAATAGGCAAATGACCTACATTAGCCTATATCCCTCACTTACACGTTTAGCTTGATACAGAGATTATAATGCTAATTTGAATAAAAATTTGACAAAATTCTGTCAAATGATGCCAAAAACAGATGTCCCTCAAATAGTTATGAGAGAAAGAAGGTTCTCTCAGTTCTGTCCTTTGCTGTGAGGATGCTGAATTTACAAAGCTGCTGAAAATTCAACTGTTCATTATTGGGTCTACTTGGTTTTATGTTCCAATGGGAGGAATGTGCAGTCTGTCTGTCAATTATTTAAATTTTTTTTATTTTGTGTTGATTATTGATGGTATGCATAGTATTTACCAGTATTTTTTTAATTGTATTTGTACACTACCACATAACATTTTTCCCCCTGGGGCAATACAGTTGAATTTAAGTGAAGTCAGTTGTATCTTTGGCTTTGTTTTTGGTTGCTGCTCTGCTGGATTCTGGAAGGTTACACCACTAGCAGGTTTAACTTCAGGTTTTCTGAATTTGGGTTCTCTGTGGCTGCTGAAGAAAAACATTGCCAATGATACCACCATGGCAATGAATGTGATAATGCTCATTTATTATGCATGTACTTTGAATAGGTGAGTTGTACTCCTCACCTAAAACTGATATTTCAAAAAATATGATAAATGTATTTCTGTCGTATGTTGGATGTGATTCGACGTGTGTATTTTATCATGCACTAACTGTTCTTATACATTTAGAGTTGTAGTTTTCAGTTTCTGAGTTATACATTGTGGTTCTTACTCCCTATTTTTCTTTATGGAAGTCTTATTCCCTATGTTCTTTGTTCTCTACATCTCGTTTTCTATCAGCCATCAGATCATGTCTTATTCCACTGCTCTCCTCAGTGTATGTGTCTTTCGAGTTTCTTCAGTCTGCTCTTCTCTTGCCCAAACTTCATCTCTCCATTTTATTTTGTTTTTTATTACTTCTATTTCCTGCTTTTTTCTTAACTTGAGTCATACACATGCAAAAGAGTACAGTTTTTGAGGCAGACATTGGTTGCATTTTATATGAACTTTAGCAATATGTAAGTCTTACAGGCGTTTTTCTTATTTTTCGGTTGTGAGAGCATAACTTTCTCTGAAAAATGCCCCCACATCTTTTCTTATTCCATGACTAAAGTTTACTGAAAAACACCCAAGAGCTGCTCACTGATGCGAACATCTTGAATGCACAGTTTGCAGAAACTACCTGACACTGTTTAGTCACTGTGTACTGAGGGTTAAGGCCTGCCTGAGTCACTATGGATCATGTCAGAAGTCCTTAGAGTTTGCCACTTCACCCAACATACAGGCGTAAGGTCAGTGTCACTGCGCTGCCAAAAGTTGACCTTTGATCAGTCACCGTGGGCCCTATAAGCTGTCCACAGCTCTGTCTGGCTGGATCTCAAAGCAGGGGAAATAAAGGACAGCAACAAGATCTTCTAACCATTTATGCCTGGAAAAACATTGCCTGGCATTAATAACAAACTAAATGGTCTCCAAAACAAGTCATAGTATGACCACGTATGAATTTTCTGAAAATGTCTAAGATAGACACACAAACAGAAATGTCATCGTCAGGCATCTTTAATTACTACCCAGCAGAAAATTTAACTGTCTTATCATGTACAACACATATTTTAGAAAAAAACAACCCCATTCAGTGCCTCAAAGAAGCAATACATTTTAAAGAGGAAAGAAGTACTCCGTTGTGCCAAAACTATGGTGCCTAGGGTGAAGCATTTCTCCCTTTTTTGGTGGAAATACACTTCTTTATTCTTCTGAAATCCAACACAAGTCATACACTACAACAAAGACTGGACATAGGTGAATAATTTTAAATTAGGATGGTTAAAAAAAAATACACTTAATTGGTTATTAGACCAACTTTCTCGACAATTATTTTGCTCCCACTCAGACAGATAAATTGAACTATGACTTCACACACTCCTGATTGTAATGCACAGAAGGATATCTGTCAAAGCATGTATCGTGTTAGGAATTGGGAGCTATGTAACTTGGAAAAAAATGTTGAGAATGATAATCAAAGATAAATGATCGGCTAAATTATGTCTGAAAGAGCCTGGCTTACATAAAAGCGCTACAGTTCATTGTGCCAAGGTGTAAATATAATAACCGTCTCCTACATCTTGGAGGCTAATTATTATTTGCTGCTTCAAAGTATTCTCTGCTGTACTGTGGCTGTTTACTGCTGCTGACTAGATACCAATCAAGGTCTTCTCCCTGTGTGTCAGGCAGTCAAAATGTCTCTTGCTACTTAAATTGTTTAATAGGGAAAAGTCAGCAGTTCCTGCTAGTGGCTATTTTTAGAATCTGGGAAAGGTAGGAAAAAACATTTCTGACTTCAATATAAGGTAAGGGGAAGGCAAATGTTAAACAATTACAAACAGGCGAGGATGCAGAGATATTGATGTACATGAAAGACACAAAGACCAAGGCAAAAGGGGGGCGGATGGAAAGACGATGCCAATGAGAGGAAAAAGAGAGAAGCGAGAGGGGAGAAACGGTCACACTTGGTTTGCTTCATCTCTGGGCTTATCATCTGGCTTGCGGTGGGAAAATTACTGTACCAGTTCCCCAAGGGCCAGAGTGACTTCTTTAACCACTTTAATAAAGTGGAAGAGTGTGATTGACCAGACAGTGGTGCTGTCAGTGTGTTAATTAGACACAGTGCTTTATCAGAGCTGGCCACTCATGAACCAACCTGGGCATATTGGCATAAATAGTTTACAATCAGCACCCATTGGAGAGGTAACCTATACCATGTTATTTATAGCCGTTGTCATCAGGCTGTTACTTGCTGCATATAAACTATTTGACCTGATTTACAGGGAATCTGCTCAACCTTCAAATAATATCTACACTAAACAAGTAAACATTTCCATATTTAGGTCTTATTAGGGTCTTATTTCCCTCCAAAAAAACTGTTGAATCTCATCATGAAAGTTGTACAGTCACAAACTTCGTTCCTTTTTACTTACGTACCCTCCTGTTTCCTCCTTATTTGTCCTGCTTTTTCATGATAATCCTCTTATTATCAGCTTTTTATTTTAGAAGTCAGAGATTTCCTGGCAGTCGGCTGACTCTAAGAAAGCTCCAACACATTTTAGTTGCTCACATCTAAAACAAATGTTTCCAGTGCTGAAAAGTACAGAAAATCATGGCATAGAAGCTGAAAGTGCCATCCATTACTCTTCAAGGTAAAGGAAAAGTAAGTAAGCTAGATGTGACATGTCTGTAAAGCAGCTGAATGCAGGCTGGTTAAGGCCTGGTTCACCTGGCAAGATTTCAAAATAGTCATAGCTTTTCATAATCTGAGAAACCACACATGGTAATAAAAAAATCCCAGATATAACAGCTTTGGTCCTACAGTGTGTGGCTTCACGACAATGAACATACACCAACCACAAACAGATTTCCTTTATGAATATTCCCATCTGTCCGTCCATCCATCCCTCCATCCTTTATCTATACCGCTTATCCTCGAGGGGTCAAACAGCCATGCATGCAGATACTGGCAGGACAATTATAGACACCGATTAACTTACCATTCATGTTTTTGGACTGTGGGAGGAAACCTAAGTATCTGGAGGGAACCCATGCATATAAAGGGAGAACATGCAAAATCCATGCAGAAAGATCCCAGGCCGGGTTTTGAACCCAGAATCTTCTTGCTGCAAGGCAACAGTGATACCTTTCAGCCCTTATTTATGTATATTCTTAACAACAAATTTTCATACTGAATGAAAATCAAGCTTGTGTACTGTACGTCAAGATAATGATGGTATGTCAAACTGAGCTGTCTGTTAAATAGTTTTCTTTAATTCCAGATTTAAGTTGGTATGATCTGATATTTTTTTTGTCTTATCTTATTTTGTTTGTCTCAATATATGACAAAAACTGTAAATAAAAAAATAGAACATGAGTATTTCAATGCTGACTGAAAATCATTTTCTATTTCTTCTTCTTTTTAATATAAAGAAATGCAGTGTTTTAGTGTAAGAATATCGAGATTTTTTCAGCTTCATACAAACTTTTAAAAACTTTACTACATGGTAACTTGATCCTGCTTAGTTTCCACTTATCTTAGCCTGAACACTATGGAACTAGATAAGGAAACCAGAGAAGCCAGTTTATGTCTATGCAGAGTTGATATGTGCAAACTCCAGACCTAGATAGACAAACTTCTCTACATATAAATCAAATGAAATTTGGATTAAACATGTATTAATTATCCACAGATCGCATTTACTGAACGATGTGAAATTATCTCAAACATTAAGTTTAGCATCACCTAAGGTGATTTGTTGAAAAATAGTAGTAAAATCTATTTTAATCACAACAAGATCAGGCCAATCCATCTAGTAATTTCATGAAAAAGACCTCTTTATGTAGATTTGATCAACAGATTTTAAGGGAAACAGAAAACCCCCAACCTCTTACACACAAGCCCCGCAAGGTTTATGGTCATTTCCCTCACTCTAAACATTTTAAATCTTACCACACACTGTGTAAACACAGCTTGGAGCTACTTCATATTGTAGCTGATATATTCATCCTCTTCATCCCCCGAATACACAATGTGTAGCGGAAGCAAAAGCAACAGTGTTTATTCACCCTGAAGACAGTAGATATAATAATCTTCACCGGTCCAAGTTTATTATTTTTTTTCTACAGAGTGAAACTAGGCTATTGAATAATTCATGGACTCTTAGTATGTGTCACCAACTCAGTATTTAGCTTGAGGAAACTGTGTGAAAGCTCTTCAAGGGATACTATTGTTCTCCTTTCATCTGTAATTTGTTCTCGGTGTGTTTAAAATTCACATCTTCATAATGAAAAAAAAGCATTAATCCCGGACGTAAATGACTTAGATCCAGTCTGACGCATCCATCCATCCATCCATCCATCCACCCACCCATCCATCCCTCCATCCATTCAGAACACAGCAATCTAAGCAGAGATCTGAAGTACCTTCATTTCCTTGGCTACATAGAATAAGGAAGTTGGATTTGGGGGCTGGTTGAAAGCAATGCCGTACTAAACCCGTATTTTGAATTTAATCTCACAAGAGTAGGAACCAGAGGCCAGAGGCAAATGAAAACAGGTCGATGTACAGAAAGTATCCTCACAGCCAAATCCCATCTACTGCACAGGTTGGTTAGTTAACAAGGTATAACGGTTTTTAACAAGGTATACGTTTTTAAAACCAACAACAGGAAACAACTTCCGTCATGCAGTTTCTACAGTGAACCTTTTAATGGTGTCTGGAGTTTTTCAAGGACAGATAGATGTTTTAAATCGCACACTAAAAGGCCCTCACAGGTTCGTGAGATGCACATATAAGTTGATTGACAACCGGCAAAGCAGAATTTCAAATTCTATTGGCTAAAAAATATTTGGCACTCAATGTGAAATTCATGGGAGCCTATGGAAGGAAGGTGGGTCTTAGGAAGTACAACAAATGTTGTGGAGCTATAGCTTTTTATCTTAGTACTGAACTCCAAAGTCATTTAAAGGATACATACATTTAAGGAAATATAAAACTTTAATGCATAAATAAATCCTCCTGACTGCAGCTTGCTTTGTTGTTAAAAGTGTGCTATACATTTCCCTTGCCTTTTCTATACAGTACATGATGCATTTCACTTAGTGAATTAAGTTACTAAAATAAAGAAACTTCTCAATAATATTCAGATTTATTAACTATGAATTTATATCATATATTTGTCTCAAATTTGTATTTTAAGACCAAAAAACCATGGAATTTTTATTTAAGCTTATTGTCAGAATCTAATACTAGCCAAGCCTAAGAGGTTAACGCAAAACTTAATTTATGGTCCAGTGAAAATGTGCAAAACCAACTTTTGGGACCACACTATATTCATGAGCTATACCTTTTCAATATTGGGATCTAAAGTAGTAACTTTACTTGGATACTACTCTGCTGTGGATGGTAGAAGAAGCCCATACTGTGGCTTTTCACTGTCTCACAGTTGCTGCTCCATACTCACTTCCCAGATGGATAAACAACTGGAAGTGCAATGCATCAGACAGCGCAGCTGTTGCTGAATGTTTTAAAATGTGATTTATATGCTTGTTAAAACCATATTAGTTTGTTTCATTGTCAGTACTTTTTTGCCCCTCAGTTGCACTGAATAATACTAGAGTTCAGGGACCCTGTAGTATTTCATTAGTATTTTTGTAGGACTGTTTGTAATTGTTTGCTAAAAATAGATACAGAAAATTGCACCTTGTTCCTGTGGGGAACAGTCCAGGAGTGACAGAATAGATGAGACAAAACACAACGAGATCTAACACACTGAAGAATTGGCTTGGGAAATGAGAGGGAAGATAAATCTCATTGAAGTGGTGGGGTGCAGTACATGTCTTAAACTATTTCTAGAAGCTTTTGCCTGACTGCTTGCCCTTGAGCTTATTATTGTCATGGCTCTATGTAGAGGAAGGAGACAGATCACAGGTTTTAGGCTGGGATATCTGATTTTGTACAGTAGGAAGCCTAATAACAATAGTGGCCAATCTTCTGCTGTAAGAACGATTGTTTCAATTTAGAAAATCCTTCATAAAATAAATGTACCATATTCTCCGGACTATAAAGCGCACTTGATTATAAGCCGCAACAGCCCATTTTAGGGAACAAACACAAAATTGTACAAATAAAAGATCCACCCGATTAAAAGCCGCAGCTGTTTTAACGTTTAATTACCATTTATAGTAGGGGTTCGTGCAGTGGGGATTGTCAGGAAAGTTATTGGTGTTAGAGGAAGCATCGATTTTATTAACATTCCAACACAGTGGAAATACCTCTGCCGTCCTTTCGCTATGTGCTCAGGCAATCTTCAAGAAAGACTTCAAGTTCGGGCCATATGGTTTTATTACCCCTGAAAGCTTTTTTTGTCTTATTGCATTGGGAGAGTTTTTCACAATGGCGTCTGCAACGTCTCACCATGGATTTACAGCTGTTAACGGTACGTAACTTCCTTCTTTTAAGGTCGACTGTCTTAAACTTAAAAACGGCATCGTAACTGTTTTTTTCTTGTTTTCCATAACGAGGGCTTGTGCATGAAAATTTGTTTTCACAAGCTGTCCCACTGTCATAATGTCAGGCTGTTCCACATTTGCTTTCATTGTTTGAGTAAACTTCCTCCTCTCTCTCTTCCGGTCTTCTTAAAGGCACAGTATCCTTTAGGGAAGGACATGACTTCTACAATCGATAAATCGAGGGGGCCCTCAGTGGCCGCTAGCTGTAAAAATCTATAAATTAAGCGTACTGGATTACAGGCCGCATGGTTCAAAACATGAGAAATAAGTAACGGCTTATAGTCTGGTAAACACGGTATATGAATAGTAAATCTGTAAATTGTAAAAGGTTATTATTTAAAAACATAACCAGTATTAAAAGGTATTATTCAAGCTTGTCCTGAATAACTTTTTGGGACATACTACAGCTACACAGTCAAGGGTTACTGTAAAAAAAAATTTAACTGCGGAATAGTCCGTAATGGGATGACACTTTCAGATAGATGGAAGTCGATCTTGCTGAGGATACAAAAATAACATGTTCCCATGCAGCATGTGTCAGCAGATATCTCCTAAATACTACAAGAGTAACACAGCACTGGATCAGTGAAGCATGTGCATCGGAATTTCAGACATGTGTGATAAGCTTGTCCATGGTACTGGAGGCACAAACCTCCCTGTTTGACGAATTAGCATCTTTCTTGTGACAGAGCTATTAGTATTATTACAGTGTGGCTGAAAAATCTATGCAGTGGCCATATAAACTATAAATCTGCTCATATTCCTTGGATTTTGTCTGAAGGGTTCTATAATCCACACATGTATACACCCAGCCAAGGGTGTATTTGGTAAATAAGAACAGAGTGAGGGACTGGACTTGCAGGTCAAACAGCTACATGAACTTACTTAACCCCTCTTGAAATCTGGCACTGGGCCTCAGTCAGCACTGGCAAATAAGCTACAGGGATACAAAGTGATTTGATGAAGTGTGAAGCAGCAGAAAAGATTGAAGGAGAAAGTTATTCTATATCTCCACAGCACCCCGAGCTTTCCTGTTAGCTGTGTTTTTTACTTTATTGAGTAAAAGACAGACAGAACAAGCACCTCATTTCCTGTGTCCTTGCATCAGTGGATACCAGGCAGCTATTGGTATTGAGAGATCGTCCCTGAACTTAATTATATATATTTCGGCCAGTGCTTACTTGAAAGTAAAACCACTACTATCAAGTGTTTGGTCATTGTAAAGGTCAGTGTTACTTTTATATGATATTATGGATGGAAACAAAGAAATCTGTAAATAGTAAGTGAAATAGTATGTGGAATTAAACCCATTTAGGTTACAACGAGGTCATGAAAAAGTATCCCCCCAAAAAATTCAAACGTATCGTCCTGTCACAGCTAAAAACTACCTTAAAATGTATTTTATTTGGATTTTATTTGATAGACCAACAAAAAGTAGCTCCTGAATGTGAAGGAAAAGGGGAAAAAATAGTATTTCCCTCTTAATAAAAATCAATGCTGTCAAATGCTTTCTGAAGTTCTTAGTAAGTGGAGTCTCATTTGCTCTCAATATAAATACAGCTGTTCTGTGAAGCCTCAGTAAGAGCATAATGAACACCTAGCAACACACCAGAGAAAAAGTAGTTTATAGCAGAGTTAGGGTATAGAACAGAATAGTAGTTCAGCATCTGGCTGGGAAATGTTTAACCCTTTCCCATAAAGTGAAAAGAAAATTGCACTGCTCTGAATACGTGGCTATCACCTTAAATGATCAGAGAAAAAAATAAGAGTCTCATAGTATCTCTGAAGGCAGCCATAATTGGTGGTGTCAGCATGTGCTGTAGGAAGGGGTTATATTCAGTAGGCACAGGGAAGCTGGCAAGAATTGGTCGGAAGATGGATGGAGATGAATACAGCCCAATCTTGGAAGAAAAACGGTTAGAGATGGCAAAAGTCTTAAAACTGAGGGAGATGTTGAACGTCTGGCAGATCAACTACCCTGACCATGCTGCCAGAGCTACAATGGTGTTAGACGGGCCTAAATTCAAACAAGAATATGTGGCAAAGCTTACAAATACAGATGCTCTCCATGCAATCTGAATGAGGTTAAAATATTTAGCAAAACCAAATGAACTAGTTTCTGTATCTACATGACCATAGCTGGTCTTATAGATATATGCAATGCTCTTCCAGGTTTATCAGACAAAATACAAGTAAGATGCGTTGATGTTACAAGTTGTAAAATGAATTTTTTGAAACAGAAAAAATGTCAAGGGTTATGAGTGCTTTTGGAAAACATTATAGATAACAGTTTGAGGCTGCAAGACTGAACGGGTGGAAGCCAAATGTGCCAGAGGTCCAGAGCCAGTAGAATTCGCTGCCACAGAGCCGAAAAGAATTGCCGTGCTGGAAAGCTCCCAAAAAGGTACTGTAAAAGGTGGATGTCGGGGGCCGATCGCCAAGCACCTAGAGCCAGACGCAGCTGGACGGAGCCACAAGCCTGGAGCTTCTCACTGCTGCTAACCAGAACGGAACCATTGTTAGCCGTAACATTGCTTCATCCCCCAAATCCCTCATCGACAAGCAGCATCTCGGAGACTTAATCATTCAAAGATCTGTTTGGACAGAGGCAAATTAGTTTGGATAACTAATTTTAAAAGTTTTTCCCTTTTTGTGGTGTTGTATTGTTTTCATCTGCTATCTTTGGGTAATAGAGGTCTCTCGGCCTAGAACTTTAATCAGTGTTTTTAAAAGACTTTCTCAACCAAGAGTCATTTTAAGTCCTGCAATTTGAGCTGCTCTATCCGACGAGACCTTCATTTTCTTTGTTTGATGTTTAAGAAATATGCTAGACCTGGTCCAACCAGCATCCGATGGCTGCTCCTAGCCACGCGCTAGGGCAAGACTATGTGTTTGGCCCCGATCTGCATTCAATCCATTCCACAAGCCATCAAAGGTGTTCAAATAATGATCGGTTCAGAGAAGATTAAGAACAGAAACTAATCTTATCAGCCATGTTTGGAACTCTATTTTTATATCAAATACTGGAGTTAAATTGTTTAATTTGGTGACCAGTTCATGAACTAAGTAATCTTCCAAATATTAAATTACTCTTACCCAGACAATTTTTAACAAACATTTCTTTATCCAAAGAGTGTTTTGTTATTTACTGGTTTACAAAACATCAATAAATGATGCTGAATTTGTTAAACTAATCATATTAGTGTAACTAATTCAGCTATCATACCAGCATCTGCAGATCAAGCCTTGCTTCTTAAAACATCCAAATTCATCTAGGACTGACATCAGAATACATGGTTTCTCATTTTATTGCATTACTCATCTTTTGTGGTCCTTTATTTTAACTACACATTGATTTTAATCAGTAGTGTGTTCTATTATTACTAGTTTGAGTGTTCAACTGTTTCTCGTATTATTTCTTATGTGTAAATAAATCTTGTGTTTGGAAAGTAACGGTTGTTATTTTTTTGTTCACCACACATATATTGCAAGGTGTATGACCAATAGATGTTAAAGAATTCATTATTTCAGAATTATGAGACGGATTTAAAAATTTGGCTATTAAAATAGTTCCTGATAGAATCAGGTAGTGCCCCGAATAATAATAATTTTCCACAATTCATTAATCTTGACTGCCATAAGAAGTCCTTTGACTATTCATAGCCAAATAGTTATATTTTTATTTAATATCCGCAACAACGCCATTTCCTGTACCTGTGTGAACACGTCCCCATGACGTTGAAAAAATTCACATACTTAGCGGTTCAAATGTTAAACTGCATATTGACGTCCAAATAGAGTCATGACTAGACGTCCAAATAGTGGACCTAATTTGCACGTCATTTAGTAGTCCAGAATTGGTCTGGGACCGACCAAGGCAATATAGAAATGATCTGCACGTTCATAGGACATCTAATGTTTAGTGGGATAGCTTTACTCTTGGGGTGTATTCAAGAAAAAAAATCAACATTTCTTTGTGAAAGCAGAAAAACGTGTGTGAAAGAAAATGCAATGTATCTTTGTAAGTCATTTGTAAAACCAAGTCTCTATTACAGTCTCTCAACCCACAAAAAACATAATTATCAGAGCAAAGGCAACAGATGAATTGCAGGGTTCTAAGCTGTGCTAAATTTCACGAATTAATTAAATGTAATGGCTCAGATATTTACAAGTGAATTATCTCAAATATGATATTTTGGATTTTGTGGTTGGGTTTCCTTTAATCAAGCATCTGTGTTGCTAACTATTTTTTGTTTGTTCCTTAAAAAATGTCCTTCAACGCACCATCCGAGAAATCACATTGTAATCAAAATGAATGACAACGGCAAGGAAACACTTTGTATTACAACCCTTAAACAAACACTCTGCTTAATACACCATGGAGCAGTAATGCACAGTGATGCTCCTAATCAGTCATAAACATTAATTGCGGCATCTTTCGTTTGACATAAACTGTAATTGAGCATAGAGATGAGTTTCTGCAAAGAGAGTGAGGGACAAGGTCATTAATCTTCAGCTTTCTGTTGTTTTCGGTGGGTGGTCTCACAGCCACGAATATGTAAAAGTAAAAAAAAAAAGACTTGGGAATTCCCGCTGATTCCAAATCACCATTGCATTTTTTGTTTTTTTCTTTCCTTGACTCAATGAGTAACAGAATAAGCAGATACCGGTTACATCAGCTGGGCTCATTGCCCTGTATACAAGCTGGTGTCTCTGCCCTTTCAGATCTCAAAGTGTCACTCCTCGATACTCCCAACAATCCTCTCGAGGAAGATTTCCGCTCTCAGGGTGGGTGAGTGAGACACGATCTCACACTAGTTGCCGATGACACTGACGGAAGGGTCAGTCACAGGAATTATTGGAGTCTGGGGGCGGGGGGTTGATGGGGGTGTCTAAGGGCAAGAGGTTGGAAATCCTCTGAACTAATCAGAGCAAACATGTCCACTTCCAGCCAGATGATGTGATGTGATGCCTCCCCTGGCCATGTGGAGAGAACATGCAGAGTCATGACCTGAATCCGTACCCCTCAGCGGCTGAAAGAGCTCACAGAATTTACACATTCGTTTTCACAGACAGTGTGCATGCTTGTACTTGCCCTAGCTATTTAACTCAAGTTAAATTGCCTTGTGGTTGGCAGAAGTTTTAATTTTTAGATATGTGCTCGAGGACATAAAAATAGTCCTTTGATAAATCACTACCATAATTAACAGCAATGGTACAGCTTCCTTCATACAATTTCAATTATTTCTCTACATGGGTTGAAGTAATAGGTGTTAAATTTAATCTAAACTAATGGGGCTCGTAAAAATGTACATTGGAAAGATCCTCACAATAAAACAAAAGCAAGCTTTGCTATCTGAGGATTCTTATGTGACAAAAAATCATTTGGAAATTATTAAAAGAAGAAACTTTATTAGGCTTGAAATTCCCCATGTCAGCACTCTCTAAGGGCTTTATATTCATTCAGAACTGGACGTTGTAAACACCAGGAACCCATGTGAAATGTGCTTCCTATTGTGTTTTTAGAATTTTTTTAGCTTTTGCTCCAGGTAAAACAGCCACTAAGTTTTACACTACACCAGTGTAGTAATCTTTCATTTAATTTCCCTCTGGGATCAACAAAGTATTGTATAATTTTAATTTAGTTTTTTTGGTCCCCCTCATCATTTTGTCTACAAATCTCCAGATACCACAATATCCAAAATTCTTGAATGCATACCAGCCAGCGAGCCAACATTATCTTCCTAAGAGCCACTTCATACCTTATTGTTTGAGGGTTGAGTCACTTGACAGCTTTGAAAACTCTTGGCATATTTGCAACTCAAAGTAGGAACTAACTCTGCTAAATTATTTGACCATTATCAAATTCTCCTCATAGCCAACGGAACTCCATAATTTGCTGCTTACATTTCCCGTGTGCTCCCCTGTGTTCTCATTATCTCCCTTTCATGGGATACGGTCCTGCAGCTCAGCAGCAAACAAATTAACTGAGCATGTAATAAATACAGGACACTGTTTTAGATACAGTGATGCACTATTGGCTTTGTCATACAGTGTTATAGTTTTAAAATTTAAATGAGTTTTGGTAATTTATGAAATGAGGGTAAAATATGTTTGATGTGACGGAAAATATTTTAATAATTACCAATTATATGCATCTGAGGGATATCTGACTAATCAAATTTTTTGTATAATACAATGCAAACAAGGCTAAGTAGCAGGGGAAAGGAAACTATTAATTATAATATACATGTATCTAATGAATTCTATCGCTTTCTTATATATATTTGCTCAGTCATGCATTTTTTGGTACTGTTGCCCAGATTAAGATAGTCCTGTGTGGACTACTATACTGTAGGTACTTTTGCTTCCTCTCGTGATCATTAAAGCATTTTGCTCTTAGGGGAAAGTAGATTTGGGTGGAATTTTGTTAGTAATACTGCCATCTCAATAATGTGTATTTGCCCTGCATTTAATTGGATTGGAGGAAACACTGCTCCATTTAAATAAAACTCCAGCATCATCTTTACACGTTTATTACTGTAGGATACATAATTTGATCAACAGGTAAAATACGTAGGTATTTGTAGACATGTCAAAAATCTACAGCTATTGTATGCCATGTAACCTGTAGAGGTTTTGCGATTTCTTTGGTATTTGCAAAACCACAAGTCACTATTGCAATGACCTTCGAACAACATTATTCCCATGCAACTCTATGCAGAGGCTCTGTCTGCACTGAAAAAGATTTATTCACAATGGGATACTAGATGCTTGATACTGAAACTGATGTCACAACCTACTTTATGAGTAAATTAACTTTTAATTATATGATGATTTAGGCATACTTCATTTAAACTTTAGTTACAGACTGTCAGATAATCCTTAAAAATGGAAGAAAAAAATGCAGTAAACACAAAAGTAATATACCCCATTTAATGAATTCCATATCCTTTAACTTTACAAACAATGTACTATTCAAAGCAGCAACACATCAAAAACAGTACAAACACACACACACACACACACACACACACACACACACACAGTACACCATTTTTCAATTCTTTCTGTGTGGAAATTGCAATCTCTTCCTGTGCATGCGTGGGTTGGTCTCTAGGTACTCCATCCTCCTCCCACGGTCCAAGAATATACATGTTATGTTAATGGCCTCTAAATTTTGCTTTAGAAAGACTGTATGTGTACATTGTTATTTTTTCTTTGCGTCTCCTTTGTGACTGTAAATCTGTCCAGGGTGTACCCCGTTTCTCCCTCAGTGAAAACTGAAGATAGATACCAATACCCCCATGTCCATAATAAGTAAGATGTGGTGATGGATGGAATTACTTTAGTGAAATTAGATACAAAATAATATTTATTGATAGGTACATTTACAAAATATAAATATTCCAATTTCATAATTACAAGAATGTTGATGAATTTTACCACTTTGCTGTCAAAAACTGAAAAGGAGAGGGAATCAGTACAAGCTAATACTCAGGAAAATACTCAACTTGAAGCATTGATACAAATGAAACAGATTTCAATATGTATATTTCTAAAGGCTATCTTTCTGTCCTTGCTAAAGGAACATGATTGCTGTATTTTTCTAGGAATCCCACTCTCTTGACAACAGATCAAATGGAGAAAAAAAATCCTCCATTATCAAAAACCACACAAAAAAGAAAATAAATATAAAAATAGCTAACACCAAAGTGTGTAAATACTGCACAATAGCACAGTATGGTCTACCATGGAGTACATTCAGACTATTTCCGGGTGTTAAACAGGATGTAAGTAACACCTTCCTTAACACTCTGTTCCCTGTCCAGGAACTGCACTTTAGAAATCTTCACATTCTTTTCTCTTCATCACGACCGCCTGCCCACTGTTTGCGACACCTTCTGTATCGCAACAGCTCATCTGCCCTTTTCAAGCACTGACACCTACATATCATATGATGTAAAAAGCTCACTAAGGGAGAGGAGCTGGTTGCAAGTTTGTCAGAGGATAAAAGTACAAATAAATCTTTGAGATCTTAACCAGTGGTTTATTGTTATAATGCATTGTTGGGTTTCTCAGTATTGAAACAAGCCCCTGAAAATGAATGGTTACTAGTTACTCTATTTAATCTGGAGTCATGTAATGGCTTCATACTACTAGTTCTCTAACATTATTTGTATTTATTTACATTACCATTGTGTATATTAAGCTTCTTATTGTTATGGGAAATAAACAGTGGTGTGCTTGCCTTGTAATATATCATGAGGGTTTTGCTTCATCTTTTTAAACACTTAGGAGTGGAAAGCTGTAAAAAAAAAAAAAAGGAACCAGCGGTTCTCTTGATGTAAGAAGACATAAGTCTTATAAAATATGCATTCCAAGGACAAGCTCTATCTGCAAGTGGACATATCTCATACAGTATATATGAGAGAGAAAACACCCTTAACCTAATTCAAAATTCAAATTCAGAATTTGCGTGGCTCATTACCTTAGATAGGGTGTTATTGTGCCGTGGGCCTGAATGACAGAAAATCGACTGCTTTCAAATGACCTTAACTCTGTTTTGTTTTAATAGGCAGAAACACTCCAGTCGAGGACTATTGATAAAAGATTGGACTGAGGCCTAAAACACCCATTCTTGCATGAAAAAATATGTTTTGGAACATTTAGTAAAGATTTTGCTCAGCCATCCTTCTGTTTAATGCTGTTACACTTCAGTCTGCACCAAAGTTTTTTCTTGTTTCTTCTTCTTGTGCATGTTTAGTAAAAAATGCGCTTTCAGTACAGATATGTCTCAGGTCTCTGAACTTTTAAGCAAAGGGATGTGATTAACTGACACACTGACTGGCAACTCAAATGCCATGGACAGCAATTACTTCCAGAATTCACCTACATTGGATCCTGAGAGTAGTTTTTGGGAGAAATATATTTTAGCTTTACAATGGACCCAAACACACTCTACTGCTTTTTTGCATTAAATTATCCCTTTTTCCTCCTCCCAAGGATTTGAATCTAATCAATATTTCAGAAACAAATCAACACCTTCGTCACCCACAACATGTGGGTAAAGGGTTTCTAAGGAAGAATACGCAGATGACTTTAAAGATCTTTTTCAAAATCATTAACAGTGAAACTGCTCAATATTTCAGAAGAAGTAAAACTACCAAGACTAACATAAAATATGGCTACACCATACAACATCACTGGCGACTGTTGTGGATCACAACAGTCACCTCTTCTACTCTAGATTATCTTCCATTTTCCACATTTTTCAGCCTTTCATTTTTCATCCTCCACTCTTATAATTCACTCTATGTCCCTACTTCTTCTGTGAGAAAGTATTTAATATAGCCATTTTCATATTTTTCATAAAGTCTACCACCATATGTCCTGCTTTGTCCCTATCCTGGACACCAAACCTGCCCATCACTTCCCCATTACTTCTGTTCCCTTCACCAACATGTCCATTGAAATATGCACCAATCACCACCCTCTCAATTCTGGGGATACCCTGTATTAAATAATTCAGTCCAGTATAGCTGCTTCTGTTCAATCACATCCTACCTGTGGGGCATAACAACATTGATCATTATTCCAAAAATTTCAAGCTTCGAATTAATCAGCCTATTGGAATGTCTTTTCACTTCCAGAAGGTTCCTTATAAACTCCTCCATCACGATAACTCACCATTACAGTTCTCTTTCCATCTCCAACATGGAACAACTTGAACCCTTCTAATAAGATTCTAGCCTTGCCACCTTTTCACCTAGTCTCCTAAAGACAATATATCCACCTTCCTTCTCTGCATCATGTCCAGCAGCTCTTTAGCTTTACCTGTCATAGTCCCAACATTTCAAGTCCCTACTATCACTTCCAGTCTCTTGAAAACCTCTCCTCTCTCTGTCTACCAAAACACCTTCTTCCTCTCCTGCCTTAACCAACAGTAGTCCAATTTCTGCCGACGGCAGTGGCAGTTGTTGTTAACCTGTGCCTCAAGCAATGCAGTATGGAGTTCATGTTTGTAGTTGGCATTTTTGATTTGGCTTAGCTGTTACGTCAGATTCTCTTTCTGACACAACACTCTGCATTTTTCCAGATTTGGGAACAAAACAAGAAATCACTGCCTTGTGACCCCTTATGCTCACAGGGGCCACTGGCTGGAAGTATTTTATTTTATTTTTTAACCTGATCGAAGCCCGACTCCAGATCTTCTCACGGGCAACTCCAAAAGGTGGCAATCTAGTCTGGCAATCTTGTCTTCAAATCTAAAGGCCAGACCCGCCGGACCTCTGCATCACTTCAGTTTGTCATTTCAGTGGATACATTTTCCAAATGCTAAGTGATCTCCCACATTGCAGCAATATTGCAGTAATATTAATGTCAAGCATGCCAACATAAATGCCGCAATATGCGCAGGCTATTCCACCAAGACACCTTTAAAAGACACACCGTGACTGCAATAAAAATGGCCAGAGCAGAAAGCTGGTATCTTGAGAGCAGGATAAAACAGCAGTCTGTAGAGAAGCAGATTAAAAACAAGTAAAAGAGAGCCAGGGTGAATGGTGCTTATCTTTTTTAATAAGAGGATTCAGGTTTAATTTGTTTTATTTCACATTGCCACAAAACATGCTGTCTAGCCATCTGTGTTTTTAATTTTTTTTAAGTGAAATGTCTTTTTGTATTTTGTTTTCCATGTCTGTGCATTAATGGAATACTTGGTTGGAGCCACACTTAAGAAAATGGCCCCCATGAGTCACCAAGAGGACAGATTAGTTAGTTAAGAGCTTTTGACTGATATCAACTCATGCTACAACGGTACTCTGCTTTCCCATTAGTTGAGGGCAGGTTGGCACAACAACCAACTACGGCGGTGGCGTATAAATCCATCCGTGTTCTCCAGACAGTGATAATCCTCACTGATCTGCTCTTTGCTTCCATCAGCCCCTCGTCCTCCCCCGCCCTCCATATCACACAATGGAAAGAGATGGAGGGAGGGATGGAGAGAGATAAAGAGACTGACAGGGGAAATATAGTTAGGAAGCAGTTGCATGAGAGGGAGATGTTACAAAAGACAGGCATGCAGGGGACTGGAAATGAGGAGAAATATCGACTAAGCAGCCTTAAATGAGCCTCCCCCAAATGATGTCACAAAGGCTCACTGCGCTGCCATGATGCACATGATATGTTGGAGAGGATTAAGCAGTAATCACAGAGGTTTGGCGGTCCACACAAGGGAGTATATAAATCCCTCCTCTCCAGCCAGCAGCGAGGCCCTCTGCTGGCTTCTCCAAGGGATGTATACCTAGATAAATAGTCACGTCGGACAAATAGATGGAGGATTTAAAAATACTTCTGCAAAGACTTTGGAGTCATCTTAAACACAAACACCCCAGAGTGCTTTGTTCTCAAAATCGAAAACTTTGTAAGCTGGATGGATCAACTAAAGGATGAGCCATGTCTCCAAGTTTTGGACAAGCCGACAAAGAGGAAAACACGAGAAAAGGTGTCAGGCTTTAAAGTCGGTACCCAAAATAAATATGCTTAAGAAATAAATAAAAAACAATTCAATCTACCATCGAAAACATAATCAATATGTACATAAGTCTTATAAAGACAAACAAAAACAACCTTTTTTGAAAAGAAAAACAGTAAAGAAAAACAAAATCACCTTGGAAAATAACATGAAATCAGACAAACTGAACCATCTTAGCTAATCCATTTCATATCCAGACACATAGATTTAAATCAATCCAATCATATAATACAATCATCTAGTTCCATTCAAAATCACTTACATATGATCTATTTCATTCCTAGTTATAATGCACTGCAGTATAATCTAGTTTATTTGGCCAAATAGTTAAACATTTATCTATTCAAGAAAGCTTATTCAAGTTGCATGGAGCCATTCATTCTGTTTCTTGGTCTTTAAAAGACATTGAAAAAAAATTTATGTGATACTATATGCTACAAAAATGTCCTACAATACATTTAAAACTCTTTAGATAAATCTTCACAATGAGATGTTTTGATGCAATTGGGAGTTTTCTTAGAGTGGAAACAAACTGAACCACCTAAAAAGGTTAACAAACTAATTAACTGATGCAAAAAAACAACAACAAAATGTGCTTGCCAATATGGCTCAAGTCAATATTGCAACACAATAACCAGTTCACCTATATCACGATAAATGAACAATAATTAATACACCGCCAAAAAATAACAACTGTTAGTGGCTCACACACAGTGGACAGTGGATGAGAAGGGTGACTGGCACTATGATAGTAAAATCCGTGATTAAAAAACATTTTTTTTGCAGTGGTTTATTTTAGAAAAAAATACATTTCCTATTTACATCCTGCGCTGATGAATGCATGACATATCAGCCTGCTTTGTCAACAGATCGGACTGGGTAGCAGGCCTGCAGTGCTTGGACTGGCTACCTGCTGAAAGCGGTCAGGGACAGGAGAGGAGCTCACTTCAGCACCATTACTTGATAAAAAGAGTAACAAGGATACGTAGCCTACATTACGTCAGAGCCTCCAAAGTCTCCAAAAACATCAAGAAAGTCAGTAGACTTTTTTTTTTAAAGAGTCGCTATAGGGGTATAAATATAGCAACATAGTGACAGCCTCTTAAATGAAAATAAGCATCACCAAACTACAAACATATTTTGACTTTTTAAAAACACTGAATATATGGGCATGGCCAAAATAATGTTGGTTACCCTTATGAATTTCAGTATTGGTAAATGTTTGGTTAAGCCCACCTCTACTGCAGGTGTAAAAAAAGGCCCTAAGGTTTTATGATTGTGAGATACAGTAGATCAACAGTTACAGTTTGAAATGTTTTAAAGTAAAAAGTGAGCACTCCATGACCTAACAAACATACTCCTGCATTGTCGGGGGTATCTTGGTTACATTTTTTTAATAGAGCACAAAGACATTAAGTTCAAATTTGTATAATTACTGTACGTTGAAGGCCAAATTTTTTAACTAGGATTAACCAAGCAATTTGGATGAGAGAAAACCAATAGCTCATATTTTTTGTTTCTAGTCAACATTAGATATTACAGTGTTTCAATTGTGTGGCATGTTTCATAGTGGAATAAAGACAAATCACCATATTTCTTTCCCGTTCAATGACCTCCAGCGAACAGAACAAAGACTAAATAATGTCCCCCATGGGTTAAGTCTCACTGCTTTCTGCTGCATGTCCAGAATAATTTGGGAGTATCTGCTCTTAAGTTAAGTGACACAGATTACTGAACAATGATTCCCTGCATCTCAGTTCTCCCACCTGTTCCTACAAAGAGTGCATGGCTATTGAGTGTGCAGCTAACTGTGACAATAACATTCAGAATTAAGTAAACTGAGTGCGATTTGCTGAGGGGGATGGGGAGGGGGGGTTATCCCCCCGCTTGTGATGTCCCCTCTGGTCATTAATTTCTTATCTCTGGGGGCGATACATTTTTTGTTCGTCCTGGTGGTCCAACAGAGTGAAATTTCCCTTCAAGTGAATTCTGCAACCCCTGTAAGTCTGCTGAAGGACTTAAACAACATATGCCAACACCTTCAAAGTATGATGGCAGCAGTTTACACGTTCCGTTTCCACAGCGGAGTGCAAGAGAGGATTAAGCGCAATTCAACTAATTTTGACAGACGAGAGGAATAGAATGATAAAAACACTCAACTATCTTACCTTCATCTCTGCACGGAGCCCGGCAAGGGTCAGGTGCAGAAATATTTATGAGGTGTAAGAATATTTACCCTCGGTTTAATAAAACCTGAGTATGGATTTGGAATCCATACACAGGTTATATGTGTGCGCGGATTTGGGCATCGTGCTGGACCTTTTCAGAGATTTAAACAGAAAAAAGGGCATCTAAATAAAGCCTAGTTTATGCTTCTCCGACCGCAAATTTGCACTCAGACACAGACATATTGACGGAGATGTTTTCTGTTTATAGTACTCCGCTCTTCCACTCCAGTCTCTATTGTTTTTTTTTCAGCATTGCTTGACCAGGACAGCAGGGGGTGCTAAGTTTTCAGGGCGTCTCTGCCAACTGCCTATACAGCGGCGTTTGTTTTTTTCTAGGCTTGCGAACGCATTTCTTCCTCACGGAGCAATGAACGACAGAAAGTAAGTTTTGGTTAAGCTGTAAAGCTTTTTACTAGGCGTGCAGCTCATTGAATCCTCTAGAAACACATGGAAACAAACAGCAGCCTTTTTTATTGTTTTCCTACACCTCCTTGTGTTCAAAATCGCCAAAGGAACAGATTAGATAAGTTATCATTTCAATATAAAGCATATAGTGGCCAAACCCTGCATTAACTACTCTTTACAGCGACTGTAGAGCCCAGTTCTGGTGAAGAGATTTTCTGGTTGTTGCTCAAACTGACCAATAAGACGAATACGCTATCCGTTGACGGAGAAGGATAGTTAAAATTTGGGCCTCTACTCCGTGCGTCCTTGCGTAGGTGACGGAGAGCCCTTGCGTTGACGGATAATGGCGTTGCGTCAATCCGTCTCCGTCAAAACGCAGAAGCATAAACTAGGTTTAAGACAACTAAACTATACTCAGAATCACTAATGACCTTTTTTTTTTTATTCCATACACAACAAATGCAATATTTATTTTCATACGTCTTTGAAGACAAACCGATCGCAAAATGTGTGGAAATGGTCCAAAAACTGCACTGCATATGTCCGTTTTGCCTCTGTAAAGCATTGAGCTGGTGGCGCAGCATAATTAGAACACCTTCCATTAAAGAGCTATGAGTTAATCAATTACATAATGAAACCACTTTTGCATGTAAATCTTTATTGAATGTAACAACAATCTTTACAAAGAAGGCTACAGGATTCGCACATAGAGAAACTGTATAAGATTGTGGAATGCCTGGCAGTTCGGATTGTGATTGAATGAAAATTGCGCTGGTGGATGCACTGTTTAAAAAACAAACAAAAAAACATCAGGATTTTTAAGCTGTGGGGACAAAACTGTAATTTATAAATATTACCAGTGGCATATCCCTGGCTACAGTGTACTAAATATCTATACTTTCCTGCAGGACTCCAAATCTGTGCGCACGATTTAATAAACTGAGGGTACGGATTCTTACACCTGAAAAGTATTTCTGCACACAACCCCGTCTGGGTTCCTTTGGTCCAGAGGTGACCTTTATTCCCCACAGAAAAATATGCAGAGTTGTGGGTCTGAGAGGAGGGGCAAGGTGCTGCTGATGCTGCCATGGGGGAAACATAATTTCACCTGCTTTGAGTGTACAAGTCAAGTGAATTCTTATCTTTAATTTTAATTATCTTAATATATTTGATCTTATATTAACTTTTTATTTCATCAATACATTTGCTTTTCACATTTTTCTGTAAGTTTTGAAAGGGTAAACATATGTGCAAGATAACCTGCAGCCAGCATAAACAAACCTGTCGTTTTCATGAATGAAAAAATAAAAAAATCCCCCCTCTGTAGTTTTTAACAAATCGCACACTGAGTTAGGACAACTGCCATTTGTTCCGCCCTTTGTGAAAATTTGCTTCACCATGTATTTAAGAAGAAGATAAGGATTTTGGATCTAAATGAGTGAGTGAGTTGTCCGGTAGCAGGACAGCTGGCAGACCCTCCATCACAGAGACATTGACTTAATCTCCTATCCATGATGCTGACATACCCTGATCACCTCTAGTCTTCCTATCCCTCATTTCTAAATCTGCACTGTCTGTCATCCTTTTTTTTTTTACAGGCCTCTTTTGGTTTGAGGCCTGTCTGATAACTTTGGCTTTCTCTTGGGTTCCTCTTAGTGACATGCTTTAAATAATCAATGCATTACTCTTAAATTGTAGATATAACTGTGCGTTTAAATTCAAGATGTGAAAAAATGTCAATATTCCCATAGTATTAAAAATTAAAACATAAAAAGTTCAAGTGAGGATAAGAATTCACCAAACCTCATCATGGGATTGGATTAGGACAAAAAATCAAGAAAAGCATTATTTTACTAACTATTTCACAAATATGTCTGTAATAAATTCTCTGTCGTAGAAATGTCTGATTAATACTTGCAGTAAAAATTTGCTGCATCTGCTGGCTAGGGACAAGATTTCAAAACTTCATCTTATTGCTGACCATGTTATGTTTGAAGCAGAATGGAAAACTCCCAACAGAATAAAAGGATGAATATTATTTCATGACATAGGATCCCACACCGCAATCAAAGCCATCAGTTATATATGTAATTATTTTTTTTAATTTCAATAGGATGTTGAAAGTTGACAACCACTGATACTGAATATTCTGTAATTTATAGCAACCTGTAAAAAGGTATATTTTAAAGCCCTGGTTATAACATTGTGGTAGAATTGTGGTAATTTTGATACTTGACCTATCTTCAGTGGTATTCAGAGGAAATGTTGGCATCAGCAATTTGTAAAAGGTACATATGAAGCTAAAATAGCCCAAACACTGCACAAACATCTGCACTACAAGTACATCTATCTTTTTTTCTAGCAAGTACTACTTTTGGGGGGGGTATAGCAAATAAATCCCTCAGAAGGCTTACTGAGAATAAATGCCGATGGCTAAAAAGTAGCATTCCATTAACGTTGAATGTTGAAAGTTGGATCTAGGAACAACATCAAACCCAATTAACGATGTTGTGGTTACAGTTCAGAAAAGGTATTCAATTTACAATTATTGTAATAATGTTTAACTAATTAAAATAAATAATAAAAATGTATGCCTTCAAATTTATGCATAATTTATTACTCTTTGTGTTTGAACGTTATTCTATTTGTAAAAATGGACATTCATTTGAATGCTCTTACAATAGGGAAAATGAAGCCTTAATTTGATTTGTTAAAACAAAAAAGATTTCTCAAACAATATTGCAAAAATCAAGTGTGAACTCAATTTATGTATAGTCTCATCTTATGAGCTGAATATGTTGCTAAATCTCCAGATTGTACTGCAAATTATAATGCCTAACCTACATGAACTCACGCAACTTTTTTTTCAATAATAAAAATTTTTAAAAAATCTAAACTTGAAATCTTTTGAGATAATTCTTGCATAAACACAGATTTAGGATTGAGTGCAAGTGTCACTTACATATACTGAAATCACGTAGATGTCTTGAAGTCTTTAGTTCAGCCACTGTGCCCTTACATTCAGTATTTCAGACCTGTGAAAAGATTTTGACAGCTTGGGGCCAGTGATGCTTTCAAGCACAAGGCTGTGCAATTTTAAAAATTACACTACAATCACAAGACAAAAAAGGTCTGAGTGGTTATGACAGGTAGGGCTTCCTTTCTGTACAAAATTCCAAGCTTTTGTATTCTGTTTTTCATCTTTCTTCTTTGACACAAATGCATTAAATAGGTATAAATAAGGCAAACGAATCCAATGTGACATTTTGGGGTTGAGTAGCTAAGAGTTAAGAAATAAAAAGATAGGTGAAGGGCAGACATCTATCTTATAATTCTCTCGATCAAAACTTTTCAAATACACACCATGTTCTTTTCATGTCTGTGGAAGGATGTCATGTCTCTCAAAAATAAAAAGTAAAAATCAATGACAGTGCAAGACAGTAAAGCTTTAAGGTGTTTGGGTGAGAGATGGTTGAAGAGCTAACTTTCCTCCTCAGGTTTTCATTAAGTGAAGGATAAGATCAGTTGTGAAATACATGGGTGAGATTTCTCTGCCCATCTGAGAAGGTTTTTGGTGGAAGTAATGAGCCAGATTTTGGAAGAATGTCAGGCTCATCGTTTCTTGCTAAGACATCTCTACACAGACGTACATCAGATTCTGCAGCAGCTCTGAAAGTCCTCCAGAGAGTTAAGGCTGACAGAAAGAATGAGACTGGTGAGGGAAAAGTTATGTGGTCTTGCCTTTTTTGACAACAACAGATGTCGCAATCCCAGCAGGCAAGCAGTGAAGGCACATATCTGCAGTTTGCCGTCCAAACTGCTAGCCAGGGGTTTAGAGCAACATCACTTTCACAAGCCATTGCTCTTATTGTTACTGTTCTGTAGTCAGCTCATGCAGATGCTGCATGTAAGACTGCACACTCAGTAATCACGAGATTACAACTACTGCAATCATATCCTGTCGGGGCCTCGATAAAAACCTCCCAATCTTTTATTTTACCAATGTTCATACATGTGTTTCTGATTCTTGCTTCGACTTTGGAATATCCTAAAGGAAGTCTATGCATCTGTAGATAACCAAGATTTCCCGTACAGGAGGGGAAATAAGTATTGAACATGCCAACTATTTTCTGTATGTAGTGGGCTTTCTACCATGAATTTCACATAACACATTAATAAAAACCTGCATTTGTTCAATACCACTTTTCTAAAATGAATAAATTACACTAAACATTTGAAATGGAATCAACAATATAACTTTTTACAAACACCTTTTTTGCCATTTGCTTTCCTTTGGTTACTATATACTCTGGGTAGGAAATTTTGTATTCAAATTTTAATCTTTAAGTTTTTAAATTGTGTGGAAGACAAGATGAAAGAAAGAGAAGGTACATCAAAAGAAAGCATGACATGCATGCACAGAGAGGAGGAGGAAAAGCACAGGCCATTATTTTTGGCTGCCTCTTCTAGGTCCTCCATCAGTCACTCTCATTACCATCCAATTGTGAGTGAAGGGCTTCTCCATCCGGCATACTACAACACAACCTGGCAGCGACAACAAACCCAAGGACAAGCCAGGACTCTTCCACTGAGCCATGTCTCTTTTTTGTCCTTCTATCTATTGAATTATATTTCCTAATGTCATTTCACAGTGATCTATGTTCAGTTTTCAATATCTTTAACTTAATTTGCATCAAGTGAAAATTGGCCTATTTCAATTTCAGTTCAACTCCTATTATGCTATCAAGGTCTGTGTCATGAAAAGTAATTTAAAAAACTCTTCACACTTTAACAATCCAGTTTATGATTGTTACTTGGTTTGGCTTTGAAATGGCAACATGTTATGGAGCTTTTAAAACAGGGTACAAGGCTGCTTTCCACAAATTGTTAGGGATGACTAGAAGTGATTCAATGAATTTAAGTTCCATTTAAATTTGTATCAGTCACATAAGGTATAGAACTTTCAAATATATTCAAAATTCATGACCAACTCAAAAGTCAGTGGTTACGATTTTCAGAAATAAAATAAATGCAGATATTTTATACTTCTCTATGTTTTTAATATATTGTAAAGCATCTGCATGTGCTATTTAATTTCTGACTGATTCACTGGAGCAGCTCAGTGGCAAATTGGGTTCAAACAAGACCTCAATGAACCGTGCACTGTAATACACAAATAAAATGGAACTGAAAGTTCAACTCAAAAGGGACTTCACTTCTTATCAGATAAGTGTGGCTCAGTTTTCAATTGTTATTGTAACAATTATTGTTATACATACGTATTAAAGACGAATAATCTCAGGTATGAAGAGTATTAGGACATGAGCCATGCCTGCAGGCTCAAGAAGCTGACTTCTCTCAATGAGCACCTAGCAGCAGAGATGAACCAACTGCTGAGGAATGGGACTCACCCTGACTTGCTGACCGAACTGGCCAAACAGTACTGATTATTAAAAATCCCCAGAAGTGAACAATAAAGCCTAACTATTGGCTAATAACCTATGCTTCCACAGCATGGAAGTTGATCCTGGAATACCTGAAGCTGCATTAGGTCAACAACATTTTGAGAGCCTTCATCGCGAACTACATGATGCTGTGTAACACTACCCTTGAAGCCAGCTTTGATCCAATTTTGCAAGTTTTGATCAAATGTATCATAAACCAAGTGATTCTGCATCCCCACTGCTCTTCTATTATGAAATTTGGCCACCGTCACTCACTTCCTCAACATGGATGACATCAATCTCTATGCTAAGGGTGAGCAAGACATCATCTTACTAATCTGAAGCACAAGTCTCTACAGCAAGGACTTCGAAATGTCATTCAGGCTGGGGAGATGTAGCCGAATAGAGAAAAAGAGAAGGAAGGTAATCCATATGGAGGGAATTGGAGTATCAGAGATCAGAACAGCAGATGTTGAGAAGAGCTGTAAGTACCGTGGGATACCACACGCATCCTATCCAAAATGAAACATCCTTGCTCCAAGAAATGACAAGCTGAAGGAATTCCTCAAACAAACAGAAGGAAAAGGAAACAGAAGGAGAAAGCTGAAGGAACAATCATGAGAGGAACAAACATTTGCATGGAATGTACCACCAACAGATAGTTGAAGTGGTTGATATGACAAAATCCTACTAATGAGTAGAGAGGGTAGGTCTGAAGGACATAATGAAAGCACTGATTATGTCAATCCAAAGAGACCCAAGAAACATAGCAGCATCTGACAGTAGGGTGTATGACAAAAGCAGGAATAAATGCATTTGACAATGATGAAATCTTTGTCAAAGTGGTAGTCGACTACCTAGATGGTGTAAAATAACCAGGAAGTTCAGGAAGTAGGAATATGTCCTGTAAATGGAGGTTTACTGGATCGAACCCCTACTCTGTGCATATCGTCCTTATGTCCTTGGGTAAGACACTTCAACCGGTGGCGCCAGTCTATGTCAGCCTCGCCTCTGTTAGTTTGCCCCAGGGCAGCTGTGGCTACTATGTAGCTTACCATCACCAGTGTGTAAATCTCTGAAAGGCTTACTGAACAAGGTCCGGTATGATATTCAGTTGCACTTTGGATGCAGGGCCAAAGAGAGGGATCGGAATTTCAAACCAGACTCATTAATCCTTAAATGTGATGTCAAAATTTCATTTTTCATTTCACAAGGACATTCAATGCAGAAACAAAAAATCATAAAGACCCGCTGGAGAGAGACAGATAAAACCTGAGGGCCGCTATGTGTGAGAAGCAAGGAAATGTACTCTGTCCGGTCAAGTCACTCGAAAAATACCTGCACACCTCATACACCAACCACGGCCTGAAAGCCACGGCGATACAGAGACAGTCCAATGCGGGACTCGATGCAACAGAGATTATGGTAGTGAGTGGGCATAGGTAAGAACCTTTATATAAACAGACACAAACTACTATATCAATTTGACTGACAGATAATGTGTGACAAAACAAAAAATGCACATCTAAACGAAAACTTGTTCTGTAGGTCTGAAAGCTCGCTAAAAAGTTACTGGAGACCATCAATGGAGATAGAGGGAGAAACGATGGAGTAACGTGCTGTCTGATCAAGTAGTTAACCCATCAGAAACAAACATGCAACCAAGGCCTACGTCTGATTCACACCACTGCTGCTATTCAGCACAACAGCACTCCCTCTCGTATGATATTGCTTAGTGAAGCACTTAGGATTAGATAAAACAATATACAAGTATAGGCTATACCATTCCAGATGCAAACCGGGAAATGGTAATGGCCAACCAATTAATCACATTTTGATCATTGATAAGCAGCAGAAGACAACCGTTCTGATCACTCCATCTATCCCAAACAATGAATTGATCAGGAAAAAAGAAAACGAGAAATTGAAGACCTGACAAGGACTCAGAGAACAGCTAAAGAAAGCCTGACAAAATGTGTACAATAAGTCATGCTTGGATGCAGTGAGCTTTGCCAACATAAACATGCCAAAAATGATAATTTCCAGGTCTTTGATTAAGACCTTTAGGAATTTTTCCTAAAGACATGTTCTTAAATATTGTCATACTCGCAGCGGGGTCAGTTTGTTTGTACATTTTTAGACTCTGGATTGCAGAATCCAAATGGAACCCTTCTCATTATTCATCAGCACGACAGAAATGCAGGAGAATGTCACAGAGCTGTCACTAGGTTTATTCTGAAAGTGCTATTCCTCTTGCTCTCTTGGAGACAAGTTGGAGTAAATGTTGAATATTTATGTTAAATCATTAGCCTATTTTTGAACCATAATTACTACTAGATTATAAAAGTAAAAGACCTTAAATCAATTAACAATATCATCTTTTAGAAGATCATTCTAAAAGACGACTTGCAGGCATTGTGAGATCTAATAATGTCTAACTAAAAATATTATCATAATTCATATGCAGAGGGCAATACAGATATGCACATCTGAAGAGAAAACAGCCAAAGATAAAGCTGAACAAACAGGGAACGATGAGAATGTGTACAATTACAATGGTTCATGCAGGCAATCCACACAGTAGGCAGGGTCTTCACACCAATTAAACAGGGTATGAGCTGCCCCGGTCACTTCCAGCAGTGAAAGCATTGTAAATACAACCAACTCTATCATAACAATGAAACAAACAAATTCAGATATTGTTGATGCTGTGAAACAATATAATGCAACACAGAAGAAAAAAAGCAAAGATTTAACTAAATCGTCTCGCTAAACCCTGGACCTTCTTGCTGCAATGTAACTGTGCTACCAACTATGCCTCTTTGCCCTATTTTTTTTTAAAGACTTCAGTACATATACAGAATATAATGACTTTCAGGCTTTCAGTCCAACTGCTCTTAATTGTGGCAACATATTGTCTGTCAAATTGGTCTTGTAAAATTTATTTTCTGGCTGAATGATTAACAGGGGGGCTATACGTCCTCTAATAAATATGTAGTGAAAAGTATTTCAGGATTCTGTGCCTTACACAGAAGTAAAGATGGCTCTTCCATATTTCATTACAAGGTTATGTTATTTTGAGTTAAAATAATTTTTTTCAATCTTTCAAGAATTCATAAGGCATGTAACAAACATGAAATAAAATACAAAGTATGTTCAAGGTCCCCCAGTTAATTCTCTTTTAAAGAACTGATTTATGTATTTTTTTGCTTGTTTGTATGACAGCTTCATACTATAAGTAATGCAGAAAATTAAATAATAGGCAGATTACCGAAATATTAATATGCTTTAGCTTTAAATAATTTCCTCACAAACATAACATATCTATTTGATGTCTGGATTGCTTAGACTAGAACTTCAGGATGAAAATATTTCTTCAGAAAAGAATTTCAATACAGGGCGTTGATTTAATCCTTGCAGTTCACCAATGATACCGATGCTAAACAGTAGGACAGCAGAAATTCCAGAAAGGAAATACTATCCATGATCTCTGAAATTCACTAAAGCTGGAAACAGGGGAGCATTGTGCTTCAGAGGTCTGTTACCATATTTTTATAAAACGCTTTTCAAACCACAGCTTCTCAAAGTGCTTCGTAGATTTAAAATAACCCCAACCCCCCACCCCCCCACCCTTCTTCCAAACCAGAAATAAAACCATCATCGCAACTACACCCCCTAGCCAACCCAACCAAACCCATCAGCCATACACACAATATGCTACACAAAAAGCTACAATAAAGAACAACAAGCCTGTGAATATTCTCATTCATCCAGGTCATGATTATCTTAAGGAAATTTCAATCAAACGCAACTGGACTTGGTAATTTGTCAGCTCGCCGCTGACCAGTCCCAGCCTGGTCAGCGGCGAGCATGAACTGACGAAGCCTCTTGGATAAGAGGTGAAACGTCTTCCAAGACAAATTACCAAGTCCAGTTGCGTTTGATTGAAATTTCCTTAAGATAATAAAGAACAACAGCAAGCTGAGTACAGATGAGCCAGGAAATGCCTTCATGGTAGCCATGGCAGCAGCAGATCAGCAGCAGCGGCCAAGGTAATGACCCAGGGCGCCCAGAGGAGGGAGGGCTGTTACCCTCGCCTCCACCCAAGCACTACCCGGAGAGCACCTAGGCAGCTACAGCCCAACCACTGCCCCTGAGGCAGAGGGCCCCAATAGAGGAAACATTGGGAGGAAGATTAAAATAAGTTAAAATATAAAATAAACACTAGATAATGAGATTAAGTAGTAAAAAAATGATAAAAATGTTAAGACTGATTATGTTTTAAATTATCAAGTGTGAAACAATGAGAAGATAGGAACACAATAAAACTGCAAAGCAGATTAACTATATATAATAATAGTCATTTAAAAGCTAAACTAAAAATGAAATCAGGTAAAACAGGTGGACCGATTAAACATATATTAATAAATAATAATCAGTTTAAAGCTCGGTTAAAAAGGTGAGTTTTGAGCCTGCTCTTGAAAACATGAACGTTTTCTGTGGCTCTGAGGTCCTCTGGCAGCCTGTTCCAGATTGCAGTCCAGTCTCTTTTGAGAGGACTTTACTTCTACTTACAGTGTGGGTATCTACTTTTTTATTGTATGTTTTATGTGCTTTGTCATTGCACATTTTATTATATTTGTTTCAAATATTACCAATAAACCAGAACGCATGTATTATGTACAAAACAATAACATATGTATATGTAAATATCTTGAAAACAAACAAACAGTTTCCAAATACAATTTAAAAAAACTTGTTAGTAGATTTTACAAATATCCTCATCCAACATATTGTTTCATAAAATCTCTTAGTTAGAATACGTGAAATTATTTATTTCCAAAGTGAGAACAGGACACAATAAGAAGCAACACACAGTGTTTTGTTTTAAAATTTTACAAAATACAATACAATTATCTAGTGTATATCTAGAGTAACAATCTGCCACTTATCTTGCATTTTAATATGACCTGGTTGAGAAAAAAAAGTAAATTTGCACTTTGTACAGGCTAACATTAACAAGTTTTTATCTACATTCTGCTGTCAAAAAAGGGGGAAGAGAAAGCTGTGAAACTGTCAAGCCAATCTTCCACTGATGATATGAATAATTTCTTGAAGCTTCCTAAAGACACATTTTCTCTGATTACAGATCCTCCTACTTCTTAACATCTAAAAGGGTTAAGATTTCATCATGGAAATTAGTGCAAACAGCCAGTCATTGACATTCTGATGATAGCTGTCAAACGGTCACTATGATCAGTTTTAAATCTAACAGCCAGAGATGTATTTTTTAATTGCTTAGTCTTCCAAAGTGTGAAATGCCCCAAATAAGTAATTCAAGGTGACTCAAATGGCTATAAAAGGTTAAGATGAATACTTGTAATGGTAGGATAAAAACGGAATGATTCACGTAAAAATAAAACAATAAAACAGCATTTTGTAAATTTCTTGAGGCTAGTAAAACTAACAGACTCTGCCCTTTTACTTCCCTTTCTGAGTACGATTATACGTTTCTCAACAAGTAAATTATTTTTCAAGTCAGCTGATGAAATGAAAATAAAATAGGTCAAAAGTTCAAATCTTGTTATTATGTGTTGCAATTAGGTAGGATTATTTGACATCCTGAAGGTCATGTAGCCTTAGATAATAAAGTACTTTATTTCTTAGCCACTTTTAGGCAGCCCGCCCTGTGTAATAAACCGGGTAGTGGGATTGCCTCGCCATAGATCCCCAAAAATGGCTCAATAGTATTTCTAAATTTCCACAGGTTCCTAATGTAACCCGGTGTAGGAACCCAGTTTAAAAAAAAAAGAATAACAATACAACCCTAAAACAATTATTGCAATAAAAAAAACTAATTGCATAATTAGAATACATCCTAGGAGGATAAATATAAATTTAAATTCATTATTTACAATTATAAAGAGTTAAAACATTGAAAAAATGAAAATAAAATAGGTCCAATACATATAGAGCAAAAACCTAATAAATAGAAAGTTATAGTTAAGTTTCACATAGCAACTGACCAGCCAATCACGTAACTGATCAGATATAATTTCAGCCAATAGAGCTAAGCGCTTTCTGCTGACTTCTGCATAGTCTGCACTTTCCCTCAGATGCACTGAGACACTGACAGAGAAATCTTGCCGGTGAAGAAAAACTAGCGGTGCAGTAACATGATTGTGAGATGTAATAAAATTAACTATTAGCTTTATCCATCCGAAATATGAGGCTAGTTTGGTTGAACACACTGAAAAAATAATATTAAAGCCTAATATGGAATTTAAATAACAGTTTAACTTTGGAATATTTTGTATAAAACTTTAAGGTGGTGTGTGTTCAGAATGCACTTTAAATCACTGTTGTTACCTTGCTTATAAAATAGGATATATACTGTGATAGGAAGTTGAAGTTAAATGCCAGATTACTTGTTAGAAACTATTTCAATTAGTCTATTGGTAATTAAGTAACTTTATGATTCTATGGTACCTACTTGAACTGAATTGATTGTTGTACAATATGTGATTTTGTGTTGCAAGGGAATTTGAAACCATTGGACCATTTCAGTTGTACACCACAGCTTATTATTTAAGATGCTGTATTCTGACCTTATCTTTAGGTCAGGTTTTTTGTCCTGGATTGAAATTTAAGGATCCACTCTCCAGTTCTGGATGGCGAACCCAAGCCCAATGAACCATCAGACCCGTGATTGACTAGTTGTGGTGAACACTCATGAACTTGAGCTCAAAAGAAATAAAAACTGTCACAGAAAGACTTTATGAACATTGACTAATTCGACAGATTTAACAAAGACAAACACAAACTGGTGACAAATTTAGTTTATTTCACAAGCGCTTTATTGTTACCTGTTCTATATAAAAGAGTTCTATGGTAATAAACTATTGTTATTTGTGTAAACCTTTGCCTTGTCTCATGTTGTCACATACCAAAAGCTCCTTAAAATCTAGTTTCTTCTGATCTTGGCCGAGTGGTGTTAAACTTCAAAAGATTTCACACATACATACCTATCTCGAGTGCGTGGAGGGTTACACTAATCTTTCAGTTTCCCTAATGTATTCGTACTCTTGTTAAATTTAATTGTGAAGTGTTATTTTAATCTTAAAGGCCTATATCATGCAAAATCAAGTTTTTGGAGTTTTCAATCATCTGATAATGCAATTTTTTTATATAAAACCCCACCAGAGTGCTTTTTGGCTTAATTTCCGCATGTCTGAGTAATCCTCCTGAATCCTGCTCTCTGAGAAGCTACACCACCCTCTCCTGGAAAACGACTGAGTGCTCACATTATGACGTTCACATTATTTTATTTCACTATGTGAAATTGTAACCTGTTTACATCACTATGAGAAAACAAGGAAGTGCTAGAGGTGTCAGCACCGCCCCTGCAGACAGAGCAGCCTACCTCTGGTAGAGTTGCAAACACGACTTAGCTTCAGCTAATACAACTAAAAACTACTCATCAGGCCTGTAATCTAGGTGTAATAATGGACTACGACCTCAACCTCCAGTGTCACACAAAGGCAATAACAAGGTCAGTGTTCCATCACTTGAAGAACATCTCTAGGATTAAAGAACTGATGTCACAGAAGGACCTTGAAAAACAGATCCATGCATTCATCTTTAGTCAGATTTGATTACTGCAACAGCGTCCTCACAGGTCTATCTAAAAAATCAATCAGACATCTTCAGCTGATCCAGAATGCTGCTGCCCTTGTCCTCACTAGAGCCAGGAAAGTAGAACACATCACCCTAGTTCTTAAGTCCTTACACTGGCTCCCTGTAGCTCAGAGAACAGACTTTAAAATACTCCTACTAGTTTACAAATCACTGAACGGTTTAACACCAAAGTGTGTTGGAGACATGTTGTCACTATACCAACCCAGCACACCAATCAGGTCCTCCAAATTATGCTTACTAAACATTCCTAGAATTAGAACTAAACAGGGAGAGGCAGCTTTCAGCTTCTATGCTCCGCAAATCTGGAACAAACTTCCAGAAGAATGCAAAAATGCTGAATTGTTAGGCTCTTTTAAGTCAAAGATTAAAATTCTACTATTCAGAGCTGCCTTTGAGTCCTAAATTGCGTTTTTGACCACTCTTTGATTTTCGTGGTTTGATTTTTATTCGTATTGTTTAACTGATTGTGTTTTATCTGTTCTTAATCTGTATTATTTTGCATAAATTTGTTCTTTACACCTTCTCTTTTTATTAATGGATTAATTGATTGTGTTTTATCTGTTTTTAATCTATATTGTTTTGCATAAATTTGTTTTTTACACCTCTTTTTATTCTTATGTCGTATTTGTTTTTAAATTTCATACCCTCACATAAATGTTAACCCTAACCCCAGGAGGCAGGATTATGGAAAAACGAGACATTTTACTTTGTGGTCAAACATTAACTACAGGATACAAGTTACATTTCAGGACAAATTAATACTATATAACACCAACGGTAAGATTTTATCATAGTTATTATGTATATGTCTATTGCAGAAGTTGAAAGCTGTAATATAGCATGGTATAGTCCCATTAACAACTCCTGGTAGAAGTAATCTTAAATTCACCAACACGTTTCTTCTGACAGGACCCAGTAATTATGTTTTGGAGTGGCTGATGTTTTGAGATTTCCAGATAGTCCCAACTCGAATCTGATTGAGGGACTTAAATATTTATGCAATTGAAAGAAGTTCCTCCCCCTTTAAAGACCTGTACTTCATAGTCAAAACACAACAAGAAACATGGAAAAATATGGCTACAAGTTATAGACATGGTTCTCTTCTTTAATATCAGTAATTGGTAAATGGACTGAACGTCATCACTTTTTTAGTCATACTCACCACAAAGCCACATTCACCCACTCAATCATTAACATATATATAGATAGGCAGATTGGCCGGCAATTTGGGGTTAAGTCCCTTGCCTAGGGTCGCATTGACATGGGACAGGCGGAAGATGGACGGACAACCTTCCGATTAAAAGCCATCTATTCTACCCATCGAGCCATTGTCATCCGTTGTACAATGTGAAATTATAAAATATATATTTTCAAGCATCTTTTCAGTGATGCCTGTACCCTTTCTTTTCCGAAGCAAACATCTTGGTTGAATGAAGGTAATTTAAATAAATCTTAAGTCAAGTATTCACATTTTCACATAGAAATTTAGTCTTTCTGGAGTCCCAGAACTTCAAAATTGGGTTAGCAAATCTTTCAAGACTTAGTGTCTTGTTTTCCATCTCTCCCTTTTTGTCCAACACTTTAAGATCTTTAGGTCAACCTTTTTTTTAAATGTTGCATTTCAGTGATTTCGTTACTCTAATCATGCACTATCAGTGATGTGTCTGACTAGTAAAACTGGACCAAATAATGTTTCTTTGTAAATTGCAATTTGTTATGATGAAGTTGCGTATTTACATGAGGCTAATTCGATTTGGATCATCATTTGTAAACATCCTTCTGTAATTATCGGGTTATATTTGTCTGAATTAAAACTTGTCTGATGATCTTAAATAGATATGTGTGAGGAAAAAAGGTAAAATCTACAAATTCTTTAAGGGTACAAATACTTTTTCATAGTACCATACACATTTAATAGTATTAAATTAGCAGAAACGCAATGCTGGAGTGTTCTATACTAAACAGCATGTATGCCACTGAAACATAAGACATTTGGATAAAAGCGGAATGGATGTAGTACGTTTTCTGATAAAATCTGTAATTTCATCTAACCAGTCTCTAGTTAGAACAAACTTGCTAGCAGGTGGGAGACACCATTTAGCACCATACAGGACAATGGCGCCAGTGTTTGGCAGCCTCGCTTCTTTCAGTGTGCCCCAGGGCAGGTGTTGCCACAATGTAGCTTACCATCATAAGCGTGTAAATATAGCCTCTTTCAAGGTGTACTCATTAGAAATTTGAGGACATGAGATGACAATGACTATTTTCCAGGTGATATGTCATAAATGACAATAATTATCCATATTTTTAAATTCAACTTAATTATTCAACCAACTAACAAAAGCAAATACTTTGATGAAACTGAGTCATTCTGAAATCAACAGGAACATGTGGCTTCTTTGTGTTATATGAGCTTGTGGAAAGTAGTTATCATAACAAATTTATGAAACACATTCAGATCTATGTTTCATTGAAACTGTCCAGCACTGCAGTCCTATTACCATCTTAGCCTGGTAAATAATGAATATGACATACTTTGCCAAATACAGCCAATATAAAGTTCAAAAAAATGTATTTCCAACACTTAACACTGCTATCTAGTGTAATTATACCTGCATACCCAGAACCATGGCTTTCAGTATCACTGTCGACTGGCTCTTAATAAAATCCAGTCCTTGCACACTACTTCAAACAATACAAGCGGAGAATGACCATCAGGGGCTCAAAAAATTATCTATTAAGCAATAAATGTTATCACAGGGACTCCATCTACATTTTAGATACAGTGTGTGTGTAGTCTTGTATTACTATCCTTCTTAGGACCGTTTTTTGGATATTCACGAACCATAGGACCGATGGAGCTTGTTAGGACCAAAGCGCAGTCCTAATACGGCGGAACCCCCTTTTTAGGGTTAGGCATTAGGTTTAGACGTATGGTGTGAATTGAGTTTTAGTTAGGCTTAGGGTTAGGAATAGAATGGTAATTGTTAGGGTTTGGAAAAGAGTCTGGGTTAGCCGTAAATCCAGCTACTAAAAATCAATGGACGTCAATGGATGCTCCTAATATGGGTAGCGATACAAACTTGTGTGTTTGTGTTTTTTTAAAATACAAACACTCACACACTTTGCTTTTTCCAGCAATATTCAACTTGATTTGCTTCTCTCCTCTACATGCCAAGTGTGTGACACTGTCAGTATGGCAGGTAAAGAGATCTTGTAATGGTACCACTGTGTGTGCTGTGCATTTAAACAAGCAGCAGCAGAGACCTCTTAAGCTTTATTATAACGTGTGTGGTGCATTATAGTACTGAATTAAAATCACCCCTTTTGCAACTTTCAAAATGGCATGAAGGAATACGGAGCACATTGCTCATTACACAGGGATAACAACAATTGTTTGAAGTCTCCCTTAAAGCTATTCAGTCTCCATATATGCATGTGGATAATAAATTGCTGCGTCTGTGGATCCAAATCCCAAATCAGTTTTCTCTGTGTAATTCTGCATTAACATGCAAGCTTTATGTTCCGAATTAAATCCTGTTTCTTTGAGGTTTTTTTTCTAATTTTTCCAAAATATGAGTCAAATCTATAAATTAAATTTCTCTACTTAACTTCTGTCAGTCAATGACTGAGTGATAGAAAGCTGCTTCACTGCAATGATGATCTTTAAAAAAGCTAATTTGAAATGTAAATTACATCTTGATTGTCTTTTCAGTCAACAGAGAAACATGACATTTCAGGTTGCTGCTCCTGGAAAATACGCACTTAGTAGGACCACAATGGTATACTTGTAATTTACAATTTGATGAGAAGTTATTATCTGTATATTAGGACAGTTATGCAGTGCTGCTGGCGAGTTAGATTAGAGGACTGATAAGGTGTTTGTTTATGCATGTTAAATCTCCCATGGATGGATCTCCCATCTTTCCATTTTATCTCAAAGACTGCAGGACAATATCTCCATAATATCACCTCACATCTGTCATAAAAGGACTTAAGGTTTATGTTTTGTAGTGTACAGTCACAGTGATATGCAAAATGAAAATGTAAAGGTTTACTCATTGTTTTAATTTACAAACTAATATTTTCATTTAATTATTGCTGCAGCCAAAATAATTTACATATCTCTATTCTACAAATTAAATATTAGATCATCATATGAATTGTTTTTCTTATTTGAAATTAGTTTTTTTAGTCAAAGTTCATACTGTAAAAAACTCTATGAAAAAAATGATTTACATTACAGATTGCTGCAGAGAGAGAGTGCCTCTTTGCTGACGCTCTGCCGTCCACTGCACTGCACTAGCCAAACTGCGCACCTGAAACTACCGAGCCAGGAGATGCTGAACTGAAGGCAGATGCGAAAAGGTACTGTTCTGTGGAGAAGACAGAAGCTGAACGCTGTTTAGCCAAGCCAAACAGAGAGCACAGGCGAGCTAACTGTGGCTGTCTGCAACCCCACTACCCACACATCCACAAGGCCTGGCTGCTTGCTGTAATGAAAACTAGCCCCCAGTGCTGTTGCTAGCTGACACAGCTATCTATAGCTGTTTTTCTTTGTGGCTCGAGTTTTGCTCACCAGCCTTTCAACTGTGATTTAAAAATCATTTCATATAAGGTTTGTCAGGGTAGAGTTTAATTAAATTAGGATAAACAATCTAAGGGTTTTGGTTATTTCTTGTATTTTGCTAGCATTGTAAGATTTAATTATTTCATTGTATGGTGTGGTGTTATTCTGCATAGGGTTTAAACTTTTATTATTCAGAAGGTAAAAGTCTGTTTATATAGTTTGCATGGTTGTAAAAAATGGGTCTGTCAGTATTGTTTATGGGGGTAAGCTTTTAAGTCATAAAACTCTGGGGTGAGTTTTATTGCAAGCTGTAAAAACAGGATGTCTGTAGATTTAGTGTGTTGCCATAAAACCATAAAACTCAGAATGAGCTTTTAAGAAAAGACGTCTCACCCATATGACTGTATAATTTTCTGACAGCCAATAATGGCTAAGACACTGTTTGGAAATGTTCTGATTGGAGGGAGTAGAAACGCCTAGAGGCCCGGTTTCTATAAAGGTGTGAAATGAAGATCATTTAATTGTCAGATTTCTTTAAATCTGGACCCAGGGGAACTACGGGGGCAACTTCCTCTGTAAAACTGCAATTTGTTAATCTGTTCAAAATAAATGTTAAACTGGAAATTGGCTCCATTTTGTCTCTGCTTGAACATGCATTGAATTAATTATGATAATTATTTAATTCAACAAATGGTGACCTCGACTGTGTGCAGGGTTTTGGACCAGGCTCCAGTTATATTTTTTTAAGTTAATTAACGGACATGTATTTGCTCTATTGACAATTTGCGCAGAGTTGCGTAGTTTTTTAATTCTATTGATTGGTTAATCTAACATTGGGTAATGTTGTCATGCAAGTTAAATATGTTTTTTTGTTTTGAGCAGATTAACTGTTGCAAGCCCGGAGTGTTGAGGCTGCTCGGCTGTCTGTCAGTGGAGCAGATGGACCGATCTCTTCAACGACTCAAAATCGGACCCAAGGTGCGGATCGGAACTCGACGGGTTGGCCACCCTGCCCAGATAGGACGCTATCTGGGAGCTCCCGGGCTGGTACGGAAATAGATTACGGAGCGCCTGGATCGCCCTCTGTTAAATCTAACGGTTTACCTGGGAGAGGGGCTGCGTTCCTTCCGAACGCGTGGCTGAGCACCACGAATTGGAATTGTGAAAATGGTCCGGCATTTTTGGAAAAGGTCCGATGAGGTTAGTGTTTAGATTTCTGCTTGTACAAGGGTGTGTCTATGTGTGTGTGTGAGATGTTTTTTACGCAGGCGCTTTGCGAGACGTGCTGGTGATGTTGCGTTTTGTGTTGAAATGTTATTGTATACATAATGAACTCGAGTATAATGAATGAATTAAAATAGATAAATGAATATCTAACTAAATATGATGGATAACTGTAATTAAAAATCTATAAGAATGAGTTGTGAACATTTACGACAGGCCATCAGGGTGGCCGCCCTAAGCTAGGTGCTATGGCGGAGCTAATTCTGTGTGAGTTTTTGCTTGATTGCATGGCTAACATACGACAGCTTTGACTATATGTTTTGATAAATAAATTAGTGATTATAGGCGGTTTTCTGCCATCTGTTCGAGTCTTTTGAGTGGTTTTCTGGAGGCCGGCGCCAGGAAATTTCTCAAAGCGAACTGGAGAATGTTCGTGCCGAATTAATATTTGGTAAAGTGGTATAAATTGTGCGGATAAAGTCCTGGCATGGCGGTATGTAATTTTCTAAAGTGTGTGTTGCGATTTTCTGGAGTGTTTTCGCCGTACTTTTTGTACTGTTTTAGGTATGTTGCACAAAGAGAGTTTACGCTAGCACGTTGCTGTAGGCTGTTGTGCTAAGCTAGCGGTTTTGCTTTTGTGTGTCAATATGTTTTGTGGTTGAAACTAACTGCATGTTCTGTGTTGCAAGCTAAAAGTTGATTTTGGATAGAAAGTGATTACAGACTCCTGCAGACGATTGCCTTGTTAAGACTTAAACTTATTTGGATTTTTGTTAACTTTTTCTGGTTGAGTAAGAGGTAAAACGGCCTCAAGATAACTGCTCAGATAACTTTTGGTTGCTACTCCCTTTCGGCAATGTTTCAGCACATTTTCTACGAAGGGCAATTTAAGGTGTTTCATGTTTAACTGAACTGTTACGGTACGGAGATTAAAGATTAAGAAGTACATGCTGTATTTGGTTAACTGCTTTTGCCTGAGAAGGCTCGATTGATTACATGAGGGGAGCAATTATGCATGTTATAATTAAACGCAAATGACGGAGAACAGTTACTCATGAGTCGATTCTGACTTGGTGAAGTTTTAATTTTTGATTTCATCTTGAAATTAAGAAGAGGGGAGTGTATAGTCAAAATAAAAGTTGCATTTTTTGAATCTTTAACTAGGTGGATTTTTTGCTTTTGGATTGATCTAAGCAGGATTTGATTAAGTTGGCCTAAATAAAGATAAAGCTATAAGCAGTAATTATAAGAATTTAACGAAAAGCAAACGGTGTTAATTGAAAAGCAACAAACTGGTCTAAATTATTTTTTTTAAGCACCGTGTTGAATGATACAGAGAATGAATTCTTTCTGTGATTTAAATAGTATCATTTATGCTAAAATTATGTTTGGCTTATTTCTGATGGCTCTATAGACTTTAGAAATATAGCTTGGTCTCTGAATAAATGATCTAAAGGACATTGATGTTAAATTATTTAAACAATTGAACATTCTTAATGATTTTGTGGACACTCAAGGCTTATTGGAGTTATCAAAATTCAACTGGGGCTCAAGAAGTAACCCAGTACATTTCAATTCCGTTACAAATTAAATGTTTTTACCATGCAAAACAACACTTATCAAAGTGATAGTTTATAAACTAGTGGGATTTGAATGTTTGAGTTTGAAAAAAAGAAAACATTAAAACACAGAGTCATCTTTAAGTAATCAGTTTGTTTTTAAACAGGCTGGGGATAAATTTGAATTGGTCTAAGGATTGAAAGTAATGAATATCGCGGTGATTGAAAATGATGGTTTAATTTGGAAGTAAGAAGTAAATTCTAAATTCATTTATTCTGATCGTGTAGAGGCAAAATGTGATTGGACCAGCTACATTGAAATAATTTTTACCATATATTTGAATACACATTTTTTTTGACAAATAAGAATCGGTTTTAGTTTTAAAGTTTAAGATTAATCTTTAAGATGTTCTTTATTGATTGTTAGCTAGTTTATTTGATGCTGAGAGTAAATTTACAGGTCCTAAACATTTTGGAACAGATCTGATCCTAGAATAATGGCATAATATATCATTTGATTAGTGGGGACTCTGTAACTGACAATTTATTTAGATTTTTTGATTTTATTTTCTTTATTTTTTCTTATTTTTTCTTATTTTTATTTTTTTTTCCTCTTTCTCTCTCAAAATTTATATATTTGGTTCGACTTGGATTCTGACCCAGATTTCTGAACTGCGGTCTGCTTATTAATTAGAACTTTGGAAAAATGTTAATTTGGGAAGCTGGATTAAAGAAAACATGATTCAGTGGTAATGTATTTGACATCTCTAGAAGCTTCAATTTAATTTGGTGTTTATCATTGGAGAAAATAAAATAAAAAAGAAGCATGAGAGGAAAAGAGGGATACTGAAAAATGCTGGTTTTTATTTTTTATTTTAATGCGACTAGTTTTTGTTTAGAGAAATCTCATCTCTTGAACCTCCTTTATTGAATTTTTTTTGTTTTGTTTTACTGCTAAGGGGAATTAGACTACTATGTATCCTACAAAAATTTAAGAGGGGTTTTAGTTGCAAAAAATCAGTTTGACTATGTTCGATTCCCTTCACAGAATCGGACAGATGTTTTTGAAGTATGAAATGTTTTCATTATTTACAATCAGAATATTTGGGCAAGTGAGCACATTTGGGTTTGTTTAAAGAGGAATCATATAAGCAAAAGTACTTTGAATTTATATTGGATTGTGTTAAAAAAAAAAGTACTTTAGGTTTGGCAATATTTATAGGGAAGCTGTTTTGTCAGTGATTTAAATCTTGGATTTTTCTCTAGAAATATGGATAGAATTTGAAGTATAGCAAACTGAAGACTGTTTTTGTAAACTATGTTGTGTTTATCAGTCAGTACTGTTCTCTGATTTTGTTTTAAACATTTGATGTTTTTAATTTTGATATTTTTTGTCTGAGCCAGCTTGATAGAGATCCACTACACTTAAGTGATGGGGAGTTGGAGACTGGATCTTTGCAGATGGTTATTGACTTTATTTTTGTTATTGCAATGTTTTAGTGGTGCTTTAGCAATATCTAACAGAAAAATCCAGCCTTTTTGTTTGTTTCTTTTTTAATTTAATTTTATTTTTCTAAGAACTAAGTGTGTTGATAAAATATTGCGATGGTCAATCTTTATAAATATTTAATTTACACATGAGATGGAAGAGACATTTATCAAATTGACAAAATAGAGAAAGGCATTGCATTGATAAAGTATAGAATATAAATTGGATGAAAAATGAAGGAATCATTAATTAAAATAAGCAGGGGAAGAATTAGAACAACAGTTTAATTAGACGTATAAGGATTAATTATTATTCCCGGTGGAGAGAGCAAACCTATTAATTAGTATATTTTTACCAGAATTAATACTGAAGAAATTATTACTAGTATAACTGATTGAAGTAAAATTAAAATAGAGCCCACATAGGCAGTCTGAGTGTGGAAGATATTTAAATTCAGCATTCGAGGAAGGAGACTAATGAATATGAAAATAAAAAGTTTAAATAAAACTTGATTTGAATAGGCTGAGAGGATCGACTCTCTGTCTGTCTTTTTTTCTTCCTCTAATTATATATTTTTTCTCTTTTTCTCATCCCGCAACAGAGACCCCTCAGATAACATTCTTGAGATGTAATTTATGTTCCTGGAGAGATAAGATGGGTGGGGGTGCGTGGGCTGATGACGGATAGTGCCAGGCGCCCGCCGTAACTGCCAAAGAAAGAAACATCTATACGACCAGCGCAGAAGTTCGTCTCTCTTGTGCTCTGCTCCCACACAGGGGGGCACCAGTGACTGTATATTTTCAGGGGTGAACTGGAGGACACCCTCAAAGGAGCACGTTTCCTCATGCTGAGCTGAACTTTCAAGAACAATATGTGTGAATCCACTTGGCTGGCGTGAGATGGACTGTTTCTGCTGAAGAAGTGATGATCAAAGACTGTTGATTCAATGTCACTGTTGCTGAATTAACCACAAGAGTTTCTGTTTGTCTGATCGAAGGTGGCCGAGGTTCCTCGAACTTTGATAACCCCATGTCTTCCCCAGGATTATCTCCAGGTAAAATACCACCATTTACCGGGAACAAAATTTGGAAGGAAAAATTGGGCCGATAGCAGGGGGTTGCTGGCTGGTGAGAGAGAAATTTTTTTTTTTTTCTTATTTTTATGTTTTCATCCACAGGGATGTACTGAATTTAAGAAAGGATATATTGTAATGGAACAGAAATAAGTGTCTTAAACTGGATAAATAAAATAAGTAAATGTAAGAATCAATTTGGGTGAACAAGCAAATGGATAGTAATCAGTTGAACTGTAGACAAAAAGTAAACTCTTGAGCCTGCTCTTGCTTTTAAATCCATTAATGAGGGAGGTGTTTTGGTTTAGTTTTTAGGAAAAACAACGGTGTTGTACCAAAATAATATGGATTTGCTCTTTCCCCAGGGATTACTTTTAATTAGATGGGTGAAATAATTTCTCAGCACAATACAGTTGGATTAGATTGAAAAGGAGTGATCACAAGACCGGATCAAAAACTGTAATTTTTTAGATGTTTACAAGCTTATGCCCCCAGGATTCAGCAGCACGTGAGGAGCACACAGTCTCCTCTGGTCACAGCTGACTACAGCTGCTGAAGGGGTCCAAGGTACAGCTCCAGGTCGAAGGCGTGAGGAGTCCAGTGGTTCAGCAAAGTTCCAGATGACAGCTGGGAACACACACAAAGTGCAGCTCCACGCCAACGACGAACCTGGTCGAGGATCAGCAGGAATCTACCTAAAGAGGGTCAAGAAGGTTTTGACCAAGCTGAATCGGAAGCTGAAGCCACAGGCGGCGGGGCCTAGCTCACCCAGAAGGTTGTTTGGGTGGTGATATTACTCATCCTGTGTGATCTATGTGCCAATGAATGAGATGGGCAAATTGAAATTGCCATCTCAAAGAGGGATCTACAGAAGAAGATCACAACTCACCAATCAGCTGCACAGCAGGTTTTGACCACCCCACATCGGTGGGGTAAGCTATTGGAAGAGGGACCAGCTGTGCATTTGTGTTTATTGGGGGAAATGCTCAATTAATGAAGTAATTGGCATTTCAGAGAGTGGTTATCTGCATATATGGGAGTAAAAATGGAACACTAAAAAATAGGAGCCCTCCACACTGATCAGCTCTGTACATCGCTCTCCAGCTGCCAGGAGCCATGGGGGGGGCTATAATGAGAGTGAAGAAAGAAGAACAGAATACAAATATAAAGACTGAACATTTATTAATAATTTTTTGCATTTTACAGGTTGTTTAACTATTTGATTAACTATTTTATTCACAAGTGCAGAATTGTTAATATTGCCTAAGAGGGTTTTTGAAAGAATTTTAATGCAGTTAATTTTATTTCTTAATTTCCAGTTGTCTTTAAGGTTGTATTAAGGTTTGCATTAATAAAACAAAAGGGTCTATTAGAGGAAAGACTAAATAGACTCGAGGATTACATTTGTAAAGGGTTCTTAATACCTTCTATTTCACAGGTTTCTTAACACTTTAAGTTTGATTTATTTCAGAATATAACATAGTAAGAATGTATTTGTTCATGGATTTTCTAAGCTTCTTCCACAAGTATCAACATGTTTCAAGTCAGATTTAATTATCTCTTCACATGTAAGACATTCTTATACATTTTTGGGTTTTTGAATTAGTTTTTGGGAATTGTTAAAATATTTTTTTTGTATAATGCCAAAAGAGGGTGAATTTATAATTAACAGATTTACATTTTTTTAATGGGAGTTAAGGTTAAAGGTACTTTAACAGTTTGTGTTTTGAATTTTAATCTGGAAGTCTTGTTGTGGTATCATAGGAAAGACTTCATGTTTAAACTGATGAAATTTCTTGGATTTGATTTCTTGCATTCTCAAAATGCTTTACAGGTTTTGATCTTAAGTTCTAAACACTTACCTTGAAGGAGAGTACAGAGAAGATATCAATCTATTTTCAAAAAAAGATTGAAAAGAGGGAATTGTGGTGTTATTCTGCATAGGGTTTAAACTTTTATTATTCAGAAGGTAAAAGTCTGTTTATATAGTTTGCATGGTTGCAAAAAATGGGTCTGTCAGTATTGTTTATGGGGGTAAGCTTTTAAGTCATAAAACTCTGGGGTGAGTTTTATTGCAAGCTGTAAAAAACAGGATGTCTGTAGATTTAGTGTCTTGCCATAAAACCATAAAACTCAGAATGAGCTTTTAAGAAAAAGACGTCTCACCCATATGACTGTATAATTTTCTGACAGCCAATAATGGCTAAGACACTGTTTGGAAATGTTCTGATTGGAGGGAGTAGAAACGCCTAGAGGCCCGGTTTTCTATAAAGGTGTAAAAAGAAGATCATTCAATTGTCAGATTTCTTTATTTACTGGCCCAGGGAACGACGGGGGCAACTTCCTCTGTAAAACTGCAATTTGTTAATCTGTTCAAAATAAATGTTAAACTGGAAATTGGCTCCATTTTGTCTCTGCTTGAACATGCATTGAATTAATTATGATAATTATTTAATTCAACAAAGGGTACACATTGTTTTCAAAGGTTTTTGACTAATAAAAAGACTAATTTAAAGCAGCTATGCAAAGTTTGAAAGTGTTTTGCTTGCAAGTGCCCCCTCAGACCAAAAGTGTAACTGCAGTTGAATGGTGAGCTCATGCATAAGACATGATGTGTGAGCTCACTCCCGAACGATGAGAAATAACAGTTGAGTCAGTCCTGTTCAGGAGAATTTGCTGGTTTGCAGCCATGACTTCACTTGGTGTATGAAATATTACTGTTGTGTAAGTTTAGTTGGGGTCTGGGCTAGAGTTTTGCTGCTGCTAACAGCTGCTCTCTGCTCTGCTGAATCCATCCTTCAGTTATCTCTCACTCCGTGTTTGTTTATGATGGAGATAGTGCACGCTAATCCTGAGTGAATACTCAGGACGCTATTACGCAGGCTACCCCTGGAAAGCAGACGGGAAAATCTGCTTTTTCGACCTGAACACTCTATTTAAGTGAATTTACAGGCATATAGAGGCAACTATGTGGTGAAAAGGCAGAGGCTCGTTCTACTGACCAAGGAATTGCTGGAGCATGTTTGAGGAAGAAATTTTAAATCTTGATATTTTTATTTGAGGTTAAACATATGTAGAGTCCCTTTAAATCCCGCAAAAAAGTTTATTTGTCCAACTAAAGTATCTCCTTAGTTATTTGGTGCTAAGCTAAAACTGGGTGGCTACAAGCTGTGCAACATAAATTTGCTCAGTCGATCTGATTAGTGCGGACTGCCATTTACCATTTTTACTTTTGGTAGTTCAGTTTTATTATCTATTATTTGTTTACATAGTTATTTAGCTATGTGTTACAAGCCTAATTAGTTTTTTTGAGTAACCTCTTAAGCCCTAGGCTTTTTTTTCAGAATTTGGCATACCTACATTGTGGAAGGCTTTTTACAGCTTGTAAAAGGTCTAAAATGTTCAAATTGCTCTCATATAATAGTAAGTAATAGTAACTATGGGGATACTGGGAATGTGAAAATTCTCAAGAAAATTCTCAAGAAAATTACACTGGGCATGAGTAACTGACGTTGAAAGAGAAAATATGAAAAATGATTGTGAATTCCGCCTATAAAAAATATGCATTAGCAGCTTGTTTTCATTGTAAAGAAGCAAACAAACCTAATTAAAAGTAACTACTCACTCGTATTGACTGTAGACCAACATTTGGTGTCTGTAATAACAAATGACTGAAAGTTAAATGTTAGGAGGCCTGCCCCCAAAAATGGGGGCTAGCGGGCTTAAAGGGTTAAAGTGTTTGACTTAAATCTTTTTGTTGATAAATGTTTGTATTTTGAAAAGTTGATGTTTATGATTCCACATAAATATATAGTGACTTGCTTTTCAACAATGTCAAGAACTAATTCAGCTTTCTATTATTTAATTATCTCAGCCTTATCAGGCAGGGAATCATAAATGTTAACTGAGACTGAATTATTTGGCTATTTGGCTTATTATTTTCCTGGTTCATATAAAGCTGCCCCAAACTAATTATTGTGACATAAAATTATTAATCATATTAATTATAGCCCCAAGCAATTATGCAAAGCCAAAATCGACCAATTGTAGCACAACACAGGCCCCATTCTGAGGCGTAATTATAAACTAGACACTCTTCTGAAAATAATGGCATATGTGCTGAAATGAACACTCGCCTACCTTTATGCCCCATAACCTTTGTAACCGGCTTCAAAGCACTTTTACTATTACCTGCTAAGACAGCAGTGTTCACTCAGGCATATCATGAGTGCCTGTGATGTAATTAAATTCTGGGAGATGGGACTTAATCCAGCCCCTACCATGATATACTGTATGTATGATAGCTGAAAGATAAAATCTCTACCTTTCAGTACCAGTGTGTAAACTGTACTCACTTGGCCTGTAATATGCAAAAGGCGCACACCAACAAAAACAATACCACAAACATCTCACCTTAGATCTAAAGCACCCACACAAATTAATATTCAATAATACACCCAGACCGAACGAAAAATGTGAAAATCCGACCATCACACTATCAGCCTACACACAGTGTTGCAGCCGCGGGCCTCATCCACTGAGGGATTCCAGCTGCGCGCAGAAGATTCCTCCCGCCTTTTCAATCACTCCACACTGATTTAAAGGACCTGCTGCCAGGCAGCTTTTCATTTCATGCAATTACGTCTCAAAGCACTGCTTATTTCTGCAAAGGCAAGAGTCACCACTGGTTAAATATTTAGCGTCTGTGGCATGATGATGATCATACTGTTGGCTGTATGAGTCATAATATTTGTTGTTTACTCAAATAAGGCATGATGTAAAAAAAACAAAACAGATAATGCGTTTCATAACTCCATAACATTTAGTTCCTCTTGTGATAGTTCTGGACAGCAGGCTTTCACCATCCTATATTTCATGTTTTGCTTGAGAAGAACCAGGCTTCCTTTTAGGTTTTTAACTGGCTATTGAGCAATGGTTGTGCATCCTATTTTTTAAACTCGTTTCAACTCAAATTGGTGGCTTTTTAAATTATTTTCTATATAGCGTGTGAGCTCAACTTTTTCTAAAAGGGCAGCTTTGTTTTAATTTTTTTTTTACTCTAAAAACTAGCAGTTAATTGAGGAACCAGTCTGACAAAAACTGAAAGACTAGTGACTCAGGAACATTATTTTAAGAACACAAAAAAACTTAAAAAATACATAAATAAATAAATATTCAGATGATTATTTTATAATGAATGAATTAAATAATGAAATCTGCAGTTGAGACTAGGACAACGGTTAAACAGAATAGCTGATGTGATAAGATAATTAATATAAGTGGGAAAGAGCAGTATTTACTTTTAGCTGTGGGTCCAGATGAGATAAACAGGGTATGATGACCTTAGAAAAATATTACGGTATCACAGTATTTCATTAAATATTTTAAACAAAATTGCAAGATCTGACATTATAATTATTTTCTTTTAATAAAGAAATGAAACAATTATTTTAGGTATTTTTAAAGTGATGGACTATACCCTTATAATGTAACACAACTATAGCAACCTGAAAGTAGCTGGAAATATTTTCAAATTAAATCCTTTTTTTCTTTGAAGCAAATGAAAAATGTAGCAGCCGTCTTTAAACCAGATGAATAGCCCTTCTCAGAAACATGTAGGGGAGGGGCAGCATTGCTTAATGTGTTACTCAATGCTCTATACAGCCAGAGAAAACTCTAGTCATTTCTTTTTTGTATCATCTTATTTAAAGGTCATACTTGATGGAAATTTAATGGAAAAAAATGCTATTTTCTAAATGAAAGTTTCTTTAATGTTTGTAAACCTTGAAACCGGAAAATGGTCCATTCTCTCTTTTAGCATATTTGTGGCATAACTATATTCTGTGTGTAAGCATGGATCGGTGGGAAGGTTAGGTTTGTGTTTTTCTGTTACACAAATGACATATTTTCTGTAAATAAATGAAAAATGTATAACATTGATTTTTTTGTTTACAACATACAAAAAACAACTATTCCCTCTGTTCCAGTAATGCTATCTCTTTTTCATATTTAGATTTATATTCTTATACATACTTTCAAAAAAATATTATTTAACAACTGGCGAAAACTGTAGATTGTGGTACTTTGGGAGAATAATATCTTACCTATTTTGCTCTCTGCTCTTTATCAGAAGCATAAGTTTAAGAAGCTTATTAGGAAGCTTCTTTTGGTTTCAGTAACTGCTATTTGTAACTTCCTAACCATAGCTTTAAAATAACATTGCGTTAATAGGGATGATGGCCAATGTTCCTTTAGTTTCAACAATTTTTCTGAGGATTGCATGAATGAAATTATTTCCAAACTGTTCAATTTCATCTTGTAAGTAAAGTAAAAGTTTAAGAGCCGCCTTTAGCCAGCTAGCAATGTACAGAAACAGGTGGGGAAGGATAGTAGCTGGGTTACTCTATACACCATAAAGCTAGAGAAAATTAACTCTCCTTGACACTATAGCTGAAATGTATGAACTAGACCTCCTTCACTCTAAAAAAGTTATGCATAAAAAATGTTTATCTCTTTGAAACCTTTACTTAAAAACCTTAGTGCAGATTAAAACCTGTTACTCACCCATGTTTGATGGTGTCTATTAAAGTAAGAGCTTTGTAGGGGTGGAAACACATCTCATGTATCACCTGCTTCTTAAACTCTTGCATTACTTGGAATAAAGTTAAACAATTTTATATTCCTATTCCCCCTCAAGGACTCGATTTGTTGAATAATTTTCAATTATAGAGAAAAAATAGAGAACATGTTTGTGTGTCTCCTGTAAGGCATGTTTTTTTAAATAGTATTTTAAAGAGTGTTATTTTTCCATAGAAGCTAAATAAATTCTGTGAACGTAGAGAACTATACAAAAAGAACGTTTTTTCCTTCAAAATATTTTTCTAACAGCATACCTCTCTTATTTGTTTCATGTAGGTGTTATGGTGACTCACTAATTGCACTTGGTCACAGTAATCCATTAACAGAATAGGTCTTTTGAGTACAAACAGCCGATGACCCTTGAAAAGGGTTTCAAATAAGCTGCCCCCTCCACATTTTGGTGACAAACGACGCAACCACGGACAGAGGCCACCAGACTCGACATTCATTTGGGCTTCTCTGCAGGTAAATGGAGGACATGACACTTTCTGATTACTTTATATTGACTCTTCTCTCTTACCCTGGAGAGATTAAGTTCAGAGAGGGAGCTCTTAACAAAACTGGACACTCCACCAGTTACTGCTGGGTACATTGTGTGTGGAAAAAAATACTTTTTAACCCCTCCAAAAAAGCAACTTTTGATGCTTCTAGCCATGTCTGTTTACACTTGTCTTGCAGTTTGTAGCACACACCAATCAGCCTCGTCATTACCTTGTTGTGACCTTCAATAGATTGTGACAAACATTCAAACTTTGAGACAACAATCTTTGCATGTGTAAAAAAACCACAAAAATGTAAGATTAAATAAGAAGTGAAAACAATAATAGTGCAAACTGAACTGAAGTTGGACTTTATTCAACGAGAGACAGTCTACACTTTAAATATCAGTGTCCTTGTTGTAAGTGATGTATCAGACTATAGCTTTTAACTTATTTAAGATTACAGTCAGTTGACAGGTCAAGATAAGAAAGCTTAAGAACATTTAAGAACCTACTTAATATAGTTTTCAATAAACTATGCAAAGCCATAATCCAACCATATCATCACATATGCATCATATGCATTAATAATCTAACACAATATTAAGACCCTCAAGAAGCAAACATTATTTTTTTGTTAAAATACTTATTGAACACAGCAGCTTTGACCTGTCTTTAACAAATTCTTAAGGATGACTTTAGAGGGTCTACAAGAGCTCCAGCTCCAGCCACGTGTAGGGTAAGGAGACATGCTTCTCCCAACTCACTGTAACCATCTGGATGTCATAGTGACCAGTGCACCATTGTCTCTGCATATTTAAAGTCAAGGAAAATGAAACCAACTTCTATGTTGTTGTTGTTTTTTTTTAATGCAGGGGTGCCCACGAGTGCTATCATCCTGCAGCTTTTCCTGCAACCTTTCTCCAACACACGTGAGTGAAATTAATGCCTTGTTACCATGCCTCTGCAAAGCTCGATGACAGGTGAAGGAATTCAGCCATTTGATTCAGTTCTTATGTTTCTCTGGAGGTTGAGCTATCTGCCTTTTAGGAGTAGAAAATAGCGCAATTGGGATTTTTGGCCTGTATCGCCATCAGTCATCACTCGAACACAAAAATACAGTTTGTTTGCAATGATTAAGGTGTGTACTGCCCCATATCATCAGGACACTATACACTGTCACTTTAACCCCTTAAGCCTGAGACTGTTTTTTTCAGAATTTGGCTATACTCTGGAAGGCTTTTTACAGATTGTAAAAGGTCTTAAATGTTCAAATTGCTCTCATTTAATAGGGAGGTCTATGTGGATACTGTGAATGTAGAAACCTTCAAGAAAATCATAGCGGACATGACTAATTGAGGTTGAAAGACAGAAAATATGAAATCCTCCTGAAAATAAATACACATTATAGATAGCTGAGCAGCTTGTTTTCACTGTAGAGAAGCAAATAAACATAATAAATAGTAACTAATCACTCTTATTGACTTTAGACTATCTCTTGGTGTGTGTAATAACAAATAGTTGAAAGTTAAATGTAACTCTAGGAGGTGTGCCCCCAAAAATGGGGAGTAAATACACAGTATCTCACCCCCAGAAAAGTCTCACACCCGATGTTCCTTGAACATATTGTTGTGGCAGCAGTTCGTTCATATTGTATGTGAAGCATTTAATTCTCGGGTTTAGCAAAGAGACCACTTCTCACACAGACTATAATAAAAGCAGGGAAAATATGCATGAACTCAACCAGTCTTGATACACTCTCCATGCTTGTGAGCTTTAAAAACTTAAGAGCCTGCGGGGGCCAGTAGAGGCCTTCTCCTCACATCAACTTTGATTACCGAATAGCTAACCTAATGACCTGTCGATCCTTTGATCAGGCCAGACTCAAAGATGCTGAATGATTATGCTGCTTACAGACTCCATCACAAACATACACATACACTGGTGCTGAATTATAGATAATGCTGTGCATATGTGTGTGTGTGTCTTACGATCTATCTTTTGAGGAGGGGATTTTGGAGTTCCGTAAGTTTTGGTTAAAGCTGAGAGGGGACATGCTAAAAGCGAATTTTCTGTTTTGAATAGAAATCAGCCTCTACCACAGAGTTTATTGAATTTCATGCGAATGCTGACTGGAGATTTTTTTATTTAATTTGGTGATCCTAGTTAACTTCCACATATTGCAAGCATTTGTGGTGATTTGTGTGTGTGTTTTTTTATTCCTTTTCCTTTTATACAAGCACCAGATCTATTCTGTTTATCTCTGCATACATTTCACTGCTGTGCTCCCAAGTTTTAAACTCTGAAGGGCATATTGTGGACAGATGTGCCAGCTCTATGCCAAACTTCTGATTGGCTAAAGCAAAGTCGAGATTTCAAACATAATTGCTAGACTTCATTGAGACTTTTGTTGTTGCATAGTTAAATGAACCCAAATTAATAATCAAGAGGGCATAAAGAATATATCTATGAGTTACATACAATCCACAGATGGATGAAAAAAAAAAACCCTGGCAAATTAATTTTATGCACACAAAAACTCAAGCCCAGGCTCAGTGCAGTTATGTACACAGTCTGTCGATTGTTAGATAATCTTAGTGTTAAAGAAGGTAGCACTAAAGCGAAAAGGAAACTAAAAACATAAAGCTTTTATGGAGACATATCAGTGCAGAAAAGAGACACACACAGGGACTGACAGACATCTTATCTGGATTATGTAATGCTTGAAGTTAATCTTACCTCAGGCAGCCTTTTGCTGTACACTTTACAAACTGACTGTAATCTTGAGTGACTGTTGCACTGTTATACTTAAAACTTCACGTAAAGTTCTCTTTTCTTTTGTGGGGTTTTCTAATGAATGTTGAGATGGAATTCCCTTTGGAGAAGGACATATTTGAAGCTTTTAGTATTACCTGGAGAAGTGTAGGATTTGATTCTAATGTTGCCTAATAGCAACATTGCAGTGGTGGAAAATATGACTTTTCGCAAATAGTTTGTTTTCGAGATTAATATTTTGCTGTCGTGGGAGGAAGGAAGTGATTACACCATTGTAAATAAATTAGGGCTGCAGTGATTCGTCGACTAACTCGATTTACCCGATTCCAAAAATTGCTCAAGGCAAAAACTGTGCTTCGAAGTAGGGGTGGGCGGTATTGCAAAATTTTCATATCACGGTATTTAAAAAACATATCGATATTACGATATTTGACAGTATTTTTTCCATACAAGACTGTTCATATCCACATTATCTTATAAGAATGAATATTATAAAAATGTGCTTTAAATAGCCCATTTTACTGCCATATGGAATGCTTCATGTTGTTTTCTTCCAGACACAGTCGAATGATATGAAATTAATTAAAATGATTATGATTCTACTAGACATTCTTGATGTTTTAAGGCTGAAAGTATAATTATTTTTTTAAGTCTCACGTTGGCGCAAACAAAAAATTGCATCTTCTAATTGCTTTGCATTTAGTACTGAAGAATCCCGCTAGGGGGCAGAGTACAGACTCAGATTGGATTTTGCCAAAGAAGAAGTTAACTAAACATGGCGACCGTAGGTGATTATTAGCTGGTTAATATTCAAATAACAGATAAAAGGACGGCAGAAGTATCATAAATGGTATGTCAAACAAATGTACTGCTATTAATGATTTCTTTCCTACTGGTTTTGCTGCCGTTGACCGTGTTTACCTACAGACGGTCAAATAGCGCTCAACACTCCCCCCTACTGGTTACTCCCAATAGCGTTTGTAAAAGGTATGCTGTTCGGTTCTCGCCTGACACTTTAAAGCCGATAAACTTTTTAAACTATAGACGAGGCTCCTCTTTTTAGGAATTACTTCATCAGAATTGTGTGCTTCGCTCTGACAGGTCCTGCCAGCAGCTGTACTTAGTTAAAAAGTAATTTTTTACACTGTGGTGAAGAGCGTGTAGCAGTGAAATTGCTCCTGGCTGAAACACTTCCCCACATTAAATGTTCCGGAAGTTATCTGAGCTATTCACCAGTATGAGGGTCTATTAAAAAATTAATATCATAATAAAAAATAAACTACGGTTTTTGGTATGAAGCGGTATACCGCCGAGCCTCGTTAAATTCATATGATGCACACTGTACATGCAGGGATCTGATTGTTCCACATGGACCGCTGTTTTGGATGCTCCTATGCGAAGCAGAACAGTAGCGCGTGATACATTCTGAATTTAGTTGGTGCGATGGGGGAGAATAAAGATGCCCATAAACGGCAGAAAATGTGTCAAGTTTTGGGGTCATTACATTCTAAAAAAATAACAGAACTGAGTACAGTATATTTACTGCAAAGTAGACCTGGAATACCACAGCAGTACAAGCTCAATGCGTATATCACAAAATGTAGATATTTTGTACGGTTTGGCGTGTCATCCACACGTAAACGCAGATTTGCGACGCAAAAAAACAAGTCTTTTAAAAGACTCTGGCCAAAGTGGAGATCAGCGTTTTCTCTATTTTCAGTATCTGTGTGTGGACGCATGAAAATAGTAACGTCACTATCTGTAACAAAAATGTTGGAGTTGGAGTTCTCAGTTTTTTTGAGAGGTAAAAGGCAAATGCTTTATCATTTTACAGCCCAACAACTTTTGTTATGCATGATTTGTTTTGGTTGTTTAAAAACGTAAAAGAAGTTATACAATGAATCGATTAATCAAAATTGATAAAACAAGTGTAAAAACAAGTTTTTAAATAAACAAATTATTGAAAGTGTTCTAATGTTTACAATAGTAAAATGGAAACGTGGAAAACAATTTATTTCTACAATTTGGAAGATGTCGAGGCAAAAACTGAAAACAATCTAAGTTCGACTTTTTTAATTAAACAAGTTGTCATGGTCTAAATTGTTTCATTTTAAAATATGTCTCAACATCTTCAAGTCAAGTACTGGAGAGCTACTATCCTTCAACAATCAGCTGCAAACTTTATTCAGGTGTGTTGGGGCAAGGATGCATCTAAAAGTTGCAGGATAGTGACACAAATGTATTCTGTGGTTTAGAAATCATGTTTAACACATACGAGTACCCGAAGCTACACACAAAACAGGCTGACACAGGTTCCAAAATCAGGTATTACGCAAACAATGATGTTTGAGTTTATATTCTCTCCATGATAAGGTGACCTTTTCAGACATGATTGACGTTAATTTATTTTCTAAGGTAAAGTAGTTTGGTTCTATTGGACTATTTTTACTTCAAATGTTATATGTTTACTTCTATTGTTATAGAAAACAGTTTATCTCTAAATATATCTTAGAATTCAGAATTCATATTTTACCACACCAAAATACTGTTACTCTAACAAGAATTAATAATTAGCTCAGGTATTTATAAAGTATAAATCTATCCATATAAAGGATGTAGATATTTTTTCCTATAAGAAAATGTATGCATAATATATAATTTTGCATTTATTTTAAATACATGGCATTTTTTAAGTAAACATATGTATTTCTCAGAGTATTTTAAAACATTTAGTTAGTTTTTTTCTTTTTTCCTTTACTGATCTTCATACATTGACTTTAGGTGTGTAAAATTGTAATATTTGCTAGTTAATTAGCTGCCTTACTCTCTGCTCTGGTAGAGTCTGCAGTTAGCTGCATAGCAAACATGCCACTCCTACTAAAAAAAACAAAAAACTTGTCACTGCTTGACTGCGGCACCTTTCCATAGCAGCATGACCTTAATAGGAGTGACGGGTGCCAGTCTTTTAGCTTTTATGCAATGATTCTGCATATTTGTTTTAAAAACAATAAATATCTCAAAAACTATGTTTTTCTTTCTTTCATTCAACTGTGGAACAAGTGAAGAAACCTTGTTTGGGACAGATGAGCAGCAAAACGCACCATTAGGGCAGAGGGGAGTTTGTCTTTGTTTATTCCATCCCCTATAGATCTATTGTCTTTCACTTAGTTGAGATTATTTTGAAAGGGGTAATACTGTAGGTCCAATATCTCTCCTTATTATTGTGGATTTTAAGGTGTTCCCAAGCTAGAAGGGAAATGTAGTTCTAGGTGTACATTGGGGTACTCTCCAAGTTGGATATGCCTGGTTCCCAGGACTCTCCTTGATCAACATGTCCAAACTACATAAGCTGACCCTGATAGCTGATCCGGAGGAACAGCTTTACTCCAATCCTTCCCCTGGATGACAGAATGCTGAACTCTCTCTATGACTGAGTTCAGCCACCATCTGTGAGTAGCCAAATTCAGCTGCTTGAATCTGTGATCTCCTTTGCTCCTAATAAACCTGGTAATTTGTCTAGCAGCTTAATAAAATGTCTTTAGAGTTTAACAGCAGTTTGATGAACAACTTTTTTTAAAATTTGATATAACTTTATATCAACATCAGGTTCAGGGTTTATTCAATTAAAGTACACAGACAGAAAATTCTAAAGATGCCTCTCAAGTCTTATAGCCTGTTCATTGTGCTACTCTAAAAGTACCCTGTTTGCAAAATGATAACATAAATCTATTTAGCACAATAACTTATCAGCTACAGATGTGGACTGCTAAAACCAGTACTTGGCTACTTTGTTCATATTATTTCGAAAGAAAAATTACAACCAGGCTGTTCCAATGTTAATGAAAAAAACTCTTATTATTCCACACTATTCACATAATGTAGTCCTATTCCCTGGTATTATTTTACCAGCGATGTGGGTTTGTGACAGCCATTTTGACTAAAGGTCAGGCATCTGCTGCATTGAGATTAAGGACGATCAGAAGTCACAAATGCTTTCAATCTAGATTTCAGGATGAAATAACCTGACCTCTCTTGATGGGACTTTTAGCTCAAACCCACATGACGTCAGTATTCTGGTGACCCTATTCAAACGTTCCCATCCCTTTTCCTACTCTCTCCCTGGGGATTAATTGTGCTAAAGTAGAGAATACAACTATGATCCAGAAAAAAAACTGTGGATTTTTTCTCTTCATTGTTTGGCTTCAAATATATTAGATAACACTAGATTGGTAGAGGTAAACTTTTGGCAAGTCTTTTTATAGGAATTTTGCCTTCAGCTTGCCTTCAAAATTACAGTTAAAGTTAAAATCCTATTAATAAAAAACTCATATTTTCAGTCAGAAATAAAATTAAAAAAAACAAATGCCACAGAATAGTTATTTGGCGGCACAACTTTCTTTTTAGACTTTCTGTCCCCCACATATTATTAGTTATTACTATTATTACTTATTTCTGTGGGTTTGCTTTTTTTCAGTGGGGACCGAAAAGTTGGCCAGAGTTGAGAGGAAAACAGATTCCGGTAAATCCAGAAAGAAAATCTGTTGGAAGTGGCTGACGACTTGAGACTAATGCAGAGGATCAATGCTTAGCAGAGCAGCAACTCTAAATATATATAGTCCAGACCTAAATCCAACTAACAATATACAGCAGGATTTAAAGATTGCTGTTTACGGATGACTGGACTTAGACTAATTTACAAAGAGAAATGTGGAAAAACGTCAAGCTCTAGATATACAACATTGGTAGGGACTTGCCCCAAAAGACATGCTTCTGTAATTGAAAGGAACTGTGGTGCTGCAAGGTATTTATTCACAGGGGTTGCTTATAATTGCACACCTTTTTAATTTGTATTTGTAGAAAAATTGCACAATATATTTTTTAATTATTCTTCTACCTAACGATTACTGCCTTACATTTGGTTTTTCACTAAACAAAAACATGACAAAATGTGAAAAGGTTTAAACGTCAATAAATGCTGAATAAAATCCAAGCACTACATTGTATAAATTTCAGAATTGACTATTTAGTAAACCAATTAACTCAATAGCATTATGACAAAACAGATCCTTTATTGAAAATAAATATTTCAAAGAATGAAGCACTATCTTTACCCTTCTTAGCTTATGTTGTGTGTTTTGTGAAGTTTCTGAAAGCCTGTGAGATCATAACAGGATTGAAAGACTAACTCAATACATTTAATGGCATTGACCAAAATACAGCACTGCTTTTGAGTACCATTAAATTAATCACCCTGCTGAGGGAACCTCTGAGGAGTGCTATTGTCATGGGATGGTGAATCGGATTTAATGCCTGGACCAAAGATTTTCCAACGGAAGGTTGAATTGTGAGAACAACTGTTTTTGTTCACTTTGTAGTCTAGGTAAAATAAAAAACTGACTGTAAAAAATACATCAGAATAAAAGCTATTTTCTTTTTTTGAGCACAGGAGTTTATTTGGTCCGGCACCAAATAAACAGTTCCTGTTAAACTGCATTTCTCTTTTCCTGCAGTGTCTTTTTCAATTTACTATTAATTTTCATTAAACATGCTATTAAATCGAACATGAAAGAAAAACGCTCTAATAATAAACTGCTTGTTTCCTCTCTTCTGTAGCAGACAAAAACACTGTTGCATCTTCACTTGTTTTGGGACACACTGTTCAGCTTGTTTTTCTCTAAAAAGTGACAAAATGGTATGAGCGTTGCTCTAATCCCTCCTTGTCCATCAATTAAGTATAGTACTAAAACCCTACACCTTTTTTTTTCAAGGACACAAAACGCTATGTGGTTTATATCTGAAAGCCCACATGACTTTTCATCTCGGATAGCATTCAGTTAGACTTTCTGTATCACCTGTCATGATCCACTAAAAGCAAAAATGTAAACTTAATTGTAAACACAACTTTGGCCAGTGCTTCAGGAGATGCACTTATCAAAATGTGTGTGTATATATACAGTACACACACTGTAGGTATAAACTTTTCTTGATGTGTTAATGCAGGCTCTTGTCAATGGATTCTTTGTTGCATTCAACCCATTTCTTTGTTCAAGGCTATTCAACAAGCTGCATCAAATCTCTGTACAATATTATGCCAACAGTTATTGCAAAGAAAATGGTGGCCTCCATCCATCCTGCCTTGTCTATGCCTGCCTCTCCTTACATTTCATAGGGGTGCCAGGGCCTATCTCCATGAGTCATTAGACATGAGATAGGTAACAACTTGAACATCTAACTAGTCCATTACAGGACAACAACAAAACACACAGGACAAACAAAAATGGTGGATTTTCAGTAATTCTAATATTTGGAATGCCTTGGTGTTTTTGTTCCAAACATGCTGAGTAAAATTCAATGCAACATCTTGATATTGGAAATAAAAGTAAAATAGACATTTGGGACATATTCAAACAGATCTATATAATACGAATATAATCTATATAATTTATAATATAATCTATATGATATGAGTATAATAAGAAACCTTTGCAAGGCTATGCTATTGTCCATTTATATGTTTATATTTCTGAAAGCACAAAAGATATGACAATACTGGAATTCAGCTCAACAAATCATGTAAATAGGTTTTATATTCCAAGATAACAGTTTATGAATGCAATAGGAAAAGAAGTGAGGTACAGCCTTCTGTTAAAGCAGAACATGTGGTGTAAATAATTATTATCTGTACTTGCCCACAGCTTTAATTTAAAAGGTGCCGCTAAACAAACACCAAATAAAGACATACCATGATTGTGATTGTGAGGAGAAGTAGAAACAACAACTATAATCAAAAACATACACAGTGGACCACAGTCTAGCCATGCTTCATTATTTGTGGATCCACTAGTTCCTGGATTATTCTATGGAATGTAACTCCAAATTATCAGTGAAAAACCCGCATATTCAAAGATTTTTTTTCATGAAGCATAAGTAAAATATCTGAAAAGAAATGTGGCTTGGGAGGCTGAAATACCTTAGTTGCAATACTACTTGACATGTTTTGGCTGGCACTTCCAAAGCAACCTATCCAAGGGCATCATTCATTTTCCATGGCATTGATTTGCTGTACCCACAAGATTGGAGATAATGAAGATTGCAAATGGTAGCTTCTGCAATAGTGCCAAGACGGTTTCCAATTTGCACAATAATATATATTAAGGTATATTTGGTGTTTAAACTAGTTAAATAAGAAATTAAAAATAACCACAGCAACTACCAGCAGATCACTGTATGCCTAAATAGTTCCTGGTTGGACCCTGTTTATGTCTTCTGGGGTGCTTTTATTCCGTGACACAGATTCAACAAAGCTTCAGAAACTTTAGAGATGTTGATACGTGTTGACATGATGGCATCAGACGGCTGCCAGTTTGTGAGCTGCACATCCAAGTTTGACTCTCCCAATATCTCAAAAAGCTCAGTTGCAGGGGATTGGAGGTCATTGAAGTACAGTGAATTATATGTCACGTGTTGCATGCCTTAAAACAGTATAAGAACAATTGAGCTTATTGCAATGGTGCATTATCCTGCTTGAAGTATCAATTAGAAGACGGTTACACTCTAGTTAAAAAAGAACAGGTACTGTCAGGGGCAACACTAAGGTAAGCTGGGGTATTCAAACAATTCTATGTTGGCATTAAAAGTGTGGCCTTCACTCCATTACATCAGCAACAGCCAGAGCAGGAATGGATCGGGATTTAACATGTTTGTACCAAAAATATCCGGTACAACCCTTTTGGCTCAGTGTGCATGTTTTTGGGCGCAATGCATCATTCTGCAGTTTAAGTTTAAAAAGTGATGCCAAAAGTCTACTGTTTAGAAACATTACAGTGTCTTAGGCAACTACAGTGGCGAAAGATAGGTGTGCCAAAACAAAAAAAAATATGCCAGTGTGTGCAATTTTCAGCAATACGGGAAATGATTAATTCTGACCTAAACTACATTAGGGCTGCACGGTGATGCAGTGGTTAGCACTGTTGCCTTGCAGCAAGAAGGTTGTGGGTTCATATCCCGGCCCAGGGCCTTTCTGCATGGAGTTTGCATGTTCTCCCCGTGCATGCGTGGGTTCCCTCCGGGTACTCCGGCTTCCTCCCACAGTCCAAAAACATGAATGTCAGGTTAATTGATGTCACCAAATTGTCCTTAGGTGTGAGTGTGTGCATGGTTGTTTGTCCTGCCCCGTGATGGACTGGCGACCTGTCCAGGGTGTACCCCGCCTCTCGCCCGTTGACAGCTGGAGATAGGCACCAGCACCCCCGTGACCCATTAAGGATTAAGCGGTAAAGAAAATGGATGGATGGATGGATGGATAAACTACATTATCTATTGGTACTGGGCAAAATTCAGCTGTTGAACAAATGGCCATCTGTAGAATCTAGTCAGCTCGAACTCAAGAGATTATAAAATGTCTGTTGATGATAGGGAATTCTTCCCCAAAACTGTACATCTGACATTAAGGTAGAGCAGGTAACTAGGTTGTCTGAACATTGAAGAATATATATATATATATATATATACTACTTTTTTTAGATATTTTTATTGGATAATGCAAACCAGAAATGTCCCAAACCATAACTGATAATGGACACCTCGAAGGGCATTATTCCGCTTATACCATGGTCACTTACGAAAGAAGGACATACTTAATCAATTAATAATACTTTCATGTATTTTAGAGTTAAAATCGCGAGGTTTTTTATATAAGTCGAGCGCACTATTTAATATCTCCCGTATACAGGTGTTGCCAAGCAACGTGGCCAGAGCGAGCCGACCGCAGCGATTTATCAGTGAGGGGAAGCGAGATGATGGCTTTACGTTACGTTACGTTATACTAAATATCATTACAGAAGGCCAGTACACTACTTACTGCTTGTGTGTGTCCAGAGGAGGATGAAAATAACGTTGAGACTCCGTTGCCATTTGAGAAAGCGCAATAATTTAGAACTGTCATCAGGCAATTTGACGGGACGCCTTTCCTAAGTGTACATTATCACTTTTTAATGTACACCCGCCAGCCAATCAGAATCGAGTATTCACCCATACCATGGTATAAGAATCAAGTATTTCCTGCTGCATATGTCAAATCCTGATTATACTATAAGTCACAGATGAAATAGATTTTAGCTTAACTAACTCGTTGGACAAACAAAATGTTTCATTGCCTAGCTATACTGAATTGATGCCACATGCAGCTGATCCAGAAAGCTGCTGCTCGTGTTCTCAATTGAACTAGGAAAGTAGAACACATCCCCCCATTTCTTAAGTCTTTACACGGGCTCCCTGTAGCTCAGAGAATAGATTTCAAAGTGCTTTTATTAGTCTATAAATCATTTAATAGGTTAGCACCAGAGTACATTACAGATCTGCTCTCACGATACAAACCATCAAATCCACTCAGGTCCTCCAGCTCTAGTCTACTGATCATCCCTATAACTAGAACCAAACATGGAAAAACAGTCTTCAGTTTTAATGCGCCCCATATCTGGAACAAACTCCTGGAATAATGCACAGCTGCAGAGGCACTGAACTATTTTAAATCTAAAATAAATAAAAAAACATATATATTTAGACTTGCTTATGAGTAACTGATACAACTATTGCGTTCATTCATGCTTCTGTAAATCGCAAAATGTTTTCTATAATTTTTTTTATAATTTTACATGAATGTTCTCTTATGCTCTAATCACTAATTTTTTTCTTTTCTTTTAATTGCTGTTATTGCTATTTTTTTTAATTGATTCTTGTGTTTCATCGGTTTTTAAAATGTTTATAATTTTTCATAAATTATCTTATAAATGTTTGTTTATGCTTTCTTTTAGTGATTCTATCTTTTATTTTCACATTTTTGTAATCTTATAAAGCACCTTGAATTACCTTGTGTTGAAAGTGTGCTACTGTATATAAATAAACTTGCCTTGCCTTGCACATGTTTGGCTGATTCGCTACTTGTATAATAAGCAGTTTAACAGGTATACTTAATACAGTGACTAGTGAGTGGTTTAGCTGGTGTCAACGAAGGATCATAATCGTTCAGATATAGCAGCACCTATGGAAAGCCTCTCCTGTTTACAAAAATAATTTTAACAAATTACAGAATGCACAAACATGTAAACTGGTATGTAAACTGGCCTAAAAAAATGACTTGCAATCCTTTAAGGTTTTCTACCAGCCTAATTTGTATTCTCTGATGTTGTTTTCCCTCAGAAGTGAGTCGGAAGACAAAGAATAACTACTCTCTGATTTGATACAAAGACTTAAGCAACTACATTAACGAAAATTGTAGACTACACAGTGGCATACACACTGAGTTAATAGAAAAACAAAAATGAATATCGAGAGATTTTTCTGTCAAGCACAGCCTGTACTCTAGCAGTGCTCTGAATAGGCCTAATGAGCCAAAATAAGTGAAAACACATGTGTGGTGGGAGCACCACAGGGGTGTTGGCCCTTCGAATAAATTACATAGGTATATATGTGTGTGAGTCGGCGTGTGAATATCGCAGGGAGATAAACTCGGCTAATGTGAACAGCATCAGTAACAGGGTAGCAGTCTGAGTCTGTGCAACAAGCTCCATTTGTGCTCCATCTACTTATTCCTCCTTATTTTCTCACTCCACAACCAATGAATCGATCAAATGCCACCATTACTGAGGACATTCCAATCAGCTAAATGTGGCTCAGAGGAGATGAGTAGAAAAGAATGAGTGAGCTCAGAGGAATGATGCATGGGTGTATCTTTTATTTTATCACAGGGTAACATCACTTTACTTGAAATCTGCTTATCGATCAGTTTCTGTGACCCATCTGATTGGATTGTAAAAGAAGTGTGAAAGACTGACAGCACAAAGCTAGCTGGGAGGATACTTAGGTGTTACTTTTATTGCAAAAGTCCCCATCGTGAACTTGAAAGTAATAGGCATACATTAATCTGACTCGCAAATGGGCTTTTAGAACGTGCCTCCTCCTCAACTCTTTCTTTTCCAGTCTTTCTGTCTTTTAAAAACAAGCAACATACAAAGCTTTTCATTTCATTGCTTTTTTAGATAAGGACATCATGTAACACTTAATCATTTCATTTATATGGTACTGGCAGTCCATCTAATGTTAGTAGTTGAACAGAAAATTATTTTTTAAATTGTTTATGCAATTTACCCACCCTTTATCTATTTCTAATCTAAAGTGTAAATAATTAAATTTACTATTTGGAAAATATTTCAAGGCAAAATGAAAAAAGCATTTAGAATATTTTTTGACCTGTCACCTAACACTTGAAAGAAAATTTAAATGATTGCTGGTGACAAAGTAAATATGCTTGAAATTTAATAAGATAACAGTTCTATACACCAACATCCCATGAGGTATTGTACTAGCTTGCCCTTTTAGAAGTTTGTTTTCATATATGTATGGATCTACGCCCAACTTTGATATACAAAGATACAAAGCTAAAGTAAATGATGTTCCAACATTGCCTATAAATCTAATATTGTAACTGTCATCCTCCAGTCTTGCTGTTGGACATTGGTTTGATTGTAACAAGGCTTTTGAGTTCAGGATTTATTTATGTTGTTCTTTTCTGTGCAATCTTATAATTAGTTTAATGGTGCTTCTTTATTTTGAATGGTAGTGTTTGTACAGTAGTTTCACAATTCCTGCACAGTTTGAACTGCCCAATTCTTTTTACAAAAAAAGTAGCAAAAGAAGGAAACAGAGAATAGAGAGCCCACAGAGTCCTAACTCAGTTATCCACCATGCTTGTTTAAGCAGCTATCGTCTCTGATGCAGATTAGTGAAATCTGTCATGTGTAAGTACAAGAAGAATTTGATTTGACATTCAGACTGATGTTGCTTTCAAAAAATCCGATATTTATTGGATTTAGTAATAAAAAATCTGATATAGGTCGCATATTGGCAAAGAAGTTGGAATTGATGTGCTTTTGCCTGCATTGTAAACGTAGAATTAGTCATTCTTTTATGTGCCTTATTTTATACTAACAATACTCACCTGCTCATTGTCCCAGAAATCAACAAAGTATTTATCAATCTCAACACTATTCACTCATCGGTAGATTCTCTGTTGCCTTTAGCTATACATGTCTATGAACCAAAATAATTTTTCCTCAATGTTTTTCACAAATTGATGCCTCTTTTTTGGTCACTAGTCTGATATATACAATGTTATTTCTTCTTTACATACATACAATGACAATACTCTTTTAGGCACTATAGGTGTGGCATGCTAAACATTTCAATTTAAAGAATCTAAATAGGTATTGTTTATGTAATTGTGTCAAATTTAAAAAGTACAAGCTGTTGACAACCTTAGAAAAAAGTAAAGGGCACGTGCAATTAAGACCTTGACTGTAGTAATTGCACAACTGAATCCGATCACTTACAGCCTCTCTCTAAACAGACAATTAAGGATTGTCACTTAAAGGTCAAGTCATCAGTAATACAACAATGAGCTACCTGCAGCAGATCATTGGTTTATGTAAGGCACCCCACACAATTACAATTACATGGGAGAGAAATCTGATAGAAAAATGAATGACGACAAATCTGCAGAAATTCTGCAAATTGTCAGTTCCAACTTCTCAGCAGAATTCCAACATATGCTAATATGGCTAATGACTGAAGCGACACAAGGAGACCGCTACTCTATAGCTTCAGGCTATGTTATATCTGAGCTGCTGAACTTGCAAAAGGAGAGCTGCTCACTTGGTTTTTCCACATAAGTCATGACTGTGACAGCGGCAATAGATCTGGAAACCCTGTAGCTTCCCCTCTGCACGTGTGTTTTTAAGTGGTTCTTCATCTCAGTCCTGTGAGGCGTGCTGGTTTTAATTTTAGCTTACAAGTCAGCAGGGATTAGATTATACCTGAAATGTCAGGTGAATGCAATTACAAGGCTCTTAGAGGGGAAAATCTATTTCAGTTTTTGTTAATTACTGCATCACTCATGCTCGTCTCCTCTTTCTCCAACCCCATTTTGATTCTTTTTAGCTGTGCTGACTTCCATCGTAGAGCTTGAGACATGGTACGTCAAAAATTTTTAAGGTGCAAAGTAGGAATATACACAGAAACAGGGGCCAAAGAGGTAATGCCACGCAGAAGTACTCAAACCTATTCAACCGTTTTACATTTCATTATGTAACATCTCCAAATATCAATGTATTTTTTGGAATTATGTGTATGAATCAGCATTATATATATATAAAAAATACATTTTAAGGAATGTTGACTTGCACAGTGTGTACTTCCATCCATCTATCCATCCATCCATCCATCCATCCATGCCTTTTTTCCTTGAAGAGTCACCAAGGGGCACATGTCTATCTCCCACATTCAACAGGCGAGAGGCAGGGTACACCCTTGACAGATCACCAGTCCATCGTGGGGCAACATGGTTTACTTGTGACTTGCATTTGTAATTTCATCCACCTTCCCTCTTATATCCAGTATACCCGATTGTATTCATAAGACATGGCTAAAGAACAAAATATTTTGGCCACTTAAACAAACTAAAACAAATATATTAATAGTTATTTTATCATGGGTGCAAACTAGTCTAAAGATAAATAGCATAAGTAGAATATATTGCCCATTTATGTCAAAAATAACTGTATAGTCCATAGGCTCAATTAGGCAGCAACAACAATCATGTATTGGTTAAATTTGTTGTGTCAACAGTCAAGGACTCTAGAAATCAGCTGTGCGTGTGATAGATAAATAAACAGTACATGTGGGGGGTTTGGCCATAATAGATGCAGGAATAAGTGTGCAATCTGCATATAAACTGACAAAGCACAGACATAACCAAGTGTATTTGCATTAAAATCTGATTGCTTTAGAGAAGATTATCCTACAATATCTTTCAGCCCTAAATGCATTTATAATCAATTTAGCAATGACTGGCATTATATATATAAAAGTAAGAGGCAATAGCCTAGTAGTTAACAACCTCAGAAGCTGAGGATCAGCTAAGCAAACCCATGCAGTGGATTGTCACATAAATTATTGCCACAACCTCAGTTGAAGCTTCAGTCCCAGTGCTGGGCTTATCTGTGGCTCCATTACTATCTGGCTCTTGCAATCAAATAGCCCCCCCAACCATCTTCTCAGTTCTTCATTTTGTCCTTAACTCCAAGCCATAAAAACCAGCCAGGCAAAACACTATTTATATGAGCCACTCTGCAGTTATAGCATAATTCTAGTCGAGTGCATACAATAGCTCCATTACAATTTGTCTTGAGCTGCAGGTTGACTTAAAAGCAACACGAGGAACAGCTCCATTAACACCATCATTCCAGACAACCAGGCATTAAAACAAATCCAGCCTCTAAAAGCTGTGAAAGAATCATCTAGAACGTCTCTTCCTTAAGCTTTGAGGTTATTGGACAACCGCCCTCCTATACCATCCAAATATCAACCATAAAATATATTTAAATAATATTAAACAGATTTTTTTCATAATGTGCATTGTCATAAAAGACATCCCTTCCCATTATCTCTTTAAAAACATTTGGTGAGTTTATTTTCCCGTGATCATGCAATTTGTTTATCTGCTGAGGTAATTTGTAGAGACAATTTTACAACATACAATATCTTAACTGTAAAATATTGCCCTGGACTGCATTATGCCATCTGCCAGTATAATATAAATGATTTAATGCTCATTATATTTCTACTTTGCTCTTGTTTTCATTATGCAGAATTGATATCAGAGTGCTCTGGAGTATGTCATTTAGAACATGGTCTTCATTTGGTGCACTGCCTTTATTCAAACGCTAACAAATGGAGACAAATTAACAATGACAAGGGCACAATTACCATTGCTATGCCAAACGACCATATTAAAATGATAACTAGTTATAATAAAGACATTGGGAAAGCTGCAATTGCGTGGCAGAAGTGCATTGATCCCTTCCCACATTCTGTGTTAATAAGATCAAAGATATTGACATGATACTCAAGAGCTTTAGAGAGCCCTCACCACCCAGAATCTGTCTGGATGACAGCAGCAATCTGTCTTTGGACTCACACAACAGTAGCTCCTAAATGCATCAAGAAGGCAGGACTAAGCAATACTCAGAAATGAAGTATATTTCCCAAGTAGATGTGGGAGGAAAAAACGCATGTTTTCAAATGAAGTTGGGCAGGTCTAATAATTTATATGATTTGAGAAGCTACTCCCAATCTGTTTGCACACCAAGCACATCATAATGAGACAGCAGTTAAAGAGAAGCAGGGAAAAAATATAGATTAAAAAAAACCTCCGTTATGGGCCTTCCATTCCCTGCCTAAAACTCCTGAGGGTGTTGTTAAGACTTAAGCAGAGGAGGGCATGGCAAATCCAATTAGAAGTGCACCCCATTTCTAGTTCATGCAGACCAAAATGTTGTTAGGAAGGTTGTGATAATACAAAAAAATCAAATGCTATATTTATAAAGGACATTCTATTACAAGCATTGTTTTTGTTTGAAATTTTTTTTTTTTGAAGCACTGGTAAAACTATCACAATTTTGTCACCTTGACACTATCAGTGCCAAATAATACATTCCATGAAACTTTAAAATGTCTTATTTATTTTATCCTTAAGAATATTTCAAACAGCAAAGTTTTCAGCAGCTGTGTGCTGACTATGTCATACTGGTTGAAATAATGGGCAACACATTATTTGAGAGAGTTGGAAATTCACTTTAACTAAGTTTTAGCTATTTATTGTAAACATAGCATCCCTTTCACGTTTTTAATTTGAAAGCACTTTTAAAGCTAAGATTGCGGCTAATTGATTTTCATAGTGTGATCAACTATTATTAGCACTCCAGGTATGATGAGATCAACAGGCTTAACATATTTTTAACTATAATTTGGACTGTTGATATAGGAGAGCAGCTATTTTCTTTTAAACATTAACAAATTTGTACAGATCAATAAACTCCTGCCTTACATATATTGTCCGTTCCCTTGTCATTACCATTTTGACAAGTCTTTAAAAAAAACAAAGATCCAAGTCACATCAAGGGAAATTAGAAAATGTGTTTTAGAAATACATATTGTAACAAATTTGCCCTACATTTCAGGTAGGGCTGGGCGTTGTGGCCTCAAATCGATATTGTGATATAATCAAAAGCATGTGCAGTAATGATATGTATTGAGTCATATTCTTTTTTATTTATTTTATTTATTTCTTTCATATTCTGTATCTGTGTCAAAATGACTGCATTCTCCCTTTCCAGACACATTGGAAAAAACTTCAGAAAGGCTTTAAATGCCATTTTGATATAATTTATTGTGCAAAATAATACAACACTAAAGTTTTCAACATAAATAAATAAGAAGGTATTTTGAGTTAAATAATTAAATACATATAAAAATAAAGTAAAAAAAAAGTTGAAATTGTCTGCTTTCCTGGTAACTTATTTATACATTTAATACCACACAAAAGCATATATTTGAATTAAAAATGCAATGTCTATTCAAGTTGAACAGGTTTATTTTCCTTTAAATAAAAAAAACAACAAACTTTAAACTTTCTATGTAATATGAAGACAAAATTGAACATCAGTATACTGGTGTATCTGATACAAAGTAGGTAGGTAGAGCTTGATAACATCAGAATGCATAGCCACTGTAAGGCAGTATAGTCAGAATCTGTACTTTTAGCTAAATTTATATCATTTCTACCTTATACCCTTTACATTGCCCACTTCTAATTTAAGGTATTGTTTTTATAAATAGGAACAGCTCATTAGCATCTCAAAAGGTCATATAATAAATGAACTATGACCCCAAATCCAGGAGGAGTTAAAAAAGGAGGCTTTATGGATATGGAGTAGGAAAATAGAGCAGACAAGGATTTGAAGAGGAAGGGGCAAAAGCAAATGAGGTGGATTAGCACTTCTTGCTAACAACTGATGGTGTTATCCAGGACATGATACTGTAAACACAGTCTCTTCTGCCTGGATATTACAATGTCATGACAATCCTGAGACTTTCATACAGCTAAAGTCTTCAATCAGAGGCTGCTTCTCCTGCCCACAGCATTACCATCCAAAATTACTCTTTGAAGATACTTGGACGTTATTAGTTACAACATTAAATTTTCCTTAGGCATAAATAAGGTATTTCTGAAAAAAAAAACATATAAGCATAATTTAGTAAAAAATAAATCTAATAATCTCATTTAGTGGTTCTAATTTGAGTAATTCACAGTTATAATTTTGATCACCCCTAGTTGTTACACAAGGTAGGTAGAGCTTTGTATATGATGAGGTGCGCTCTGTAAGCCTCTAAATAGCCATTTGCTCACACCCACACACTCGTGTTGGTCACATGCACCTGCCTTTTCTCTATGAAGCCAATTTAATGCTGGTACTTTATGGGCCATTTGCACCTTAAGTTAAAACTCTGTGTTTTTAAGGTGAATTCTAAGTCATTTTTGCCAGAAGAAGTCTTTTTTATTGCTTGCTTCATTTCACCAGGCCTTCTCGGCTTGGGTTTAAAGGAGTGTTGTGGGATCATTTACATAAGCTTTTCGGTAAGCCTAATGGTAGAAAACAAAAACATTACACCAAATGCAATTATTTGTAACAGCCCACACAGCAAAAGGAAAATGATTAGGAGACTCTACCAGCTTGTTAAATGGGCTGATGTAATTAACTGGCTTTCAAATGCTGCTCGGCTATATTACGGGTTGTCAGGCTAGGTTGTCTCTAGTTGTTGTCAAAATGACATCGCTGACTTTGGCTGTCCAAAAGTATCAGCACAGTTGCCATGGAGATTGGCTAATATTTCAACCTCATCCCACAGGAATATTAATCCAATCCAAATAGGGCAGCTCAGAGAATAAGCACAAAGAAACCTTAAGGAATGAGAAGACACAGCCGTTTAAAAAAAGAACAAAAGAGACTTGGGGGAAAAAAATTAGAACAACATGCACGCAAAAAATATTTCCACATATTTCATGGCTGTGATTCAGTCAGACAGAAGGAGAATTAGGAAGCTGTTTGCTATTAGTAACAACAGTGATCAATGACAGGCATGGAATTAGGAAAAGAACACATTGCAAACCAAAAACACTTGATGCACGCATGTGTTCAATTGCATCCCATTCACATTTAAATGGATCCTCTTACACTTCTTCATTGCTTTATAATGATGAGGGCCAAAATGGACACATAACCTCCATAAGCACCTGCTGCAGTGGCTCAACTATTACTGTTACCACAACTCTAATGGCCTCCACTCTACTCCATTATGGAATTGCCCCCAAATGCACATGTAAACGCCACTAATGTGGTCACAGCTTCCCCTTCCTCAGTCTGTCATTGTGGTGAGCCAGCAAGAGGGTTCAGTAGGCAGAGATAATTACGGTCTAGCCCATTTTGTCTAATGTACTGCAGACTTTGCTGTATATGTTGCAAAACACTTTTCAGAACAGTGAGGCTTTTGTTTATTCAGTACACTATCACTCCATATATTCACACCTTGTTACAAGCTCATTTCTGTGTTCTCCAGATGGTTTGCCCGGGCGCATTGGGTGGCATCCCCTCACCAAGAGCAATTTAACACTTAACTCACTCCATGCAGTCCCAATTACAGGTGAATATAATCCTGGATTAAACAATATGCAAGGAGTGCTTTGTTTACCAGGCTCAGGCTAAAAGTGAGGCCTGATCTGGAAAGATTCAATTTAAAGGCCCCAGACAGGGTGGCTGAGACTCTGCACTCCCATTGACATCATCCTTTTTGCTTTTCCTTTGAAAAATTGGAACGTTATTGGCTTGCTGGAAGGTGGAAGAAACAGGAAAAAATCAGAGACAGTAGCTTTGCTTCACTGACAACATGTTTTCTAAGAAGAAAGTAATAATATGCTTTACTGCAATAATAATAATAATAATAATAATAATAATAATAATAATAATAATATGCATAACCCTATTTACCTGGTGGTCTACTTTTCCTAAGAGAAAAACTAATAATTTGAATCTAAAATCAAAATGTATTTTTTACTGGTGACTGCTTTACAGTTTTGATCATTTACCAATGTTAATTTCATAAGAAGATAATTATCCTCGCTTTAAACTATACTGTTAAGATATCCGAGCATTTACACTTTTATATTTTAGACACCTTTAAGTAGTGTAAAAATGTCAATGAAATGTATTTAAACCAGCGACAACTTTAGACTCTATACAAGAGGTCCTCATTGGGCTGCTTCGTTCCCACATATTTTATGTCTCTTCTGTTGTTCTGTGTGAGTTGCCAGAGGCTTCTTTGTCAAGTATTGTCTTCCTTGCATTTTAAGCAAAACACAAGGAGTCCATCGGTTAGATTAGAGTAGGTGAAAAGTCTCTTCACTGACTCCAAAGAAGTATGGCATGTATTATGGCATATAATAACTTTAACATGCACTTGTAGTTTGATATTTAGTCAATTTTCATGGTTGCTTTAGATAAGTAGGTTACATATCCTGCAATATAAAGTATTTCTGAAATGTATATTCACTTCCTTGATGCCTCTAAAATCTCCATGTGTATGCACAAAGTATCTTGAGTGTGATGTAAGGTATAAAAAAATAAAAGTAAGCAGTATATTGAAGTCCAAAAAAGATCCAAAATCATTTATTGGCAGCATAAAGAACAATGAATGCTCAACCTCACAACTTAGGGCAATTTAAAGAGACCAATTAATCTAAGAGTCATGCTTTTGGATTGTAGAAAGAAGCCAGAGAACCTGCAGAGCACCCAAGCATGTACTGGGAGAACACGCAGAAACATCCCAGGCCAGGATGTGAACCGAGGACCCTCTTGCTACAAAGCAATAGTGGTACTATCTGCACCAATGTGCAGCCCTTCAGGAACTTTAGAATCTTAAGGAATACAAAACGGAAAAAAATACAGTAAAGAAACCAACAGAATACCAATTGGAATCCCTTGTGCTAAAAAATTGCAAAAGAAAACTAAACAAACAACACAGTTAAGTTGAATTAACCTCTTATTGCATTACCTAATCCTGAGACAGGAAATAGGTTACAAAAAGCTATTTTGAATTTTCATACATTTTCTTTTAGAGGATATAATCCAGTGTACAGAAGACATTTATTTGTTTTTGCTTTTGTCCTTTAAACTTACCACAGTTAGTTCCACCACCAATGATTCCGTCAAATTACATATAACAGAGGGTATTTTCTTTATGGTATATTTAAAAATATATATATTAATGTGTACTTCAGGTTGATCAGACTGTTTTTTGAGGCATATATATAAAATCAAACAAAGGCTTATTTTATCTTAGCCAGTAGTTACTGCAGGTAAGATTAGACAACATGCTATTCTTGTCATTTACTGATCGGCATAAATTAGAAAATGGCTACTTGCTTAAATTTCTTTATATCTTCAGCCATACTGAGAATTAAAAGGTTTGTAGAAACTCAAACAAACAAGGCTGAATGAGAATTCTAAATACAGTTGTAAAATTCAGTACAACATTTTTTGTAGCTGTTGTTTATAGACATGAAAGTAAAAATATTAAAGAGTAACTGAACCCCATGAAAAAGCATCATCCTGCCCCCAGGCAACATTTGAAAACTCTACCAAAGTGGGCAGGACCAGGAGACATTGAGGGGCATGACCAAGTGTGGAGGATGAGCGTGAGGGGGGGAAGCGGGGGTGTGGTCTGGAAGACAGTCATGGCTGAACTAAGGCATGCGGCCGCCGAGCTCCGTAATCCTCTTTACCTATGGAAAAGGGAGAAATGAGGTCTCTTCTCCTCCATCCACCATAGGTAAAGAGAGGTTTTATTGACCGCAGCAGCAAAACAACGTATCAGTTCAAGCCTTTGGCCCAGGGCGCTGAGTCAACGCTGCCTGAAGCTGCATGTATAGCAAAGAAGCACAGAGAGCCTAGTGCTAGCATCGATACTAAGCAGCTTCGGAGGGAACTACCTCAGCTTTTGTTTCCTTATTCACAGTGTGTTTAAAACATATAGGTTATAACTTATGGCTTTAACCCACTTCGACGTTGTGGTCCTCCAAAGTGCGACATACGGATTTCAGCTTCCTGTTTCTCTCTGTATGCTTCTGTTTGCGCATATAGCACACAAGATAAGCGGTTTAAACTCATCACGGGGCAGGGCGAGTATGTCTGAGAGAGGGAGGGCGTCTCTGTGAGACCATGCCTGTGACATAGACAATGGAAAAGATGTACCGCTGTCAGACAATCACAAAATTAAAATGCAGTACCTCACGATTACCATGAGCGGCAGCACTAAGATGTATTTAAACCAAATATTGTAGAATTTAACAACTTAACACGAAAATGTCAAAAAATGCCCTGAAACTGAAAAATTGCATTGGTAAAGAGCCATTCATACAGTTTATAAGAGAAAAAAAGTAGTTTTGATGTTTAGTTACACTTTAAAGGCTGAATATGGAAAAAATTCATAAAAAGCTATATTTAAAAAAAATTGCTCCACAGGATGTTTAGAGAGGTTCAGAATGAAAGTACAGCATTTCATTAAAAATTTCAATTTAAAATATAATATAATAAAATATAAATGTTAAGTTATGAAAATGGCATTATGTTTACATCTACCAACCAGTAGTGTCCACCATTGAGTATTGCCAAATATGGTCACTTATGTTCCAAGCACAATGGCTGGCACTGGGGAAAATGCCAGAGTCAGCAAGTCAAGCAGCTGCTCAGAGCCCTGGAGATATGTCATCCATCAAGTGACCAGAGAAGTGCAGAAATTAGACTAAATAGGTGAAGCCTACACTAGATGGATCCACATAAAACATTTCAATCATCCAAACACACAGAGGAACCACTACTTTTATCCTAGATCAGTAAGCTTTCATTAATTACTACTATATGAATGTTTTTTTAACCATTTAAAATCATAGTTTTTTTTTCACAAAAAGCAGCTGAGTGGACAATTCTCTTGTTGTGGGTACAGAACCTGCAGCTTGGTCGGCTGCAGCTGTTATATATTGTCTAAATCAGTGGCGGGAAGTGAGATGATTGTGTTATCCTTTCCGGTTCTTTTTCTTAACTGTGGTCGGGGTCAGGGAGATCCATCTTCTCTAGGGCCGAAGCATCTTTCCCTTTTGGGCTAATTCCTCTGACTCAGCTCTGTAGTTGTTGAAGTAGTTGCACATAATGGGCCGTCATACTGAAGAGAAGCAGCTTTATTGTGAGGTACAGTTCTATTACACACTACTGCTCTCTACCTGGATGTATAGACATTAAACCTGGCAACCCATCTGGCAACTATTTTAAAGTTCAACTCACACCTAAATCAAGTTTTTTGTTAATAAACTGCATAAATGAATGTATAATAGTGCTGTCTATCTGTCTGGTCATTTTATGGGTATTTTATTGCATTTTAGTAAAAATATTCTACAAAAAACCTTCAGTGTGGCACCCTCTTCAGTTTAAAACTTTACATCGCACTTAAAGTTTTATTGGTCATTGCTACTGGCACAGTCTGTATTGCTGGCATCAGCCATTTTCCCATTGTGGAGTATAAAAAAAGTCCAGTCTCTGGCACACGTCTGTTGAGAGTTGATATAGCAAGAAAGTTTTGACACCGCCCAGCCCTCTTCCCCCGCACTTCCCTCAGTCCGCCATGTAACGCCTCCCTTTGCTGCATTTTTTAAACAGGAAATGTAGGTAGACACCAGAGTCTCTGGTAGGGGGTGAGTTAAAGAAGCCTTTTTTTTTCTTTTTTTTCTGAGTACTTGCCGATACAGAGCACCAATACCTATACTTTTCCCAAACAAAAAAACACAATGAATTGGAAGACAAGTTTTATTTCTTTCTCTGTTTGTCACAACAAATGTTTGAGAATGTCATTAAAAAATATATAAAAATGACCATAAAACTAACATTTCACATCTGTGAAATCATTGCAGAGTTTCCACATTTTAAATATTGTTTCAAGGTAACTTTAACCGATACAGTACATTAGAACAGTGTCGACCCTAATACCCAATACCAGTATCGGTGCATCCCTACTATTTTTCCTTCATCCTGGAATAGAAACCAATTGTAACTGCAGACTTAGTGTGTTTGTCAGTTTAAAACACAATCATGACATGTTGTTAGACATCTAAACAGTTTATTTTCCATCCTCGTCATAACTACTTCAGTGTGCTCCTAGTGAGTAAACACATCACGCACGCAAAATGCAGATACACACACACGCACACACACATTTCTAGTGGAGTAGCAGTGTCATTTGGGCTTTTCAGCATCACTTGACACAGGGATCTTTCGTCAAGGCCAGCACAGGCCACGAGGGATGAAATGGGTGCTGTCACACACATCTAAAAATCTTTGATCCCATCCATTGGTGTTTAAAATTTCATACAGGGGCATTAGCTTGTGGTAAGTTGGCTTTTGAGGACAGCCACATTTGAGGAACCATTAAAGTCAGCCTGGGAGGGCAGAGAATCCGCTCCCGTATACGCTGAGTAATTCTCTTTTTTTTATTCCCTGGCAACGATTCAACGAAATAAGATTTGTGCATGCTTCAAAAGTCAAAAATTGAAATCTGACTTTACTTCTCCATATGTTAATGCCTTCACCAAGCTTGATCTTTTTATACTCCCAGTTTTGACAGGCTTTTTTATATGAAAAAGACTAACATAGTTAATTCCAAATTTATTTAAACATATTATAAGATATACGACACCTAATTAAACATGACTATTCCTAAATTATTATAAAAGTCACAGTTCAGCCTTCAGAGATAATGGAAGGTTCTTACAAGACTTCCTTATTTTTTCTCAAGGGGAATTAAAACTGTGTTTTAAAGTGCTGTGCATAAATCCTGAGTCAGAAATTCATTGATAAGTCAATTTAGAAGACTAATTTGGTCATTTTTCAAACCACTCTGGCGAGTCCTCTGGACTTGCAAACCTTAAGCCCGGCTGGTTTTTCTCACCTAAGATTTACTTCTATAAAGGTTGTAACTATTTTTTAGAATATCACCTTTATAGAAGTGATAATCAAATTTAGAAGGTGTTTTATGGTCTGCAATTTATTCTTTATTTAGAAACCTTGGCACTGCTGTTTTATTTTGGGTTATCACTATTGTACCCTACATTGTCTTTGACTATCCCACGGAGTCACATAAAAATACATTGCATACAGCATTGTGTATAGGTCTTTCATTCCATTTATGTTACTACATAAAGCATAGGCCTTGTTTTTATTCAACCTGATACGAGTGAAGCAATGAAGCTCAGATGTTTCCATCAAAACAATTAGAGAAAAAAACAATTAGTATAGCCTCAATTGAGTCAAAACCACCAAGATGTTGATATAAAAATGACAGCTGGGAAAGAAAAAAACTCAAAGTACCATAGAAAAAAAAAGAAACCTAGTGTCAGCTAAGTCTAGTACAGTTCAGTGGAGAAAAGGTGACAGAGAACAGCCATTTATCACAGATGTGATTTAATGTGGAAATTTTTTTTTTGTTAATTTAACTGACTTTCCATTAAATTCATTGAACACCGTGATTAACCTGAAACACAGTGAAAACTAAATTTAATGAACTTGAAGAAGTCCTCTGTGATTACAGCTCGGTTAATGGCACAATGCCATAAAAAAGTATTTGCACCATTACAGATTTAAATTGTTTGCTTTTAGTCACCGTAGCCCCCACTGTTAGATTGGTGAGAAAAAGACTTTTTTAACCAGCCTAGTCATTCCCCTAATCTGGCAGCAGTCTGTTTGCTTTATCTTAGAATAAAGAATGTAAGTGAAAGGTAACAGCCAGCATTTTGTGTGCAAAAGTTATGAAAACTAATAAAAAAATATTCTAATATTCCTGCTGATCTCAATAATTATACCAATTACAAATGATAATAATAAGTAACAGAAAGGAATTACAGGAGCCTATTTATATGTGACAGCATATTCATTTGATTTGGGTCTAGTTGTTGACTAGTCCACGCTAAAACCATATTTTTGACGCAGTGTTGTCCACAGAGCTGAATGCAGAGCTGAGCTTGCTTCTCAATACTAAAGAAGACGCTATCAGAAGAAGCGAGGAAAATAAACTGGGCTGCAAGAGCTGCTGTCGGAACATCACCATTGGAGAAGGCTCGTTATGATGATTCATACCGGGCCACATCCGTTCTGCACCCAGTGTGAATCAGGGCTAATGAAAGTTGCAGTGTTACGTCGGTGGAGCAACAAGATGGGAAGACAGGTTACAGAAAACTTCCTTCCCTTCCCTGCTGTGAAAGATGTTTTCTGTCAAACCTTTGCTCGATTTAGGTCAAATTAGGAATAGCTTCTAAAAACCAGTGTTACAACTTTTCAGTTTTGTGTGGTCAGCCGCTGTGAGTGAGACGTGAACATGATGTATTGATTGTGAATGAGCTGTGTTGCTACTGGATTGGTAAATAATAATGGCTTGCTCTGGGGTTATTTGGGCATGATATGATATGTGCCGGGGAAACTGTTTGATGGTTTACTAAGTAACACACCATTATCTTGATGTTTTGTTGTTTGGCTCCCGAGCTGCAAAACCGTCAGTACACTTCTACCGAAGAGCTTCATAGAGATTTCCACATCCACTTCGGCTGTCGGCTCAGTCTTGCTAATAGCCAACCATGTTGTGACTGTAATACCGCCGTATTTATGTTTGTTTATGCATGTTGGTTCACTATATAGTTTCAGCACATTTAGTAGTTACCGCTGTGTTAAAGTGTGTACTATTCAGTTAAAGTGATGTTTTCGAACTTAAATAAGTGCTAATTCATTAAAGCGGTGTCTGCTTTCCTCTGCTGTTTGATGGTTTACCAACTGACATGCGGTTTGTTTGATGTTTTCTTGTGTGTGTCTATTATTCAGTTAAAGTGATGTTTTCTAACTTAAATAAGTGCTAATTCATTAGCGGAAGTAGCTCTGTAGATCTTTATATTATTTGCTCATGATGATGTGATACAGTGCCGTATTGTGCCAAGATAGTTATCCCCATGAAAAATTGTATCCCCTATCACAGAGTGCGCATTCACTCACTAAAGCAGTGTCTGCTTTCCTCTGCTGTTTGATGGTTTACCAACTGACACGCAGCTAGTTTGATGTTTTGTTGTTTCAGCTGGCGAGCTAGTAAAACAGTCCACTAGTTCACATGCGCTCCATATATGGTTTTATGACAGTGCCATTAGGCAGTAAGCCATGAAAGGGTGACAAAAGGAAAATATCTGCAAAGTTATGGGGTGTGTCTTTAATTAATTTTTTTCTCTTCTGTTGTTGAATTTGTTAATTGTGTGTTGCTTCTTAAAAGAGAGGTGGCACATTCTTCTCAAGCATACAGAGCAACTCTGTGGTACAGTACAACTATAATATTACCCTAAATTGATCTGTAAGTTCAATAAATTATAAATACTACCTATTTGAAATATTGCCCAGTTAACATGTCCTAACTGAAGGCCTTGAAATTACCTGCATGTCTCTTTAAGATCCTTGGACATTCCCCTTCCACACAATGTCTTCAACGTCATCACAACATTCTCAGAGTGCCGTCTCAAGCCCAGCATGTGAAGCGCGTCCGTAGGTGGGCTCTGCTGGTCTCTGAGCTGATCGCATTACGTGTTCAGCCTGGCCTCAGGCAGAGCCAGGACCGCTAAAGCAGAGAATCGGAGGGATCTGTAAACCCCGGCCTCTCACTGCATCGTCAAGCCCTTTTTGAGGAGCCGCCGGTGTCCCGCGTCAGTCCAAACTTTGCCCTCTGAGTCACCAACTAAAATGCTGAGCGGCTGTCCATGTGTCTGCGGTTAGTAAAAGTGTATAATATAATATGTGAGCAGCGCGAGACGTGCTGTGGTGAAGCTACTGCCAGGTTTGGGTCGTGTTTATTCCTCCAGAGAAGCTGTCCGGGTGAAGAAGCTGTTCATGGCTCACTTCGCGGCGGAGGGAGCGGTGCATCTGCAGCCACAACGGCTCTTTTAAGAGCCACCAACAAACCTCTTAAGAGCTTTCCTGTCTAAATAGTTTGACCTCTTTATAATGATTTTTTTTTTATTCATGTCACTGTATAGAAAATAGCTGGTGTCATGAAGCTCGGGGTGATTAGCCATGGTGTTTATCATGCTGTGACTCATCAGTCACTTACATTACAGTAGGCTTATTTTTGTTTTGTTTTTTCAAGAAGACATTGTGCAAAGTATATATTAATTTCCACCGGTGATAGCTTATTGCTGTTTAAGATGTTCTGCTTTTGTGCTCGGGGAGCGGGGGAGGGGGGCTGTGGAGAGATGGGGGCGGTAATTAAAATGTAGGGGCATTGCTGGGAGGTGAGGAATGAGCTAGGATGACTCAGGCGTTCAGAGCTCAACATAGCAGCTTCGAGAGTTACAAAAGATTACTCAAACATACACAAAGTAACCTAAGAAAGACTTTAGGCATGATTTTAAGGAGGAAATGGCATAAGAATATGATGAAAAGCCGTAAAAAGTGGATTTTACATGCCACCCCTCCTTTAAGATCTGTTGGTCTTTTTCATTTTGTCGAACGTGTTTTTAAGAGATTCCTTTTTGGAGTTATCTGGTAGTAATCAAGCATGGTTAGGAAACTCAGCTTTCCAAAAATCATGGATAATCACAATGAATTTATGAATTAACAAGAGCAATCACCTTTACACATAGTACAAAGTCTTTCAGAGGGTACATACTTTTTCACAACAATGCTTTCCTAGCTTTTTGCTAACGGAGAAATACATTTCCTGTAAGGATTACTTCATGAAGGTAATGCGTATATAAACAAGAATAACAGATGCACTTTATTAAACAATGCATATGGTGCTTGAAGGTCAGCTTGTATAAAGAATTTAGCATCAAAGTGACAATTACATACATAAACTGTTCATGGACACCAGTGTGTGCATGTGTCCCTTGACTCCCTTCACTCCAGTGCCATGATGATTGGGTCTCTCCACTGGACTGATTCTGCTCCTGCTCTACTATTCCACACAGCACAGTGAGAAATCACCTAGTCAGTCTAGGACTATTACAGAGTAATTGGCCTTTTAAAGAGGGGCTCCACCATGTGAAACATTGTAACTGAGAATGATACTCTTGTTACTCCAGTACCCCATTTTGTCCTCCATTTCTCCTATTTCTCTCCTTTTTCAGGCTTCACCTCTTGCTCATCCTCCTCCCCCACTGTACGCCAACCCCCACCCCCTCTTTCGTGGCCAGCTGCTCTCTGTGTGCCTTTGCCTCTCAACATCATGTTCACAATCCACCTTGTCTTCAGCTGACCTCTAAATGCTCCATGTTGCCTGCATCCACTTCAGCTCCTCTACTGGACAAAGCAATGAGAAGATGGTACAACACAAATTGTGGAGTAATTTTGTGCCATTACTGACAGCCATTTCAGTAGTATTAAATATAATTCTGTTACACAAACACAGAAAGCTCAAATAAAAATATTCAACAGAAGTACAATGAAGTGTAATATTTTTTCAAAATTATCTCTGTTTTCTTTCTGTATGTTAAAATGGAGTAGCACAGAGGAGAATTGGTAAACATGCTTATTTGTTGCACACATGCATGTCCAGAACGCCAATCCAGACTGCTGCTGCTCGCATCCTCATTAGAAACAGGAAAGAAGAGCACATCACCCTAGTTCAATCCTACACTGGCTCCCTGTAGATTAGACAAAAGACTTCAAAATACTTTTTCTAGGTTATAAATCATGAAATGGCCAAGCACATAATTACAGTATATTAAAGATCTATTGTCACTCAGATCCTCCAACTCTAGTCTACTAATCATCCCTAGAATTAGAACCAAACATGAAAAAAATAAAAAAAACTTTTCAGTTTCTATGTTCTCCTTACCTGGAACAGATTTCCAGACCACTGCAAAACTGCTTAAACATTGAGTTTCTTTAAAACAAAGCTAAAAACTCATCTGATTAGAGCAACCTTTGAGTAAGCGATTAGTGATTGAACAAATAACATATGTTTAAATGTGTCATATGTTTTGTGTCTCTAATATTGTATTTTATGCTTCAACTGTTCTCCCCTAATCACCCAAAGCACTTTGAATTGCCTTGTTGCTGAGAGTGTGCTATACAAATAATGCTGCCTTGCCGTGTCAATAGCTACATTGGAAATATATTCTGAGACAAAAAGAAGAAGTTTAACACCTATTGTACAAATCTTGTGATAGATCTATAACAAATAAGGGAAATCTTTCAGGCTCAAAATAGTAAAAACAGAACTTCTTCACAATGATACAGGGAGAATAAGCTACAACAAATGTTTTGCTCTAACTTACATCCGGGTAGATGAAGCTGTGCTGAACAACATGCCCTCTCATATTATGAAATCTGATGTTCTATGGCTGAATTATGTTGATTCTTCTCGCACAACGGCAAACTGAGTATGTAATTACTTGTTGCAAGAAATAAGAAAACTCAGTAAAGGCTTTCATTTAACTGGATAAAGGAATCAGTATTCTTTTTGGAGGATGCATAAGGAAGCGTGCACTACAAATTTCTTATTATAAATATAAGAGGACTTCTTTGAGACACATCTAATAAATAAATGAATCTGCCAGTTTTCCTTAATTGGCTCAGATCCAAAATTACCAGGTAAACTGCTCAACATAATTTTATTTTCCCTTGCTTACTCATTAATGCATAAGTAATCTAAGAACTTCTACTATTTTTGGCCAATAAACTCATAACTTAACAACATGTCCTTGATGTACTTTTTTTAAAATCAAAATCAGATACCTTAAGGGACCTACTATGTGTTGCTTCAATAAAGATAATCCTGAAATTCATTAATTTCTTGCTAGCCCATAGTAGAAGAAAAGCATCACTGCTTTCTGTTTTAGGTGTCAAAAATTCAGAATTGATAGGTTGGTCATCAAAGAAAACCTGTATTTACTAGTAAAGGCCTCATCAATGCATCTCCAGTGTTTTCAAGTGGCAGATGTGACATAACTTGTTGAACTGCTTTAAAATACAAAACCTAACACTCAATTACACCTATTATGAGTAAAGAAAACTAAATCTTTCAGCAGATTTGCTGCATCAGTTGTTCAAATGTTTAAAAATAAAAAAATAACGTAAAACATATGGGGGGTTTTGTAACAACATATTGTTGGTGTGTGGGGGGTCCTGAATGCAAAAGTATTCACAGAAACAACTCACATCAGGGATGCAAGCTTTGAGAAAAGCAAAAGAAACAGATAAGAAGTGGGGAGGTGCTCATGTCACATCAGCATATTAGCGAAGTAGCGAATATTAGCTCACCAATAAGGCAGGTGGTCTCTTGCGAGACAAATTTAAGTGATATGTGTGTGTATTTGCTTAGCTCTTCTATTGTATTTAGGACATTCTTTGGCACATTCTCTCACTGTTAAGACCAACATGCCTTATATGGAGCAAAGTGCTGTCTTAATGTGGTGGACCTCCTTTTCTATGTTTAGGATAGACTCATGGAGATAAAAAGCAAGAGCAAATGTTTTTTTTTTTCTTTTAAAGGCCTGTCTGTATAGTTCATATGAAAGATGACTTTACACATAGGAAAAAGGGAATATGGTCTGGCATTGAGAGTGGAGGTAGGAGGAAGATTACTTTAAATTATGCATATCAACTAAAGCTATAAAGGGCAAGGTAAAAAGACAGAGGCTTAAAATCAGCCCATCAGTACAAGCTCCAGATCATTGATACTTCAAATGTAGTGTTGATCCTGACATCTATACAGCCATAATTTTGAGATTTGGTAGGCACTTCTGGTTCTTTATAGGAGACCTAAGGTTTGAACTATTTTAGGTTATTTTGGTGCCACAAGGAATACAAGGAAATCCCTAATATTACTTGCAGGATACTAGAATGTAAGGAAATGATAAGAGAACTGGGCTGCACCGTGAAGCATTTACCTTACAGAAAGAGGGTTGTGGGCTCAAATGAATGTGATCTGAACTCTAGCATTAAGCAGTAATGCAATATACGGTAGGGTTCCCAAGTGTTTCACATTTGGAAGTTTTATTGTTTAGTACTCTGTGATACACATGTAGGACATATATGACAACAGGTGATGGATTCTAATTACACTCTGGGGTAGCATGTGAAACAAGTGGAAAAACAATTCATATGTTTAAAATGTGTTTTATATGTACAAATTATATAGCATGTAGTAAGATGTGATCACAAGAGATCTCAAGTGGTTTATTTGCAAAATGGTTAGAACTCATGTAGAAGAACTGAGATGTCTGATGCTTCGTACTACTTTGTTTGATCATAGGAAACTCTTCATGTGTACCACATTTGCAGCAGGAAAGAGCCATTAATATAATACCATTTATTTCCATAGTTTCTCCAAACAAAGTAGCTTAAAATACAGAAACCAAAAAGCAAAAGAGCACCATGCAATAAAGTATTCTGTGTGCATTTGGATTAGGCTTGTCAAAATAATTGATACTTGATTTATGTGACATTTAACACAGACTGGTGATATCCAAATGTTAACTCTATTAATTTATTTGAGTTAGCTCTACCAATTTTGGAATGTTAATGAATTGTGATTAATCATGATTAATTCATAGCTAAATTATAAATAATTAGATTTTTTTAATTCTTGTTTGACAGACCTAATATTTAGTAAATAGTTAATACATTTTCATATTGAGTGCTTTCTTTTTTCTTATTTTACGACTTTATTTTTTAAAGTATTAAACTGTGTTATCTTTCACCAGTTTTTTTATGCACTTTTGGAAACAGTGCTGTTTAGTGTAAAAAATGTTCCTTAAACCTTTCAAGTGAAACTGTTTACTCTAAAGAATTGTTTACATTTTATTTTATTTTTTCTGTATAAATTAAGGTAGCTAGATTAAAGAAATGTTATTTGTTATTTATTTTTTTAAATCATGTTAGTATCGAAATTGAGTATCATGTTTTTTTTGTATCAAATCAAGTTGAAATTTTAGTGTCGTGACTGATTTGGATTTTTTTTTTATATACTCTACACTTGAGTTTCTACTCGTTTAGTAGGAAAATTAATTATTCACTTAATATTTCAAAATTCCAAGAAAAACTATTTATTTATTTGCATGAGTACACATGCACAAAACATTTGAAGATTGTTTAAAGTAATCTAGTCTTGGTCCCCACACTCACTTGCTCAACAACTGTTTACATTCAGATTTAGAAAAGGTCAAAGCATGAAAACTCTAATCTGATTGACCAGTTGTTTAAACCCATCCTTGCATGCAAATTTCTTTTCACCCCTTCAACCTTTCATTTTTCACTATTATTAAATGACACAAATGCATAATACCAATTTTATCAACAAATGAAATCTTTATCACAAAGCCCCCGAGAATAGTGCCTGGAGAAATACTGTGTAAGCCTAAGTTTGTTTGGGAGAGTCTGTGTCTATTTCAATCTTCTTAAGACTTGATTTATGTGCCAGAAGGAATTTTGGAAACTATGCATTGTGTCATGTAAGATATACTATGTCAATTTTTCAGCTGACATATATGTAGAGAACAGTACAGGAAACAAGGCATAGTCACAATGGATCTTTGCTCATCTGGGTACTGTAGGACCATAGACTGTGACATTTCTTTAGGAGGTTTTAAGGTAAGAGCACAAGCAGTAAAAAAAAAACAAACACCTGACACTCATTTGATGTGAAATATTGACATAATATGCTATCAAAGATAGATTTTGATGGTTGGTTGCAAGGTCAAGGGCTTTCTGACAGACAGATGAGGTAGCGTCATCTGGCCTAACCTCCCAATACACAAACATACACAAAAAAGCACTTCTGTATTAATTTGGATTTGTCTCTGCATATCTACTTTTCCCTGTCACAATGAGTAGACAGCGGAGCTTGGGATGAGGGGGAATCTACCCTTCAGCAAAACAAAGTCATGCTGCTGGCCAGAAAGGAAGACATTGATGAAAAGCAGGAAGAGAGAAAGTGAATTTTAGTTCCAGCTCTCTAAGCCAGAAAGAGAGAGAGAGAGAGGAGAAAAAAAAAGCAAAAGAGCAGTAATACGTTTTCATCTGAAATATTAAAGCCACTGCATTAATCTGTCTTTCCTCTCCCTGGGGTGCTGGTGAAGGCTCTGTCTGTCCTAGAGTTCTCTAGAAAAAGGACATAGGCTCACTGCTGCTCCTCCCGTTTATCGTCCGGCCAGAACTATCTTTGCAGAGTGGACTGAGGGTTTCTGAAATGGTTGCTATGCAATGCAAGAACGGATCGGACAATTTAAAAAAATAAAAAAGGGATTTATTTTAGAGATCCACAGATACCAATACTGGTATAGTGTATCGGGACCACTACAGTTCTAATGTACTCAATACTTAAAATGTGGTCATTATCATTTATATATATATATATATATATATATATATATATTAATCTAATTTACCATCACTTGTTGTAACAAGCAGTGAAGAAAAATAAACCTGTCTTCCAATTCATTGCATTTTTTTTGTCTGGTAGAAATATTGGCATAGGTATCGGCAAGTATCAGATCCAGTTATCGCTATCGTATCGGTTTGAAAAAAGTGGTATCGATGTATCCTTAATTTATACTACCATAACCTTATGCTGGGTTTAAAACTGTTGAAACTGAAAGCTCCGGAGCTCGTGAACAGAAAATTAGCATGCAGCAACTTGATGATGAAGTCATTAAGGGTGTTTTTTTAGCATGAGGGGGTTGAGGGCTCTCACAAACTACAAGCCCAAAGCCCCCCAGGCCCTGAACGACCGGACTCTCGCCCAGGGCCTGAATACACACTACTGCCGCTTTGAACAGCCGTCTGCTCCTCACACCTCTGCCCTCCCCCCACCATCACCCCAACCATCAACGACCCCAGCACTTCATCAAAGGACTCCTCAGACCCCCCCTCCTCCCCCCCTGCCCTCTCCATCCAGGAGGAGGATGTGCGCCGACAGTTTTTGAGGCTGAACAGGAGGAAGGCCCCCGGGCCGGACGGTGTCTCCCCCTCCACCCTGAGACACTGCGCGGATCAGCTGGCCCCCGTGTTCACGGACATTTTCATCACCTCCCTGGCGCTCTGTCGCGTGCCGTCCTGCTTCAAAACCTCCACCATCGTCCCTGTCCCCAAAAAGCCACGGATCACAGGACTTAATGACTACAGGCCGGTGGCGCTGACGTCTGTGGTCATGAAGTCATTTGAGCGCTTGGTTCTGCCCCACCTCAAGGACATCACCGCCCCCCTCCTGGACCCACTGCAGTTCGCCTACAGAGCCAACAGGTCTGTGGATGATGCAGTGAACCTGGCCCTCCATTTCATCCTGGAGCATCTGGACTCCCCAGGAACCTACGCCAGGATCCTGTTTGTGGACTTCAGCTCTGCCTTCAACACCATCCTCCCTGGACTGCTACGAGACAAGCTCTACCAGCTCAGCGTGCCCGACTCCCTCTGCAGGTGGATCACTGACTTCCTGTCGGACCGGAGACAGCACGTGCGGTTGGGGAAGATTGTCTCGGACAATCGGACTACAAACACTGGGACTCCTCAGGGCTGTGTACTCTCCCCCTGGCTCTTCTCGCTGAATACAAACTGCTGCACCTCCAGTCACCAGTCCGTAAAGCTGATCAAGTTTGCGGACGACACCACCCTCATCGGACTTATCTCAGACGGTGATGAGTCCGCCTACAGGAGAGAGGTGGACCGGCTGGCTTCTTGGTGCAGTCAAAACAACCTGGAGCTGAACGCCCAGAAGACAGTGGAGATGATCATGGACTTCAGGAAAGTCACAGCCCCACCGTATCCCCTCAACCTGATGGACTCTCCCACCCCCATCTCCATCGTGGAGCCAACCATCAGCTCCCTCATCAAGAAGGCCCAGCAGAGGATGTACTTCCTGCGGCAGCTGAGGAAACTCAAGGTGCCGACCGAGATGCTGGTGCAGTTCTACACGGCCATCATCGAGTCCATCCTCACCTCCTCCATCACCGTGTGGTTCCCCGGAGCCGCAGACCGCGACAAACAACGACTGCAGCGCATCGTGCGTGCTGCTGAGAAGGTGATTGGCTGCAGGCTCCCATCACTCCGGGACCTGTTCTCCTCCAGGACCCGGAGGCGTGTGGGTCGGATCACAGCTGACTCTTCTCACCCTGGACACCGACTATTCTCCCTCCTCCCCTCAGGCAGGAGGCTACGGTCCATCCAGACCCACACCTCCCGCCACCTGAACAGTTTCTTCCCCTCCGCCATCAGACTCATGAACAATAACAAGACCCGATAGTTCAGTTAAAGACCCATGTAGGATAGAACCATCTGCACTACGTAACTTTATTTTACTGCACTGTGTGGTCTGATCACACTTAGATCTGCTGCTGTCATTCACCTGCACATCTGTGAATGGAACCCTGCTGCTGTTCTCATGTTAAAAAGGATGTTTATCTTTTCATAGTTCTTTTATATACATACAGATTATAATATTTATAAAGACTTTAGCCTTATGGCTCATTCTTTTTATTTTATTTTTTATTTTATTTTTTTTTTATTTTATTTTATTTTATTTTATTTTTACTTATGTTAAATGTTTTATGTGCACAACTGTACCGGAAAAAATTCCTAGTTTGTGAACTTGTTCTCAAACAATGGCAATAAAACCGATTCTGATTCTGATTCTGATGAGCATAGCAAATACTCCAGCACCATCTACTTATGATTTCAGCAATATTAAGTACATAATTTGCTATCTACAAAAGGCAAATGTCAATGATCCATTTTTGGACATGACAAAAACTATCAAAGCAGAGCTCAAAGAGTAATATTATTTAATCTAATGTAACGCTTATGAAAGCCTCTTTCTGCAAGATTCACTGAGCTCAAGATTCGAGTGCTTGATCAATTTTGGCAATCATTTTCAGAATCTTAGAAGAACCTATAGAGAATTGGAATTTAATTCCCAAGTGGTGAGATGATCCTTACGTGTGAAAACACCTACGCAGAGATGCAAGTGCAAAAGTAAAATACCTTGTTCTGTTACAATTGAACACTGAATTTCAGCCCTTTGATCCATATACGCATGGGTTATTCAGAACGCGAGGGATCAAAAGCAGTATACATACTTTAAAGACGTGAAAGAACTTTGACCAACTTCAAAAAGTAAAATAAAAAAACTTGTGCAGAAGATTCTTTAATACAGGGAATAGCTTTGAATTAAGCAAACCATGAGAAATAAAAATATTTTCCCATTTATTCATCAAAGCATGAGTCCTTAATCTATGTGCTCAAAAAGTGTGCCAATAAACATCCTATTGGTTTATATAATAAAAACCAAAAATGTTGGCTGATCATATCAATATTATTTCAATATATCATAATATATATATAAAAACTGCTCACAAAAATTAAAGGAACACTTTTTATTGGGCCTGAAATGAAATCAATTAAACCTGTCTGGTAATATTCTGGTTGGTTAAGCAGCTGAGGGCATCATTAATCACTTTCAGCTTAATTGGTGTTCATGGACTTAACAACAGGTTCACTACAGTGGCAACAATTAGACAACCCTCAAAACAGGACTGGTTTTACATGTGGAGGTCATTTCAAGTTTCTCCCTCTTGATCTTTTTTGGCTGGTTTTGGCTTGAATAATTATCTCTACTGGCAGTATTAGGCGATTCCTTAACCCTACAGAAGTTGCACAGGTTGTCCAACTTCTCCAGGATGACAAATCCACACGTCCTGCAGCAAGAAGGTTTAATGTGTCTCCCAGCACAATCTCCAGAACATGGAGGAGATTTCAGGAGACTGGTGGTTATTCTCGGAGAGCTGGACAGGGCCGTAGACGGTCCTCAACCTATAAACAGGACCGATACCTGCTCCTTTGTGCAAGGCGGAACAGGCTTAGCCCTGCCCTGCCCTACAGAATGACCTCCAGAGGGCCACTGGTGTGAATATCTCTACCCAAACAATCAGGAACAGACTTCACGAAGATCTCAAGGAGAACGTTATGCTGCCTGCAACGTCGTTCAACATGACAGGTTTGGTGGTGGGTCAGTGATGGTCTGGGGAGGCATATCCATGGAGGGATGCACAGACCTCTACTGCCTAGGAAATAGTGTTCTGACTTCCATATTGTATCGAGATGAAATCCTTGAACCCATTGTCAGACCCTGCGCTGGTGCAGTAGGTCCTGGTTTACTCCTAATGCAAAATGCCCGGCCTCATGTGGCAAGAGTATGCAGGCAGTACCTGGAGGATGAAGGAATTGAAACAATTGAATGGCCTTCACGATCCCTTGACTTAAACCCAATAGAACATCTGTGGGACAGTATGTTTCGATCCATTACATGCCGCCAGGTTGCTCCTCAAACTGTAAAACAGCTCAGGGATGCCCTCACAAAGATCTGGGAGGAAATGCCACAAGACAACATCCATCGTCTCATTGGGAGCATGCCCCAACGTTGTCAAGCATGCATACAAGCTCGTCGGGCCACACAAGACACTGAAAAGCATTTTGAATTGCAGAAATTAAGTTTTTGAAAAAATGGACTAGCCTGACACATCTTTATTTCACTCTGATTTTAGGGTATCTAAACAATTGAGCGCTCTGTAGGCTGAAAATTTTTATTTCCATTAAAAGACTTGGCATCCTTTTGTTCCTAAGACATTACCCTGTCGTTATTTGTATTGATATCCAACTTCATATTGAGATCTGATTTGTGAGCAGTATATATATATATATATATATATATATATATATATATTTTTTTTTTTTTTTTTTTTTTTTTTTTTTTTTGGGTACAATTTTTACATGTGTGACCTTCCAATCAACTAACATAACTCAAGGTCAAATCTGGTGATTCAGATCTCTGACTGATTGACAAAGAGTAGATTTATTAGAGTATTATTTATTAGTATATTATTAGACTTCTTTACAAGGATTGTACTACATTTTTTAAAGGGAGATTTACATTATATTGTTATCAAGGAGGGGCTACAGGGCAGAAAGCTCACCAAGCATGTACTGCATATAATGGAGTGTGCTTAAAGACAGAAGTAACTGGAGGCATTATGCGACTTAGTGGTAGAGCAAGAAAACCCTATGATGAAGCTACAATGCTTGATGTGTCTGTCCTGGAGTCGATTCTCACAACTGCCTAACATACACATTACCCCAATTCAAAAGTCTAAAGGACGAAATATTTAGTAAATAATAATAATAATAATAATAATGAAACAGTTACTGTGAAAATGTTTTGGTTACAAGGCAGAAGACAAAAACACAGACGGAGTTGAGGAAGATTATGACGACGATGATATATTTTTTTACATCAACAGAAAAAAGAAAAATAATAATAATCACATATCAAATTAAAACTTTCATATTCAGTTTGAAAAGGAGTAGAAATAAGCTAGCATCATTTTAAAATATTGCAAAAAACACAGATTGTTCTAACTAACCTAATCAAGTGGAACCCAAACTTTAACTCCATTAGTTTCCATCTCCACACAGTTGTGATATACAGTAGTAACAGTTAGAAATAACTTTTTAGGGGTTCTTAAAATAAGGTGGTTTAGAACATTTGAGGGAAAAAAACCACACTACCAAACAGAAGATGTCAGTGGATGCATAAAACAAATTTTACAGATCTTATTAGAAGCCCCAAATTGCTTTAAAAAATCACTACGACCCTTTTGTAAATACTTAATGGTCGATTCAACTATTTTATAACTTTTCTTGAGAGAAATTCCGAATTAATAATTCAAGTAATCCGTTTCTGCTCCAGTTAACTAAATAAGTTTCTTGACTGAAGCATCATAAATGCAAAAGGCTTATTTTAATCATATATGCTCATAGATGCATTAGTCACTTGGTCAGCTTGACATTCTTCATTACCAACACCAAAAAAACCTGAGCCACATAAACTCTCTCTCTCAGCAGGGTGTATCAGTGCGATCAAAGCCTTGAAACTTTAAACACCTACTTTGAATGTTCCACTGGCAGCTCCAAAAGGAGGTGGCACCCATCTAAGCCTTTATCTAGGCCATCATATCCACAGCTGGACCCATCTGGCCCTGCTCTGTCCTCTTTTTTTTGTCTCCCTCCACATATACACATGCACATGTGGGCAAACATGAAATCCATCATGTATACACGTGTGCCAGCTGTTGTGGATTAAGAAAGAAAGCGCAGTTTTTTTATCGGACTTATGTCCAGCATTGGCCATGTAAACAAGTGCAAAACATGGGCTTGTTTGTCAGAAAATACAGTAATATTCAATATATAATTTAGATGTTACTTACTCAAAAATTTTGCACTCAGTTCGTGATGTCCCCAGCTGAAAGTTACAAAATAAAGACCATGACTACATTAAGCAATAGCACTACCACTAGTCTGAGAACCAGGAAGTCTGCCTGTCCTTACTTTCATTTATCTTAACTTCCCTCTTTTCATTGATCTTTCCAAGAGACTCTCCATTTTCCCTCAGCCCAATCTCAGCTTAATCTTCATTATTCGCTTCGCTCCTGCAAACTCAGAATTTCTCAGGAAGAGTCTGTTTCCACAGGTCCCACAGCACCTTTATTAGAAATGCTCACATTCTAGAAAATTAAAAGAAAACTGACACTTTTTGTAAAACACACGATTTAACAGTATAAAATGCAAAACAGTCACTTGGGGAACCAGCCAAGGATTTAAAGCCTGTTTAAAGGAGAGAGGGTACTGTTGGACTGAGGCAAATCCAGCAAAATGCTACCCACAACTGCAATAAAATATTCCATCATATCCCTGAAGCATCCTGACTCCAGCTGGGATCAAAGAGAAGGTTTCATGACTGAGAGGGGAGTGCATATTAGTGCGTTCAACTCTTGTGTCTCACATGCATGGATTCCTTCATTTAAATCCATTAATACTCATTGTGGAAAAATAGAAAACAAGAGTATGGTCTTTCTGATTCCATGCTAAGCCTAGATGCAAAACATTAGAAGACAGAGTGGTAAGGAAAAACATTTTTTACTCGAGTACCAATACTCTTTCTTGGAATTTTTATTTTATAATTTTATTGTTTGTTATGATTTGTGTCCTGACAGAAATAATGCAGTTCATTTCAATACCACATTATTATACAAGGTTCAAACTCCATGTAGGCTGGTTTCAGGTAATAATGTGTAACAAGGTTTTTTTAAATACTCTTTAAAAAATAAAAAACACATTTTATTTGGGATTACATCATCCTATAGTTTAAGTTACTTTTAATAGGCGGCAAGAAAAAATGCTTAAATACGTTTTTTTTTTTCCTGCCGTGTAGAGCATTGTGTAATATTGCATTCCCCTTATCTCACTAGTTGTTGCAAACTGACAGTCTAAGGAGAGGAGGCTTTTAACTTTTACCCTTGCTTGGAAAACCTATTCATATTGGAAATATTATTTTTACTGGCTGTGAGCCCTAATTATCAAAATAAATGCCTCAAGACATCACTGTAATTAATCAATGTATCAAAGAATACTTTTTGATGACATCCTACTGTACCTGCAGTTCATACTGCATCATATCAGTACATTCAAAATCCCACATCTTGCTTTGGTTTTATTTCTTTTCAGTCATCCTGTGACAAATGTTTTATAGGGGAGAGCACTGTTGTTTCGGATGTCTTATGAATGATTCAATGCAGCAGCATTAGATGGGGGTGGGGGAGAGAGAGAGAGAGAGAGAGAGAGAGAGAGAGAGAGAGAGAGAGAGAGAGATTTCTGCCTGAATGTTCAGATGGGGAACTTTCGCTATATAATTCACAGAATTGTCTGATGGGTCGGGTGAGAATGTGATGGATGTTCCTTCAGACTCTTCAAGATTCAGTGTTCTGAAGCTTTAGCACTCTCTTAGGTCACTCTTTAAAGACGAACTTACACTGCCAAATGCCCTTTTATGATCTTTTGATCTTATAATGTTAGGATACTGTGATGCTGAAGAGCTGCAAAGTAGGTCCTAGGTTGGTGGATTGCACCCATACACCCGAAGAAAAAAAAAGCTTCTATGCTGAATTTAGCAGCACAGCAGATTAGTAACAACAAATCTAACTCCAACCTGGTTTAAGTCATAAAAATAGCCAATCCAACACTACAATAACATTTATTAATGGCATCTATGAAGACTATGAATGTGTTTACTCTTCATTGATTTCATTGGTGTGTGCGATACATAATAAATGTATTCCTCCTGCCAGGTTCTGCTGGGTTTCTTCAAGCGGAAAAGACAGAGGCACAGATAAAATGAAAAACAGGACATTTCTGTCTGACACTTTATTTTTACTTTAAAAAACAAGAACACAAAGCCTCACCATCTAATGCATCCCTGTCTAAATTAATCGGTCAGCTCAGACAACAGATCTATAGGACAGAATCATGTAAGATGGCAGAATGATTCTGAAGTGATCAGTAGGCAAAAGCTTTAATCTTGTTATTTTAGGTAGAGTGTTGACATTGTCCCCATGGATAAGGTCTTACCATGCATGGATTACCGCATCACAAAAGCAGTGTATACACACTCAAGGAAAAATAACACAACAGAACCTTAGTCAATTCTTGGGTCTCCCCTCTGCCTCTTTGTCTTGCTATTCATCAGCACTATGATCAGAACACCTGGGGCTCCTGACTCAGTTTTTGAAAATAATGGCATCTGCTGGGGCCTCACAAGGTGCATTAGGACATCTTTCAAAATACATTGAACAATCAGATTGACAAACACCCAAACAATATCTCAAAGAGTCTTTAAAGCTGGGATAAATTCCCTCATAGACGTTGCATAAATAATATATTGTATGCAGAGATAACATCTGTTTGGGGAAAAAATAGCATTGGAGTTAAACATGGATGCAATCTAAAATGGATGCAGTTTGGTGAAAGGAAAGCTCTTTCATCTTGTATCTCTAATGCTGGCTTTCACACTGTCTTAGAAAAAGTGTGGAAAATTTGAAGGCAAATTGATTACTCCCAGACAGCACTACCATCCACTTGAGTGTAAATTTATGTGACATAAATTACATTATATGTACCTGCTTAGAGAATCTCAAAGACCTTAGTATAATTTCTTCCACATCAACTATCAAGTATTTTGCTCCAAGTCAGGTCTCAAGTCTTCCATCCCTAGTACAAGCTGGCTCTCAATTACTTGGTATATATATAAGACATTTAAATTAGTTCAAAGGGAGTAGGATAATGTAGACCATAAGAAAAATATGTAACTTTTGTTGCTGTAGGGTGTTCAGGCAGTTTTTTGTACTTACACAAACTCCAAGTTATTTTTGCTGCTTTATGTGTAACAACTGTGTTACCGTAAAAACAAGTATATGGACAACACTCCTCTGGTGTCCAGCCCATAGCTGAGTATTTTTGTTAGACAGTAACAGTTGTTTCTCGCTTAGTGTTTGGAAACCATGTGTTCTGAACCATGCGGTCTTTACTTCAAAACCTGCTCAATCTCTACACTTAAAAATATATTTAAAGTTTTAAGCGAAGCTGTTAAAAAAGAGCATTTTGATAGATGTTTTTGTTGTAATTCATTACTTTTGCGAAACAAAAGATTTCACATTTATACAAATTATCTTGTTAGTTATTTAAAGACATGGTCATTATCCTTACATAACCCTAAAGGTGTGCAGTACAGGATAAACTTTCAGTTCAGTTTCAAGGTTAGGACTGAGAAAAATAAATGATCATTTCCTCCTTTTTAAAGTAAAAAATTGTTACTTTTGCAAAATCATTAGCTTAATGTTGTGGAAGAGAAATAACTCTGTTTTTTAAAAGTGTTTCACCTGTGTTTACAGCATTAAACAACTTTTCACAAAAACAGATTAAGCGGATGATTTATTTGTATTACCATTTGACAGTTTTTTACAGAGATCTAAAAATGTGACTAGAACCTATTATGTAAGATGTGTAGGGTGTCATGGAATGCAGTGACTGAGCATGTTATACCTTTCCTAGCTTAAGGTTTAGCGACAAATGAGGAATGAAGGAATCTCTGTCAGAAAGGAGGGGCAGAACAGAACAATGGATAGTAATAATAAAAAAAAAGATACTCTCGGTTCCTTGTAATTTCCTTGAGAATCCTTCAGGGGAAGAGGTGACACAAGTTAATATAGAATGATGAATGATATCCTTATCTTTTCCGGTATACTTATAAGATAAGAGTCCTCATTTGCTGGTATTCATTGTGTCAGTGATGCCAAGCGAACAGATAAAGAGACACACATACATGAAAAAAGGAGCGAAGCAAGTACCAAGAGGAAGGAATAAAATAGAGAAGAGGATGACCAGAAAAAGAAAGACTAAGTTTAGAAGCTTGAATGACAATGGGAGGGAGGAATGCAAGTGAGAGATGACCTCCATATCCACCTCCACAAGCCACAGAAACTCTCTCCATCCCAACCAGGCCAGCCTAGCACATTTCTTGTCACCGGGGGTGGCAGCAGGCCGCACTTTACTGTGAATCAATCCGACTGCTGCAACCTCCGCTTTCCACGCTTTCCTGCAGACTCATCATGTACCCAGATGCTATGAGCAAAGCGGGATCGTGAGAAGACGTGTTATACATCCTGCGTACACCTCGGTCTCAAGTAAAGCATTTGGTGTTTGTGCTAAAATATTTAGGGTTTAGATGCAGTTTAGATATTCCCCTCACAAGTATAGATTGGCTTTGTACTAACAATGTGACACAGGGTTTTTAAATCAGTACAAAAGTAATATTTATTGCTGTGTTTTGCTCCATGAAGAGTATTCAATCCTCTTGAATTTTTCTTTTAGTTTTTTGTCAGAAAAACCAGATAAAAACGGTGGCCTGAACATGTATTTAACCTTTTTAGCTTGTATTTAGCTTTTGATACCCCTGGATACCCCCCTAAATTCACAAAGCAACAAAATACTATGAGAATGATGCAGGGACAGGGAAGCTTGCCAAAATTGATGGGAGATAGGGCTTAATGAGGCAATACCTCATTAATTTTGATATAATGTATTTTCTATTTATAAATATTTGGGATATCGAGAATACCAAAACAAAAAAAAACAAAAAATTATCACCAATGCATCGCTTTGGTTTCCATAGTTATGTCAGCCCATCAAAGGCCTTTAACTTCGTTTGAAAAACATGTTTTAAAAACATGTTTTACAGCGTGTATTTATTTGGACGTTAAATTAAGAAAAGTGAATTAAGCAAGTTTTGAAAAAATATTTTCTGTCATGCATTATTCTTTTTAGGAATAAAAAGTGAGAATTATAATTGACATAAAAAAATCGAATTTGGCATGAAAAAACTTCAAAGATTCTATATCTAATACATATCAACCCATCCCTAACCTTCCTAAATTTTTATAAAACAGGTATGTAGTGTCCGATGACATGTTCAACTATTGAAAATAAACCTTTAAATCAAATATTAGCTTCAGACATCATCAAATATTACCAAGGAATGTTAAATATTGACAAAAAATAGTGACTTCTTTATCAAATCAATATCAATTTATATGGATAATTCCATTTGTGATGGAAAATGTATTATTAATGCTGGGACATTAAGAAAGGTTTAATTATCTTACTCAGCTCTTAGACAGCTGTTCTGATTCTAGGGTACAAACAAGAAGCAATTGTCTGTAAACATTTCATCATTATTATCCGGTGTTGACTTATGGCAGATCCTGTGAATGTCTTTCTCAGCATTATACAAAGTGTCCCTTATTGTTATCTATATTCTGATTGTCTGATTGAATCTCCTGATTGTTTACTGCTGACTACTGAACCTCTTCTGTTTGATTATGTCTGAAATCATCTGTATTATGTAATGATTGGTCAGAAACTGATTCAATAGGGTGTGCCTGACTGCTATATATACCCGTGCATCTGTGCTGAAGCTTCAGGGTTCTCAGCAGGAGGTCCTCCGTGCACGTAAAATAAACTTTGTATGAATATAGCTGACACTTTGTTTTATTCTCTCATCCGAGGCCTCTCAGACACCCAGATTTCTACCACACCACTCAATTTTCAATTCACTTTTATTTATATACCGCCAATTCACAACAAATGTAATCTCAGGTCACTTTACAGCAAAAGTCGTTTCAATACAGTTATACAAACATTCCAATCAGTTAAAAGTTTTCTATGTAAGGAATGCCAACAGATGCATGAAGTCGTTGACATGGGGTTGGGCCCCATTGATGCAGACCTGCAACCACAGCAATCCATTCAGCAATCCCTCAAACTGAGCAAGCATGTAGTGACAGTGGAGTGGAGAAACTCCCTTTTAACAGGAAGAAACCTCCAGCAGAACCTGGCTCAGTACAAGCGGTCATCTGCCACAACCGTCTGGGGGTTGAGAAGACAGAGAAGAAAGCATGGAAGATTCATGGTCACTTAGAGCAGTTTTCCCCAATCCTGGTTCTCAAGGCAAACTGTCTTGAGTGTTTTAGAAGTTTCCCTGCTTAAACACACCTGATTCAGATGACTGCAGTTCAGCAAAAGCCAAGTTAATCAGCCACCAACTGAAATCAGTTGTGTTGAAGCAGGGAAAAACCTAAAACATGTAGGGCAGTGTGTCTTGAGGACCAGGGTTGGGAAACACTGACTTAGAGCATAATCTGGACCGATGCTCCTCATTCAGCAGAGGGCATTAAAGTTGTGCAGGATACCAGACTGGGTGGAGCTTCTATGAAGAGAAAAACAAAAGGATTGATAAAAATATCATTGTGAAGAATTTTTTTGTAAAATGGGAAAATGAATGGAAGGAAAACCTGTTAAGTTGCTTAAAAAGGACTTTAGACTGGAGCTAAGGTTTACCGACCAGTATGACAATGAAACTAAACATATAACTACAATGGACTGTTTTAGATCAAAGACATTAATTTGTCAGAATTCCCTATTTTATGGGTGATCACTATCAATCCGACTGATTTTGAGATATTATACAAACAAAAATGTTTCGGTCTCTAGTTATGCAAAGCTGCATTCAGAGACTGCAGAGTTTTAATAAAATGTATAATCATTCCAGTCATTATCTGGCCCACAATAATCCTTATGACCAGGAAAGAACACAAGCTAACCTAAATCACAAATGGCACAGTAGCAGCTGCCACTTACAACTTCCTGAGCAACTGAATGCGCCTGTTATTAGATCTACTGTACGTGACCAAAACCTGACTCAACGGCGTCATGGCTTGCACCTCCAGACTCCATTTCCAACCAGCCCCCTCACCCTCTCTCAGTCATATTCGTTTGCAAATTGATAATGGAACCAGAGAGCCCACAGGGTAGGTAATTCAATATTGGGATCTAACAGTCCCAGATCAGATATGATAGAGTGTAATCCACTCTGCTACAGCTGCATGCACTAATATATCTCTGAGTCTTGTGGACTATCAGCAAATTTCCATATTCTCTGCACAGGAGTGAATGAGGAAGAGAAATAATCTGCGAATGAATAAGTGGGTAAAAATGGGAGGGGGTTTGAGGGTGTAGCCAAACATTGTGGTAATTGAGTGGCCACTGTGGTAGGCCAGCATGTCCTGGGCTTGAAAGCTTGCAATTGAATTGAGTTCTAGCACGTTCTCCCCTGGTACAAACACACATACTTCAATGTTTAAATTATTCTCTACAAGGATGAAAACTCAGTTCCGCCATTTAAAAAAAAATGAAATGGAGTGAGACGGATATAATTGCATGGTTTACTTTTAATTAGGATTGATTCTTTCCCCAAGTTTATAGAACACCTTTATTTCACTGTGGAAACATTGCCAACAAATAGCCCTATGAAGGTGAAGACTGCCACATTTGCGAGAAGAGATGGGCTTAATCTAACTAAACAAAAACCCTGAAGTTGTATTGATTTTTCCATCCATGCACATGTGTTTTGCACTCAAAGGGTTGTCTATAGGGACAACTTCCACCCACCAACATCCAAATTCATGACTCCACCACTAGCCCATCAAGTAAATGACAGCTAGGTCACTTTGGTCTTTAAAAGGAAATCATCATCAATTATTCAAACTACTGGCAAGACATATTCTACATGTTTCTGTTACATTCGATTAATATTTCAGCCCTGATCCACCTCACGTCCACCACTCCTTTCTCTTCTTCATGTCGCCACCTATCGTTGGACATTTTCCCAGTATGAATCACATTGTGATCTTAAAGTCGCACTATGTAACTTTACAGATATTTGTCCTCCGTTGCCCTCTCAAGGCTTGCAGCGTAACGTCACTGTCAAAAAAAACAAATTTCTATGGAGTGCACCTGAAGAGACTAGTGTACTGACAGTTTTAGAAGCTCGCTAGCCAAAACATCAAACTAACAGCATGTCAGCTGGTAAACTGCCAAACAGTTTTCCCGGCACTGTATTACATTATCATGCCCGACCAAACATAATAACCCCAGAACAAGCATTTATTAATTACCAATCCAGTAGCAACACAGCTGATTCAGCATCCATATTACATCCCATTGTTTCTCTTATACCTCATTCACAGCAACTGCTGACTCTTGTCTTGTCTCTTGCTCTATCAATTCCTGTTTTCCTCACTTCTTCTGATAGCATCTTTTTTAGTTTATTTGGTGGATCTGCCAGGGCTCGAATCTTAAAACTGCCTCCCCGCAGTGGGTCAGAAAATTGATGGATGAATATATATCTGGTAACATGTAACATCTTGACATAAAGCAAAACTCAATCAGTACTTCCGGGACCGTCCTAGGAAAGAAAAGTTGTATAAAGTGGTTTTCAGCAGCAGGTCCCTCCCAAACACGTTTTTAGAGTGTAAAAGTTACGGAGTGTGTCTTTAAGGACCTCTAAGATGGCTTCAAATCAATACTTAAATGCATGCTTCTATAAATCCTTAAACACCTTATGAGGTCAACTTTACCTGCACTTGTTGGATAACCTTCAAAAGGTGTGTGATACAACAAGGGTGTAAACATTACTGGTGTTTCTATAATTTTAGAAAGAGATGTATGATACCTAGGTTTCCTAAAAAAAAATCTATAAATGTCTGGAACATTATGGAATTTTAGGTATTTTCCATGTTTGGATAATAACGAGAACATAAAACAGAGAGGGCAAAAAATATTGTTTTTTCCAGTCTTTATTTCTGGATCCTGTGTCTAAATATTACATGCATCCATCCATCCATCCATCCTTCCATCCATCCATCCATCCATCCATCCATCCATCCATCCATCCATCCATCCATCGTCATCCATGCAGATAATCAAGGTATACGTAACTTGGAAAATAAATAAATAAAATTCTATATAATATAATTATTACATAAAATGGAGGACATTTTGCTAACAACAATTGAATGTGTATAATCATAGATATGTAATCCTATCTAGTCTTTGCTGTTGTAGATTTCTGTTGCATTAGAGCTTGGTTGGAATAAAATTAATTTGTTCTGTTCCTGGAGTTTCATAGTTTTCATAGAATAGGTAAACTGACACGGAAAAAAAAATAATCCAGTGATTTTTTTGTCAAATGCCAGATACTTTCAGAGGACATTCTGCACCTGGGTCTTCCACCTCCTCTCTACCAGAATATCTGTGCTATATGTTGCACAAGGCCACGTTTGGGGTAAGATTAAGTTGGGGTTTGTGTTTGTCCATTCAACTTGAGCATAAAAATATGCGTATACTGCCTGGGAGAAAATGTTGCCTAAGAGGCTCAACTCAAGGATCAAATGTCTCTAACATGAGGAAGGATGACATGCAACAACTACCCTAGGCTCCAAACTCACATATTACACACTAAGTTCCGTGCTGGACAACTTGACCTCAGTCACGCATGCTGTAGCCGTTTCATTTCACTGTGTCACAACAATTAGCTCTTTCCACCAGTGCTTAATATCATATGCAGCATAATATGCAGCATGATAACAAAAAATGCAGGGTCTGTAACCAACCTGGAAAATTATGTAGTTTTAATTTAGATCTAGATCTAGATAATTATGGAACAAGAAAATATATTGTGGATTTTTTTTCCGGAAAGTATTCATCATACTGTCATACTGTCCAACGAAGGACCGTGTTAGTACATTAACCAATGGTTATAAGACACTACTGTATGCGAAGCTCAATGGTTGAATTATTTTATTATGTAATGTTGTTGTGCTCTTTCCTCAATTAAATGAACGTGATTATGATGATTATATAATACTGGAAAGGAAAAATACATTTCTTACTTCTACAAAAAGCTAAATTAATATTATATATTAATTTGCTCATTCATTGCATTTCTGCACCCTTAAAAAGACTACCAGAATCACAATGAGGCCTAAACTATCTGAAACAGACATTTAAATCTATGCTTAATTTAGACTACAAATATAGAGGGAAATTTGGGGCTTTGGGAGGAAACCAGAATAACTGGGGAAAACCCTTGAATGAACAGAACTTTGACTTCATTCATTAGATATTTGGGGGTTGACTCATTAAAATGCAGCCTTTTTTTTCTTCTTAATAAAAGTAACATTGCTGCCTTCTATGTTTAACTATTTTTTTAGATACTATTATCACACATAGTCTGATATAATGAACTGTATAATATATTTCAAGATGGTGATAGCTCCAACTGATTTGCATTTCCTGCTGATTTAGTTTTGCAACGGCCACATTCTGAAGACGTTGTGATGACATGAATGAGGTGAAATACGGATAATGCCTTGAGGGCAATCTGCATAAAAATGAGAGATAATAATAGAACAGGTAGAATGGTGGTCTGAGATATGCAAAGTGTCTAGCTAAAGCTCATTTACTCAACTGTCATGTCTATATGCTTTAGCCTGGCCGCCGGAGTCTTATCTTGAAGCATGCTCTTGTGGTTTTTGAAAGTCTCTGCCCGATAAATCCCAGCATTTCTTTTTAGTATCGGACTCACCCAGTTCCTGTCTTGCTCCCTTTCTTTTTTTCTTTTCCCCTTTCTGTCTCCCAGCTGTCCTCTATCAGGGGTCTCTCCCTCCCTCTTCCTCATTGATTCTTCTAGGGTCAGCGAGTGGAGCAAAGCACCAGCAGTGGAAAGGCCATGAGATCAATTCCCACAAAATTCCAAACGTTCAGTGTGCAGACGTTCTAGGATAATTTGTCTGCAGGCTCACCCCACTGAACACAGATTTATTCTGCTTTGTAATTGGTGCCCATGAGTGTCAAGTGTCTCTACTATCTAGATGTCCAAGGCCGCTGCTGCTGAATGATGAACAGTTTAATTAATTTATAGGTAAAAAATACATGCGCACAGCTTTTGCAGTCGGATAAGTTGTAGCTTTACCAATTTTTGAAAGAACTGTCAGTTATTTGATACTTTACGTACCTGATATACTGTATTAGAAAAAAAAAGTGTTTTGCTCATAAAATTGCATTTGTATCTTTTTCACAAAATAGAAAAACGGAGAAACCAATTTCCTCACAGTAAGACAGGACCTGCATATCCTGTTGGCTATTTAAATACCTTGTTTTGAATGAATCCTCTAATAAGAATATGAATCATTTCTATGTGAGGCACGTCATTACTCTAAGTACAATTAGGACACAGAGAGAATATTAATAAATAATTAGTTAGCTTTTTCAAAATAAATAAAAATAATATCACCTTAACCCCTTTGATGCCAAACAAATAAATGCATATATTTAATTTTGTATATGTAAAAATGAATAAAATAACTTATAAAGTTAAAATATAAATAAATAAATTAACCAGTTTCCCAATTATTGAATTAAATGTTTTTCTCTTGCTCTAATTTACTTGAATTATTTTTAATTAGGTTGTGTTTTTCTAAATTTTAATAGCATAATTTCTGTTTCTGATTTAAAATAAAGCTTTTCTCCAATAGAAAAAAAAATACTTCCACTGCCAGAGTTACATAAACTCTAATGTAGTAAAAACAAAATAAATATAAACATGGAATCAATTTTAAAATGTGAGATGTATTTTTTTGGGGGTTTCTTAAAAAGAAAGTTATGGTCTATTTGGTTATTGGGAATATTAAATTAATAATTCATTCGTTATTAATTCATTATCCCTTTATATTATTAATTGATCTATAGGGCACTACCCGATCTAAACCGGTAAATATATGTCTTTAGAGTTAATTCAATCAAGCAGCCGTTTTAAAGCTAATTGTTAGGATTTACAAGGTACTATTTGTCTGAAGGGTAAGCCCTTTGCAATGATTCAAACACACTGTCAAATAAAAGAAACAAAGATTTGATCCAGTTTAACCAATTTATGAACTAACTATCACACCAAAGAGCAACTTAAAAATTCACTCTCAGCTAATTCGGTTCTGCTAACTACTAAGCTAAAGGCTAAAGCTACCTGCTACCTAAACAAACTATGAAAATGGCCAACGGCCGGAAACTGTGGAGGCCACATCACGGTGAGCTTCCTGAAAATCCGTATGTCGTAGCCCGCGCAGAAGCAGCGCAAGGACGTGAATGTGCAGGGGGGTTTATTATCTGGCCGAGGCACCTTGTGGTCTCTTTAAGACAAAGGGACCGCGTTGCGCTTTCACTGAAACTAACCTTTGGCTAACAAACAACCCTGAATAGAATGATCATGGATTGAACAAAGGGTTAATAGAGGCTACGTTCAGCTCTGCGAGTCTCAAGGAAGCGCTCCGGTTCACGGCTCAAAACCAAGTCAAAGCAAAATACACACACACAATCAAAACTGCTTTTTTACAAATTATGAAAAACACAGTAACTTCAACACAAATCTTACACAATTAAAACTTAGCTTACTCAAGGAAACACAGTAAACTTCAAACACAGATCTGATTAATGGAACGTTTACAGCAGCATGCATGCATAAAAATAAAAGAGAACTCCTAGTTTGCTCCACCCGGACTTCAAACAAATTGGATTGATCTTTCTTGAGTCCATCCGATGGTTAATTGCAGAAAGAGAAAATCCTTTTAAGCACGACGGCAAAAACGCAACCCGGAAAAAGGGAAAGAAAAAAAAGGAAAGAGCTTTGATGGCCAGGTTTGATAGGGGAGGGTTGCTAGCAAGAAGAAAAGTTACGACAACCAGAGAGAGAATGGGAAGTTAGTTGTGGCTTTTTGAACTTCGAGGGGGGGGGGGGGGGGGGGGGGGCACCGCTCTCAGCTGCTGCTTCAGGTGGAGTTGGCGGTTCTTGACCGCCCAAGGTGCCGCGGTGTCGCACTGTTTTCTGTCCGGGGGTCTCATGTTCCTGCTTTGGATGAAATGGCAGGAAATCAGCGCTTGGAATGCTGGAGTTATTCATAATCATAAAGCCCTTTGATATTATTTCATATATTCTTGGGTCAGACCCAGCATTTTCGTGTAAAATATACAAAGTCAAGAATTAATCAATACATTCTGTAATCATGACATCTAGAAACATGATGCTTCTCTAAAGCTTTAACTGTCTGATTGTGCAAGTTGCACAAAATGCCACAGAGACAGGGTTTGAGCTGATACTCTATGTTCCTCCCTACTTTCAGCCTAAAAAACTGAGGCACGAGAGCTTGCCTGCCAACTAAGAAGATATTTGCAAGTCACTGCAGCTGCACACACTGTGCAAAACCATCCCTGTTGAGCCAGCTTCAGCGAACAAACAGAGCTCGTCTCTAGAGAGACAGAGGGGCCTCTGAGGCTGTCTGGCAAATCTCAGTCTGACCTCCCTGGAGAGAGAGGAACAGAGAGAGAGAGGGAGAAAGAGAGGCAAACTGGATTTATATCTTTGTTTTTAATCCCCCTTACACGCTCCAACGGTCATACAGTAGTACTTTGTGCAGCCTTCAAATGGAGCCAGGGGGGAAAATGACAACAAACAACAAAAACACAGAGCTTGCATGACAAGAAAAGCACCCTGTTGTTTTTTTACCATCTCATCAATGAAAACAATCCCCTGTGGCACTTAGGGAACTGCAATAGTAGCTTGAGACCACACAACTGTAATAATGTTGGACACAGATGCTTCTTTGCTTTATCTGCCAAATTCAATTTGATACTGGAATGTTATTATGGCACAGTAATTTAAATCACCTTTGGATTGTTTTTTGTTTTTTAACTGCAGGTCCTTCCACTGAATAAAGTGCAGACATCCTTTCAATTTGCTTCTGACATCTCTGTCCCTCCTCCGACTTTTTAACTAACTGATACTGAATATATCTAACTTTGTGTCTACGTTCTGAAATAATAATAAAAAATCTCCACCAAACAGTGTTATTATTAACACTTGCATATTATGATTTTTTACTTGACAAAGAATAATATTTTTTTTAGTTTTGGACTGCCTGACCACCAGTGAGGGACAATCAAAGTGAAAATCTGCCAATTTCACATCTCTAATTAGGAGCATCGTAGAAACAAGATTAAAGTAAGTAATGTTATTTCTAGGGAACACTTAGGCACTCCCAAGATAGCCAAGAGATACATCTCCAGCAAATACTGGAACATTTCAAAGATGAACTCCTGTCAGCTAATTTTAGCATAAATACAAAAGGGGTCCTCGTAAGATGCTTATCAAAAATAAATCTCAATCTTTCAGTGTAAAGAAAAGACACTCCAGAAAGTAACCTTTGGCAGCTTGAATTTGACATTATGTCCTATTTACTCCTGGCTTGGGATCAGATTTTATAGCTGAAAAACACTTTAGATTAGTGGTTTTTAAAGTCAGTCCTCAAGGGCCAGTATCATGGATGTTTTAGTTATTTTCATGGTCTAACACAACTGAATCAAACGGTGGTTTATTAGCAGGCCTCAACAGAACTTTGACTTACTGAAGAGGTAGTTGGACAATTACTATCAGCTGTAATGGAGCAAAGGCACATCTAAAACTGGCAGGACATCATCCCCTCAGGACAGGAGCTAGACATAAGTGTTTTAGATAAACAAGTAAGTTCAAAGTTTTTTCCCACAGCTCAGATATTTTTTTTTTCAGTACAACAAAGTTATTTCAGAATGCAGTGTCCCAATCCCTGCAAATGTCTGACTCTGCTTTCTTTCAAATGAACATCTAGCAAGTGTCACCAGCCATGGGCTGACATGAAGGTGCACAGCAATTTATGTATTATACATGACATTTCTACAGTAAAATACTTTGGGATTCCAGAAAAAGCAGTCCTATAAGCCTTTATTAATAGTCATAAAAAAAGTCTCAGCTGGATGCATGGAGCTAGTTTATGTACTCTGCTGGCTGAAAAAGTCCACTACTATACCTTTTACAATCTAATAGAAAAGACCAACCATTTGGTGTGGAAACTACCGAGGTACCATTGATAACTTCATTTAATTCATTTTTATAAACTACAGCTGTCATGCTTCATGCTGGTTGGCAAGCTGATTTTATTAAATGCAATTAGATCCTCATATTTACTATTGTTTTAAATATTTCCGCATAACCAATAAACTACGTTGATTTATTTCAGAGTTATTATATTGTGACAATATTATACTAGCCAATACCCAGTCCAAAGATCCTTAAAGAATACTTCCAGTCCAGTTTATTTTTATTATTAATAATAATGCTTCATATTTGGTTAGGGTGCAAACAGAAAATATATCTATTTACATTTTTTTAAATGTTGTAGTCATTATAATGCAATGCAATTATTCTATCACTTTGGCTGCTTATATATGCAGTTTATCATGTGCATAGTACCTTATGTTTTCATCCTTTACACTAACATCAATTTGCTGAAAGACAAGCAGATAGAAAGTACTGCAATTCTAATATTTAATAATAATTTAAATTCATTAATATGCATTAATATGAGATTTGAATAGTGAAGTACTGGACTAGAACAAGGTCTAATTTTAAATGAACCTGTTTATAATATTAAGGATGAAAACTTGATCAGGACATCCCAGAATGAAGAGAGATAGGCAAAATAAATGTATTCAGTGCCAAATACTATGGAGGACTACGGGGGTCATTGGAAAAGCAATACAGCATTTACGGGGGTCATTGGAAAAGCAATACAGCATTTTGACGATAACTGCTTAATTGTGAATTAAAAATATAGATTGCTAAATATAATTCCAAATTCAACAATTAATCCATACAAAAAAAGACAAATTTGAAAAACATTTTGTAATTACACATTTTAAATGTAAATACTAAAGAGGAATTGCAAATTGTATTTATTATTTGATTATTAAATACTGTGATTTGAAAATGTTTTTCAAATCCTATTTCAAAATGGAGAATTAAATAACACAATTAATAAATGACATTGTAAATATCTTTCCTTTTCATACATTTTAAAAAGATATTCCCTTTTCTAAATCCGTTTTCTCTTTCCAGTTCTCATTTTCAAATCCTTTTTGCAATCGCATTTCCTAAATGGTTTACCCTCTCCTTTTAGCATTCGTCTGACCCTCCTGGTCCCTGAGAACACTGAAAACCAAGTTCAACCAATCACATCTGCTCCTCGAATGTAGCCAGCTCTCTCATTGGTTAGACAGCCACATTTGAGTGGAGCTTGCCAAGCTGTGCGCGCGCCAGTGCAAACAGAGTTGGAACTGCTTCAAAGTTTCGCCTTATCTGCTTCAGTCTCCTTAAAGTACTTGCATAATCGGCATCTGCACTGTCGACATACATTGCCAAAGTGATTAAATCATTTATAGTGCGGCTCCAGATGTTGCCAGCTGCTTCGTTCTCCATTTTCGAGTTTTAGCTATGATATGTCTCCTTCAAACCGTCTGCACATAGCAAGGTTTGATGACCAATCAAAACCATTTGGCGCGCACAGCTCGGCAAGCTCCACTCAAATGTGGCTGTCTAACCAATGAGAGAGCTGGTTACATTCGAGGAGCAGCTGTGATTGGTTGAACTTGGTTTTCAGTGTTCTCAGGGACCAGGAGGGTCACACGAATGCTAAAAGGGGAGGGTAAACCATTTAGGAAATGCGATTGCAAAAAGGATTTGAAAATGAGAGATGGAAAGAGAAAACGGATGTAGAAAAGGGAATACGTTTTTTAAATGTATGAAAAGGAAAGATATTTACAATCTCATTTATTAATTATGTTATTTAATTCTCCATTTTGAAATCGGATTTAAAAATACATTTTCAAATTGCAGTGTAGGGACCAGGAGGGTCACACGAATGCTAAAAGGAGAGGGTAAACCATTTAGGAAATGCGATTGCAAAAAGGATTTGAAAATGAGAACTGGAAAGAGAAAACGGATTTAGAAAAGGGAATAACTTTTTTAAATGTATGAAAAGGAAAGATATTTACAATGTCATTTATTAATTGTGTTATTTAATTCTCCATTTTGAAATAGGATTTGAAAAACATTTTCAAATCACAGTATTTAATAATCAAATAATAAATACAATTTGCAATTCCTCTTTAGTATTTAAATTTAAAATGTGTAATTACAAAATGTTTTTCAAATTTGTCTTTTTTTTGTATGGATTAATTGTTGAATTTGAAATTATATTTAGCAATCTATATTTTTAATTCACAATTAAGCAATTATCGTCAAAATGCTGCTGTATTGCTTTTCCAATGACCCCCGTAGTCCTCCATAAAATACATCTAAATCTCTAAATCTAAATCACGAAACACAACAACTTTCATTCACAAGCCCAGGTATGCAATACATTTCTATTTTTAAAGTTCCTAGACTCACACTGCTGTTAATATTTCATAGTTGTTGTTTTTTTCAATCAGCTGATTTACAGTAGCTCAGTAAGTTTACATTCCTTCTCTCTCCTCCAAACTCCTGAACAGCAGTAAGAGATTCCCTTAATGCAAAAGCGTTTATGCCAAATGCAGTGCTTCTAGCATATCAAGGTGCTGACTATCTCGGCTGTTTCCCCAGAAAAAGGTACAGACTGCATAGAGGAACAACATCATTGTTGAGCTGCTAATAGAAAACCAGAGAAAAAGGGGGAAAAAATGGAAGTCTGGTTCTTCACAGGGCTGCAAATGGGCTAGTGATATGTGCATGGAATTACAACCACTTTTCACCAAGGAAGGTTTCTCACACACAACTGAGGAGAGAGCAGAACAGGCCCCAATCCAACATAGTGCCCAATAGTTTCCCCAACAGGCACTCAAGGTCCACCCCTCCATTCGCCTGTTATGTCACACCTTTGAGTGAAACAAGCTGATGTGACAGTCAAATATGGCATATTCTCAAAAAAAGAAGGGGGGGGGATCAAATGATAGATTCATGAGTCACAGCAAACACATGTCACATGCTTGTCTTTGTGTTTACAAGTGTGTCAATTTTTCGTGCAACTTTCCATATGCTCGTGAATGTGAGCTGCGGAGCTCAGTGAAAAGGAAGGGAGAAAGCCGAAAAAATCAAAGCAAAAATATATAGTCCAATAAAATGACAGCAAGCTGACACAATAAACGATGGGGATAGAGGGAGGAACAGGGGAAAAGAAAAAAAGAGGAAATAGAATATACCACTATCTTCAATGGACAAACCTGGTCTCTTAGAACATAGAGCCTAATTTAGATTTTAACCAGGAGCAATCCCTTTAAGGAAAAAAATATAATTTTACCACCACCTAATGGATTTGTTGTGTAGATTGCCTGAAACATGAGACTGTAGCTCACTGAATGTATTAACACAGAACATGAACTAAAATATGACTTTACCGCAGGTAAAAACAAATGCACCTGGAGGTAGGCTTTTAGAACATTTAATCATCAAGCAGGTCTTTATATATATATATATATATATATATATATATATATATATATATATATATATATATCCTGAAGTTTTTCAATACTTTCTTCAATCAATACTTTTGATTTTAAAATATTTAAAGTGTGCATTCTCCATGTGGTTAGAAGGAAGTCTAAAAGCAACCTTCAGATAGGTTTTAACAAGTACAAAATTACATTTAAAATCTGTGGAAATTCATTAATAATGGAAATGATTACTCTTTCAAATTAGAAAATTTACCACAGTCTGACATTAAAATATCAGATTCTTAACATCAAGAATTCTCTCTGCACATGGGACTGCAATACAGAACATGACATATAGAGATAGTTTAAAATTTTTGATTTCCTGTCAAAACTTTATCAGTAGTTGTAGTAATTAACTTACCTGCAGTACATACATCTTATCAGTGGGTTCAGATCAGATTAATTAGACCTGGAGCCTGAAGCTAAAGGTTAGTCAGGCACTGACCAAGTTTTACTGTCCAACTACAATCTTAAAAATGTCACAGTGGTTTATGCATGCGCTACTTCATGTGCCTTTTGAATATTTAGCATTTGTTTGCATTAACCATATATTTACAGAGATGTGAGGCTTAGCTAACTAACATTGGATTTGGTTTCAAAACTGCAACAAAAATAAAAATCATCAATGCCTAGTGAAAGATGCTTTTAATAAGATCTCAGGAAAGGAGGTTTACTTTTCTGATGTTACATGTATATATATATATATATATATGTAATATGGCTGTCCCACCACTACCTGTTGCTGTTTAGTATAAGTCAGCAGGCTGAAAAAGGCTGATACAGCTGTTTGTGAGTATTTGAGTTGCAAATAACTCTGTAAGCCATACATCACACTTATCAGGGTAATGAAATTTTCAAACAACAGTTGGCAAATGTTACCAGCTTTGCTGCTTTTTTGACTTATAAAAGCACTCAATTCACATTTAAATACTGTGATACTGGGAAACTGGAGTAAGGTTGTATTATGATAATCTCATACAGGTCTATACATGGTATGATCTGATTAAAAGATTGTTACAAAAAAATCCAAGGTACCTAATGTGAACATTGTTTCAATTATTTGTACGCTACCTAACTGCTGTATTAGGCAGAATTTTTCCGTCAGAAAGATGCACATCCCCCTACCTTTATTTCCGATATAAATATGACCATAGAAATACGAGCCCCCCTGTGACCCTGCAAGGACAGTGATGGACGAACAGATGGATGGAATGCCTCCCAGATAATCAGCATTCATAAGACATAAAAACCCAAAGAGATGAATTGTTACTAATGCAGGTATGATATTAAATACCTTTAAGGTTTTCACAGAACCTCACTTTTCTTTGAAAAGAAGCAAACAGATAAAAACTAACTTCCAAATTGGAATCAATGGAAGCCATTTCTTTAGATTTATGTTTTGTTATACCTTTGAAATAGTAGTCTGCTATATAAAAGGTAGAAGGTAGAAATGATGTTAATTTAGCCAAAAGGAGAAATTTTGTTGTAATGCCACACCGCAATTATGCAGAAAACAGCAGAAAATTCTGAACATTACATCTAACTTTGATTTGATTTTAAATTTCTTCATCTTTATGTTGTAAGAAATTATATATATATATATATATATATATATATATATATATATATATATATATATAATCTACAATGTAGTCATGAAAATAAAGAGCATGCAATGAATGAGAGGTGTGTTCTAACTTTTGGCCTTTACTGTATATATATATATATCTGTATATATATATATATATATATATATATATATATATATATATATATATATATATATATATATATAAATATGTATAAAGAATAATATATTGCAATACATATTTTTACCGCACATGCTTTAAGCTATATCACAATATACATTTGATGCCATATCACCCAGCCCTACTTAGATGTATTGCGTACTAGCTACTAACATGGAAAAAAATAATATGAGAAAGCTAGGAGACTGAAAAGAAATGTTATCACTCAGGAAAAGTCTACTAATATTTTAAAACTTTCACTTACAAGGATAAGGTTTACTTAGAATGTATTATCATGTGAGGTCTTTGGACTTTTATAGTATACAGTACAAACAGATGCTTCCTGATGTTTACCCGAGGGAGCTGCTCGTTTTGGCAGCTTTCAGCTGTTTGGCAGCTATTTGGCAAACGATGTAATTGACTCTAGAGCAGCAGATTATTTTGCAGGAGGAGTCTGAGGATTGTCTATGGCTTTATAGAGCCGGCTAGGCTGAAAATATTCAGCAAAGGGATGAAAAAGAGTGTCACCTGATCACTGTTTGCTTTTGCAATCAATACCCCTGATACATTCAGCTGATAAATGAGAGGATTTCATGTAGTGAATGCAGAGATTTAATCTGTTCTAGGAATGTGGAGAAATGAAGGTTTCAGTTTTCATCTTACCACATTTTGTTGTTAAATGAAAAGCCATTTCATATTTGATCCCTTTCGTAACTCCTCTTACAGGAAACTGAGATAAAAATGTAACTTAGAAGTCAAAGAATCTAAAAAAAAAAATTCTATAAATGTAAATGCACTACTCATCACACCACTCACATCCTGCTCCACCCACATCTCAAAGAAATTCCACAGGATGTTAAAAACATGTTCTTTGTGGAATCGAAAATCATGGAGTCTTCTTTCTTAAACACAATACAAAATATGCAAAACTCTCAGCTCTCCTGCTTTGTACCCTCAATCTCCCTCAAGCCTTTCCCTTACTTAGGCCCCTCCATCTGTTTTTTCCTCTCATCTTGAAGCCCCCTCTCTTCATACTCCTGCTTGGTTATGCTTCTCACATTTGAGTCCTCCATTCGCCATCCTCTTTAACTTTGCTGTTTTTCAAAGGGTTTCTCTTCCTTTCCTTCGTTTTCTATTCCCTCTCCACTTGTCCTCTGATACCCTATTCTTTTCCCCATATCCATCTTACTTTCCTTCAGCGCCTTCCCCTCCCTTCCTCACACCCCATATATCCCTGCAGTGTAAAGCAGTACCTGCGACATTCTGCTAAGTAGGATATGTGGCCTTGCTATATCGGATTCATCACGACAGGAGGTGAAAGCTAACCTCTCTCCTACCTTGACACCTCACAAGCTAGTAGTATTTATTTCTATGACATAAATAGAACCATCCTTGGTCAGAGTACATATTGCAGAACTTCAACATTTCAAATCTACCAAAAACAAAATCAAATATAATCAATTAGATAGAGTCCTGTCTCCAAAGATCCTTTAACAACTGTAGAAATAAGGAAGAAAATCATTTGGAAGTAAGATTCATGCTGGATTAATGCTGAAGGTAAGTTACAGATGAAAGGGATGAAACCACAGAGAATATCACCTGATATCAGTCTCTGCTAATGAATATTATTAATATATGGCTACAGGAGTATCCACTTTCCATGTGGATAAAGAAGGAAATATTTGTGATTAATTCATGACATGAAGCTTTAACAAGGTCTACTGAAATAATAGGGGTTCTTTTGCACAGACATATGGGTAAAATAATTTGCTAATAATGTGAAACACTGTACTTAATGCTACAGAGGCCCAAGAGCTCTCCTCACACACTCATGATGAGTTGCACACATGACCTCACAGTACTGCACTCACTCTTACAGAACCTGTGACTCAAAAATCTGGACTTACGAGTTCTGAAGCGGTGGTGTGGGCGTGTGGCCGGGCCCTTTCCCGGGCGCCCATGATTCCAACGGGAAGTGGGCTTCATCGGAGCAGCCGGCTGAGAGGTGGTTGTCGGCTGTAACTTGGCGGTGTTCTTAGCAGTAGCTGTTGTGGTGCTGGAAGTCGTGGTGGTGACAGTAGGAGGAGATTGTCCTGGTTTTGAGTTGGCGGCTCCATTGCGTCCATTGGCAGTGCTGCTTCCTTTCCTGACAGTACTGCGAGGTGTGACCTCCTTACCAGGGGTCAGACGGGTGGCACGGGTGGCAGAAGTGGTAACTGCAGTCCCACTCATTCGGGTCCCTACTCGGTTGTGCAGGTGGGGGGCTCGATTGCCATCTCCATTGGGGTTGCTGCCATTTGCTGAGTGGTTTGCTGGTGGACCAGATCGAGTTCTTGGCACTGGAGCGGTACCATCCGCTGCAAGTGGCGTGGTTGTTGAAACCATTGCTGTTGTAGATGCCGCTAAAAAAGTGGTAGCAGTGGAAATGTCAGGCCCCTTGGGTATGGCACTGGGTTTTGAGAGAAATATTGGGTCTTGGCCATTGATACTTTTGGGATCAACCAGATCCGTGGGGACATAATCTTGCACAGAGCCAACTACAATCCATTTGAGCAGCATGAGACTGAGTCCCAATCCCACAAATCCCATCACCAGGGGTACAGCACACAGCCATGTCTGCTGCCGAGGCCACACAGCACATGGACCACAGCGCAGAGGGCCCGGGGCTCTAGGGGATGCTTGTTCAGCCCCTGGCTCCTCCAGCGTCATGGCTGCCAGAGTGCTTGCACCGGATCGCTCACTCATCCTACCACTGCTTTTTTTCCTGTCTCTCAGAGTGTTTGGGAGGTCAAACAGGTGGCCTGATGATAAATAGGCATATGTAAAGAAGATGTGGTCCTGAAAGGATGCTGCACATTTTTCGTGTGTACACACAGAATGTTTATAGCTGAAATCTCTACATGCACAGATGTAAAAGCAAGCAGGCACAATCCACTCACAGTCACGTTCTAATTAAAAGCTGGCACTGCACTCAAACGCTCTCAAAAGCAACATAACCTACACTCCCTCTGGCGGACACGTAACCAAACTCTCTCACAGACATACGCTCACATTCAATCGCTCACACATAAGAGCACGAATGCATGAAGATATTCCAACTTCCCAGGAGCATACAGGTTATGGACAGGTGATCCAAGCAGAAGAAGGAGGGGTGCAGCGGGTTGAGGGTGGAAAAGGGCGCTTCAATGTAGTGCAGCGAAATTAAAGCGATGATAAATCCAGGAATGATTCACACTGGTGTTAAAAAGAGGTCCCAAATATATATATATATTCTCATCGATCGTTCAGACTGGAGCTGTAAATCCATGTGAGCGCACTAATACCAACAACAAGCCAGGACGCGGCTGCAGCCGTTTCCTTAATATATTTGATGCATATCGGCCGCATTGGGGTCCTTAGAAATGCAAACCTTTGTCGCTCCTAGATGTCATTTCAGTTCATTTTACTCTATATATTTAAATATATACAGAGGAAAAAAATCTTGTCGTTTTCACCTAGCTTTGTAGGTTTGTTCAACTTTTCATCTAAAAGCCCCAGGGTAGGACCACTCGTTTCAGATGACGGTATGATACAAATCCAATCCGGGTGAGAGCCACGAAACTGAAATGAGGCAGCTTAGAACGGACCTCAAAGACTGAAGAGATCTTGATATTTGTTGCTGGCAAAATCCAGCTGATCCAGGTCCGGTCTCCAGGCGATGGCCAACCCCGATCGGATTATTTCCCGTAGCCTACGTCTTAGATCCCAATCTCAATGAGTGAGGGGGGGGATACATTAAACATATTCTATAAAGACGATTCTGGGAGTCGTCTACCCTCCTCTGCATTCCCACGGAGGTGCGAACAGCAGAAGGGGTGACGGAGAGAGAGAGAAGAGGCGAGGACGGGTTGGGTGAGAGAAAGAGAGGGAGGGAGGGGGCAGCTGCTCTGAAAAATGATGCGGCGGCTGCTGTCGGAGGCTGCAGACTGAGCAGAGAGACTCAGAGGAAGCGAGAGTGGGGGGGAGGAGGAGGAAGGGAAGGTTGGGTTGCTTGGGCTGTGGTGAGTGATCAGAGTCCGGTCCTAGGTACTCCAAAGTGACGAATAATGGCAGACGCCTCCTGAAACCCACTTAGACTTCATCAAAAGAAAGACTGAATTAGGAAAATGTTCAATTTGATTGCAGTAAGAAACGCGGAGGAGAAAAAACACAACGAGCAAGCTCTGCAGCTGATGCAGATATGGAGGCAGAGTAGAGAGAGGAGGCGGCAGCAGCAGCAGGAACAGGAGAGGATAGGCGCTTCCATAGACGGACACACCCCAGGGAGCGCAAAGATCCAGGAATGGAAAGAGAGAGGAGGAAGAGAACGAGAGAAGGAGCACTACCCCGATGTCTCTCCCGCAGTCTGCACACACAAGCGCAACTAAACCAAACACTGGGGTTTTATAATTTACAGGCGAGCTCCAGCACTATACCTCAACTTGATACTTCCACGGGCACCACTAGATAAATGCCTTATTTTACAGTTCAGAAGGGAGTAAGGCTTTAGGCTCAGAGCCAGGCGAGTTTTTATGGGAAGTACCTGGGCATGAGGTAAAAAAAAAAACTGTTTCAGGAAAACTGCAGGAGGTAGCAAAACAGGCATGACTTAGACGTAATGATAAAAAAATATTACATGAAAAATAAGTGGTGAGTTTGACATTAAAGGTTGCATATGGAAAACTTTCATAAAGATCTACATTTAAAAAATACTCAAGCTTTAGTGGTGCAGGAAAGTACATTACCTTAAAAATTACATTTAAGTCAAAATATACTAAAATGTACATTTAAAACGGGCATGACAATAACGTTATGTTTACATCTAGTCTCTCTAACTATACCCAGCAAACATTTGTACATTTGATGACCGTTGAAACAATGTCAGTCCGAGACATCCCGTCATGGTTGAATAATAGTTCCAAAATGGAAGTTAAACCAACCGACATCGTCTGGCCGTCAATTCCACGTCTTTTCTGGCTGTGAATTTCACGTCTTTTCTACGCATCCCTGGACGTAATAATGAATCTTCCTCTTGATGTTTATAAGGTGTTTTTCAGCATTAAGTGTAGGCATATAAGCCTGCATATCAAATAGTCATAGGCTACACTCATTGTATTAAAAAGTGACCAGCGATTTACATTGCAGATATAAACTGACAAAGGCTCTAAAAAGGTCAACAATCGGTCCAGTCATAGCCTACCCGAACATCTATAACACGTAACAATCACATGCAGATCAAACATCACTTTACTTATTAAGGACACTGTAAAATAAGTTATCTGCCATTTTTGTTCATTTTTAGATCAAAGATAATTGGATGAAATAAAAAGTCACAAAATTCCACATCACATTCATTTATTTTACAGATTATACAGCACAGATTAACATGAAAAACATGTTCATAACTTTGTCAATGCAGTCTCTTATTGAAAATCCATCAATTCTGGACAATTGCTGGACCGAAATGCAAGGAAAATTTAAATAATGCTTTACATTATCAATCTAAAGGTGCCACAAAGCATTTAATAAAAAATAATCTATATAAAATTCTAATTCAGGTGATATACATTCTGCCTGAAACCCTCAGAAGGCTACATTAATAAATAACTGTAATAACTTTGACTGTATCATTCAAATTACTTTATACTCCTGTATTCTGTTGTATAAATTCAAAGTAACGTTTAGCCTACTAACGTTAGCTAATGCTAACGCGCCGGATGGTTCACGCCTCCGCGTCCATTATTTTCTGATAATGGACACCTCGAAGGGCATTATCCTGCTTATACCATGGTCACTTCCGAAAGAAAGACATATTTAATCAATTAGTAATACTTTAATGTGTTTTAGAGTTAAAATCGCGAGGTTTTTTATATAAGTCGAGCGCACTATTTAATATATCCCGTATACAGGCGTTGCCAAGCAACTTAGCCAGAGCGAGCCGACCGCAGCGATTTATCAGTGAGGGGAAGTGAGATGATGGCTTTACCTTACATTACGTGATGCAAAATATCATTTCAGAAGGCCAGTACACTACTTACTGCTTGTGTGTGTCCAGAGGATGATGCAAATAACGTTGAGACTCCGTTGCCATTTGAGCCAGCGCAATAATTTAGAACTGTCATCAGGCAATTTGACGCCTTTCCTAGGTGTATATTATCACTTTTTAATGTACACCCTCCAGCCAATCAGAATCGAGTATTGACCCAGACCATGGTATAAAATATGCTTACCCAACAGTAGATTTAGAAGTATATATAATATCGATAGAACTCAATTCCTCCTCTCTTGTTCTAAGTGCTGAAGTTCCAGAGAACATATTAGCATCTCACGAGATAATCTATCCTATCGTGGGATTATATCACAAGATCTTTTATCGGACAGCATGGGTGATCTCACTGTCTCACTGCATGCTGTAAAGACTGCAGTAAACTTAGTTTTAAGTTGGATATTTGACGGACATTTGTTTCATTCAAGTGAAGACTCCCTCCAAGGTCTCACTGAGAACTCTGTGGACAGAGCGGATACATCGTCACCAAAGGCTCGCTTCTGAAGGCAGTGATTTTGGTGAGGTTTAAGATTTCGATAAATCTCCATACATCCAAGAAAATCTCCACTTTGGCCAGAGTTTTAAAAAAGATTCATTTTTGGTGCCGAAAATCTCTGTTTGTGTGGATGACAGGCCAAACCGTAGAAAAATATCTCCATTTTGTGAGATACCTGTGCTGTAGGAAACAAGTAATCTTTTCAAAATGAAACTAGATCAGACTGTTTTGAGAAGAAATCAGAATTAAACAAAATAAGTGTTTCTTGGGTGTTCTTGCTTTAGGTTTGGTAGGAATTTGGTATTAAGCAAATCCATCTTTTTCTTGTACAAACATTTCCCCTACAACGCACAGTAACCCAAAACCCTTTCCACAAATTTTTTAAAACATCCTTTAGAAAAATGAAATGCCTGTGGGCCAGAGCAAAATAAATAAATAAAAATTAGATAAATTTAAACTCACATTTCCCAAATTGCACCATAGTTATGCCATCTTAAATGCACTTCTCTCAGAGCTGGGATTTGCATATACCCTAAGGTCAGTTTCTCAATTGATTTTCTTAAATAAACAAGAAATGACTAACACTTTTGAAGCAATATGACATGTTCATGCTTATTCATGTTTCCACACAGATCACATTTTCATTAGGGGCTTTGCTAATGTGCATGAAAAGTCTTGACTGCATTGTTTACTGCTTCAGGACTGTAGAGGTAATGTGCCGGTCTGATGATTCCTTTGAACTTGACAGGCTGTCGACAGTCATTCCCTCCCAGGACTTTTTTGCTGTGCAGTTTACCCCTCCGAAGCATTTGAAGATTCTAAGGGAAGAAAAATATTCAAAGCATTGAAATATTGGCTTCAATTGTGTGGTACTTTTTGTTGTCTCTCTTCTTTTGAAAAGTGAAAGAAAAGTTTTCTTGAGTTTTGCTCTGGAGGGTATAGATCATTCACAAACAATGCGGTAAAAAGAATATAGAAATGTTGACATTTGGAATATGAATACATTTTAATTTATTTGTACAAGCTACATAGTTGTGCAGTTCTTAGCACTGTTGCCTTAAAACAAGAAGGTCTCGTGTTCAAATCCCAGCCTGGAGGTCTTGGTGAGTTTGCATGTTCACCCTGTGCATGTGTGGGTTTTCCCAGGGTTCTCTGGTTAAATCTAATTCCTCCCGCATTCCAAAAACAAAACAGTTAGGTTAATTGGTCACTCCAAAGTTGTCCTTAGTTATGAGTGTGTGAATGCATGGTTTTTTGTGTCTGTGTTTCATTGTTTTGGACTTGAAACCTATTCAGGGTATAGCCCGTCTCTCACCAAAAAACTGCTTGAGACAGGCACCAGGCCCTTTGCAACCTTGCAGAAATAAGTGAGCAATTAGAATGGATGGATGGATAATTTATGTTTAAGTCACTACTGCAATCAAAATGAAACATGCCAACTGTATGTAACCCTATGCCCCATAGTTCTTCAAAAAACAAACTCCAGATTTTCAGTTAAATAAGAATGACATGAGCTCAAACCCTGGTCATTGATATCCACTGTCCTGCAGGTTTTAGATGCATCCCCATTCATACACAGCTCAGGTTCAGGTTCAGGTTACTTTATTTATACTCGTAGGTAGATTTGTTTTGCAGATGAGGAGAATTCGTCTTTACAATACATAACCACAGACAAGTAAACACAAGTGTAACGACATGAGCTTATTTAAAGCGTGACTGAAAAAACCCTTTGTTCCACAGATCAGGACATAAAAGAAATTTAAAATGAATAGAATAAGCAACTCAGTAAAAAAGAAAGAAAAAAAAGCTAAATTAAAGGATTGAGTTACCTCTTCTGCTTGCCATCAAGTTTGGGAAAGACCTGGTAACAAGCTATTCATTTGATTCAGCTGTGTTTGAGCAGGGATGGTTTTAAAACTTGCATGACAGTGATAGAGACCACTGAGGGAAACTAAAATGTTGATATAATTAATAACTACAAACTGGGGGATTGGGGGAGTCCTCATAGTTGTTCAAAAATATGCAACGGGTCCAGGACTCCCAAAATGTTGAGAACCACTGCTCTTAATTGTCTTCAAAGATGTACCTCACCTCTGGCTAATTGAATGCCTAGAGATAGGCACCAGCCCCATTTGCCTTTGAGAATAAGCAGTATGGATAATGGATGGATGGATGGATGTTTCACTTACAGCTAATAAAAACATTTCAAAATAGAATATTACATTGTACTAATTAAAAACATTTTAATGTAGAAATGTCGGTTAAATCTAATGTTTAATACCTACTTACAGATTTTTATTTTCAAAAGTTTTTTTTAAGATGACAAACCAGCCTCATAGGAACACACTCCAGATCATTCAATTCTGTGGTGACAAACATACAATGTCACAAAAGATGGTTAGTTATGGAGGATCCAAATGCTGGCAAAGGCAGATGTTTAATAAAACAAAAGGGACCTGGAAAAACAAAGTCTGATGTCCAAAACCCAGAAGTATAAACAGAAGATTATGACCCTAAATAAGCCCAACCACAAACCAGGAGCAGTCTCAAGTGGTAATGAGCTAACAAACCTGAGAGAAACAATGAAAAAAAGTGAGCTCATATACAAATTGAAAAGTAAATGACATAGTCCAGATTTATTAATCAGGACATTAGGAACAGTTGTGAGAGAGAGCAAACAGACGGACGAAGGAAAGATGAGTAAAAACACAACGGAAGCTAAATATATCTCATCTAAGAGAAATGTATTAAAATGCACAAACTACAAAACACAAGAATAAACTGGAAAAGCACTCAGAAAGTGCAGACCCCTCTCCCAGATGGTTATCCACATCACCCCAAAAATCAAATCAATTGTTCCTGATCACACCGCGGATTTTCCTGAAAAATTCATTAAAACCCATCTAGAATATTTTGAGTTTCATTAATAACAAACAAATATGCCTAACCTTCTTGGCACAGATAACTAAAAACACTAAACACACAGGTATGAATTAATATGGTTACACCATTTTGACAAATAAACAAGGCAAGACCTTTTAAAGAATACTAAAAAAGTGATTCAAGAGGGACATAAAACAAACGTGTGAATAATGACACTATATAAATAAACTTACTTTAAAGATCAAAAGGAGAACAGAGAAAACACCAGCAAAGCTTGTTTTAAAGAAATACAGTAAGGACAGATGTAGCTGAGTTGAAAATATGCCTGTTATAGACAGCAAAGAAACAAAACAACACTAATAATGTGGTGGAAAAAAACACCATTCTATTTTATATTTGTCTAAAAACACAAATCAGTCTTTTCTAAAATCTTCCAGAGCATCTAGCAGGTTTTGTTTCAGGATTGCCCAGGATTTAGAGATCCATGTTTCTATCCACTCTGACCAATGTTTTTTTTTCCTACTGAAGAAAAACATGCCCTCACTATGATCCTGCCACTATTATGTAACACCATGATGGTGATGCTTTCACAGCGATTCTAGTCTTAGGCTTCCTCCACACCCTAGCATTTTACATGTAGCCCAAAGGTTTAATTTTCATCTCATTCTGACCAGAGCTCATTCTTCGACATGTTTGCTGTGTCTCCTAAATGATTTGTGGCAAACTGCAAATGAGGTGTCAGCTATCTTTCAGCAAAGTCTTTTCTCATATCATTCTCCGATAAAGACACGATACATAAACTGCACAGCTAATCTTTGTCCAGTCAACAGATGAGCTGTGTATCTCTGCGGCTCCTCCAGAGTAACCATGGGCCTTGTGGCTGCTTCTAGGATTAACTTTCTGCTTGCGCGGCCTGTCAGTTTAGGTGGATATCCACATCTTGGTAGGTTTGCTTTGCTTGTTGTTTTCTTACCTATCCTTGGTTAAACCTCAGCTCAGTTTCATCCATGATTAGTCTGAAATGTTTTGTGGTACTAAGAGAACTTTGCACAAAGCTAGACTTTATTTATTCTGAACTTTGTACTGTAGTATAATATATTTCTGCTTCCACTTCACAATTATTTGCTTTATGTTGACCTATCACATAAAACAGAATTCATGGATGTATTGTGGAAATGTAGAAAAGTTAAAAAGGAATTAACATGTTTGTAAAGCCCTGTACCCTGTGTTACTCACCCAGTATTTTTGTTATGGTTCATATTTCCCGAATAATACAACCAGTGACCTGGTCAGGTGCCAATAATGTTCCTCTTTCCTTAGTAAGGAGTGAGCAATACACTGCTACTATCTGGGGGGAGCCATTAAGGTCACTAGCTTTGATAAATGTCCACCGGAGCCCGTTAAAGTTCATCTTGTTGCTATTCCACTTATCCAAGTCCTGGAGGGTTGTCAGTGGAGGGAGATATCATTTCATCTGTTCCAATCCCCTGGGTGTCTCCCCATGCAGGAATATTTATGGCTTTATGAACTGTTGGTCAGAGGCAGGCAAGGGCACAGAAAGTGCTAGGGCCAAGGCACCAATTCCACACACACCGCTTGCCCCACCTTTTTTAAGTTCTGGATCACTGTTTTCCCTTTTCACTCCTTTTGTCTATTCTGAAACACACAGATAAAACAAAGTACAGCAGCCTCCACAGCTATTGCCACTGCTAGTAAAATGTTAAAAGCCTTAAAATTAATGCTTCTTTTTCACAATACCATAATCTTACACTGAAGACCTTATATTGTAATTGTCTGAACGTGAGCTTCTAAGATTCTTTTTAATCTTACTTACCATCCGACTCACCGTCAGGAGGTCCTTATCCAGCCATGTTTTGCAAAATTCAAGGTCTTATTTTTTTTAACAACTGTTTTTGTGTGGATTGAGTGTGGATTTAAACAGGTTGAGGAAAGTCCCTGTTTCCCAACGGCCTAAAATATTATATTCTCTTATCTTTTTTTTTTTTTTTTTACTTTTTTTAGTCTTTTTCTGCTAAATTGTTTTTTGAAACTCTAGATAATTCCGGACAGACGGACCGACAGACAGACAAACAGACAGAACAAATGTTTATTTGTTGAAATTAAAATGGTGACTTCCTAGTTTCTAGAAGCCCTGTGGCAGCACTATCAGCACCACCCTCTTTGAAATGGTAACAGCAGAGGGGTTCCTTTGCTAATTCACCTCACTAATAATATGGAGAGAGGGATAATAATATAGAGGGGAGGGATAATCATCGACAACCTCTGTCACACTACCGATTATTAGAGTTTGCATAGAATCAAAAAAATTACCCTAATTTCCCACTGCTGGTGTCTGTGTTGGAGCTCTAGCAGGGAGCCACGATTTAACAAGACTGATCTATGCAACTTGTGGATACATAACCCCATGAGCATCAGGGAAGAAACGGCTCTCTCCCGCTGTGCTGGAGCTAAATACAGAGTCTGGTTATCAGAAAATAATATTCGCAGAGTATTAGCTGAGAGCTGAATGTTTAAGGGGTTGGAAAATACTCCTTAATTTGAGAGAGAGAAAAGAGTTTTACTTTATCTTTCTATTATTCACTTCCTGGTGTGTAATGCAAAAAAAGTCAATGAAGCCTTGAAATATTTCCAATAAACTTTCTCAAATAAGGTGGTGCTCATATTTTAAGTAATGGTTCAGTAGGAGGCTCTGCACCTCTTCTCTTTCAATTAATGTAATTGGAAAGATCAATTTTCTCAAAAGATGAACTCCAGAATCAAAGTTTTTGTAGAGCAGATACAGTGTTAACCTTGGGCTACGAGAATAATTAGTTGGTCCAACATTGGCTTGGTCTTCATTTTCTGGTGTTTCACTGTCAGCTCGGAAAATCATTGGTGTTCATTTGAGCAATCCAGCAGTATTTTCTGAGATGCCCTCTTTAGAGCCCTTTCATTTTTCCTTTTTTTATTTATGTGCTTTTTCCTCCTATAACATACGACTGCACTTCCATCTTTGGTCTTTAACACAGTGTTAGATGAGAGTTAATCAAGAGAATCCAGTCTGCAACTTGCTCATCCACTCTCAAATCCCAGCTCTTATGGGATCAACCCACTCAGAAATACACTGCAGGTCCTGCTCGCTAGGAGGTCTCCATTTACAAGTCATATGGGTTACCTGTCAGAGCAGATATTAGAAGGAAGAGCTTGAAAGCCCTTGTTAGGCAATGTGTCCTCTTCTCAATAGGATTAAGAGACATCCTGCTAAGAGCAGAAAGTGAGACAGATTGTCGTTTCACAACTTCTCTTACTTTGTGGCAATATATCAAAAGTGAATGACTGACATCAAATTTATCTTTGGATAGTCTTTTGGAGGAAAAGAGGGAGATGGGGTTGTTTAATGTAAAAGTGCTTTCAGAGGTCTATGACTAGTAAGGAAACGTGTAAACTAGTAGAAGTATATTGTAATGAAAAAAAATATATCTGAAATTAAAAAAACAAACTATTCCAAATTGAAGTTTTTCTTGTTTTCTTTTTTTAAGAAAGCTCGGTGTGAAAAATAAGCTTTTTTTAATCCCTCTGTGTAAAGCTACAGCACAACATAGTAGTGTATCACTGAAGGTCTGCTAGAATTTTTAACTTGGTACAGATACTTGGAATAATGCAATAATTATGCTTCGGGGAAGATGTTTTTCAAATGAAGTATTTAAAACCTGGAAAGGGATATTTTTAAGGGAACAATTTCCCTTAATGATGCTCTGTGAACCTCAGCAAAAAGCCTTAGCACACTGTGAAATAATAATAATATTTTTTTGCTGGGGTTTTCTGTGGTTAAGGCAAGGGCCGTGAGTCTTTTGGGCAGCTTAGTGTTGCTAATTAACTTAACATGCATGCATGTTTTTGTAGAAAACCAGAACACACAAGAGAAAGCATGCGTGCTCAGGGAGAACATGTTGTGCTGAAACAGCAGGTAGAACATACAAACCAAGATGATATAAAGAGCTGTCCAGGGTGCTGATTCTGAAAGCCCAAAACAACAGCAAAATCCTCACTGCAAGAAAACTCACTCACTGATTTGCCACAGTGTTCAATCCCTTTTAACTTTTTTAAGCATTATTTTACATTAGAGCTAAATGTTTAAATGTATTTTATTGGGCTTCTTTTATTGGGATTTGTGTAATAGACCAAAATAGAGCAGAATTTTCAAGTTGGAGAAAAAGGATTAGGGATGCTCCGATACCAATACTGGTATCGGGTATCAGGGCTGATACCGTTCGTATGTACTGTATCGGGATTGGTTAAAGTTAACCCATACCATGAACTGAAACTTAAAATGTGCAAACTGCAAATTTCACTGAAAATGTCTTATTATTTTCACTTGAAATTTTTACTTTTGCTGTAATTTCCTTTTTAATATTTTTTTTTATAATTCACCATCATTTGTTGTTCCAAGCAGAGAAGAAAATAAAAACCGTCTTCCAATTTATTGTGCATCTATCTTTGTGTGCCTTGGTACTCGGTATCGGCAAGTACTCAGATCCAAGTGTTGGCATTGTATCGGTTTGAAAAATGTAATATTGTTGCATCCCTGGTGCTTTTTCCTCACGAGCCACAGTTTATTTAATTCAGTACTGTTTGTAATGGTATCGGATCAGTATCAGCAGATTATGACTCTCAGATATCTGTATCGGAAAGGAAAAAAGTGGATAGTGCATACCCGACACAGTGTGTGGTACTCAAATATTGTCAAAACACTGACTCTGAACAGAGTTGCTTGCCGTTTTCTTTTTCTAGTTAAAGAGACACCAGGCAACGCTTTCATGTTAATTAATCATCTTCGTAAGTCGTTATATGGTTAAATTACTCATTACAGGGCGAATGAAGACTCTCGCCCGCCCCTACTGCCTGTAGGAAGAATATCCCTCTTGCAAGTTCAGTGTACCGTACCCGGTGTCCTTCAGTCTTGCGAAGTCTCAGACATTGCAAGAAGCAGGATCAGTTTTTGGCACGCATCCCCAACACTGAGGCAGGCTAATGAAACCCGGCCAGCGAGTGTTGCAAACGGATGGCAGAGCTGGCTAAGAAGCAACGAAAACCCTTGACGGAAGATGCCAAGAAAAGAAACAGAGCTTCAGACTGAGCGAGGGCTCGCACACGCATCAATGTTGGTCAAGCTTTTACGGAATGGCGAGAGCTAAAAGACACCAAAGGCTCCAAGTCGGATACAGACCTCGCAATATCTCACTTACTTTTCAGATATGGGTTGAATTAGGATGGCCTACACTTTTATTTTATGTTACCAAGTCAACGCATATGATAATAGGGAATAATAATCACGATGCACATATCATGATCGAGCTACAAATACATTTCTGACTGGGCAATTTTGGCAAATGCCACTGGTCTCGTGATCACTTGTGGCCATCACAAACAAATAAATAGGCTAAATAAATAAACTGGCAGCGTAACTAGCTGCTCACTCGCTGCTCATCATAACTTGTGGCGCATCACAACCATATGCAAAAAAGACTAAATAAATAAAGCGGAATGGCTGCAACAATAGGCGGCCACAAATCAATACAATAAGTATATGAATAGAATAATAATAGTAAATGAAGCACAGCTGCAGGCGGCAAAAAAGAATAAGAAATGCAAACAAAGTAACACAACGGCCTGACTCCGCGGGGGGGATACCAGTTCGTTTTTACGACATTGTGTTTGAAAGCAAAATTTACTAACGGACGCTAGGTGGAGCATCGTAGAGAAAACACTCAGACTTGCCTGGTATCCCTTTACGTTTCCCAGTATGTGGAACCACCTTTTGGTGTAATTACAGCTACAAATCAAATTGTAGTGTGTTTCTACCAGCTTTGTGGAATTCATAGCTTGAAATTCAACCTGAGTGTTCAAGTCTTGGTAAATACTCTTAAATGGATTTATGTCTGGACTTTGTAAATTTGACTATTAATATTTATACATATTATTATATATAAAGTACTCCACTGTATTTCTTGTTGCATATTTAAGGTCACTGCCCTGCAGGATGATAAATCTCCACCTCGGTCTTAAGTTTTTTGCAGTCTCTAACAGGTTTTCTTCTGGGATTGTTCTGTATTAACTCAATCTATCTGGCTATGAAATCTGACCTGGCTGACCTGACCATTTTGTGTAGGTTCATTACACAAAATTCCATGGACATATTAAAGTTTGTCATAGGGTTCTTATACATTTTCCTTTGGCAGGAATTGCAGTGCTTTTTTAACTTCTAATGAACAGCTAATGATAAAATACATTGTTACCTCAAGATATTAAACAACCACGGTAATGAGATAACATACAACCCCAAGTACTGTTTTTCCTAATTAGGTCTAATTATGTTTGATTTTAATGATGCATGCATGCTTTGCTATAGTGATTAAAATACTTGGATCAACATGCCACCATAATAGGAATGTACCCAAAGGGGATCCACATTTTTTATGAATGCACCTTAGAAGGTTTCTCTAAAGCCATTTTATCACTAAAGTGCAGTAGGCAAATAGTCTTAAAGCTGTAGCAGTAATTAAATCATCAGAGGGAATGAAGAAGGCTGTGTTTATTGCATGATGCTAAGCCGCCTGAATTAAATACTTAAAAACAGCATCACCTGTGATCAAATGTTGTTGCCTAAAGCAGTGGGCACAACTTTCCTGATCCCCTTTAAAAGGAGATCTTCACTTATAATTTAGCAGTGAAGTGTTGCTGTGAGGTACCGAATATAACAGTAAAATTGAGGTAAAGAGTCTGAAGCCATTTGTTTTGCATGATGTTTATATTTAGTTTTTAGTTTTTTTTTGCTCAAAGACTTACCTGACCTTAGTGACTCATAGTCTGAAATGGTATATTTAAGATTGTCCAATTTTTGCAAACCTAAAAAAGAGGCCAAGAGTCAGTATTATCGCTCTCCGTGGCTGTTTTTTTCCAGCTCTTATCTTGCTCCCCATACAAACTGAAAAAGCTATTTCATATATTCTGTTTTACTCTGATACCCAATGTCTTAAAATCTCCCCTTAGAGTTGATGATACAAAGTACATGAATGATGAAGCTAGACTTTAGCAGTTTTTACAAATTCAGACTTTATTTTTGGAAGTAAGAATGGGAACCGTTTTTTTTTAATTGTACCGTATCACTGTAAAAACCGTTAAATTAGGCATTATTAATCCACAATACAGGGTAACAACCATATGTTCACACATTTTTATTTTCCTATGAGAATTAATAGGAAACACTAACCTTAATGTTTTATGCAAACCCATGCTAAATAATGCATGATACATTTCATGATTAGTGTGTGTGTATCTCTCTCTGTGAGTACCTAATTAGAGTTTTTAATATATACTGATATACACCCTTTGACTATTGTAACAAACTGTGAACACTAGGCAAAAAACATGGCGATTGTTAGGTAAAATGCCTGACCTGTTTGAAACTGCTAAAGTGATATATAAAGGGATAGTTACTGTTTTTTTTAAGTATGATTATGTGAGGTATAGCGACAACAAAACATCAGTAAAATAGCTCTTGTCAGGTGAAACAATTTCATTTTGTAAGTATCCATAAATAATGTGTCAGTCTCATACATCTAGATACTTTAATTTACTCTGCTACAAAGACTTAAAAAACAGCATGATTTGTCAGGAGATGGTTACGTGTCAATGAAGCAACTTTTGCATCAAATCTCAGTAGATATGGATCAGTATGCAACATTGTGATGGGAAAGTATTTGCCCTCCTGTAGAGTTTTCTTTCTGTTTTTGCTATTTCCCCCTGTTAATGTTTCATATAAAAGAAAATGTAATATCTAAGATAACCTGAGATGACATGAAGGCTTCAAATGATAATTTGTAATTTTCAATGGGAAACAGCTATCATCTAAACATAACAGGTTGCTCCAAACATGGTGGAAACAACTGCTATCAAGTGCCAGCTGCCAGTGAATCATTTTGGTCCACTCTTCTTTGCAGGATTGCTTTAATCAGCCAAATTGGAAGTAAGTATTTCTACAAATTAAGTTGACATTTTTACTAGACCTCTCAACACGTTCATGTTGAGAGGTCTTACACAAGTGAGTACACCTATAAAGCTGGTCACTTGTGTGGTTTAGCTCATTCCACTGCTGCACATCGCAAAGTGTGCTCATTCGGTGTTTCGTGATAGAGCTCAGAATTAGTAGTCACCATTAAGTGCAACAAATCAGGTCCTGGAGCTGCAAAGCAAGCCCCAGACCATCATACTAATACCAATATTTTTGACTGGCAGGTTTCACTGTTTCTGAAATTCTTTTTTAGATTTATGTCAGATGAAAAATAAAGCACAGATTATCAGAATGACTTTCCTCTGATGTTAAGTGCTTTTGTGCAATTATATATATTTTATGTGGTATTGCAGGTAGGGTGTCCTAATTTATTTCTTAATAGAAAATAAATTTTCAAATAAATCTTGCTGGTTCCAAGACTCCTGATAATTTTTCAAAACCATCCCGAAACGCAGGTGCGAGGCAAAATGGAACAGACCAACGGGAGGTGAAAAGTGGGGAAGCACCGACCACAGAGGACACTTGAAAGAGGACTTTTTTGTTTTGTATTGCTTATTATTATGTTTATTTGGATACTTTTATATTATTTTAAATATGTCATTATTATAATAAATAAATACTTTAATGAAATAAGTTTAATAAATACTTTTTTTATAAGCCTGATTAGTTGGGGTCTCTATGACCCCTTGGGACATCATGTTCTGTGCGTGACACAGAGTGCCTGTGCTGGCCAAGTATACAAAGTCTACCTGAATTGCTAACTAAGGACCTCCCTTTAGGATTAAAGATCATGCTTCTTCAGCTCAGTTACATGTAGCAGAATAATTCCCCATGTCAAAAAGCTAAAATCATTTCAAACAGCTTTCTAAAACATAATGAGTATATTTTCCTGCTGTAATCTCCATAGTCACCCAAGCTCAATACAATGGAGAGCATCTTTGTTTTGTGGTGGAAGGGGTGATTCACATCACGACAGTGCAGGAGACAAATCTACAGCAATTGTGTGATACTGACATCTCAATATGGACCAAAATCTCTGAGGAATATTTGACAAACCTTATTAAATTTATTCCAAGCAAAATAAAACAGTACTACAAAGAAAGGTCGGTTCAAACTGAAACTAGCAAGGTGTACCTAATAGTCTGGTGTGTGAACAGGTTACACAGCTCCAGAGCAGGTTATGTTGTATCAAAATTTTCTTGGCTGGTTCAAACATTCATGATATGACTTTCTGCTCAACATAGCTGGCTAAGCAGTTAATCTTCCTTTTGTATCTGCCCTAAGGTTGGAGAGTGACTGTGTTCCACTCACTAAACAAATAGTCCCATAAAGTAAGCTACACAGCAAAGAAATCTGATTTCTATTTCAGGCTTCCGGCCCACACTCTCACAGACTCTGTGTGACCAATGGTTTTCCCTGGTAATACACTACAATATTCCATTGCAAAACCATACTGTTTATGATGAGTTGTAGAGCAATTTACATCAAGGTTTTCATGATAATATCAATCTACTGAAGTGCTCAGATGCATTTACATTCCATTAACAGTTGGTCAACTGGAGGTTTTTATCCACAGTGGCTTAAATGTAGAATGGGAAACCCTGAAACATTCAAAACAAGCTGTTCACAGATGTCAGGTATAATGAAGAGAGATGGGGAAAAAGAGCTACTTTAATCTAGTCAAAACATGAACATTTTGTGTTGCCCTACTAGACAATATCTTTGCATGGTCATAGGAATCTTGCGATTTTCAAGAACCAATTAGAACCACTGTTCAACCTTCGACATCTGAACACTTCAGACAGATAAATCCCCTTCTCACTTCATGACACACACACAAAGAATATGTCCTTCCATTCACTCTGGCTGTGCTTCTGTAGTGCTGCTGCTGAAGGTCTGCATGTTTGTTGATTCATAATGACATTTCACACATACAATCTGCAACCTGGTTTGCAGTGTGGCTCAGAGGATGTCTTGTCCCGGTGTGCGTCACCTGTCCGCCCACATTAGAACCTGTCACATCATTTAAGCACTGCAGTACTGCACACTGTAGGAATAATGACATATATATTTGTGCTAACATATTGTTGTGTGGGAGTTATACTTGGGTAGAACTACTTAATCATTATTAAGAAAAGTGGATTTTCATGGAAACTTAATGAATGCAGCTGTTAAAAATGTTGATTTTTTTTTTTCCAAGAAAGAATGGCACGATGTGGACTAATCAAATGAAGTGCTCTCAGACCAGGTAAATGCTCTGAATCACTTGAGAATTGAGAATGTGCTGTAAAACGGATGTATTTTCATAACTCAAATAGCACATGCGCTGACATTTTGTTGTACTGTTGCAACCTTAGACCTGCCTTGACTCTCATCCTATTCACCTGTGCCTGATTATTACCTACTGTCTCTCACTCATGTCTCTGTCTATATAAGCTCATTCCAGCCTGAAGCAACTTGCCAGAATATTTTGAGCCTCACAGCCACTGGATGTCAAATCAAATCAAATCAAACTTTATTTATAAAGCTCTTTTCAAGCATTTGTTCTCTTCTTTACTTGCCTTGCCCTCTTGTTTATGACCTTTGCCTGACCTTGAATAACAACAATGGTTTGGATGCCTCTGCCATTACGCAATCCTCATTATTTTAACTTACTTAGATTTTGCCATACTATCACCCAGTGCTCTGATGTTTAGGAGATGATGCAGGAGGCCCAGAGGAAGACTCAGGACTCGCTGGAGGGACTATGTCTCCCGGCTTGCCTGGGAGCTCGGGATTCCTCCCGAGGAGCTGGACCACGTGGCCGGGTAGAGGGAAGTGTGGGTCTTCCTGCTTAAGCTACTGCCCCCGCGATCTGACACTGGATAAGCAGAAGAAGATGGATGGATAGATGGACTAGACCCGCATTCACTCAGCAACACTCACAAATGTGCAAACATTCATACACCAGTACACAGATGGGTAAGCAATTTGGAGTTTATTGCCTTGTCCAGGGATGTAGCAATATGTGGCAGAGAATGAAACTCTAATCAAACCCACAACTTTTTGGCTGCACAATGACTATTCTTCTTATTACACTCAATCCTAAACCCATTGACCCCAATGACCCATCAATCAGATTGTTTTACTACTGACATACATTCCCTGGGCACTTTGTAAGGTACACCTGTTCAGTTGCTTATTTACACAAATAGCAGATCAGCTAATTACATAGTAAGAAATCTATGCACATAGGCATCTAGACAAGGTGAAGATGTCTTGCTGTACAAACTAAACATCACAACTATGAAGAAAGGGGATTTAAATGGGTTTTATAACATTCTGGCAGTGTGGCACTCCAAATTGGTGTCTGAGTACCAAGTAGAAGCCCAATAGATTTACTTCCACAAGTGAACCAATTATGGCTTTTACTATAGTACTCCACCTGATATATATGTGTATGGAGGGAGAGGGTGAACTGAAGATACAAGAGAGGAAGGGGAACAAAGAAAGCACTCCAGTCTGCCTCCACACCAGCAGGAGAGCAGAGAGAGGGAAAAAAAGAATGATAAAACAAAACAAACAATGCAAATTGAGAACTACAGAACAAAAGCCCACAAAGAGATGTAGAAATACAACAACAGCATCATTGAAAAGCTCGAGGTACCAATTATTACGAGATCTAGTTGTGGTAACCTCAGTCCAAGAATGCATCCGTAAACACTGGAATCCACACACCTGTGTGTGTGTGTGAGCATGCAAGTGCATCTGAAGTTTCTTCATATGAGTGTTCAATAGCTGGTGAGAGGGGCCATTGATCCATTTCCCAGGAATCAATCCTGACACAAAGGAGATCGGAGCTATTGACATCCAAAGGATCCTCAGAGAACTGGAGCACCAGGTGGACAAACGCAGGGCTGACCGCAACACTCAAGGGAGGAATAGAGGAAAGTCCCAGGGGAACATTCAGCAGCTCCAGGCACAGGATGGCCAGTATGCACTCCATGCCAGTGCACACAGCCGACACCATAATGCCCCACTGCCCCATGTTAGGCCACAACACTAATAGTCACAAAAGACAGATGCTATTACCAGGCCAAGCTCAGACAGCACCTAAAAAAATGGGCACTAAAACAGACAAAAGAAATGGACAAACTGTAGACAAACTAATGCTTGTCCTTTTATCATCACGACTTTTAGTACATCTTATTTGAACTTATTTATGCAGAAAAGCCAAAAATCATGCATACCTCTAGCATATTTTGACCTAAACATTATTTTTTGTATTCAACCAAAATGTTTTCATGTTTCATAGAAAACGGAAAAGGCACATTTCAAAAGACAATACACAAAAAATGTACCAATTTTAAAAAAAGAACAGAAAGCACTAACAATATTTACATCTATATAAAAAACTGAATAATGTTTTTCTGTTGATAAACCGTGACTTATAATCAGTGTTGGGCAAGTTACAAAGAAATTGTAATATATTTCACATTACTAGTTACAATGTCAAAAATGTAATATGTTTGCATTACATATTACTGTCTTAAAAATGTAACTGAGTTACACTACTTTAAGTTACTTTTGGCAAAACATCTTAAATATCTAACACAACTTCTAACCACTGCAACTTTAATGTACATTTTACACAAGTGTCACACCACAAATACTGTATTTTAAACACGATTTTATTAAAATTAAGTCTGTAGTTCCTTTGCATGCCTTCTATTTCATGGTAATGTTTGTTAAATCTAATCAAAAGAAGGTGCTGAAAGTGCTCATCACAAAGATGGTTGACAAAGATTAGATGTCTGAAGTCTTACAGCAGATGGTTAGGAAAACAGTGTGAATAATGTTTAAATGTACAGTCGATCTTTTCCTCAGCCGTCCTTATACTCTGATGTTTTAGTTTTGAGAGACAGGAAGTGGATCTTGTTCTACCGTATCAAACTTGATTTGGTCTGTTTCATTAATTGGCCAGAAAATTTTTTTGAAACGCAATTGTAACTTGAGTTACTAACATTGTAACTAGTAATATATTGCTGTATATTTTGTAAGTAATGCATTACATTACTCAGTTACTGAAAAAAGTAATATATTCCTGTAACTAATTACTTTTGTAATGCATTACTCCCAACACTGCTTATAATTGCTTAATATATTTATTTTCATTTTACAGTTTTGCATAACTTTGTGGCTGCATGTTACATAAAAGCACAATTAAAATAATAAAAGGTGATATATAATATCAGAAAACTTTAATTTCTCAAGGGATTACTTTAAATATGGTATAAAGATTTATAAAACAAATCATCTGTACTGTAAAGGTCTGAGCTATTGTTGTCATGGCCAAGCATACATCCTTTTCAGATCTTTTATTTTTTATATCTCTTCCTATTTATTCATGATGGAAATTTTAGCTTGTTTTCATCTCTTCATCTTGCTTAGAAAAAGTATTTCCAGTCACAACACTTTTATAATCCTATTATTTTTTTAGTATGGCTGAATGGTTTTTCAACTCTGACATTCCAGCTACCTATTAAAAGCTTGATCTTCACGCTCACACATCCTGGATACCTTTGTGCTTCTTCTCTGAATAATGCACAGAAATCAATGTGATAAAAAATTTTTCTGATAATTAGAAATGTCAACAGGACATTTTTTAGAACATCAACTGTCTTTTTGACCTGACCAACCATATATCTGTTGCAAGTGTTCAGTTATAATGCAATGTTTGTTTTTCTGAACTTAAATTTTTTTTTGGCTCGTTGGATCATTGTATATGTAGTCACAAACAGCAGGAGTTTTGCACCGAGTTTTATATGCTGGTTGTCTTTTTCTTGCCATGCACACAGGCTATAGATGAGGACTAGCCTGTTGGCCATCTTGGCCACATGTAACTCTTATGTCATTGTATGCTTCATGTTTTTAAGTAAGAACATTGAAACAGAAATCTATTTTGGTAGGTAAAGAATAAATAGCATATCTGTTTAACAATATATCCAGAAATGAAACTGCCCAGGTATCTTCTTTATTGATCAAAGTACAAATGTCTAATTTCCTTCCAAAATCAAATAAAACACACAAATAACAAGTAAAGTAATTGGAATATTGAAATAACTGTTGGGCATTTTACAAATTTACAAACACATGTAAAATGAACAAGCAATCTCCACTGTGCAGTTAACAAGAAATGATAATGAGCCTATCATTATCCTTTATCTTTGTTTAACTTAAGTCTAAATACAAAATATGTTTTCTATAAAAACAATTAAATATCCATATCTGTTTGAGCAACTCTGTATACTTTGTATACTTAGAGATTAGGTTATGCTGACCCTCTATCACAAGTACCTATGACTAAAATGTCAAACCACTATTTTTAGTTAACCTGCATGACTTTCTTAATCTTAGCCCTGCTGATTTCTTCTCACAACTTTGGTTATACAGAACATGTCAGAGATCCTTGCACATACTATCTGTATTTTCCTTATTCGATGAGCAGAATTTTCAGCAACGTCTTAAATGCCAGCGGTTTAATATTTTTTATTTAAATATGTTTTGTAAGACAAATTATATATTCATGCACTCCTGACTGACTCAGTTTTACAACATACAGTCTAGGAGTCTAGTGAGAGGAACTCAGTGCTGCTATTCGTGACTATACATGCTGTGATACTCAACTTTCCTTGACAGGCACAAATTTGACATAAAAAGAAACAAACACTGAGAGCTATGTAACATATGAGTCACTCTGCAGTTACAATACATTGGAAACTGTGTATTAAGCATGGCTCACTGAATAAATATTTAAACATTGAATGGAGGGGGAAATCAAGCAATTATTAGAATAATTCACTGTGAAAGCCTAATTTGTGGTGCTTCAGGGAATTCATAGTTGTAAACATGGTTTAATTCAGCATTAGAATTAATTTGATCAAATTCTATTTTATTTCCAAGACACCATTTCAGAAGATGGTTAATGTTAGGGTATGTTCCAAAAGAAATTTCAAGTTGAGCTGTGTACAAAGGGATTAGTCTAATAGAATACATCAGTCCATTTCCTGTACTCGCTTACCACTTAATCCTGTTAACCCTCTGGGAACTAAGGTCATTTTCCCTAACTCATCTCTCCTCATTCATATGCCTTTTTAAAATACTTGTATGTATAGCTATGCAGACTATAACATAAATTAATGTGTCTTCCTTTATTAGACACAAAACTAGTGACTTGGTGATGTTTGGTATTGGTTCAATCTGAAAGAAAAATATAATGGTTGCCTTTTTTTCTTTTTTTTTCTATCCTTGGGCTGGACAGTGGGTTTGAAAAAGGGTTTGTTGTGGTTGTGCTTCTGATAATAAGAACTAACAGTAATTGTGAGTGCTAAAGTTGCCTTGATTTATTTTTTACCATGATTGGTGCGTACTCTTATCGTCTGTGGTTTCCTTGTGGCTACTTTTTATTATTGTATTCCTTTTGTTATATTTTCCTTTGTTCCTTTTGTGTATTATGTTTTGGGGCGGGTGCTCAAAAGCTTTTGCTTCTGCCCACTCCTTTTGAGCAGAATGAACACTGCTCAAATATATAAATAAATAAAAGTGTGTATAGAATAACAGAACAATTTAATTAAATTAAGTTTATTTATATAGGGCCAATTCACAACAGGGCAGTTTACAAGTAATTTCAGTTCAACCATACATATATTCTAATCAGTTTTCTATACAGGAAAACCAGCAGGTTGTAGTAGACTCTCACCTGTATTGTATGATTGACTAACAGCAATCCGTCATACTAAGCATGTAGCGAAAGTGGTGAGGAAAAACTCCTCCCTAGCACAACCTGGCTTAGTACAAGCGGCAATCTGCCATAGCTGCATGGGAGTTTGAAAAGAGAGAGCAGAGACATGACCACCATCACCACCTCCGACAAAGCATCACAGCCAAGCAAGGCCAGGCAAGGGAATGACACGTTATTTATATAGCACACTTTTAAAAAGGCAATTCAAGGTGCTTTAAAGAATAGAACTCGGCCTAATGTCCTTTTTTACCATTGCTTTTAAGTATGTGCGTCCATGGAAGTTGGATGCGGGGTGGGGGGAATAACTGTGATCATGTTTTTAATTTTGGTGGGGAAGGATGGGAATATGATTTATGTGAGGTCATTTTAATCTGTAAAGCACTTTGAGACGCAATTTTGTATGACAAGTGTGTTATAAATAAAGTTTGATTGAATGATTTGATTGATTCCAGCCAATCACCACCTCCGACAAAGCATCACAGCCAAGCAAGGCCAGGTAAGGAAAGGGAATGACACGTTATTTGTATAGCACACTTTTAAAAAAGCCAATTAAAGGTGCTTTAAATCATTAGGGGAATAAAAAAATAGCAACAACCAAATATAACCACCCATAAATGGGCCCGGCATAGGTACCACAGCAGTATTAGCAGACATGTGGACACAATTTATTTTCATTGCTGTGCCATTTTTAAAGGCTCTGTTTTTGAAACCATACCTGTTATTTTTTTCTCCATGTAAACAGGATCTTATTATTTAAATGAATACACCGAAATCTGTCATATAGGCCTATGCAAGTTTCTTTGATCCCTGCAACATTTTCAAGCCTTTGTAAGGGAATACTGTGATTGACTGTGTCAAAAGCAGCAGTGACATCTAACAAGAGCAGAACAGTCTCAAGTCCATCTTCTGAGGCCATGGGAATTTTAGTAACTTTTGCCAGTGCAATTTCAAGGATATGATCAGCTCTGAAATCAAAGTTACAATGATGATGGTGAATTAACTGAGACAAACAATGACCTATCAGGCTATACATGAGTGGCCACCATTATTTAGCCATTGTTGGCTAAATTTAGCCATTGTTGGCTAAATAATGGTGGCCAATGGTGGTTTTTGGCCTAAATGGACCAATAACCATTGTTGGTTATTGGTCCATTTAGGACTCAAAAACCTAGAAAGCATGGCTGACATCGTCCAGGCTGTTCTTAGAGCAAATTTTATAAACTAAGATTGTTTGACCTTAAAAATATCTTTTGATAACATTTCTATTGAAAAAGTTGTGATTGCTTTAGTTTTTCAGTTATTAGTCTGGAAAAGCTTGTAGTCTGAAAGCACATGTGGTGGAGTGGGGAAGATCTGCGCTTAGCATCTGGGGCTTGGTGGATTGAATCCTCTTAGGGGAATGCATTTTAATTAAAAATATTTTATTAATCCATGAGGTAACTTGCATATGTTGTTGTGGGTCCCTGCAAGAAAAAATGCACTGCGTTCTCCTGCAGCTACCAAACTCCCGAATTTCTCCTGATATCTGATGGCATCGCCTTCCATAAACACTCTGTTTCTTATGAGAGGGACGGAGAATAAAACATGTCACACTTGCATTTTGCCAAGAAAGGTGCCATGAGGTACGGTTTCCTCATTCCAGTCATAAATAATCATCACCAGGTCGCGAAGTTCGCCGTTTTAATCCAAAATAGGTCACCTACATGATTAGTGTACGTAAAGTATGGTGCAGCAGCCAGCCGCAAGTTTTCAGAACAGTCTTTATATGACTGACAGAAGCTGTAGTTTCAATTACTATTTACATCCTCCCAGTAATTAAGGATCAAAAAATGTTTCAACCGACCTCATATCTAGTTTGTTTTTATTTCGGCTGCACGATGGCAGTGGATAGTTTTTTTCCACAGCTCTTTTGGCCGAAGAGCGCATGATCGCGCTGACCCGGCAGAAAAAGAAGTTACTGCTTAAAATCAACAGACTGATGCGCTGCGACAAAAGTAAGAAAAAAATATACTATCTCACCCTCTTCTGACACAGAGACTCCTATGAGGTTTATGAATGAATAATAAGGGATTATTTCTAAATGTTAAGTGCTGCTGAGCAGGGACGAATCTAGAATTTATAAATGATGCCGGGGCAAATTCCCCGGTTTAAACAACGCTTATGTTTATGGCCTACTTTCCTAGAGGAACCCCAAAAATGGATGTAAGATAAAGTGCCCTCTGATGTCACCAGGCTTCAAACCCCAGTATTCCAAGTACTTATCCTGCACCTTAACCACTCCATGAAAGCAGCATCATATTTTTTAAAGACAACCTGGGAACACTATCAAGCGGACAGGAGCCCCCAGACGGTTCGAGTTTAATAAACCGTGTGTACAGATTCGAAATCCGTGCGCACGGTTCATTAAACAGAGGGTATGGATTCCTACCCCTCAGAAATTATTTCTGCACCTCTCTCCTGCCGGGCTCCATATAGATCAATATTTAGGCAATTGTATGAACGTCTCAGTTTTTCTCGACCATCAATAATTTATTTAAAATACATTCTCAGCCCACACATTTCTCAAAAAATCGTGGAAATGCTCTCCGCTCTGAACAAATTCTTCTGTTTGGTTGGGACTTTGTTTTTTTCCGCGAACATCAGTCTTTTGTTTTAATCTGTGATGCGGAGCATGTGTCCATGGCAACTGCCTGTCTGGCTGTAAAAAATGTGACCCTTGCACTGAAGCCACTACTGTACATGTTTATAGTGTTCCAAGGTCACAGATCCAACAGACTCAAGGAAGCATTCCAAAGAATAGCAGGAACCAGTGTAATAATTAATGTAAAATTATAATAAAATATAACAATAATATATTTAAAGAAATAATTAATGTATGTCATAAAGCTTGGAGAATGGAGGGACTCATCAATTTGATATATTTCAACGTTTCCAGACGTGATTAGCTGCATCGATGGAACTCACATTCCCATCATATCTCTATAAATGAAGGATGTTATGTGAATAGGAGATCTGCCTACAGCATTGATTTAATAGTAGGCATATGTATATATATATATATATATATATATATACATATGTCCATCCATTTTCTGAACCGCATACTCCTCCAGGGGTTGGGGGGGGGCTTGTGCCAATCTCCAGCTGTCAACGGGTGAGAGGCGGGGTACACCCTGGACAGGTCGCCAGTCCATCACAGATTATATATATATATATATATATATATATATATATATATATATATATATATATATGTATATATATATATGCAACCCCACAAATGAATGGTCTCAGGATGCTTTACTGTTGGCATGACACAGGACTGATGGTAGCGCTCACCTTTTCTTCAAGCCTTTTTCCAGATGCCCCAAACAATCAGAAAGAGGCTTCATCAGAGAATATGACTTTGCCCCAGTCCTAAGCAGTACATTCACCATACTTTTTACCATAAATTTTTGGCTGTCACTAGTTAACTAGTGAGACAGAAAAACCTTCAAATAGCTCACTAGTATGCATTTTGGCAATTACTAGTTAACTAGTGGACATTTCCAGCTCTCACTAGTTAACTAGTGAAGCCAAAATGTGTTTACTAGTGAACTAGTGGGCATTTTTTTCTGTCCCTAGTTAACTAGTGTGCACAAACATGGTTTACTAGTTAACTAGTTGACCAAAGTGGCATTTATCAGAATAAATGCTCAAGCGGCTGGCCAAATTATGTACAAGTTAACAAGTGGTAATTTCACATTCAGTAGTCAGCTAGTACACTTTTTTTACCTTACTAGTTGACTAATAAAATATAAACATTGTTTAAATACTTAACTAGTGAACGTTTCAATGTGCACTAGTTAAACATTATAAACATGCTGAGCAATACTAGTTAACTAGTAACATATGAAACATATGAACTGGCTAACTAGAGAGAATTTTGGTCTATCTAGTTAACTAGTCGGCATTTTTTCTGTCCCTAGTTAACTAGTTCACACAAACATGGCTCACTAGTTAAATGACTAGTTACATGACATTTATGCTTGATATCAAGATCAGAATAAATGCTCATTATTTAATGATTATTGAATAATATCCAGATTTTTTCTTAATAATTAATGACAGATAATTATTTATTTCTCATACATTTCAAGCAGTCCACTATTAACAGATAATTTGGATATTTAATTTGGCTATATTTAATCAGGAGTCATTAGCAGTTGTTCATGATTAATTTTTATGTAATTAAAGAAAGTTCCAACTATGATAAAGAGATGATATTGTTTCATGCTAGAATTTAAAAGTTACTCAAAAAAAGGGAAGTACAATAATTCTATAAAAATATCACATCGATCAAAATATCAAATAGATCAAAAATGGATCGATAGATGTGTGGTGCAAAAGAACAAAGGGTAGATAAAAAAAATTATTAAAAAAAAGTTTCTTTACATTAGAGCCCCATCATGTTGCTGAATGCTACAGTCATTACTTACATCAAGTCAATCATACATGCAGTAAAAAGCATACTCCATCATCAATCCCTCTCTTCTCAAAACAAAATACAGCAAATGACTTGAACTACAAAAGATCTTGCAGCCAGGAGCGGCGGAGGATATTGTCCCAACAAAAAATATTTCAGTAGTTCACCAGAAGGTTGCTTCCTGTTTTGAACCAATCCTCGACCCACATAAACATTAAACTGATCAATAATGGATCGGTGAGTAGCTGGTTGGCTTTATCAGCTGAACTGAACTGAGAATGAACTTTATTGGCCCGAGTTTAACAAACAAACTAAACAAAAAGTCTGATCCATTATTAAGCTTTTTAAAAAAATTTAAAGATAAAAAGAAGCATCAAAATAAGCCTTTAATTTAAACTACAAATATAAATTAAAAAAACATAATATAACTGCTGATAACAGTTTTTTAAGATGTCACACAGGTCTCCTAACTTGATTTGACTCTGTTTCTTATTCGGACTTTCCACTGGACGTGTCAGCAGCATGTTACAGGAGAAGCACAGCACGTTTTGCTCGCGTATTCTGGTGCTTGGCCCTTTCCACTGGGGGCGTCAGCAGCACGTAGCAGGAGGGAAGCAGCTGTCACCAAGAGACCCCGAAATCATTCGGGATCAGCAAAATCACGGGTGGTTCCATCAGTAAACGCAACAACAAGCAGGAAAAAGACTACAACATGGCTCCAAAAGGTCTGTGTTTTATGTTCTGTCATTTTTACATCCGCCAATAAGTTTATGATGTGTCAGGGAATATAGAAAATCCCTTGAAGTGCAAAAGAATAATGTTAGTGGCGATCCAAGGTAGTGTAGACCCTCCCGCAACCTACTGACTTCTCACGGGGCCGCACATGTAGTAAAGTAAAACTACCAGAAAGAAGCACCATTGTTTTATTTTGAAAATTTCTGGATGCCGGGCCGTCTGATTTCCTGTCTTCCCCTATCCAAAATGTCGAAATTTACACGTTTCACATGTGTAGCGCGTAGAAAATTGGACTGCCGCGTATATTTAGAAAAGTGCTGCAACATGACGCTCCTGTGACGGGGCAAACTCATGCTGCTTTCGCCTCCTGTGGAAAGGATTATATTGATTACAGCTGTTGCTAACAGCCACGCATGATGTGCTGCTGCTGTAACATGTTGCAGACACGTCCGGTGGAAAGGAGGGGGAATTGTTCAGTTTTCGAAAAAAATTTAAACCTTAGTTCAATAAATTCCATGCGTGTTCATTTTATCACAGAGGAGACCAGAGTAATTTAATTTTTTATATTTTAATACAAGAAATCAAATACTGGTTCACAGAGTTCCTTAAAAAATATTAAATACTAGTTTACAGAATTTCTTAAAACAGATTAGATATTTAGCTTACAGAGTGGTATAAATTACCCTCTCTGGGTCACCCTACCGAGGAATGACAAAGTATATAACAGAAACATTAAGTTTTATATTTTAACAGAAAGTTAGAGAAACTCCCCTCTAACTTTGCATATGGTACCCAAAACATGATTGGTTCATTCAAACGTTTGCCAAGACCAGTCTCCTTACAACCATGCATGAATAATTAATTACCTTCCTGTTATTTTACTTAAATCGTGACTTTACAAACAAGCTCTAACTAGAGTTTTTGCTGACCGTTATTTCTCACATCCTTCAATTGTCAATTGTATGGTGCTGCCATCTGCCTGTGCTTTCCTGCTCCATTTCCTGTTTTTCTGTGACCCAAACAAGAGCTGACCTCTGCAAAATACCTCTAAAACAATCTTAAAAGTATAATACAAAGTAACACCTTAATCAAACATTAATAGACGTTTAATATACTTCAGTGGCTTAGAAGAGGAAAGTTAAATATAACAAGCAAAATCTTACTTAAGCAATTTTTGAGACATTGCATCTTCTGCTTAACCCTGTTTGGCTTACATCAAATCAAATTAAGCTGACAGCATGTGACCTGTCACTTCATATCAAATTAGGTCTGAAAACAAAAGAATACAAATGAGAACAAGTAAGCCTTTAATTCAAATTAGATGTCAGTGATGAAAAAAGTGAGTGAAGCCAAAAAATATGGATTATTTCATTGACTAAAGAGGAGTTACTGCACAAATGCACCTTTAATCAATTAAAATGTTTCCTCTGCTAAGAATACAATGGTAATTTTAAATGGCCTGCATTGTAATGCGCTTTTTTAGTCAGAGGACCACAAAGTGCTCTAAACTACATAAAGTCATTTACCTGTTCATGCACACTTAATCAAACAGTCATAGTTTGATAAAGTTTTACACTGCCAGTCAAATATGTTTCAAATTGTAATAAACCAAGCAGGTAGCATACCAAACCTTAGCTTTATTCTCTTTTTACTCTGCTACATGAACAACCATCAATGTTCTTCATTTTGGAATTTATGCACATAAACAAAAAAAAATGTCATACATTATTCGTCAACTAAAAGGAAAATAATACACCCATCTAACCAGCCGTCCATCAGCTTTACTGGATTACCTTTGCAGAGTCACAGCGAGGCTGTGCTGATCTCCATTAGGCAAGAAGTCGAGTGCACCCTGGACAGGTCACCAGTCCACTACAGGGGAGCATATACAGACACACATGACAATCAACTCAAGCACAAACACACTCCTAAGGGCAATTTAGAGTGACCAGCCACCCAAACAGTCAACCCCAAAGTCTGTTCTGTGAAGGACTCAAATGTGTGTTATAGAACATTAGTGAACAAACAGCATTCTAAGGAAAATAGCAGACAGGTCAGTAACACAGTTGTGGAGAAGCCCAAAGCAGGGCTGTACAAACTACATCCTAAACTTTGAACTGTTAAGCAAAAAAAAAGAAAACTACAAACAGTACTGTATTCAAATCTTACTAGAAGTATCGACACACCCCTCTTTAAAATACACTTTTCAATACCATACCATAGTTTATCTATAAACCAAGCTTAAAAAATGGTTTATGAGACAACCAATGTTCTTTACAGACAGAATTAAACCATAAGAAACATAAAAAGGTAAGTAAAAAGAGAATAGAATCACTTATATAAAACACAAACAGAAAAATGAATTAAAGGGAAATGCTAAGGAATAAAGGTTTTTAGACAGGACTTGAAAAGAGTAACAGAACATTTTTTGAGAGCTTTTCAATCCATCATCTAAATATACAAAGTATGGAAAAACCTTTAAAAACATGGATGTCCACCTAAACTCATTGGCTGGGTAATCTATGAAGTTTATGCTAACTCTAGATGAGTTGCCATGATTAACATCAGTTAGGAGCATCTGTTTATAGGGCAACTACTTTTCATGTATTATACAAATCTAGTTTTTATGGATAAATGGTAAGAAGATGCCCACTCCTGAAAGAGAGGCATAATAGGTGTTGTTTGAGGTCTACCACAAGCCATGCACAGCAAACACTTGCAAGAGGCTACTCTGATCGAATGAGGTCAAAATGCTATGTGCTGCCATGTTGGTGGAAGTATCATACTATGGTGGTGTTTTTTTCTCATAATCAGGGAAAGGAAAGATGCTCAGAGTTAATGGGAGGAAGAATGAAGGTAGAGTAAGTAGGGGAATTCTTAATTTAGGACCGGGGTGGAGGTTCACTTTCCAGCAGGACAACAACACTAACCATACAGCCCGAGCAGCAGAGGAGTGGTTTAGATCAAAGCTTATATGTGTTAGTATTGACTCAGGAACATGGATTAAACACATGCCAGACATTTCAGATTTTCATCTATAAGAATAAGAAACGTTAGTTTTTCATATAAGACTTTTAAACTTTTCGTTGGTATATTCCATAAAGTGTCCAAAACACAGGTTGAGGTTTTAATGTGACAAAATTCAGAAAAGTCAGAAGGTTAATACTTTTGCAAGGTACTATGTACACTGAAAAAAATTTGGAGTGTTATTTACTTAAGAAAACCTAGGAAACTTTTTGCACTTGCAATTGGAAGTAAATTCTACAAGGGCGATCATCAAGTAAACCTTACTTGCAGGATACAAGTTGCTTTTACTTGAAAACCTCGAGTAATTTACTGATTATAATTAATATGGACATTGAATTTTACTCTCTCCTTCTTTGTAAGTTTTACTCAGACTATTGACTGCTGCAAACTGAAAAATCTCACCTAAAATCAATGGCCTTTCAAGGTAATTTTAAATATCTTTTTTAGTTTTATTTATGGACTATATGTAAATAACATTTACACAGCATTCTACATAATTTTCCGCAGCTTAAATTGCCTATATTTGTTCTTAATGTTTTTGTGTATTGAAACAATGACTTAAAAATGAGGCAACTGTTAATTCAATACATTTATTTTTCTGTGAAAAAATATATTTTTCAATAAAACATGTTCCAAAAGGTTCGCAAACAATACAACACTCACATCTGTGAACCTTTGAAAATGTCCCCACAATCCAACAGTTGAGAACCTCTGGTTTACCTTGAAAATGCTGATCTAACTTCACTTCCTTCCTCGACCCAAAGACGGCATGCATTAATACAGTGCAACAAGTTGAAATAAAATCATTAAAATGAGAACATAGACAAATAGCCACATAAACAAATGTGCCTTTTTTTCCTTTTAGTGCCCTCTTTGAAAGGACAACTATTTGGTGAAAATATGTTTTTCAATAAAGCATGTTCCAACAGGTTTATAAACAATACAACACTCACATCTGTAACCATTTGAAAATGGACCCACAATCCAACAGTTGAGAACCTCTGGTTTACCTTGAAAATGCTGATCTAACTTCCTTTCATTCCTTTTCTCCTTTATTCCTTCCCTTCTTCCTCGACCCGAAGATAGCACACATTCATAAAGTGCAACAAATTGAAATAAAAATAACATCATTAAAACAAGAACATAGACAAATAGCCACATAAACAAAGTGCCACTTTTTTTCTCTTTTAATTCCCTCTTTGAAAAGGACAACTCTTGGGTCAAACCTGTGCACTCAAGCTATAAGCTTGTTTCGCAGAGACAGGATCTTGGGGAACAGCTTAAGGACATCAAGCTCTAGAAGAATCTTCTGGAACACTTCAAAAGTGTACTTAATTTTTGGTGGGTAACTCAAGTTCATGGCATAAACAATGCCCATCAGCAGGAGACAGGCCTTTGCAACACTTCCACAGTTGTCAAGTACCTCAGTCCGTTCAACCACAATCGACACATCAGCGTCGGATGCACCTTCATCTTCTTCTCCTGTGTGGTAGACACAAATCTTCAGGATTTGCTCAGCCTGGTCCTCTTGAGCTGCCTCTCTGCTGATACCCTGTAAAATATAAAAGTGGAAATATGTTCAGGTGCATAGTAGAGCTTAATTTTTTATTCAAGTTACAGACTATTGTCAAAAATATCATTATTTTTTTATGATTAATGCATCATACTCAAAGTTACTTGAAGGACAATGGAGAAGCAGCATTTATTGGGCTATATTCATATCACTATACAACATCAGAATCAGAATCAGAATCAGAATCAGTTTATTGGCCAAGTATGTCACATACAAGGAATTTGACTCCGGCAAACTTTTTCCTCCAGTACAGAACTTGAATAAGTGAAATAAAAATAAATAAAAAAAGAAAAATAAGAACAAAAATAAGTAAAAATACAAATAAATATCAGATCGTAAATAATAAAGGATAATATATACACCAAGCCGGGGTTATTTTACAGTGAGTATGTACAGAAGTGCAGAGTTATAGTTTATTGTTATGTGAGTGCACTCACACACTGTGACTAGACAGAGTTCGTCAGAGCGACAGCCTGGGGGAAAAAACTGTTTTTGTGTCGGGTGGTTTTGGCGTACAACGCTCTGTAACGCCGACCTGAGGGGAGGAGCCTAAACAGATTGTGGCCAGGGTGTGAGGGGTCAGAGGTGATTTTCCTGGCCCGCTTCCTGACCCTGGCCCGGAATAGGTCCTGAATGGAGGGAAGATCGGTTCCTATGATCCTCTCTGCAGTCCTGACTGTTCTCTGCAGTCTGTCCTTGTCTTGCCTGGTGACGGATCCGAACCAGACAGAGATGGATGAGGTCAGGACAGACTGGACTATTGCTGTGTAGAAGATGATCAGCAGCTCCTGGGGCAGGTTGAACTTCCTGAGCTGACGCAGAAAGTACAGCCTTTGCTGGGCCTTTTTCCTTATTATGTTGATGTGTGAGGTCCACTTCAGGTCCCGTGTGATGGTGGATCCTAGGAACCTGAAAGACTCCACTGTGGGGACTGGCTTGATTAGATTGTCCTTTCAAGGTTTGTATCCATTACATTTTATGAGGTGCAGCACACAACTTCAAAATTTAAAACATATTCTGCTTCACATTAATTTGGAATAGTAGGCTATATGTTCTGTGATGATGGTAAACCTCTTTCAACTAATTCAGTGCAAAGCACGACACATTTTTTAAAATTATATTTCATTTTTTTTTTTTTTACCTGAATAGCCAGATGACGTTGCTTGTGACACTGCTTGTTGTAGTTGCTGCTTGAGAGGGCATTGTGTCAACAGCAGAAAGTCGATGGTTTGGGCTTAAGGATAAGAAAACAGACAAGATAAGACATTAAAACTACAGAATGCTACATTAAAACTACAAAATCATGTAACCAAAATAAACTGTGCCATTGTCAAACCCATGCCGATTTGACGATATGCTTTCAAAACATTTTAAAATATCGCTCTTAACAATAATAATAGTAGTAATAACACATCTTTCATACAGAATTGGAACAATTTCAGCAAGGTAAATCTTAGGCTACATCAAGGAAATCCTGCATTTTTGCCACTGTGATTCTGTTCCTCTCCTCAAAAAAGTAGTAGAGCATTGCTGATCTAGATTCATGTCGTTGGGATAGAGCTGGGTCATATGTATCAAGAATAATGTAGAATCAAAATTTAAACAGTTCATCTCAAGTTATGAGCAATACGAAGGATTTAGAAATAAAGGCCTCCAATTAAGGTGATGGTCCTTTGGAAGCATTTGCAAGCAAATTATCACAGCAAATGTTTTTTTAATAGATCAAATATTTTTTTCAAATTCCCACAAATTAATCTACTCAATGCTAATCAGTATTGAAAATTCATGATTTCAACAAGTGGCCTTTCCTAGGTGCATTCTGTTGGTCCTTTTAGTTGAAATATGACAAAGTATTTTCATTTGGTATAAAAAACAGCCACAGTAAGGAACAAATATGAAATAACAATAAATAAAATCATATTTAGCATGATAAACTGCGTGAAATTGGGAATGAACATGTGCTGAACAGAATACTTCTAAATTCATTGGGCTGTTTTTTTGTTTTTTAAATCAAACTTCCTTGTAAATGAACCTTCGGATAGTTAAATATGCCACTCGTTGCAGCCCTAAACATGTCCGGCCACATTATGAAAACCATCGTTAACTTTACATTAAGAGAACGTGCTCGAACGTACGGGTGCTATACGTTTCATAAACACTACATAAACTTAAGATAATTATCAAAAACGACGGTGGAGCTCACAAATCGTGCACCTACCCAGGGAACAGCACATGGATGTATTATATTATCGGAAAACAGCAAGGTCCGGGGTGCACCACCAATGTCCACATGGTCAGGGACGTTGCGCTTAGTTTAGTAAAATTACGCTACAACATTTAGCCTATGGTAATGGCAAGTGGGGTCATGTTATATTTTATATCATCATCATTTGAACTTTTCATTTGCAGGAAAACCTCTGAATAACGTACCTTCAAGGTGATTTAGCCGCTCCTGCCGCCATCAAACTCGACCGCCGTCACCGTCTTCATGTGTTCAGGCGGTTAAAGACGCGCATGCGTCCTGGAGGCGAGCATGGTCACAAGGCGCATGCGCGGATTCATAACTTGAAACACTATTAAAACTTACTTGATATTTCTAAGTTCATTTGCAATGATATGAAAACCTTTGAATATTATGTGAAAATACATAATAAAACTTACTCTTCCCACACTGTTTATTTATTACATGAATGACATATATAGATTTACTTGAATAATTCCAGTACTCACTCATACTTACAATTAGAAAATAAAAATCGTGACAGTTAACCTAATAAATATTACTACACCACAAAATCATTTTTTTCAGTGTATAAGCCTCAATGACAAGACAACTTGGCAAAAACAAAAGACAGTATTTCCTTCCTCTAGCTGCAATATAGTCGAAGCAAACGACATGATGGTTACGGTAAGAAAACACATGAAGTAAATCTACTGGATGTTGGCACAGATGGGAGAAAAACTCACAGCATGATAACAGCACTTCAGCTGTCAGACTGTCACATTCGGCATTACTGACACATGGCCCACCTACCTTCCTCTATTTTTCTCTGATAGGTGGAATGACAGGCAGCAAGCTAATTTGCTCAGCGCTCTGTATCCAAAGAGTCTGGAATCGCTGAGAATTGTCCAGCTGGGTTTTGTAAAAAAAAATAAAAAAATTGAGAATGCAAATATGAAAAACAGATCCTAAATCAGTCAGCCACTTTGATGTCTCTGGGAATCAGAAGCATAAATACAGAAGGGAAAATATTCTTGTCACTCTGTAACTCGGAACTGCAATAAAACATTGTCAATGTATTTCACAATCTAGCAAAAGGTCTGGAATGACTTTCCTATTGTAGCTAATCTGAGAGAGTTCCAAAAAGTGGATGAGTTTACATTTCTGGGTAACTTTGAGGATCAGGAAATCATCCAGATGAAATAAAATCAACTTAAAATGCTTTTGTCTTTTTAAGATCATGTTCATGTGGAAAAGCTGCTCAGCTGTACCTGTATGCCATTATTTTGTCTCATCTTTCATACTATGCCACTGCTTGGAGCCAAGCAACTCAATCTCTTTTAAAACCGTTGTTGTTGTTCAGTCACTGAAGGTTTTGGACCAGAAACCCAAAAAACAAAACCCATGTATGATGGTAGGAAGCACAATATCTTATATTTTAAGCTTTGATAACTTTCTGGATTTTCTTTATTTTTATTGACTTCAAAACTTATCAATGGTCTCATCCCAGTGTTATTGAGCAGAATAACTCTAAAAGTCAGCTGCACGGGACTTGCAACCGCAAACTACTGAGATATAAAACATAATTTGGTCAATCTTTATTTTCATTCAATAAAATTGTTAACAGATCCTCAAGTTTTTAATTCTCAGATGAAAAACGTCTGCATTGCTGTGGCTCGATCACAATATTTTTAACATCTTTATCTTGCAATCTCCATGTATTTTCTTTCTTTCTTTCTTTATTTTTATTATTTTTTTTTACGTGTCCTGTCTAGCAGTATGCTTCTCGGAATTGGTGTCTGAGTACCAAGTACAAGCCCAACAGTTTTACTTTCCCAAGCAGAGTATTACAGCTTCGCTGTAGTACGCCACTTGATGTATGAAAAATCTTTATTAGTGATTACTGTGGGTTCAATTTCCTGACGTCATGGACACTAAACCGAGACAAGAAGGGAGAAAGGAAGAAGGTGAAGAAAAGAAACCGGACCAGCAGAGGCGCGAACCGACGACACAAGACAGGGAGGCAAACAAAGAACACAAGAAAACATCCCAGTCCTCCACCTCTGCTGGACGGCAGAGAAACAGTAATACAAAACAAAAACAACAAACTGTACAGAACCAAACCAATAGTTCGGATCTAGTAGAATAAACTAAGAATTACACATTCACTACACACAAGCATGGATTAATGAACATAATACAAATGTTTCTGGTAAGCTCCTGTGAACAACTAACTAATGATGATAACCTCAGCTTAAGATATGTCCGTCCACACCAATGTCCCCACACCTATGTGTGTGCAAGCATGCAGGTCTGAATAAGGTTTCCCCATGCAAGTGATTGATAGCTGGTGTAAGGAACCGTCAATCCGTCCTACAGGAATCGACACAGACATCTCCATGTATTTTCTGTTACTGGGTACAGTGTGTGCGTGTGTGTGTGCGTGTGTGTGTGTAGGCGTGTGTGTGTGTGTCCTGTCTAGCCTTCAAACAGAGGACCTTTTTTTGACCTTTCAAGATTTTCATCTATAAAGTGAGAACCGTTTAATACAAAGTGAGGACATTTTTTGCCTGGACCTCAATATTGGACAATTTAACTGAGCTCTGCTGATTGCTTTTAGAGGTATGAGGTGGATTATGTTTTACTTAAGTATAGGGTTAGGAGTACATCAGTAAAGAATGTGTGTGTGTCTATGTGTGTGTGTGTGTGTGTTTGGTTATATTAAAGTACTACATGGAGCTTAAACAGCACAAGGAGTGCCTCACCCAGAGATACTTTACTGTTTGAACCACATATGCTGATCCCTATCAATTCAAGTTATTACATTGGCTAATTTACTAAGCTTTCTTATTACCAAGGCATTACATAAGAAGTATCTCAGAATAGGTAAATGCAAGGAGCTCTCGAAAGGCCTTTATGATCCGATTATTACAAAACATACTGGCAGCTTAGGGTGAAGACTCATTTTTGTTGCTAATTCTTTCTTAGCATTTGATTTTTTCAGTAAGAAAATTTGGGCCCATAATCCAAAAAGTTGTAAGAACAACATTTCATCACAAAGTAAACACAACCAGGTACTGACATGATTGGTTTTGGAGACTCAAAGACAACACACTACCAACCGCAGGAGACAGTGAAATGGTTTGAAATAATAAAATGATTCAGTGAACGGATTCTTATCATGACATATTGTGCAAAGGTGGATGCTTACTGGATGAGCATTGAACTCTGTGGGCTGATGTTGACTAAAGGTGAGTGTGTAACTAATGACAGTTCTTGTTGTTTGATGTGGAAGGAGAACTTGATGGCAGTTCAGATGAAGAATCCGGGTGGCGGTTAGTGAGAGCTCGGTAAAGATCTGACTGACCATCTACAGATGGTGGAGTTTGCTCTTCTTTTGCACGAGGAAGGGAAAACGGACGGGCAGGTGAGCAGCAAGACAACAGCAGAGGAGCTGAAAAGTGTGGAGTGATTACCAGGCGGGGAGTGGTACAGAGGCTGACCAGGTGGAAATCTGGAATGCTGGATACGATCAGGCTCGGTTGGTTTCCAAAGGAACGCTGCAGAAAACCAGATTGGATCAGTTGAGAACAGTTGGCCAAGAACCATAGTCCACTCCCAAAGATCTTGCTGCAGAACATCTGGAAAAGCTAATGAAATACTGGAGAAATATCCTCTGGCTAGATGTCACCAAAATTGAGTTGTATTAATGTTATCGTACGTCCAGACCCTTCAGCAGACCCAAAACACAATATTTTCACTTTTACACTTCATAATGGGTATGGTGTTGTTGGGATGCAACTCAGCATTCTACTTATGTCAAAAAGTTCTATTTTGTATTCATCTGACAACATGACATTCTTCCAATTGTCGTCTGGATAATCTAGATGTTTGTTTCGCAAACTTTAGATGGGCCTGGAAGGGTGCTGTTTTGCCTTGAATGTTTCAGGATTTTGATCCATGACGACATATTGTGTTACTAATAGTAATCTTCATTACTTTAGTCCAAGCTCTCTTCAGGTCATTGACCAGTTCCTCCCATGTTGCTCTGGGCTGTTTCCTCACCATTCTCAAGATCATGTGTACCCCATGATGTGAGATATTACATGAAGCCCTAGGTCAAGGGAGATTGTAAGTTATTTTATTCTTATTCCATTTCCCAACAGTTGATCTCATTTTACAAACCTGCTTGCTAATTGCAGATTGGCTGATCTTAGTCTTGTACAGGTGTCGTTGGACAGCTCTCTGGTCTTGACAATGGTGGCGGTTGGAGTCTGACTGTTTAAAGGTGTGGATATGTGTATTTTATATAAAATAACTAGTTTAATAGGTGCCATTTGTACAGGTGATACTTATTTTCTTCACCATTATACAAATAAATTCTGATTTTCTGAATTGTATACATTCTGTCTATCACAGCTACAATTTACCTATGATGAAAATTACAGACCTCATATTTTTAAATAGGACAACTTCCACAATTGGTGGATGCCAAATACTATTTTGCCCAAGGCAATTCAAACAGCAAACCAAAAAGAAATATCACATTACAAAGAAAAGATAAAGAACAATAATGAAAAAATTGACGACAGTCTATAATTAATGTATGCTTCAGTTATTATTAATCAAAGGCAACGCTTTAGTCCTAATTTAAAGGAACTCACTGTTTCAACTTTCTGGAAGTTTGCTCCAAACTAGAGGAGCGTAAAAACTGCATAGTGTTTTTCCATGTTTTGATTTGTCAGGGACAAAGCAGATGACCTAAGTGGTCTAGATGGTTGATATAACATTATAAAACATTGTTAATGTAATTTTGTTGGCACATTAGAAGAAAAATAAATTCCAATCAATCCTTCAGTTTAATATTTCAATCAGTTTAAAAATGATCTATTTAAGTGTTGGATGTACAGCAGAATGCAATTATTTGGCTATGAAAAGTTATGAAGGATTGTTTATGGCTGTAATCTAAGTTCCTAAACAAAGGGTGAGAGAGATTCCTTCAGTAGTTTTAGGAGGTTTAATTACAGACTTGTTTCATCAAACAAGGAGGAACAGTGTTACACAGGAAATATGCATATTGACCTGCCTTCCAACATCCTACAGAATCTTATATAGATTCAGTAGTCCTGACAACTATCAATATCATATCAGAAACAATTCTCCTGGGTGAGAACATTAGACTAGCAGGCGTCGTAGATGGATAGCGAAGGCATAAACTAGCTGATATCAGAGTGTCCTCAGATGTAAGAGGAGGTTATTATGCCCACCCAGGATGTAAGAGCCTATATCAGTACATCTGACCTAATACAGTGTCATATAATCAGATTGGTTACCATGTTATAAAGAAAAAGCACACAGTAACTATCAGTATTTAGAAAATACACAGAGCAGATCACTCTAAATAATATTTTTTTTCCAATATCAATGGCAATCAATAAAATTAAAGATTTATGGAAAATTATTATATACGGGGTACCACCTGACAGTCAGGAACTATATTAATAGCCAAAAATTTCATTCTCAGTTATAGTGTACCACTTGCCTGGTTAAGCCTGACTAAATAAACAAGATGAAGTGAGCTCGAGACATTCACTGGCAAGCACCTTACTAAGTATGCATGGGGAATAAATTGACAAACAATGACTTTCTGAAATACAAGAATTTATTTACAAAAGAAGAAAAATTAGACAAACATTTTAATCGACCAAGCTAGTAACACACACTACTATGAAAAGAAATGAATAACTAACAACCAAAAATAAAAATAAAAATGAATGGATAAATATGGGAGGGAATGGAAACCATATTTCTTGATGTCACAGTTCTGTAGGAATCTGGATGCTTAAAGACCAGGGCTTATTTTACAATTTTGGAAGTGAATTTAAAAAAGTTCACTAATTGGGTTTAGTTTAAAGGGCCTATATTATGCAAAATCAAGTTTTTGGAGTTTTCATCCATCTGGTAGTGCAATTTTCTCATAAAAAATCCCACCAGAGTTGTTTTTTGACTTAATTCATGCATGTCTGAGTAATCCTCCTGAATCCTGCTCTCTGAGCAGCTGCACTGCCCACTCTTGGAAAACGGCTTAATGTTCACATTGTAACATATTTTACGTCACTATGTGAAAAGAAGGTAGTGCTAGAGGTGTCTGCACCGTCCCTGCAGAGCGAACAGCTTACCTCTGGTAGAGTTTTAAACACACATGCCTCCCTTCTCAAAGCTCTGGTTTTAGCAGCTGGATCCACTTTTTTTTGTTAAAATTTTATCTTCTTAACTCTTTAGGCGCCGGGTTTTTTTCTATAAAATACTCAATTTTGACATCACTAGTTCAAAATGTTGTAGTTTTAACATGGTTATAGATAAAGGTATACTGTAAATGAGAAAAATCTTCAGCATGATCCATGGTATGTGATGGCAACAAATTCACACATCTAATTTGCATATTATTACTTCATCAGGCATTGGCAATTTTGGTTTGCAATAATTTTATGGGCCTTTATCTTTTTTACATTGTTTAAAATATACTTTATTTTGAATATTATTATTTTTATTTTCTATATAGGCCAATGTATTTTCTACATATGTATTTTTAGTATTTATTGCCATTTTTTTCAAGAACAGCTAGACATATCTGTTTATTTCCTTTTTTTATGAGCCTCCATTTGTCTATTCACTACATAAAACAGAATAGAAATTATTGGGCTCAAAATTTTACTGGGCCATCTCCAAAATAACCAACAGGCTCATCAAATTGTCTGATCCACTACTGATGATCTTCATCAAACTCTTCCTCATACCTCCCTATCATCATCATCGTCATTTGCAGCAGGAAAGTGAACTTTACTACTGTTTACCAGCTTATCAGCAGACTGATTTCTCTCGCTTTTTTTCTACCGCGTCTGTTACTATTTCCATGGATTTTCACATAACTGCTTCTTCTGGATTAGCGTTGTTATGGCAACCCTTTTACCTGATCACATACCTTTCCCCAGCAGGAGAACGTGACGAAAAGAATTCTTCAGAATCTGAAAAAGCCAATACTTTCTGGTGGGGAACTCGGACGTCTCGGCATCATAAGTTTTATCCTTCGAAAACTCACTCTCTCTATGCTTTGACCGCAGCAGCTACACGCTGTCTCTCTCACTCGCGGAGGTGCATAAAAAGGTGATTTACTCCAAAAGTTTCCATGGTATCACACCCAAAAATGTGCCCTAGATTAAAGGTACACATGTCCACCATCTCCTGACGTAAAGTAGTAATTAACTTAGTGGTCATATCTGCAGCTGTGGCACGTTAAAGTCAGCAATGTTGCTTGTCGCAATATTGCGACTTTGGCGCCTAAAGGCTCCATGGATTACTGGACTTTATTCTACATTCCTAAAGAACAGCAGCTAGATCACTTCAAACCACAAAGATGCCTGATGGACAGAGATATAAGTAGCTAGTGTCATGACTCATATTTTTTGGGGCTACTTTATATAACAGTCTCGTATTAAATATGTTTATATAATCTTTAGTTAGTATTCAGAAAGTAAAAGTATGTTTTAATTAGCTTGCATGATGGTAAATATATGTTTGTCAGTATTGTTTATGGGGCTAAGCTTTTAAGTCGTAAAACTTTTGGCTAAAGTTTATGGCATGTTGTAAAAGCAGGATGTTTAGATAAGAAACTGGGAGAAAAGTTTTAGAGAAGCAGATAGCCATTTAACCATAAATCTTTATAATGGACCTTTGACCCAGAACAGAGACGACCCATCTTCTGACTCCAGGATTCTCTGACAGCAAATCATGGCTAAGACACTGTATGAAAATGTTCTGATTGGAGAGATTAGAAACGCCTAGAGGCCCGGTTGTCTATAAAGCTGTGAAATGAAGATCAGTTAGTTGTTCAGATTTCTTTAAATCTGGACCACAGAGGAACGACGGGGGCAAAATTCCTCTGTAAAACTGCAATTTGTTAATCTGTTCAAAATAAATGTTAAACTGGAAATTGGCTCCATTTTGTCTCTGCTTGAACATGCATTGAATTACTTATGATAATTATTTAATTCAACACTAGATACTAATGTGTGTTAGGCATTTATCTGTATTTCTGTATTTCTCCAACAGTCAGAGCGACGCTGCACTCACTGTGAGAAGAAACAAAGAAAAGAAAACCCCTGTCAGATTGATGGATTTAAAATTACTCTTGGTCAGAAAACTGTTTGAAAACACTCGTTAAACCTACAGGCTAAAGGGCCTGTCGGTACCCAAACAGATAGCAGATGAAATCTTATAAACAGTAAAGAATCACAGTGAAAACACGGCCCCTTAAATCTTAGTTATCCTAAACTAATCTTGCCCCTGCTCAGGCAAGCCTTATTGAACAATTAAAGTTCTTCAGTTTTCCAGTGGTTGATGAGAGGGTCTCAAAGTATATTAGCCAGCAGGGAAACAATAGGCCAACATGGCCATGGGACGTCAGCTTTGTCCCTTCTGGCTGGGCTACACAGTGATCAGCTCCAACCTTCATTGAAACAGTACTTTTGAAGTCCTCCAGCATTTACCTCATATCGGCAATGGCGGCGAATGAATGTAGCTTCTGGCTGGTTGGAGTACCACTGTATGCAGGGTTGGTTCCCTTTCCCTCTCACAGCAGTGTCTGTAACTCAGGGAAGCTTTCGACAGGCTTTGAGGGTAACACAATGGGTTTGTTTCATCAGTGTTTACGATTCACCTGATATCAACAGTCTTTGTTTCCCTTGGAGTGAGTTTCTCCCAGAAATTCATGTCCTTTGCCCTCGCCAGTGAGGGAAAGGATAGTTTGATGAGAGCCTCCACTTGAGCAAGCCTCTGCCCGAGGCTAGCGGAAGAGGCTCTATTGTGGCTGGAATGGCCCTTATATAACCTTCTATAACCATTCACTCCTGAAAGAAAATGTAGAAACAGCAGACAGTCACCGGTTTTGTCTTCAAAACAATCCCTCATACTGTGGTACTAAAATCTACTTGAATCTGTGTTGTCAGATCACAAGGCCACATCATGGTGCAGATAAAAATCCAGTTGCCAACAAAAAAACAAGCAAAACATTTTTAAGACTTTTCGGAGCCAGTATAAGGCCCTTAGAACTCAAGTAACATTCTCTATGTTATTTGTTTTAAAGAGGATACAAGCAGCAAGATTGTCTATCAGCTGCAGCTGTCTGATTGAGTTATTAACCAGACTGGTATAGACACTGCAGTAATCAATTCAGCTAAAGATAAACAACTGGATGAAATTTTCAAGCTATTTTTAGTTATTATTCCTTTAATGCTAGATTTTTTAAGCAGATAAAAGGCCAACTTTGCAATTGTTTTTATGTTTCTCTGAAGGTTCAGGTCTGGAATAATCAGGAATGATCAGCAGTTTATAGCTGCAATAGCGGAAGCTGTGCACTATGGAATAAAAATATAATGAATATAATTTTTTTGTTTAAAGAATCTCCACTCAGTTTACAAACTTAAATTTGTTTAGCAAGTCTAAGAATTTTAGATTTAACATTCCATATTTGAGTGTTGACCTCCTGGACTCCCCCTTTTCATGGTGAGGCAATAACAACATGAGGAAGAAGCCATATAACTCATTTTAAAAAAAAGAGAGAACTTTCACCAGCATATTACCATGAGAATAAAAAAAATCATTAAAATCTCCCCTAGGGTAGGGATCCCCTTGTAATAGAGAGATTTCAGCCATTTTTATGTCTGGCTTGTATTTCACAGCTACTTTTCATCATTCATCTATCCATCCTCTATGCCCACTTATCTTTGCTGGCTGGTTCCAATCCCTGCTGAGCGAAAGGCTTGGTACTACCTGGACACTTCACTTGTCCATCACAAGGCAGCTTTACTCCATGTGTTTTTAAAAATATTCCTTATTTTATTTCATTATATATAAAAATAATAAAATAATAGGTGGAATAATCTATTGTATTGTATTTGGATGCATGGCGAGCTTGGTTTGTCACAAATATATGAAGTGGATTTCATGCCAAACATACCACTGCAAGCATTTTTCTCATAACTTTGACTGAATCCTTATTTTACTGTTCTATATGAATTTCTCATTTTTGCAACCTCAGACTTTCGTCTGAGGAATTATCCTAAAAGAATGGTCAATTATGTATTTTTTTCTTTTTTTAAGCAGAAATGAATAAACAACCTCCTGTAGTGACTTCACACATACAAATTCAAAGTTGGCATGTCAAGTAGACCTGCTTGTGCTTAAAGGGGAAGGTATCCTTGTCTTTGCGACTTACTGGCATCAAAATTAGAAATTTTCCTGGGAATGTTCTCTTGTAGCAGCAATGTGCAGACAGCCAACTGGTATGTCTGTGACATGAGAAAAACATCAGTACTTTCGTCTGAAATTCTCATGACTCACCGCAACGATAATATTCACCTTGAGACAAGTGAGAGCACAACAAGATTTGGTTAACCTGATGCTAGGGCTAAACACAGTCTGCCTGGGTTGTAATCTGCAGTACTTTGTGAAAAACTAACATCCCTGTGTCTGTGTAATCAAGGAACATGGGGACATTTTGTTGTTAGATGGTGCTTATATGTGCATTCACACCGGGGGAGGGGGTGCACATACAAAAAATGCGTGCGTGTGAAAACAGAGACAGGCACAGCTTTTAGTTACCAAGGCTATCTTCTTTTTTCAGGAATGTGCGGATGAAAACAGCACTTCAATGATAACCTTGAAGCATCAAGCAGTGCCACATTCAGGCTACGTGAGAACCCAGAAGGGCTGCAAACAAATCATTGGACCTGCAGGCTGTGTGTGAAATTACCTCCCTTTCTGCCTCTTTATTTCCATGAGTAACCCCTTTATGGTTTATGTTGACAGAATATTAAGGAGGTTGGCGAGGGAGGATGGAAGGAGCGTGTATGCATCACTCCATTTCCAAGTCAAAATTTATTTCCTCTCTCTGTAGGCCACTGCCTTCATGAATGAGATCCAAGTGAGCAGATTCGCACTTATCTTTCTGCTGGGACTCCTTGTTATCGCTGTACATGTACAGATGATGATTTCTCCTATCATTTACACTAGTTTTTTTGTTGTTGTTTTTTCCTGGACATGCTATTATCTATCATGGCTATCATTGTAGAAACACACCCTTTTTGCCTTTTTAATTCGGTGCCAATGCAGCTGCGTGTCCTTTAGGGTTGAATTAAATCTCCCAGATAACAGAGCGAATCCCAACAAACAGCAAATGCTGTCTGATAAAATATATATATTTATCAGCATTCAACAAATATCACAACAGCAAATCGAACAGCAAAAAAACACGAGCTGCCTTGGCTTAGCATCTAAAATTCCATCAAACATTCATATGTTTTTCATTACAAAGGAAAATAGCATGGGCTAAAATATCATCAAAGAGAAAAGCTGAGAAAACAGCTGGTGCACAAAACGGACAAGCGGTGTTTGCCTAATTTCACATGATGTGATCCAAATAAAGCAGCTGCTGACATTTATGTCACAGATTCCGTTGTGAAGCTACATGGCTGTTGATAATAATCACAGCTCTGAAATTTTTCTGGACACGTTTCCACTGCTTTGATGTAGTCGCTTATTTGTCCAATCTTCTCTTCCAGCACAGATATACAGGCTTTGCAAAAGTATTCATATCTATTAATGTGTTATAAGATAAAACATGAAACAACTAAAATCTTAGGGTTTTATTTTATGAACTAACACAATGAGAGACATAATTGTGAAAATTATACATGTAAAGTTTAAATAGTAATTCTTGCATTAATGGCGTTCTGGACAAACATCTCTTTGTTCCCAATCCCTACTACATCACTGTTTTTAATTATATATTTTTTTTCAAATTCCTTGGTTTTACTTGGCTAAAGTTCAGGTAGCTAAAGATAAGACACAGGATACAATAAAGCTCTCTCAAGGGTTCACAACAACCATTGCCAGAACTTTCTTCTGTATTCTTAGCAGCCCACATGGTTCTTCATACACATAAAAGCAATATAAAACTTCTTCTTATGGCTTACATTTATTTGTTTTAATTTCGTACTTGGGCAACTCCCTTTTCTGGTGTTGCTCAGAGAACTTCCTATTTGGCCCTTATTCAAAAAAACTGTTTGGGGATAAAGTTGTGGAGACATTAAATGCAGGGCTCTATCTGGAATTGCATATATAATAACACCTTCTTTTTTTTTACCAAGTAATGCACTGCTTTGTTTTGGTCTATCACAAAAAACAAAACAAAACATAAAATAAACTAAAGTGGTTGTTACATGAGAAAATTTAAAATAGAGATATTAGTACTGTCTCAATTATATCAAAATCTAGCATCAGATAATTTTCCTGTTAAACTGTTGGGCACGAGTAAAAATTCTAAACATTTTTCCTGTCAATAAAGACACCATCAAACACCAGGTCCCTCAGTTATCAAACTTTCATAGATATGGTCCTATATTGTATCTTCCAAATTAAATTTAGATTGTTCTTACAGAACCATTTAACATCAAAATCTTGATTTATCAAATGTCCGTTGGCAAGTCATACTGTATACATGTTTGTCAACAAACAACTGTTGATAAATCTGAGGTGTATGTATCTAGATGCTCATCCCCATTCACAGTCATTTGTATACAGAAACAACCTCAATTAACCACATTTGGTCACACCACATCCTCTGACCCAAGAATTTTTGACTTTTTGAAAAGAAATGGCCAGGAAAGTAAAAAAAGGAAATTCAGAGATACCAATATCAAGATGAAACATAAGTGGTGGAAGAAAAAAATCATGATGAACAGACTTTCTGAAAATTGTCATAGTTAACACAAATTCATTAAAGACCAATAGTTTTTGCCCACTGTTATCTGCAGTCCCTTTGCTTCATGGCTCACACTCTCAGCATTCAGCAGTTATATTCCTGCTGCATATACATAAAAAATGTAGAAAATAAATTTTCAATTTGCTTTTATTCACTTCTGGAGAAATACTTAACTTCTCTAAACAAATTAAATAAGTTAAATTTGTCCTAAAAATTGCTATTTAGTTCTATCAGCGAAAGGGTAACAAGTAAGAAAAAAAAGATTGACTGGGAGAAAGTGACAGAGGCAGTAAATGTGGTCGGGACAGTGGAGAGGTTCCTGAAAAAAAAAGGAAAACTGTCTTGATATCAAATTGAATACGATAATCAGATTTGATATGCATGTGACCAGCGTTATTGGGGAATGAACACTGCTTTGGCGGGTTATTAGTAAGCATGGAGACGGCAACAACCTACTTCACCGATAAGCAGGACCATCCAGTTTCCAACCTCTTATATAACATCCATTTAAAAAGACGGGCTTGATGTGACAAGAGAAGACACACCTTCTGTGAAGCATCTTACACCCCCTACACCCACCAGATTGCGATTCACAGGATTTCTTGACCATGCATGATCATCCACAAAATATTTTTTATTCCTTGGCAAATTTCTAATATTCAACACAAAATGTAATAATTTATTCCTTGGCACATTTTTTTTTTTTTTTTTTTTTTTTTTTTTTTTTTTTTTTAACGTGTCCTGTCTAGCAGTATGCTACTCAGAATTGGTGTCTGAGTACCAAGTACAAGCCCAACAGTTTTACTTTCCCAAGCAGAGTATTACAGCTTCGCTGTAGTACGCCACTTGATGTATATGTATGAAAAATCTTTATTAGTGATTACTGTGGGTTCAATTTCCTGACGTCATGGACATTAAACTGAGACAAGAAGGGAGAAAGGAAGAAGGTGAAGAAAAGAAACCGGACCAACAGAGGGGCGAACCGATGACACACGACAGGGAGGCAAATAAAGAACACAAGAAAACATCCCAGTCCTCCACCTCTGCCGGACGGCAGAGAAACAGTAATACAAAACAAAAACAACAAACTGTACAGAACCAAACCAATAGTTCGGATCTAGTAGAATAAACTAAGAATTACACATTCACTACACACAAGCATGGATTAATGAACATAATACAAATGTTTCTGGTAAGCTCCTGTGAACAACTAACTAATGATGATAACCTCAGCTTAAGATATGTCCGTCCACACCAATGTCCCCACACCTATGTGTGTGCAAGCATGCAGGTCTGAATAAGGTTTCCCCATGCAAGTGATTGATAGCTGGTGTAAGGAACCGTCAATCCGTCCTACAGGAATCGACACAGACATCTCCATGTATTTTCTGTTACTGGGTACAGTGTGTGCGTGTGTGTGTGCGTGTGTGTGTGTGTGTGTGTGTGTAGGCGTGTGTGTGTGTCCTGTCTAGCCTTCAAACAGAGGACCTTTTTTTGACCTTTCAAGATTTTCATCTATAAAGTGAGAACCGTTTAATACAAAGTGAGGCACATTTCTAACATTTCCTGAAAACGTAATCCAAATCCACCATAACTTTTTCCTTTATTTCGCTAAAAGCCCGAACTGATAAGATGAATATTCCTTTAATGTAAAACGGTTTTAGTGTTGCAGCTCCCTCATTCTGCCATAAGATTCTGTTCATACGCATGGTCAATATTGCTCTCATATTTGAGATAATTTCTTGAGCACAAATACGAGATGGTGAATCCCACACTATGTCTACAATTGTTCCTACACACGAAATATGCACAGATCTGTGCATAAGTACACCTAATAAATGAAGGCCCGGGACTTTATCTAGTTAGTCTCCGATACATTCTTTGCATGAGCTGTCATTCTTGGGTCAGGTAGTTGACCCAGAATTTCAACACCCCTCGCTGCTCCACTACTCCAGCCCTCCCTGAGGTGCCTCTTGTCTGTGATTCATGCTCTTATCTTCACAGTGCATACAGTGAGGCGGACCGCACAGACCCAGGTCACAGGACCAATCGTGTGCACTGATCTCAGTGAATTATTGAAAATGCCGAGAGCAAGAGGAGCACACAACCTTTAGGTGTTACGTGACAGGAATGATTGGTAAGGCAGAAGTCACTGCAGATCAGGCAGTCATTTAGACTGGACAAAAATGTAAATTGTTCTAATGTATCTGATTTTATTGTAATGGCTGGAATAGTGATTTGGTAATGACTGTCCATCGTACACTCTCTACAGCTAGGATTAATGAAATCACAATGAACGCAGGGCTCATGTGCCCTAAATGAATCACATAGATCCCTTTCAGCCCCCCGTATTGCGATAAAGAGCCTGAATGTGTGGAGGTGTTGACACAAGGTAGCTGAAAAAAAGACACGCTTCACTGAGGGTGTCTGAATTTCACAAACACGAGAGCTAAAGGTAACAGGGTGGAAATCAATTACATGCTTGGTTCACCTAATTGATATCCACCTGGGCATAAACATAGATAACACCCACAGAAATATTCAGACAGTGGAGCGTGTTTTCATGGCACCTAAATAAATTTTACTAAATACACAAAATCATACTTTTTGTATATCTCCAGTGAAGAAATAAACTATTAGTTAGAGCACATTTTGAATGAAAATGTATTAATTCCTACTGTAAAGCCCAGTACAGTTGCTTATAAAAGTGTTTATGAATTCCCTCACATTTTGTTGCTTCACCCGGACAAACCTTAGAGTAATTACATTTTTATGTAATATAACAACACAAAGTAGTGTGCAACTTTGAACGCCACATACCTACAGTAACTCTCGAGGAGCCACGGACATCAACACCTCAAGTCTTTATAGGGACACTAAGTAATGCACTTTTCAAATCTAGACTAAATAGAAAAGTACAAAGATTTTTTATTGCTACAAATCAAAAGGATACCCCTCTGCAGTATAAAAACTAATACTCCTTACATACACAGCATCTAACTGTGAAAAAATGTGTGGTGTCAGCATTATACTGTCGGGATACTTTACTTTTGGAGGGAATAGGAAGCTGGTCAGACTTGATGAGAATATGGATGGTGCTTGATACAGGGCAGGCTTGGAAGAAATATATTAGAAACAGCAAAATAAATGAGACTATTGTACTATATGTTCACCCTCCAGTAGGACAATTACCCTAAATGCACAGACAGACCTACAATAACCATGCAGTTCTGAATATGTATTCAATTTAAAAATACTTATTGAATCCAGAGGGATATAAGGTGTTGTTGTAGCTCATACTAATCAATTCATTATTCAAAGAGTTGTCGTGGATCATGTTGGCTGTGGGCAGAAAGGATTTCCTGTAGCAGTCTTGCAGCAAAACTGAAGAAGCCTCCAACTGAAGACAATCTGTTGTCGCAGGATAGTATTATGCAGAGATTACTCTGGGTTGTCCATAATTTCATTTATGTGGTAGAATGACCCAGTACAGTTATGCTGCTCTTTTTTTCAAAGTTTTCCAACAATCAGGGCTTGTAAAATAGCTTAATTTAAACATAATTTGTCATTACATTTTAGTTATTCATTCTTCAATATATTCAGCTCTGGAACAAGCAACCATTCTGCAGCACCCATTCAACCTTAGCCTGACCCAGGAGAAGGTTCCCTGGCTTGTTCCAGTACCAAAGAAAACTCACCTATCAGTCGTCAATGACTAAAGACCTGTAGCCCTGACATTTCACATTGTGAAGGTCCTGGAGAGACTTGGACTGGAGACTGGACTGGAAAATCAACAGTTAAGTCATCTACAAGAAGGGACAGAGCAGACTGTATTTTTTGTGGAAGCGTAGATCCTTCAAGGTTTGCAGCAAGATGCTGTAAATCTTCTACAAGTCTGTTGTGGAGAGTGTAATCTCTTCGTCCATCATCTGTTGGGGTAGCAGCTTTAGAGCTAGAGACTTAAAAAGGCTCAATAACCTGATTAAGACGTCTGGTTCTTTTCTGGGGACAACTGTGGAACAACTGGAGGTAATGATGCAAAGAAGGATTCTTTATAAAATAAAAAGATTATGGACATCCCGAGCATCCTCTTCATGAGACTATCCTACAGCAACAGAGTATCTTCAGTCGGAGGCTTCTTCAGTTTTTCTGTAACACAGACACAAATCCTTTCTCCCATCAGCCATCATGGTCTATAACAACTCAACAGCACATTTTTTGAGGTACAACAACACTTAATTTCTCTCTGGGATCAATAAAGCATACTTGAATTTTGAATTTAAATTAAGTTAAATGAAACAAAGGTGGACTCTATGTCCTAACTACATGATGAAAATAAATTGGTAGCACTGTACTTAATTGAAATCACCAGTATAAAGGAGGCTCAGAACAAATTCTCTCCACACTTTCAGTTTCTATATTTGGATATAATTTCTTATTTTATTTTTACCTCACATTCACACAGTCAGTGCCTTGTGTTGAACTATAAAAACAAAACAAATCTCAAGTGTTTGGTTATGAGAAAATTTGAAAAGGTTCAAGATATATGAAACTTTGACAACTTAATTCAACTTAAACAACTTAATTCAGCTGATTTTATCAGTAGAGTATAAAATTGTTTCCTGACGACCCTTCACCTCGTTATTGAAGGAAAAAAATATTATGTCTGTTTTGCTTTTCTTATCTTCCACTCAATCCAAGAAATGAAGATGCTTTCTCATTGTTATTTCCATTGGTCTTTAAATTATTGATGAAAAGGATCTCAAGGCCTTTCCTTTCATGTTTGTGACACTAAGTGGGGTCTCGACATTAACTTTGGGAGCTAATTATCTAATCCATAGAAAACTTGCTTTAATATAGACATTATCAGTTAGCACAAATGGACTTGAAGTTTGCAGCCAAGCATTTCCTTATCTCCTCATGTCTCGTTGTCAGCACCAGGTAATTAAGTCTGACTATTATCATTCTGCATATGTTCAGGAGATATTACAACAATAATGTGAACCTTCCGTGACCTTGAACATTTCAGTCAGCTAATTTCATCTTTTCCATCTGAGTAGTAATGCAAACTAGTGTGGTTATTTTTGCAGCCTTGTATTTTGCAGCCTTGGGGGCGACTGTGACTCAGTGGTAGAGTAGTTGGCTTGCAATCTGAGGGTTGTAGGTCTGATTCCAGCTTCCTCCAGTCACATCTCAATGTGCCCCTGGGCAAGGCACTTAACCCCACAAATTCTACATCGTCCTACCGAGCAATGTTGGCTATCGGTGTGTGAGTGTGAATGGGTGAATGTGGCTTCAATGTAAAGCGCTTTGAGTAGTCAGTATCACTAGAAAAGCGCTATATAAGTTAAGTCCATTTATACCTTATACCAGTCTTATTGAAAAAGGAGGGAGCATTTCCTAGAATTACCCTTCACTAACAAATGTCCACACTCTCAGACTCTTTCCTAAATTTATAAATTTTTCCTTCCTTATGTGGAGCCAAGCCTATTAGTAAGATTAAGGTAAAAATGGACACTTTTCTTGTATTCTCACAAAGAGGATTTAGTATAGGACTCAAGGGAGAAAGCTCTTTCTTATTCTTAAATTATATGTGTTTAAATTTAATAAAAAAGAGAACTGATGATTGTTCAAGAAGACTTCTTCATTGTTGTAAAGCAAAAGTTGTCATGTACAGAGACATGAATAGTTGTTTACCCCCTTTCAGTTTTTTCCCCTTGTTTTTTTTTGTTTTGTTGTCATATTTACATTGTTTAGATTTGTATAACACAGTTTACTAACAGACAAAAAAGACTAAATACAAAAAAGGTTTTCAAATTATGACATGTTTCCTAAGGGAAAGGAGTTAACCAAACCCACCTTCATCGTTCTGAAAACCAGTAATTAACTCCAATTTGACTAATTTGTGGTTGCTGCCAAACCTATAGTGTAAAAAAAATTGAGGGTGAATTCACACCAGCCCTGTTTAGTCCCCTTGAAATAAACTCTAGTTCGTTTGCCTGGTCTGGTTTGTTTGGGCAGGTGTGAATGAGCAATCGAACCAAATTCGGACCAAACAAACTCTGGTACACTCAAAAACGGCTGTCTCGGTTTGATTGAAATGAAGCCTGCTTCAGTTCCATTGCATGTGTGAATGGTAAACTGACTGGGCCACACCAAAAGCTGGAAATGGAATATTGCAGAGGGCATCCTGGGTAAATACAATGTACACACCCACCAATGCTTGAGAGATATATGGTGGATCTTGTACATACCTTGCTCAGTGCCTGTATAAGAAGGCCATCTGTGCTGGAAGTTGTATTCAGGCGGTCCTTCTCATAGCAAAATGCTCATATAGAGCCCTCTCAGCCACCTTGTATAAAAAAACAACATTCTCCAAAGTCCTCCGCCTCATTCTATGTTCATCCTGATTTACTGCTGCATTATTTATCTGGCACATTTGCCAAACACAACAGATCAGTCTTAAAACTGCTGCAATTTGCTGTTGTTGTAGGTTTGTTTACATTCAGGTATATTGGAAGTTCTCCCATGGCAGGAGGAAGCACAGCTCTACAACGGCCCCACAACAGGCAGTGAGGTGAAATTGTTGCTCAAAGCTCTGTTATTTCTAATTTTAAAAAAGCCACGGTGAATGCGAATTGCACCAGCTAAAAACAACAATGTTGCAATTTTGGTCCCCAATCAAATCGAGTCAAGGTGTGAATACAGCCTAAGAGTTTCAAGACAGCTTTTTCAGACTCGAATGAAACATTGAGAGCCATTAGCCACAAAACATGGAACTTGGAACAATGCTGACCTTCACAGGAGTGTCTGGTCCACCAGTTGTGACGTCATTGGTTCATTCAGCGTGTCACTTCCTCATAAGTGCTTTGAATCTCACTGCATACTGAGGTGTTGTTGGCGTTTGTGAGTTATTACTTCATTCAGCTGGTCAGTCTGTTAATTGAACATGTTGGGTGAACTCATGGCTGTATTTTCTTTTACAATTCAGATTTGGTTAAAAGTCCAGGTGATTGTTTTTATGAATTTACTATGACTCCCGTTTGGTGTGGGCACTTTATTCTGCAGTCATATAATCTAAGTTTTTACACCAACAATCCAGCTCCCTTTACAAAGAGCACCTGCAAAAAAGGAAGTCTTCCCCAACTCAATATTTTGAGTTGATCACTCATAATAAGGTGTGAAAGTGTGAATCTGTCCGTACCACATTAATGTTTTTTCAAAGGAGAAATACTGTACAAAAGAAACTGGTTCAACCCAAAACATTGGAAAAACAATTGTTTAATAAGTAAATAAGTAAATAAGTAAAACCATGCATTTCTAACTTAAATAAATTATGGTAACCGGTTACAAGTAATTGAATTAAATTCAATCCATTCATCCATCAACTTCCGCTTATCCGGGGTCTGGTTGCGGGGGCAGTAGCCTAAGCAAAGAGACCCAGACCTCCCTCTCCCCGGCTACTTGGGCCAGCGCCTCGGGAGGAATCCCGAGGCGTTCCCAGGCCAGCTGGGAGACATAATCCCTCCAGTGAGTCCTGGGTCTTCCCCTGGGTCTCCTCCCGGTGGGACGTGCGCAGAACACCTCACTAGTGAGGCGTCCAGGAGGCATCCTGAACAGATGCCCGAGCCACCTCAACTGGCTCCTCTCGATGTGGATGTGTTCTTTCGGTCACCATCCAGCGTTCGTGACCATAGATGAGGGTAGGAATGTAGATCGACCGGTAAATTGAGAGCTTTGCCTTTCGGCTCAGCTCTCTCTTGACCACGACAGACCGGTACAGCGCCCGCATAACTGCAGACGCCTTACCAATCCGTCCATCGATCTCCCGCTCCATTTTTCCCTCATTCGTGAACAAGACCCCCAGATACCTAAACTCCTCCACTTGAGGAAGGACCTCATCCCCGACCCGGAGAAGACACTCTACCCTTTTCCGGCTCAAGACCATGGTCTCGGATTTGGAGGTGCTGATCCTCATCTCAGCCGCTTCACACTCGGCTGCGAACCGCTCCAACGAGAGCTGTAGATCACGTTCAGATGAAGCCAACAAGACAACATCATCTGCGAAAATTAGAGACCCGATCCTGAGGTCTCCAAAACGAATCCCCTCCACGCCTTGGCTCCGCCTAGAAATCCTGTCCATAAACACTTATGAACAGGACCGGTGAGAAAGGGCAACCTTGGCGGAGTCCAACTCTCACTGGAAACGAGTCCGACTTACTGCCGGCAATGTTAACCAGACTCTGACACCGTTCATACAGGGACCTAACAGCCCGTATCAAGGGGCCTGGTACTCCATACTCCCGGAGTACCCCCCACACGACACCCCGAGGGACACGGTCGAACGCCTTCTCCAAGTCCACAAAGCACATGTAGACCGGTTGGGCGAACTCCCACGCACCCTCCAGGACCCTGCCGAGAGTGTAGAGCAGGTCCAGTGTTCCACAGCCAGGACGAAAACCGCATTGTTCCTCCTGAGTCCGAGGTTCAACTATCCGTCGGACCCTCCTCTCCAGAACCCCCGAATAGACCTTACCAGGGAGGCTCAGAAGTGTGATCCCCCTATAGTTGGAACACACTCTGTGGTCCCCCTTTTAAAAGAGGGGGACCATCTGTACCATCCCAGTCTGCCAATCCAAGGGAACTGCCCCCGATGTCCACTCAATATTGCAGAGCCACGTCAACCAACACAGCCAAAGCCTTGAGGAACTCCGTCCGAATCTCATCCACCCCCGGAGCCTTGCCACCAAGGAGCTTTTTAACAACCTCGGTGACTTCAGCACCAGAGATTGGAGAGCCCGTCCCAGAGTGCCCAGACTCTGCTTCCAAACAGGAAGGCATGTCATACAAAATTGATTGACTTTTTTAACTGGAAAACTTAATAAAGTTACTTGAATAAACTTAATTAAATTACTGGTGTCCGATTACCGCAATTTAATTAAGTTGGACCTGCATTTTCTTTTTTCAGTGACATATCCTGTAATACATTTAATTACACAGCAGTTGGCAGCGTTTTGAACTATTTAGGTAAGCCCTCAAGTAGTGAACCATTTAGTAAAGCAATGTGTTGGAAAGCCTCAGTGGTTCATGGGGCTTCATTTTTACCATCACTAATTATTTGTCCTTATGTCCAGATCCTACATCCAGAACAGCTGTTAGTAAAGGGCCGGCCCAGCACTTGCTGTTTGTATAGGTCCATGATGTCATTGATCGCATCACTGGGTACAGCCAAATCAAGGCTTTCCTTTTCGGATACTATTATTTATTCTCTTTAAAGATACTCTTTGGCACTGCCCTGTATGAAGTGTTTTATTTTTGCAAACAATTTAGTTGTATAAATTAGTTTAAAATGTTTATCAATGTTCATATTCCATGTTCCACTTACCATAATGTCTACACTGCACCTGATTAAAAGCTGCACCAGCCTATTTTAGGGAAAAAACATGAATGTCTACAATTACAAACCACACCCAATTACAAGTGGCATGTGTTTTAACATTTAATTACCAAACCCAAATAGCAGACAGACATTGAAACTATGTTGAATCAACATTGGATTGTTGATATGGCAAAATTCCATATAGTTGTAGATAAGAATAAGGATGATTCAGTCTCCATTGTAGTTTTGACATATTTACTTCAACGGTAAAGAGCAGTCAAGCATAGCATCTCTGCCTGTCTGCTACTGGCTGTGTGAGTGTGTGTTAGCTCCAGCTTATACAAAAACAGATAACAGCTATGTCCTTCAACCACATCAGTGTAAGATTCTCCATCATTCTGGAATATTCCCCTGCTGCTCTTACTAATAATTGCTAATCCCTAAACAGAACTAATGTTATCTAATCTGAATGTTCTAGTTTTAAATTCAGACAAGACAGAAGTTCTTGTCTTTGGACCAGAACCTTTAAAAAGGAAACTGCTAAGTCAGTCACTTCATCTGTATGGCATTTATTTGGCCTCTGGTAGTAATGTAACGAACCTCGGTGTAATTTTTGACCAAGACATGATATTTAAATCCCATATTAAACAGGTTTCTAAGATTTATTTATTTGACTTCCGGAATATTGTTAAAATTGGAAACATCCTGCCCAGGAGTGATACAGAGAAACTAGTCCATGCATTTGTTACTTCAAGGCTGGACTACTGTAATCCTTTGTTATCAGGAAGTCCACAAAATGCAATTAAAAGCATTCAGTATATCCAAAATGCTGGAGCAAAAGTTCTGATGAATATTAAAAAGAGAGATCACATTTCTCCTATTTTAGCTTCTCTCTATTGGCTTCCTGTTAAATCCAGAATATAGTTTAAGATCCTTCTCCTTACATTTAAAGCCCTTAATAATAACGCTCCATCTTACATCAGAGATCTGATTGTTCCATATGTTCCTAACAGAGCACTTTGTTCTCAGAATGCAAGTCCACTGGTAGTTCCTAGGATTTCTAAAAGTAATATGGGAGGTAGATCTTTTAGTTATCAGGTTCCTCTCCTGTGGAACCATCTCCCAGTTTTAGTCTGTGAGGCAGATACTCTGTCTAATATCAAGTTATCAAGATCAGGCTTAAAACCTTCCTCTTTGATAAAGCTTATAGTTAGAATGGCTTTGGTTATCCGGAGCTATTTTCATAGTTATGCTGCTATAGGCTTAGACCGTTGGAGGACAGACTGACCAATTTTCTTCTCTCTTCTACTTTTCTCTTCTACCACTCTCCAGATATATTTTTTCTGCTGTTATTGTGGTAATTAACCCAGTTTTCTCTCAGCATTTTTCTCCCCGTAGAAGTTCCACGCTGTCTGGTACCCTGCTCAGCTATAATGCCCCCTGCTGGATGGGGAACATCAGTCCATATGATGCCACCAAGCATCCTCCATGCTGTCTCTTCTCTGTCTTCTCAGAAACCCGGATGGTCGTGGCAGATGACCGCTTGTACTGAGCCAGGTTCTGCCAGATGTTTCTTCCTGTTAAAGGGGAGTTTTTCCTCTCCACTGTCGCTGCATGCTTGCTCAGTATGAGGGTTTGCTGAGGTATTGCTGTGGTAGGAGTCTGCATGATCCGGGCACAACCTCAAGCCGATGACTCAACGCAATCTGCTGGGATTCCTTACGTTGGAAACTTTAAACTGATTGGAATGTTTGTATAATTGTATTGAAATTACTTTTGTTGTAAAGTGCCTTGAGATGACATTTGTTGTGAATTGGCGTTATATAAATAAAAATGAATTTAATTGAATTGAATCATGAAGTAATTAATCCACGATAACTCTCAAAGTTAAATCTTTGAATCAACATCAGAGTTCAATCTTGATTTAATATCAGTTTGCACCCAAAATTAATATTGAAACAATGCTGATTTATTAACTATAGACCAATGGAATTACAGTTGTATTTAAATTAACTTGAAATACAATTATAAAATTTTTATGTTGAAATTGTAATATAACTACAGATCAGTGTGTTTTCACTGATATTTCAGTAATGCCTGACCAATTTAAAAATCTTGCTTTATCTACAGCAGGATTTCCTACTTAACTTGAAGTCAGTTTTTATTTAGTAAAACTAGAAAACATGCTTAAAAAACATATAAATAAAAAATAAACAAGTTATTTAATTTGATTTTAACTTTTATTCATGATTTCAGCACTCCTCCTGCGTGGTCTGGTGCGTAAAAGAGGCCAATTCAGTCTTGCTGACCGAACAAATCAAAGTCACTTAAGGCAGTGCCTGGCTGCTCTGTGAGGACATCTGAAAGATATAACAAAAAACATACACTTTCGCCAACATCTCACCATTGATTTATTGCTGGCAAAGGTATGTTCCTTCTTTAAAAGCCAGGTTGACTTTCTTTAACTTAAAAGCGGAATTAGATATATTTCTTTCTTTGTTTTCCATAATGAGGATTTGTGCATGAACAACAAAGAGCAAACTTACTCCTCTGTCTCTCTCCCTCTCTTTTCCGGTCTCAAGACCACCTCTTAAAGTCACGGTATCCCTTAAAGGTGAAAGACGTAACCTGTGCAATCCATAGATTGAGGAGGTCATCTAGTGTCCGTTAACTGTAAATATCCATAAATAAACCACACCATTGTATAGGCCACAGGGTAGAAGGCATGGGAAAAAATAGCGGCTTATAGTCCGTAACATACGGTTCTATTATTCAGTAATCTGTTAATACTGTACCCCTTTTTGATGTATGCATAAGGGTTGAATCAAGCCCTGAAGGTGGACTGTGAGTCTTTATTAAACATAACATCATCCTTTGCTAGGTATATTGAAGCATTCCCACAGAAAAAAAGTCATGACTGTGTATGATAGTGTAATGAGTGCTTTAAATAGTAAACCATTGAGTTCAATTAATGAATATACAGAAACTGTGCCAGGAGAACAAGTGTATGTAAGAATGTAAGAATCTGCCTCAGGTTTTAAAAATGGTGGGGACAAAACTGCTTATCATAAATATTTCTGTAGACATAAAATTGTTGGGTCTGAACCATGAATATGATATCAAAGGAGCTCTACAAACATAACAGAGCATTCCATAACTCTGTGACACGCCCCCTCCCTCTCTGTCGCTCCATTCCAACCAATTTGGGATCTATCCGCTTGTCTCCTGTGTGAACCAGCTGAGCCCCAGAGGATCTGTAGCGTTGGTTGGCTGGAATGCCAATCCCCTCAAAACCGCTGCCACTGCCCGCAGCCTAATTGGAGACAGATATGGGGAAAGGGGGCGAAGTGCCCACACCCAGCATAAAGGTGCTGCAAACCATTGTTCTATCTCTTCCAGTTTGCTTCTACAAGTGGGCAAGTTCTTTCAGAACTTCAAGGAGAGACGTCTTTTCCTAAAACGTGTTTTTGTATTTTTCCCCTTTCTGCAACCAAAAGCCCCTTCAATAGTTTGGTTGGTCCCTAAACTATTTGCGCAGTCAGCTGAACCTCTCTTTTTTTTTCATTACCTTTTTTCTCTCCATTTCCCCTTCGCGTTATTCCGTCGCAATCAGTCGTATCTTTTTCTTCTACACCTGGAAGCTTCCTTTTTAAAGTAAGTCTGTTCTATATGTTGGGTATTTATCAATTAAAAATTGATAAAGTTGAGTTATGGTCAATCTGGTTATGTTAAGAATATTAATTAATACCACTCCTACCACGTCCGTAGGGGCATGAAAAATGCTGCTTGTAATAAGGTTTAATCTGCCCAAACTCCGTAATTTTACCATGTTAATATGCCCCTTGGAAGTACGAATGCCTCGGAACTGCTTCTTGATTCTCTTCCAGGCCAATTTGGACTTAATACACATTTATGCCACAGCAGGACTGTAAAAATAATATTAGTTTTTTGTTTTTTTCCTCTAGGACAAAGAATGGACTTCATATTTGGAGCATAATGACGTGCCTGCTACGTCACCATCCATTCAATAAGAAAAATATCTTCAATTAAAAATTATTGTTTTGCCTATAATCTGTTATTACCTGATTGGTTTAGCCCCATTAAGGGCTAATAAACACAGTAGATAAAGGGCCAAAGATAAAGGAGGTCTAGACCTACCAATGTTTCATCATTATTTCTTAGCTAACAGGCTCCAATACATCACAACATGGTTAAAACAAGCAATCATGATGAGTTCTGGGTAGATGTAGAAAAGACATTTTACAATAAGATAAAACTTTCAGACCTACTATTTAATACACTTTTTCTTAAAAAGCTTTTGGGAAAAGTTGGAACGTTTTTTGATTGTATTTATTTTTTGCCAATCACTTAAATTGTTTGAAACGCAAGAAGAGTTAGATGCTACATTGTCACATACACCATAGCAAAATTAAATTACTTTAAATGTCATTTTAACCATTGAAAACTCTAAAATGTGACCACCTCAGATTGGGTTCCCACCAGAAGAACATGTCTGGTTTAATTTTTTTGCTAGATTCCAAGACCCACCTTGGCCCCTTTTAGCCTCTCTTTATTAACCTCCTGGATACGCCCCTGCTCTCCGCCACTGAACATTTAGGAACAGTCACTTATTAATAATTACGAAAAACTCACCATAGTCTCTGTCAGAAGAGAGTGAGAAAGTATTTTACTTACTTTGATCTCAGGGCAGCATTGAGTTTATTGATTTTGATGCTATAACTTTTTTTAAAGTATCACTAGCTGCGCTCTCAGGCTCAAATAGCTGGAAAAAGATAATTGATCTGCTGCCAAAGTTACCATCACACAGCCAAAATGAAATGTAACAAGACTTGAAGTCAGTTGAAAGATTTAAAAAGTAATTGAACACTATTAATACTGCTGATAACTAATCCAGGTCACTCTTTGTGAAACCGTGATTTAAATTGTTATTTAGCAACAGAGCCAAGGTCCAATTGAATATGAGTGGTTTGTAAATTAGTCAGTCTAAAAAAAAAATCACCAAACCCCCCTACAACTCACTTTTTATATTATGGTTTTGCCTCTGGTTTGACCCTGGTCATTTTGAACTTCTGGATAAGGCCTTGTATACAATAACCATAAGAGAAACACAGCAAATAATACAAAGCCCAGCCAAACAGTCTTAAGGCGTCGCTCCACTAGTATGTTTTTGCCCTGCCGTACCGTACCGTACTACCGGCTACACGGCTCGACACGCTACGACTCGTTTTGTGTTGCTTCACAGTTGCAACAAACCAGAGCGTCTCAAGTGAGTGGGTGCATGATATGGTGAGCAGCCTTAGAGTGTGTAGCAGGAAGTTAACAAAGGCTTGGAGAAAAAGAAGAACAATGGCAACCCCCCCTAGCGATCGTGAGCTTTTTGCTCAGTCTGTGGCTTTTTGTAGTCCCACGTCGAAGAGAAAGCCTCTCTCATTGAAGAATAAAGACCACGGAAAACCTACACGCTGCAAGGAAAAACACGGTGGAGTAGTACAAAGGATATTGAGAAGCCCTGCTGGAGTTTGATGCTACAGACAGCTCCCAACGGCAGCTTGTGTGGGTAAGCCAATGCAAATACTACCTCGGTGTAGTGGGCTATAAATACGCCCTGGGTATTTAATTATCACTAAAGACCAGCGTAAAAACCTATGTTGACAAGTTGGCCTCAATAATAAGTATTCTGTGTGTGCGGCTTTCAGATGACTGCTCTGCAAAGTCGTCGCAGTCGAACGTCGGTTTAGTTGTTTAACCGGGCCTTGTAGTGATGGGATGTTGTTTTGGGTTTCACCGAAGCTTAGTGGCTAAGGAACTTCAGGATGTCAGAACAAACATTCATCTACATATACAGCAAACTACATCCAGCGCTGGAGCGACATGGCTTTTCGCCTCTGTGTCCTCTTAAAGAAATGTGTTTCCATTGCTCTGTGGAAGCTAGGCATGACAGAAGTATGACTGTTTTTTAGAGTTGATTAACCATATTTCAATAGTATCTATTTGTATGCATGATGTAGTAAAACCTCAGACTGCTACAGTTTAAATTATGTGGTTTAACTGTCCAAAATCTGTTTTGTGGTCTCATTGCTGTTAAAGCTGTGGCAGTATGCTACATATTATCCCATCCTAAAGGCTCTAAATTTAATTCTGCTGATTTAAGATGTTTCACTTAACCATATCTACTATAATCTATACATGCTACGAATTATGTGAATTACAAACCACAACTGTATCTGTTTTGTAATAAAGCTGTGCTTTTGAAAAAAAAAATTGGATTTTTTTTTTAAATTAGCACAACTACAATTTGTTTTACAGATATCCCATATTTCAGTAGGCTTAGGCTTTTCAACAGCTTTCAAATTTATGCAATTTATTTAGCAGTGCTAGACTTTTTTACTTTAAACAGCCAGAGGAAATGTTGCTATCAGATTTTAAAATGTTGCTGATCCCTGATGCCAGACATAATATTGTAAAATGATTCCACCAAACAGCGTGTAATTAAACTGCAAATGAAAATGCAAGCATGTAACTTTTTTTGTTGGACTGGTTTTGAAAAAGTTAAGAAACAAATGTCCAGTTTCACATGTCTCTGGGTCATAGTGTACAATCTATCCCAGCATCCGAGGAAGGTTTGATTGAAGGCATATTGAAGGCATTGTATCATTTCCACCTTTCGTGAGCCGGTTCCCTGCACCTGATGATGCCGCTGCAACTGATCGCAGTACTATGCTTATAGTGCATTTAAAAACACACATTAAGAATTCAAATTAGTAAATAGAAACAAATATGTCTTACTGTGCTGCAGAAAACTTAAGTGGGTCATTCATATTTACAACAACAAAAAGTAGCATTAGAACTAATTTGGATAACCGGTAAAGAAAACAGTCATAATTGAAGATGATATACAACTGAATTGGTTAATGTTGTGAATAAAATATACAAGCGGCATGAAATTTGCGTCTTACTGAGAGTACGAGACAGCGAGTTCAGGGTTTTGGTGTTCCCCGTTTCTCTGCTTCGGCCTGCTGGTGAAAGCCATCGGCTCCGAACCGTGGTCGGCTCCGAGTACCCTCTCACAGCGAGCAGCTCCATCCAGCTCACACTGAATCTTCTCTTGAGCCAACAAGCTCAAAAATGCTGAACGTCTGACTGGATCACAGCACTGGTTTTTAATGTCTTTATTCTTCAGCAAAACTGAAGTCACTCTCCAGTGACTCCGCCCTCCAGCCAATCAGTGACCGACAGCCATCTGACGTCGGTTTTCAGTAAGAGTTCAGCACAGATGGAACCACAGCAGAGCTGGTACAAAAAATAATATCAGCTTGGAGCGACTCAGCCCAACTTCTGCCAGTGGAGAGTACAAGGTACTGAGGCTGAGTCGATCCAAGCCGAGTCAAGTCGCACCGGTGGAGAGACGCCTTTACTATTGTGTTACTTGAAATGCCCTTTCATTTAGCACAACAATATTATGGTTCAAAAGATGAACAAGGCTTTGGGTTTATGAGTTTCACAAATGCTTTGAACAATTTGAAAAGATTAGCGTTTACTTACCAAAAGCAAACAAAAGTAAACTTCCCCAAGCCTTCCAAGCTCAATATTTGCCTAGTTGGCTGATAAAATAAAAAAGATTCTCCTTTTGTTTAACAGGAACATCTGGCCTCACAAACTCTGCAAGTAAGAAACTTTTAGTGTGTCATCGTGACCTTGATTTTATAGGCTGTTTTTGTTCAGTGTTTTCTCTCCATGTACCAGAGGTGAGATAGCTGCTAATTTCATGCTGCAGTTACCAGTCAGCTGGACCACTGTGAAACTGGGCTGTGTATATTGGCTTGTTAAAAGCAACAACTGCATAACAACTGCAGACAAGCTAAAATTCTGCTACACCCGTTTTCAGAAAATAACAAAACAAAATGACCAACTATATAGTTCTGATTTTAAATAAAACCATGCAATTTTTCACATTTTCTTTTCTAATTTGGTTAACCGGTAATGAAGAAAACATTCATAATTGAAAATGATATACAACTGAATAGGTTAATGTTGTGAATAAAATATACAAGCGGCATGAAATTTGCGTCTTACTGAGAGTACGAGACAGCGAGTTCAGGGTTTTGGCGTTCCCCGTTTCTCTGCTTCGGCCTGCTGGTGAAAGCCATCGGCTCCGAACCGCGGTCAGCTCTGAGTACCCTCTCACAGCGAGCAGCTCCATCCAGCTCACACTGAATCTTCTCTTGAGCCAACAAGCTCAAAAATGCTGAACGTCTGATTGGATCACAGCACTGGTTTTTAATTGTCTTTGTTCTTCAGCAAAACTGAAGTTACTCTCCAGTGACTCCGCCCTCCAGCCAATCAGTGACCGACAGCCATCTGACGTCAGTTTTCAGTAAGAGTTCAGCACAGATGGAACCACAGCAGAGCTGGTACGAAAAATAATATCAGCTTGGAGCGACTCAGCCCGACTTCTGCTAGTGGAGAGTAAAAGGTACTGAGGATGAGTCGATCCAAGCCGAGTCGAGTCGCACCGGTGGAGAGACGCCTTTACTATTGTGTTACTTGAGATGCCCTTTCATTTAGCACAACAATATTATGGTTCAAAAATGAACAAGGCTTTGGTTTTATGAGTTTCACAAATGCTTTGAAGAATTTGAAGAGATTAGCCTTTACTTACCAAAAGCAAACAAAAGTAAACTTCTCCAAGCCTTTCAAGCTCAATATTTGCCTAGTTGGCCGATAAAATAAAAAAGATTCTCCTTTTGTTTAACAGGAACATCTGGCCTCACAAACTCTGCAAATAAGAAACTTTTAGTGTGTCATTTTGACCTTGATTTTATAGGCTGTTTTTGTTCAGTGTTTTCTCTCCATGCACCAGAGGTGAGATAGCTGCTTATTTCATGCTGCAGTTACCAGTCAGCTGGACCACTGTGAAACTGGGCTGTGTATATTGGCTTGTTAAAAGCAACAACTGCATAACAACTGCAGACAAGCTAGAATTCTGCTACACCCGTTTTCAGAAAATAACAAAACAAAATGTAGTTTTGATTTTAAATAAAACCATGCAATTTTTCACTTTTTCTTTTTTTTAGTAGAAAACATCAGTGTTTGCTTTTATCACTGATTCCTTATTATGTATATGGCCTTCTACAAATCATATGATCCTCCACAGCTGCTTTATATTACATAGACTTTTGAAGATCCTGTTATTAGCTATGAATGCCTAAATTCCACTAGGATGCAATCATATACAAAGCATAAAGTATTCTATGTAAAGAATATTATTTTTTTACATATTAAACTGTTAGTGCTGTGGTTTTGGTGAAAAAGAAAAGGACATTGACAGTTGGTTGTACACTTACCAAAGGTTGCCATAGATGGATAGTGTTGCCTCTTGGAAAGAGGCTTGGAGGCAAACAAAACTGCCAAATGGCTTTCCACAATCAAAACAGTAAGCAGAAAAGTAAGTAATTGGACAACAGGAGGGGACCATAGTTGTATGAGCCAAAGAGTGTGTCCAAATTCAGGAGCTGCCTCCTTCAAACGCCATCTATAAATGCCAATTACTTCACAGCAATGCAACAATAGCCATCTTAATTCAAAAGCTACTCCAATTGGGGCCCTAAAAGAAGTCCTTTGTAGCCTACCCTATCATAAGATTTGTTGGAGTTTTATGTTCGTTAAATTGACAGTGTGTGCAAGCAATCTGTATTTATGTGTTCAAGTGACAACCTAAACAATGGGTGGCCAATCAGGGCCAAAAAACGCAATTGAGCAGTTTTTCTGCAAAGGGCAGTGGGTGTCGAAGTAAACAAGGCTGCGGTTCTTCAACGAATCATAATTCACAACCCCAAGTGACTCGTTTACTGACTCATTCCTTTTACTCTTAGCAACTAATTTCATTAGTAGAAATATTTATAGTTTATAATTAAATTTGTGGGGGGAAAAACACCCAGTAAAAAAAAACATTTCTGCTCTGGATTGGAAGAAAAACCCTAAAGTACAAAACTCACATCACGAGAATAGCTCATTAGTTCACAGTAGTATAGCTCTGCTAACATGCTAACAGCACGAGTTACTCACCCCTTCCTTTCCGAGAGCTAACCGAAGCTAGCTTGCAATGTCTGGTGCTGAATCGCTAGCGTGAACAAATCACTCACTCCCGGCTCACAGCTCAAATGAGCTTAACGACTCATTCACCCCTCCTCCTTCCCGGCTCACAGCTCAATTCTCCACTACAATACAGAAAGCAACGTGTTTTTGTTTTACCTGACAATAAAAAACAAAATGCCACAAGCAATTCGAAAACCTAGGAAAGCATATACACACTACAATAAAATTATTTGTGTCCACGCTGCCATCCTTGTTTAACAACGTGACAGTGACTAGGTGTCACATGACAAATGAACAAATCTACTACTCCACACACAGTACACCCTGAGTTGTGAATGATGAATGAGGAGATCCGTTCAGTCCGAGCTGTCAGTCACATTACAGCTGGGTAGAGGAAGAGTGAATGTAAACTAATTTTGACTATTAGTGATACAATTCAAACTAAAAGGAATAGTTAATAAGTGCCCTATGTTTATATGGTGCGTTTATTGTGTACCAAATTTGCCATTATTATTATTAATACTAATATGATGATTATGTTTGTTGTTATTATCATCTTCATATATTTATTATTTAATCAATATCCATATATAGTTTTAAAAAGTATTTTTTTATAAACAAACATAACACACTTTACATTATATACACAATAATACATCTACAAGAACTGAAGACCACTAAATAATTATGATTTAATGAATGAATAACATATATCGGGTGTCGAATGACAAATAAAGGAACATTAGATATCAGACATCATTCATTTCCTTATTCATCTCTCAGTCCACTCCACAGCCATGCTCACGCGCATGCTCAGTTTTCTGTTTACACGGAGCCTTCTAATCAAGCCTCCGCCATTAGTCCCGAGCACATCCATGAATCATCACTCAGCTCAAGAGCAGAAGATACCGATTTCAAACCAAAAAAGCATCCTCACCTATTATAACTCAATTGTTGACACTCTGGTTGTTTTCTCTCTCTCCTCTGCACATCTTGGCCCATTGACCTGGCGCGTGCACAGAAAAGTAGGCGCGGCTTCAAGACCAATCAGAAAGGGAGGGTGAGGGAGCTTGGGTCGTTTTTTGTTGAAATCATGTCCCTCTCTCTCTTTTTTCTTACAAAGTCCAGACTATCCCTTTAAGGCTCATGCAGTTGTGTATGTGTGTGCGTGTGTGTGTGTGTGTTGGGAGCGGTGGGGTGGGATGGGGGCTAGAGTGGTAATGCTGACAACTTTGTCCCCCCCCAGTTTAAAAATTCTATCTATCCACCTCTGCAGCACATGCTGGCATTTGTCAGTCCGAGTCTGCCTGGAGACCAAGAGATGGATTCCCCCAGCTTCACTGGGCTGGCAGAGGATTCTGTCGCCCAGCTGAGCACTGTTGGCAGCAGCGAAAGTCCGGCCGAAGAGGGTGTCCACGTCGTGTTCATGGTCCTAGATTTGATGGAGCGTAGAGATCATCTGCTCCAGTTTGAGAACTTTCTCGTTTACCTCGCACAACCACCACAACTGGGGCTGCAGGTGAGTGAAGGCACAATTAAATAAAAGTTGTCTGTACAATTAAAAAACTCCCCCAATAAAAAAAAGCTAAAAGTTAGTGTTGTTAAAATTGGTTAAAGGGGCTATATCATGCAAAATCAAGTTTTTGGAGTTTTCAACCATCTGCTAATGCAATTTTCTCCCTCTCCTAGAAATCGACTGAGTGTTCAACTAGTGACATCACAAGTTGAAAGTTGATTGCTAGAGGTGTCTGCACCGCCCCTGCAGGCAGAGCGGTTTACCCCTGGTAGATTTTCAAACACACCCTCCTCCTTCTCACAGTTCATGGCAGTTTCAGTTTTTGGCAGCTTGAAATACTTTTTTTGTTGGAATTTTTACTTTCTCTGTGAAAAAGCCTGTTTGGCTGCATGGCTTACAGAATTTTATTCTACATTCCTAAAGAACAGCAGCTGGATCAAAGAACAAAAATGGCTGATGGACAGAGAAGTAAATGGCTACATGCTAATGTGGGTTAGCCATTTATCAAGCTGCTTATGTAATCTTATAACAGCATTTTGTGGTTAATTAATTGATCTGTAGCATCTCAGAATGTTCAGTAAAAGGGTGCAAACAACACCGATGGCTTTTTTATATATTGGGCTGGAAAGATTTGCTTAGTGGATGCAGCTGTTGGTTTGGGCTGAGTCTAAGGCCTGGAGATTTAGCAAATGATAGGCTTTATTGACTCAGTTTTTTTACAAAAAAAAAAATTTAATAAAAAAATTTAAAAAACAAACATCTGAGCCATTAATATAACAGAGTTACATTGTGGTGCTTCTTGATTTTCAAATTCTTGTGAGAATACTGTTTGTGATGAAACTTAGCAGTGTTTGTTTCATTGTGATTTCCTCCCGGTTCTGAAGCGCAGCGGAGCAGGGGAGCGTGGAGAGTGCAGGACGTGGGTTTATAGAGAGACGAGCTGTTTCAATTCAATTTGGTCTAACATTAACTACAAGGTACAAGTTAAATTTCAGGACAAATTAATTCTGTATAGAACCATTGGTAACATTTGATCATATATATGTCTATCCCAGAAGTTTAAAGCTGTAAAATAGCATGATACAGCCCCTTTAACACTAGTCATAAAAAAGGATTTAAAGCCGTGTTAATCAGGGAGCCGGAGTTAGGTGGTCTCTCACTGAATGGAAGCTAACGCATGTGCATAAATCCATAGGGATAAAGTCCATCCGTCTGGTCTCTCCTCTCATCTCCTCCTCAGCCTGTCTTTGCTGTTGAATGGCCTAAACAGGAAATCAAAAAGCACAGTTTAGAAAAAGAGCAACAAAATAACCTTTAAAAAAAAATTATTACGTAATCAGCCATACATTTTATGTATTCATTACACTGCTGCATGTGTACATACAGTGCTTTTTCAATTAATCTAATTTGTTTTTGGCCAGCAAGGGTTGACATCCCCTTCAGGCCTATCTCCTACAGAACAGTCCTTATGAACTAGATGTAAAATTAGTGAAGAGGTTGAACATGACAACCGACTTGCTTCGTGAATAAAAAACTAAGGATTGTAAAACAGAACACAAAAGATGACAAGATGAAGAGATGACAGATTCTGTGGTGTTTGGGGCTTAATAAGATTCCTCTAAGCATAAGGTATATAACTGGATTTATTCTTCCATCTCCATGCCACTGTGGCCCGATTTTGCCCCAGTAAAGAGGTCATAACTTCTCCCAAAAGGAGTTATCTTTTTACTTTATTTATGAAAAACGAAATTAGCTTTTTAAAAGTGGTGCATCCACGGAGAATCATTGCTCCACCATACAAGCTCATTTACAAGAAATTGTTAACAAAATACAATTAAAATACATGTATATACCAACAACAAATGACAAACAACACAACCACTTTTGAACCACTTCATTTAAATATACTGTACTTACATTTTAAAACTGTACTCTCCTCTAGCTTTTCCTCCCACTTTGGCCGCCGTTAACGCAGAAAGAAATTCTCCTGTTGACCCGCAATGCATATTGGGATATAAAGAGCAGTGAAGGATACACCGCACCTGTCCTCTGAATCGAAGGGAAAGGAAAGATGGATTTGTGAGTCGCATTTTAAGAACTCTTCAAATTTGGATAGTCCTCGTTGCGGCAGTGTGACATAACTGTCCTTAAAATTCAATCTTCAAAGAAGACAGCCTAGGTCATCAAATTTCATAACCACGCACTCCCAGCTTACCAAGTTGACATAGGCAGAATCTTTGAAAGGATATAGCCTTTGAATTTAGACACACTCAAAGATATACTTTTAGCTATAATGTTGCCATGACTGTCCTCTTGCTAGCAAGTCAACTTTTTCACTGAACTTTATTAGATAGACAACGAAAAATTCTGCAATGCAGGGATTTAACAGTCTGTGCATTTTGTCAGTTTGCACATGCTGGCTACATTCCACTGACAACAGCTGGAAATACACAGCAGTGTGTAAAATAAAGTTAAGGCAATGTGAGACCTCTGTTTAAGATTGACTTCAAAGCATTTGCTCAAACTCTAGTGTCCTGCTCTAATAACGGGAGTAGATATATCAAAACCTTAGGGCCACTGCAACCTTTAGCTATGTCAGTGATCCAACACATCTGGCTAAATCCCTTTTTCAGAATGCAGTCAAACTCTACATAGTCCTGCTAATCACCAAATTAATTGATTCAGGCATGCTGAAATGGAGAGCCGCTAAGAAGTCCAATGGAGTTTGACATTGATGTTGAGAGCAGACATTAACTATATGGACAAGGATAATTATTTTTGTAAGATTAAGTGGGATGTAATACTAGATAAATTCAGTTTTATTTTATTGCACTCACAACATGTCTGAATGTAATGCCTTGAAATTAGCTGCATATCTCTTTAAAGCTGTAATAGGTAACTCTGAGAGGAGAGCAGACTTTGCTTGAAATGTTGAACTTAAAAAAGCTTCACATCACTCCCCTCCCTCTCTGGTGCACTCATGCACCGCCTCCAAGGCCCTCCTGCTCCTCCCTCCTTCCGCTACGGAACTGGCGTACCAGACTACTAGTTGAAAATCTTAGCTGATGCGACTTGAAGTGGCAAGCGTAAGCAATGGAGTGCGAACCGGTAAGAGCAAAACATAAACTCACCTCCACACAGCTAGAGAAGATGTTGTCCTGTTGCTTGGCCATAGGTTACTCCTAGCTTCGTGCCGCTAGCTGTTCTGACAGAGCTCAGGCGGTTGCGTACATAGTTGCATAGCGGAGTGAGGGGCGGGTCGTGTGTGTGTGAGGAGTTATAGACAGATGTCAGACACTCCATCAGACGCTGCTCTGGCTCTGATTGGGTGTTTTCTACCGTGAGAGGGTGGATTCTTGCAAATCGCAGTAGGAGCAGTAGGTGTGACCAATGGAGCTGCTTTTTTTTCCACAAATTACTATTCTCCTTTCCTACTTTCAGGACATATGGACAGTTTTAGGAACAATCACAAAAGTGACTTTTATTATATTTACCTACTGCAGCTTTAAGAGCCTCAGACATTCCCCCTTTCGAAACGTTGTCTGCAACATCATCACAACATTCTCTGAGCGCTATCCATCTCAATCGGGCCCAGCATGTGGAGCGCAGTTGCCGGTGGACTCTATCATTTGAGGTTACTGCATTACATGTTCAGCCTGGCCTGTAGCTTGCATGTAACCCGGGGTTATTAGCCACAGTATTTATCAGTATTTCCTCCATGTCCTGCTGATGCTGTGACTCCGTGTCAGTCATAGCATCACTGACATTACAGTATGGAGCATCTTCGTTACGGCAGACCCTTTTTTTCTCACAGAGGCAGTGCCAATTGGGAAAAATAACTAGGTATATACTAATTTTCACAGGTGATGGCTGATTGCTGTTGATGACGTTCGGCTTTTGTGCTCCTGAAGCGGGGGAGGGCTGTGGGGAGACATCGGCGGTAATCAAAATGTTGGGGGTTTGCTGAGAGGTTAGGGCGTATTTAGGAGGAATATGGCATTTGGCGCTCAATATGACGGCAGGAAGACGTTTAAAAGATAACTCTAACATACAAAAATTAACCTAAGAAACATTTTAGGCATGTTTTTTAAGGAGGGAATGACATAAGAATATGATGAAAAGCTGAAAAAAGTGAATTTTACATTGTGGTAGAAATTTGGGTGTCTGAGAGGCCTCGGATGAGAGAATAAAACAGTGTCAGCTATATTTGTACATAGTTTATTTTATGTGCACGGAGGGCCTCCTGCTGAGAACCCCAAAGCTTCAGCACAGATGCATGGGTATATATAGCAATCAGCCACACCCTATTGAATCAGCTTCTGACTGATCATTACATCATACTGTTATGGTAAGATAACTAAGACTCTGTTCTATGCATCAGAGGATAATCACAAAACAACATGGAATAGGTAAACAGAGGATCTGTCATGAGGCAACAATGGATGTGTCACTGGACAACAAGAATATAGATAACAATAAACAACATTTTGTATAATGCTGAGAAAGACAATCACAGGATATGTCATAAGTCAACACCAGATAATAACAAGAGTTTTCATAAGTCAAGATGAGATGTTTACATACAATTGGTTCTTGTTTGCACCTTAGAATCAGAACAGCTATCTAAGAACTGAGTAGGAGAATTAAACTTTTATAAATGTCCCAGCATTAATAACAAAATTTTCTGTTACATAAATAACCCCCCCCCCTTTTAAAAAATGGCTTGATCAAGACTTTGGATTCAAATATTTTAGATCTGTTAATTTGTTTTGCCTGGTTCTCATTTGCATAAGGTTTTACTTATCTGACTGCTGGTTTTGTTGCTCTTTGTCTCTAAACTAACACCACCAACAGGGTTGGATTTACATAATTTCATGGATAACAAAGGTCAACATTAGTGTGCTTTCAAAGTCTAACTGAGATTATGAAGCCAAATTAGTTTGGTGACTCAGACTCTTTGAAAACTCTACATCTAAACGCAATAGTGGTTAGTAAAATGTGGCTCCTTAAATGCAGCTGAAGGTCGTTTCAGCTTAATGGTCAGCCAATTTTTATTGGAGCCAGAGTCAACAGGAACAAAGAGCTAAATTAAATTCAAAAGGAGACATTTAGAACGGAGGTACAGACACACAATACAGGTAACTCAAAGGGTTCCTGCAGTCACTTCTCTGCTTTTCAGTTTGAGGAGAGAAGGAAAAATGCTACAAGGAGCAGGCTTAGGCCCAGCATTTCTCTTTGATGAGAGTAATCCCAGCTGTCTGAGTTCAATTACAACAGATGAATTTGCAATTTTCTAGAAAAACCGCCATCCTCTAAATGATTATGTGCCTTCTGAAAATCAGATGGAGGTAAAAGCAAACAACAGCTGCTCCTTGGTAAGTAAGTGAAAGCTCTTAAAAAGACATATTTTCACTGAAGCATAATTTAAAATTGCTGCAGCTATAATCTAATTGACGGCAAAAGCTGACTACTATATTGAATCTATATCAAATCTCAAAATAACGCTTCCTTTTTAACTGTGAGCCTTGTGCACAACCAACAACAGAAAACGGAAGCTGCTGCTTGGAATTGTTATTTAATACTATCCTTATTTTATACAACACCTTTGTCGTATCACCTCCTAGCTGTTTAAACAACAGCCTGACAAGTCTTCTTTCCTTGCTGTATTGATGGTGTATATTAGTTTTACACTAAGGGTTGAAAATGGTCATGGACGCAATGAACACATAGTAATGGGTTATTCCAATACTTAGAATGTACCACAGGCCAAGACCCACAGTCTCCTGGACAGTGCCCTTCCAGTACTCACACAACACAACCCTCAAAGCAAACTAAATTGTCAATGGACCAGTTAAGTGATTACTCGCAACTCCACTGAGTCATGCAATCTCAACCCACAATGACAGCTGCAAACCCTATGTACAAATTAGATCAACTTGCAACATGGAGATTGGCTGCTTTCGTATTTCATGCCCTCCCCATTGCATTTCAATAAAAATAAAAACTCAGAGGTTAAAAGTACCAGTCCACATCTGTATGGTCCTTTTCGTGTTGTAAGGTGGATAAAATATATCTGAGAAATCTGAATTCCTTCTACAACATTCAGTTTTTTCAACAAATTGTATGTTAACACTACGGTTTAACAGGAACAACAAACTGTTGCTTGTATCTCTTCTTTGTAAAGTATAATTTTCCTTATTCATGCTTTTTATCTACCCCAAAAGGAATTTTTGAGACATAGTCTAAACAATATAAACATCCAACTTAAAAGAAGCACTTAACTTCAACTAAAGACATTTCTTGGTTTCATTATTATGCACAAACTGACATTAAAAGTGACTTTACTCTCATGCTGCTGAATTACTAACCAGATACATAGAGCATTGCAAAACTATAAAGCTTTTGGATAGAAATTTGCCAAAATCAGGATTAGCTGATCATACCATAACAGCATGGAGGATGGAAAGTTATGTACTTATCAAAATAAATTCTGCTAATGTAACTAATGAGCCAGCATCTCAATGTCTCTCATCATGGTATGAGGTAGGCAGTAGCTTGACAGATCTTGCCCAAGGACCCACACCGGATGCTGTTCATAGCTCATTGTTCCAGGTATCCATCAAATGTGGCATATACCAGGTTGATGCTCTGTCCCCCACTGCTGGTCTGCATAGGTCTAAACCCCCTAAACTAACTAATAAACCAGACTGGCTATGGGTACAGCCTCCAGAATGGGGCTACAATCAGCCACCTCCTCTACATGGATGACATCAACCTGTATGCTAAGAGCGAACAGGGCATATATTCCCTGATCCACACCACCAGGATCTACAGCAATGACATCAGAATGTCATTCGGGGTGGACAAATGTAGTAGGCCTAGTGTCATATCAGCAAAGGTTGAGCGAAATTGAAAATGTGCAAAATGATCAACAGGATCATAGTACTCATGAAGGCTTGGCTTTCGTTTTGCTGTGTCTCCACTCAGTGTCAGGGTTTTTATAGAACTGTAGAACTTGCATTTATTGTTGGGCCTTCTAATGTACAGGTGCTGTAATTGTGTTTATTGAACTTTGAACAATACTCTGCCATTTATCTAGTATTCTTGCCTAATTTGTTTGGTTGTTAATCTGGCCCATGTCCATATATTTTTAGAAAGCATAATACATTTCTGAGATTTTGTTATACATTTCTCATTTTTTTTGTCATGCCCCAGTACTAAAGGATTTATTTTAATATTTTCTGGTTTATTAAAGGGTCATTTATTTTATTACATTATGTTTAGTGTTGTATTTTACTTTTTTGGGGCTATTTTTATATACAGTTAAGCATTCAGAGGTAAAAGTCTGTTTTATATGATTCATGGTTGTAAAACACATTCTTACCAGTATTTTAATTGGGGTAAGGTTTGAAGCAATAAAAACCCTTGGGTAATAATTGACTGCATGTTGTTAAAACAGGATGTCTGTAGATTAGGAAGCCAGATGTAGGGAGGATGGGCCATAAAAATCTACCTCATGGTACGGCTATAAATCAGGTCAGGAAACCTTGAGAAAACGTTTGGTCTGATAAAAGATGTAGGGGAGGACCCGGGACCATAAAACCAGAAAACTCAGAATGAACTTTTTGAGCTGGACCCAGGAGGAGGACACTTCCATCTTATGAATGCGTAATTCTGGACGGACCAGTCGATGTCAAGACACTTTTTAAATACGTTCTGATTGGAGCAGATTCCGAGGAAGAAGAGATGCCCAGATCCTGGGAAGTTTTTGGATGTCTATAAAAGTTATGGCATGAAACCATTCGTTGTCAGATGTCTTTATCTGGCCCAGAGAAAATGGGCATGTTTCTCTGTAAACTGCATTATCTTAATCTGTTTAAAATAAAACTGAGAACTGGAAATTGGCCATTTGTCTCTGCTTGAACATGCACTGAATTATTTTTTTTACAAAAATTTAATTCTACAAATGGTGACCCCGAACGTGTGCAGAGTTTGGACCAAGATCCAGTTATTTTTTAAATTAATTAACGGACATGTATTTGCTCTATTGACAATTTGCGCAGAGTTGCGTAGTTTTTAATTCTGTTGATTGGTTAATCTAACATTGGGTAAATGTTGTCATGCAAGTTAAATATTTTTTTTTTTTTGTTTTAAGCAGATTAACTGTTGCGGGCCCCGTAGTTGAGGCTGCTGTTTTTTGTCTGTCTCTCTGTTCTGCGCATGATTGCGACCTTCTTTGCGCTCCGCAGAGAAACACCGGTGCCTGCTGGGAGATGGAGTTTGTTACTCTGCGCGTCCAGGGGGGTGGTTTTTCTCCGGAGAATACAGAAGGACAATGGAGCAGATGGACTGGATGGAGCGGTCCCTTCAACGACTCAAAATCGGGGCCGACCAAAGTGCGGATCGGGGCTTAAGAATTGGCCTCTCGACTTCGACAGGACGCTGTCGGAGATTCTTCAAGGCTGGCAAACGGAGAAGTTGACGGTAGAGCCTGGGTGCCCTACCGTAATCTGTACGGATTCCCTTGTTGAAGCCGGCGTATCTTCCAAACGCACGATTGAGCCACGTGAATTGGATTGTGTTTGATGGTCCGGCTTTTGGTGCGTCCGATTGAGGTTAGTGTTTGAAAATATTGTAAAAGTACTGTATTTGATGTTTTGAGGTGACGAGCTGGTGTGTGATGCGCATGTGCCTGTGTATGTGTGTGCGTATGTGTGTGTGTGAGATGGTTTTTTACGCAGGCGCTTTGCGAGATGTGCTGGAGATGTTGCGTTTGTGTTAAAATGTTATAGTATAAATAATGAACTCGGGTATAATAAAATCATTAAAATAGATAAATAAATATATAACTAAATATGATGGATAACTGAAATTAAAAAATCTATAAGAATTAGCTGTGAACATTTACAACAGGCCATCAGAGCGGACGCCCAAGCTAGGTGGTGAGATGGCGGAGCGAATTCTGCGGGATTTTCTGCTTAATAGCACGGCTAACATACAACAGCTTTGACTATATGTTTTGATAAATAAATTAGTGGTAATAGGCGGTTTTCTGCCATCTGTTCGAGTCTTTTGAGTGGTTTTCTGGAGGCCGGCGCCGGGAAATTTCTCAGAACAGACTACGAAAATTGTGACAGATTGGTGTAAACCTCCGCGATAAAATAATTTAATAATTGGTGTAAACCTCCACGATAAAATGATTTTGGAAGGTCTAAAAGTCACCGCTTATAATGTTGTGTTTTTTGTTAATGGTTTTGGGCTGTAACGGACGTTGTAGATTCGGTGTTTTCTGTGCGGGACGGCTGTTTGGAAACATGTGTTTCAGTCCGTGTTGGGAGAACAGGAGATTGTTTTGTTTGTGCCGAATTAAAGTTTGGTAAAGTGGTATAAATTGTGCGGATTAAGACCTGGCATTGCGGTATGTAATTTTCTAAAGTGTGTGTTGCGATTTTCTTGAGTGTTTTCGCCGTACGTTTTTTACTGTTTTAGGTTTCGTTGGACAAAGAGGGTTAACGGTAGCACGTTGCTGTAGGCTGCTGTGCTATGCTAGCGTTTTTGTTTTTGTGTGTCAATGTGTTTTGTGGTTAAAAATAACTGCATGTTATGTGTGTTGTAAGCTAGAAGTTGATTTTGGATAGAAAGTGATTACACACTCCTGCAGACGATTGCCTTGTTAAGACTTAAACGAATTTGGATTTTGTTAAATTTTTCTGGTTAATTAGGATGTAATTATTTATGACATGACTGGACGTTTGTTAGAAAACGGCCTCAAATAACTGCTCAGATAAATTTTGTTTGCTTCTCATTTGGACTCCCTTCGGCAATGTTTTAGCACATTTTCTACGAAGGGCAATTTAAGGTGTTTCACATTTAACTGAACTGTTACAATACGGAGATTAAAGATTAAGAAGTACATGCTGAATTTAGTTAACTGTTTTTGCCAGAGAAGGTTCAATTTATCACATGAGGAGAGCATATACATTTATTGGGATAATGATGCATGTTACAATTAAACGCAAATGACTAAGAACAGTTACTCATGAGTCGATTCTGACTTGGTGAAGTTTTAATTTTTGATTTCATCTTTAAAATTAAAAAGAGGGGAGTTTATAGTCAAAATAAAAGTTGCATTTTTTGAATCTTTAATTAGGTGGATTTGTTGCTTTTTAATTTATCTAAGCAGGATTTGATTAAGTTGGCCTAAATAAAGATAAAGCAATAAGCAGTAATTATAAGAATAGAACGAAAAGCAAACAGTGTTAATTGGAAAGCAACAAACTGGTTTAAATTATTTTAATAAGCACCGTGTTGAATGGTACAGAGAGTAAACCTTCTCAGAACTGCATATATTCTTATCTGAGACCACAAACAGTTTATGAATTCTTTCTGTGATTTAAATAAGTATCATTTATGCTAAAATTATGTTTGGCTTATTTCTGATGGCTCTATAGACTTTAGAAATATAGCTTAGTCTCTGAATGAATGACCTAAAGGAGACTGGTGTTAAATTATTTACACAATTGGACATTCTTAAGGATTTTGTGGACACTAAATGCTTATTGGATTTATCAAATTTCAACTGGGGTTCAAGGAGTAACCTAGCATATTTCAATTCCGTTACAAATTGAATGTTTTTACCATGCAAAACAATACTTATCATAGTGATATTTTCTAAACTAGTGGGATTTGAATGTTTGAGTTTGAAAAAAAAAAAGGAAAACATTAAAACACAGAGTCATCTTTAAGGCATCAGTTTGTTTTTAAACAGGCTGGGGATAAATTTGGAATTGGTCTAAGGATTGAAAGTAACAACTAAATTCTTTGGTAGATTTGTTGAAGAACAAGTAATGAATATCAGCGGTGATCGAAATGATGGTTTAATTTAGAAGTAAGAAGTAAATTCTAATTCATTTATTCTGATCGTGTAGAAGCAAAATGTGATTAGAGCAGCTACATTGAAATAATTTTTTGCCATATATTTGAATGCACATTTTGTTTTGACAAATAAGAATTGGTTTTAGTTTTAAAGTTTAAGATTAATCTTTCAGATGTTATTCATTAATGGTTAGCTAGTCTACTTGATGCTGAGAGTAAATTTACATGTCCTAAAACATTTTAGAACAGTTCTGATCATAGAATAATGGCATAATATACCATTTGATTAGTGGAGACTCTGTAACTTACAATTTATTTAGATTTTTTGATTTTATTTTCTTTATTTTTTCTTATTTTTTATTTTTATTTTTTTATTTTTTTCTCTTTCTCTCTCAACCTTTATATATTTCTTTCGACTTGGATTCTGACCCAGATTTCTGAACTGCGGTCTGCTTATTAATGAGAACTTTGGAAAATGTTAATTTGAGAAGCTGGATTAAAGTAAACATGATTCAGTGGTAATTTCTTTGACATTTGTTTAGAAGCTTCAATTAAATTTAGTGTTTGTACTTTTAGACATAGAAAGAGATAATTGGGGACCCAGGAGGAGGACACTTCCATCTTATGAATGCGTAATTCTGGACGGACCAGTCGATGTCAAGACACTTTTTAAATACGTTCTGATTGGAGTGGATTCCGAGGGAGAAGAGACGCCCAGATCCAGGGAAGTTTTTGGATGTCTATAAAAGTTATGGCATGAAACCATTCGTTGTCAGATGTCTTTATCTGGCCCAGAGAAAATGGGCATGTTTCTCTGTAAACTGCATTATCTTAATCTGTTTAAAATAAAACTGAGAACTGGAAATTGGCTCCATTTTGTCTCTGCTTGAACATGCACTGAATTATTTTTTTACAAAATTAGTCACATACAGCATGCTGAGTTGAAAGAAAAGTAAGGCTTTGCTTAAACTGAAGGATTGGGATTAGTTAAAAGCATTTTTAGATAATGTTTATGGTGTAGCAGATAAGTAGTGTCCTCCTTAAACTTTTTGGTCTGCTTTTTATCACAATCTGGTTGGAGAAAAAGACCTCCCATTATGTTAATACATCATGAATGCATAATTTGTGAAGGACCAATGAAACTGGGAATTTTACGAAGACACAATGTATGTTAATGTTGATGCTTAGTTGAATGTGAGAAAAAGTTAACATCCAGATATTGTAAACATGTTGGAAGCTATAAAAGTATTGTCTCCAAAGAAGGAAACTGTCAGACTGAACATAGCTGACCCAGTGTGAGCAATCACTCTGTAAAATGAATAGTTAACCTGTTTGAATAAACTTAAAATAAGTGGATTCCTCTCCTACCTCTGATTTGAACATGTATGGATCTGTGGAGTTAAGAGTTTAAGCAGGCAATTTAGTTCCAACAGTACACAACTAGTTTAACGAAAAGACTAAAACTAAAACTGAAACTAATAAAAACTAAACTGAAACTAAGCATTTTTTAAAACTAAAACTAAACTAAACTACCTAACAAATAGTAAACACTAACTAAAACTAAAATATAATTTAAAATCTTCGGTCAAAACAAAATAAAAAGTAAAACTAATAAAAATGTTAAAACTATTATAACCTTGCTTGGAACAGCAAATATACTCCTCAGGACCCTCAAATTCCCAGGCCTCTGGTAGAGGACCCGAGCTTGGAATGGATGGGAAACCGCCCGCAGAGGGTGAGAGGGGAATTATTATTTAAAGCTAGACTAAAAAGGTGAGTTCTGAGAATGAAAATTTGGATTTCATTTTTAAATGTAACAGATGCATCTCACTGGCTTACATCTCATTTCCTTTCTGGCTCATGTGATTTCTCCATTTTTATTCATTACTTCTTAATCTCATGGGAATCCGCATGCGGTGTCCAGAAAAAAATAGAAATGATGCAGAAAATTAATGGAGCTACACACCCGCACCACAGCCGCTGTGAATGATCTGAATATTCTACATTTTTGCGGAAGCTGTTCATAGTCTGAACTGTATCTGATCCGCACATTCTAAATTAGGCATTAGTGATCTCAAATTCTAACATACAGATTGCCAGCAGCTTGATGTAGCTTTGTTACGTTATTTCTGATGTCTTGTTTTTGAAGACTTCTATTCTTTTTTCTTCAGTTGTAAAATTATATGTTTGGCCAATTACCCCCTGTGGTTTCTCTGGTTTTGGATGGTGTGCAGCTTGAAGGATATGCACTACAGTGGCAAAGATGTTTTGTTTTTACAATGGGGAGAGTCTGATTGGGATCTCCGAAGCTTAAAGAAAACCTGAGCTATGATATTAAGTCCCAGAGGAATTGAAAAGGAGATTTCATGGATGCAGAGCAGGACCAAAGAGCTGAACTGAATTTCATTGGAATTGAAATGAATCGAATGAACTGGGTCAACACCTAGCACTGGGATCTGTCAATGCATTTAAAAAAAAAACTATTTTTATAACTATTTTTAGCATTTTCACAACAAAAGGGAATTGTAACAGTTTTGTAAATTCAACTAGGATTATAAATATCCTTTCAGTAACAGCAAATAATTTTGACAGAGGGAGAAGTGGAAAAATATGCTTCTGCAATGAACTGTATTTTCTTTAAGAGAAACTTTGGCTGAGGTACACACATATGCAAAGCAGAACAGATTAAGATGAGGCTCATACACACTGCAGTCTTTTATACATGCTCTGCATTAATCACACACCAAGATATGATTCAGAGCTCTGAATTAACAGAAAAATAATGAAGCACATGGACCGCAGTCTCATCATGGTGGGCCTATTGCTGAAGTGAGCACCCTGAGGGAGTTGGGGTTTGGGATTACATCAGAATACAGATGTTATGAAGGAGCCAAGATTAGCTGCCAGAGACAGCATGAGGAAAAAAAAGATGCACACTGTTAAAGTTTATCTGATGACTGTTTCAGGAAATGTGATGAATGATAGCAGGAGCATGGAACTGCTGCATGCATATTTGGGAACCTCTGCTTTGCATAATAGGACAAGAAAAGCTCCTGCCAAGTCAGGAAACAAGACAGTTCAGACCCCCAGCCATGCAAATCCATCTAAAACTTTTTGACTTATGTTGCAAACTAACAAACACACAAACCCTGGCAAAAACATAACTTCTTGTCTACAGGTAAAAAAGTAATATATTTTTTGAAGCTTGAATATTGACTTTTTAATGTAAAAGTCATGTGTTATAGTGTAATTGTTTGTGGTATTTCAAGATAATTTACCAGATACACCAGAATTGATTTTGATAACAGTCCTAAATCAAAAATTTCTACCATAGTTTTTAGTGAGGAATTATCTGTTGAAATGCAATATACAATTACAATTAATAGTTGCTTTCTGTTATTGTATAAATACACTCAACAAAAATATAGACGCAACACCTTTGTTTCTGCTCCCATTTTTCATGAGATGCACTTAAAGATCTAAAATTCATTCCAGATACACAATATTACCATTTCTCTCAAACATTGTTCACAAATCAGTCTAAATGTGTGATAGTGAGCACTTCTGCTGTGCTGAGAAATTCCATCTCACCCCACAGGTGTGTCACATCAAGATGCTGATCTGACATCATGATTAGTGCACAGGTGTACCTTATACTGCCCACAATAAAAGGCCACCCTGGAATGTGCAGTTTTTTGCTTTATTGGGGGTCTGGGGACTCAAAACCGGTCAGTATCTGGTGCAACCACCATTTGCCTCATGCAGCGCAACACATCTTCCTCGCATAGAGTTTATCAGATTGTCAATTGTGACCCGTGGAATGTTGGTCCACTCCTCTTCAATGGCTGTGCGAAGTTGTTGGATATTAGTGGGAAATGGTACACGCTGTCGTATACGCCGGTCAAGCACATCGCAAACATGCTCAATGGGTGACTTGTCCGGTGAGTATGCTGGCCATGCAAGAACTGGGACATTTTCAGCTTCCAAGAATTGTGTACAGATCCTTGCGACATGGGGCCGTGCATTATCTTGCTGAAAGATGATGTTCATGGATGTATGGCACAACAATGGGCCTCAGGATCTCATCACGGTATCTCTGTGCATTCAAAATGCCATCAATAAAATGTACCTGTGTTCTTCGTCCATAACAGATACCTGCCCCTACCATAACCCCACCACCACCATGGGCCACTCGATCCACAACATTGACATCAGCAAATCGCTCACCCACATGACGCCACACACACTGTCTGCCATCTGCCCTGAACAATGTAAACCGAGATTCATCCGTGAAGAGAACACCTCTCCAACGTGCCAGACGCCATCGAATGTCAGCATTTGCACACTCAAGTCTGTTACGGCGATGAGCTGGAGAAATTGTTTGGTTATGCAAACCAATTGTTTCAGCAGCTGTCTGAGTGGCTGGTCTCAGACGATCTTGGAGGTGAACCTGCGGGATGTGGGATGTGGAGGTCCTGGGCTGGTGTGGTTACACTTGGTCTGCGGTTGTGAGGCCGGTTGGATGTACGGCCATATTCTCTGAAACGCCTTTGAAGACGGCTTATGGTGGAGAAATTAACATCCAATGCACGAGCAACATATCTGGTTGACATTCCTGCTGTCAGCATGCCAATTGCACGCTCCCTCAATGCTTGTGGCATCTGTGGCATTTTGCTGTGAGACAAAACTGCACATTCCAGGGTGGCCTTTTATTTTGGGCAGTATAAGGTACACCTGTGCACTAATCATGATGTCATATCAGCATCTTGATGTGGCACACCTGTGAGGTGGGATGGATTATCTCAGCAAAGTAGAAGTGCTCACTATCACACATTTAGATTGATTTGTGAACGATGTTTGAGAGAAATGGTAATATTGTGTATCTGGAATGAATTTTAGATCTTTAAGTCCATCTCATGAAAAATGGGAGCAGAAACAAAGGTGTTGCGTTATATTTTTGTTGAGTGTACTTAAATTAGCACATTTTATATTTATATCAATTTTTTGTCATGTATGTAAGTTTGAAACTTATTAATGAGACATCTTAATGGTCCATGCAAAACAGAATGTTTTGAGATGATTAAATAAAGGAAGGATGGGTCTTAAAAAATACCATATGTTTCCAGAAGATAAGCCTTTATATTTTATTTTCGATTAGCAATGGAACAGATTTTCTGGACGGCAAAGCTGGGTGTAATTACTTCAGTCATGATTTTTTTTACCTGAATTTAGCAGAGATTTCAAGTTGGTTTCAATAGCTACACTTAAACGAGACAATGTGAGGGTTACCATCTTTCTCATTTTTAAATTTATATAAGGAAACCGGGAATTGCACCAACTTCTTTTAATTCGAGGTCAACCTGAATGCCAAAGTATCTATACTGATTCAACTTTTTAAATTCTTTTCAAAATTACAGTTATGAACTTTGCCATATTTTATGCAATACATCCTCAAAAAGTACTAAATAATTGAAAAGTGAAAGGGAGAGGAATTGAAAGTTTTTGTATCCAGGCTCCCTGTAGAACCACTATTTTCTTTGATTGAAAATGTCATCTTTTTAACTGTCAGCTAGCTGTGCAGATAAAAACTGATGTTTTGGGGTATTTTGTTTTGCTAAATATTCTAATCTCAGTGAGATTTACTTTTGTTGAGAGGATTGTTTTTATAGTGTCGGTTGTGTTACTTCTAAGACCTTAAACCAGGGGTGTCTAAAGTCGGTATTCAAGGGCAACTATCTGGTGAGTTTTACTTATGTCCCTGGTTCAGGGGTCCTAAATCAAATTATGGCTCATTAACAGGCCTTTGCAGAACTTTTCCATGCTGAGGAGGTAGTTGGAACATTTGAATCAGCTGTGTTGGAGCAGAGACACGTCAAAAACTGGCAGGATAGAGAACCTTGAGGACTGGAGCTGGACACAACTTCCTTAAGCCCTTAAATTTCATTATAAATGTATCTCTGACCTTTCTGGTACGTTAGTTGGTCTTCATGATGCTGTTTTTCACTAATGTTCTGCCTCGAAGCCTTTTGCAGAATAAATGGATTTAAATTTACATTAAATTGCACACTTTTTTGATGCACTAACTTTTGTTAGTTTATCTCAAACGTCCCTCCCGAAAAACACCAAACTATTGAACTACTGCCACATAACATTGTCTTGTTATAGAAATTGGTGTATATATATATATATATGCAGCATTCCAAAAGATTAGAATTACAGACCCTACCCACATTTTTTTGTGAACATTTCTATTCCAGTGAATTTCAGCTCCTGCAACCATGCCCAAGTTATAAAACAGTCAACAATGTATTTAATCATATATGTAAATCAGTCCACCTTCCAACATATGCCCTGAAATTGTACATATGGCTTTGGAAACATGTTCTTAGTAACTGATTTTTAATCAGCTCCTCAAGGCTGATTCAATAGCAACTGTAAACCATATGAATTTTCTTCTCACTTGAACAGGAGATAACATATATCAGCTTCAGTGTTGCAGAGATGGGATTCAAAACAGGATCTCGTTAATGGACAGCTTAACTACTGCAGTCTGCTGCATATGGAGCTGATACTGGACAAATAGTTGTCAATTATCTGTATTATATATATATATGTTTTAAAAATGTCATGAGTTTTAGTTTTGACTTAAGATTTCAAATTCTATTTTAGTCCGAGATAGTTTTTACCATTTGTTAGGTAGTTTTGAAAATGCTTTGTTTCAGTTTAGTTTTTATTACTTTCAGTTTTAGTTTTTGTCTTTTCGTTAAACAAGTTGTGTACCGGGAAAAGACGGAAAAAAAAAATTACAACAAAATCTCAGAAAATTATTATGCTTTTTTTAAAATGTATTGATATGGGCCAGATTAACAACCGAACAAATCAGGCAAGTATAAAATATAAATGGCAGAGTTCTGTAAATACAATAACAGCACCTGCGCATTAAAAAGCCAAATAATTAATTCAGGTGCTACAGTTCTATAAAAGCACTGACACTGAGTGGCGACACAACAAAACAACGGCCAAGCCATCGTAGGTACTGTGATGCTTTCAATCGTTTTGCAAATTTGCGCTTTCTCTCAACCTTTGCTGAAATGACACTAGGCGGACCACAGCAACACAGATGACTTGACTGACATGTTGGGATAATGCAGAATAGCCAGTAAAAAACACCAACAACTAGAAACTAGGGATGGATTATTTGGCCATTGACACAGCACATAGATACACAAACGGCTCCCACTGCTATTGTTTACAGTTTGCAGTCGCAGTGTTGATTAGCAATATGAGCTTGTTTGTTAACCAAAGTAGCTCACCTGTTATGAAGTTTTTGCAGCAGACTGTTTAATTATTGTTTCAATCGCTTCTTCTGATAGCTTGTAATCCTAAGATGTCTTTTATTTCCTTGAAAGGGAGCAGGTCGATGGGATTGTATCCAAGTTTCCATTTCAGTTGTTTTTATCAAGGCAAGATTGGAGACGTATCGCGTTGGTAAGACGTATCGGGTCATTTCCTGTTTTGTGACTAACTGGTTTGTAGCAAGTCGGTGTTTCTCTCTCTTGAACTGATCTAACTTTCTCTGTCAATAAGTTTTTTCTGAGTTGCTTTAACACACAAACACATTAAAACGTTAATTTTCTTCACGGTTTGGGACTCTTTAAGCGTTTCACTGTTTTATTTGGGCTTGGTAAGGTACCGCTTGGTTAGCTTAGCTTCACGGCTAGCATGGCTTCGGCAGCTTTCTCTCTTGTCCCTCCACTCTCTCTACACCTCCTCCTCTTTCCTGCTCTCTCTGTCAGATGTTTAGTTACTCCTCCGCCTCATTTAGTGAAGTTGGTAGGTGTAATAAGTGCAGCATTTTTGTAGCTTTGGAGGCGAGGGTTTCTGAGCTAGAGGCCCGGCTCCGCGCTGTAGAACAGCCAGGCCCAGCAGTAGCTAGCGCGGAGTCAACTAGGACAGGACCTAGCCGTCCTCCAACAGCTCCCGTGCAGCCGGGACCTCAGGCGAGCTGGGTGACTGTTCGTAGGAAGACTAGCGCCAGACCCCAGTCCGCGGCCAACCTCCAGCCCCTTTCTCTGAACAATAGGTTCGCCCCGCTCAGCGACGCACCCGCCGAGCAGGAGAGGCCGATTCTTGTAATTGGCAGCTCCATAGTTAGGAATGTGGCTCCAGAGACACGAAAGACCACCGTCAAATGCCTTCCAGGGGCCAGGGCTGCGGACATTAGGTCCCATCTGAAGCTTTTGGCCAAGGACAAACGGCGGTATAGCAGGATCGTTATCCATGCTGGTGGCAATGACACCCGGCGACGGCAGTCGGAGGTCACTAAAATTAGCGTAGCTTCGGTGTGTAGGGCTGCCAAAAAGATGTCTGACTCTGTAATTTTTTCTGGTCCCCTGCCTGATCGTACTAGCGATGACATGTACAGCCGTATGCTTTCGTTCCACCTTTGGTTGTCAAGGTGGTGTCCAGAAAACGATGTGGGCTACATTGATAACTGGGGGGCCTTCTGGGGAAAACCTGGACTGTTACGTAGAGACGGCATCCATCCCACCGAGGACGGAGCTTCGCTTCTTTCCAGGAACATTGATAGGGTTATCTCTAGTTCCCCAAAGCCGTGACAACCCAGAGTCCAGCTCAGGGAACCCAGAGACCAGATCAGGGAACCCAGAGTCCAGGTCAGGGAACAGGGACTGCCATCCACCCATCACCCTATAGAGATAATTTCTCGTCCACTACCCAAAACTAATGAATTAAAAGTTAATGCTTACAGAGCATAGTATAAAAATCTCATAAAGATAAATAAAACTCGGACTGAACATAAAAACAAATCAATTAAATGTGGTTTACTAAACATAAGATCTCTCCCCTCAAAAACACTCTTAGTAAATGACTTGATTTGTTTTGTCTTGCAGAGACATGGTTGCAGGAAGAGGACCATGTCACAATAAATGAGTCAACTCCCCCTAGCTACTTAAACTTTAGTGTCCCTCGAAGTACTGGTCGAGGAGGTGGAGTAGCAACTATCTTTCACTCCGATTTACTAATTAATCTCCAAAAAAATAATAGTTACAGTTCCTTTGAGCATCTAGTTTTTAGCCTTCCTCATTCACATAACAAAGCAGTAAAGCCACTTTTGTTTGTGGTCTTATATCGTCCACCAGGACCTTATTCTCAATTTTTAGATCAGATTTCAGATTTTCTATCTGACTTAGTTTTAAACACTGATAAAGTCATTATAGTCGGAGACTTCAATATTCATGTTGATAATGAAAGTGATAGTCTAAATACAGCTTTTAACACTATCCTAGACTCAATAGGCTTTACTCAAAATGTGCAGGGACCAACACATTCTTGTCACCACACTTTAGATCTTGTGCTGACTTATGGCATTGACTGTGAAGAAATAACAGTCTTTCCACATAACCCTATCCTGTCTGATCATTTCCTTATCACTTTTAAACTTACTCTAATGGATCATATCAAACCTGAAAGAAAACTTCATTATACCAGAACGTTATCAGACAACGCTGTAGCAAATTTTAAAGAAGCTCTTCCAACTTTAATTTCCTCAGTTTATAAATGCAGAACAGAAAACAGTGATTTAACTCGTGACCCCTCACAACTTGACATTTTAGTTCATAGCGTTAATTCCTCCCTGCGTCGGGCAATAGACAAAGTTGCCCCCTTGAAAAGGAAGGTGGCTAGCCATAGAAGATTAGCTCCCTGGTTTAATTTAGAGCTACGTACCCTAAAGCAGAATGTTAGAAAACTAGAGAGAAAATGGCGCTCCACGCATTTACATGATTCCTTTTTAATATGGAAAAATAGTTTATTGCTATATAAAAAGAGCCTTCACACAGCTAGAACAGCATATTATTCATCTTTAATCGAGGAGAATAAAAATAATCCTAGGTTTCTTTTTAATACAGTTGCTAAACTCACACAGGATCATAGCTCTATCGAGCCAACCATTCCCCAAGCTCTAAGCAGTGACGACTTCATGCAATTCTTTATAAATAAAATAGACTCCATAAAGAATAAGATAATTGGGAACCTTCCCAATATGCTTGCTTCCTCCTTAGTTAATGAGGCAGCCTCAAAAATGGTGGAACCTAATATATGCTTAAACTGCTTTAATGCAGCCGAACTTTGTGATGTACTAAAATTATTAGCTTCATCTAAACCTTCAACTTGCGTTTTAGACCCAATCCCAACTAAACTCTTAAAAGAAGTTTTCCCTCTGATCGCTGCTCCAATTTTAAATTTCACTAGCCTAGGTCACGCCACAGTTTGGATGAATGGTTTGCAGGCAACAATGAAGCTACAAGTTTAGAATTTAAACATTTATTGAAGGCGTGGAGGAACGAATGGTCTGGGTGAGGTGTCGTCGGAGACCCGGCGGAAGACTCAGTGTGGGGGTGCAGTCTTCGGGAAAGGACGTCTTTCCGAGCCTGCTCAGGACCCCCAAAAAGGTCTTGGATGGAAGATTAACAAAGTAGCGAGTGGGCGTAGCGCAGATCGTGGGATTGCTGTGTATGTAAGAGCGGTAAGCGGGGGAGGACCAACGCCCTAGGATTTGGATGGTGTGATCTGGGATCCCTGAACGGGCTGCTGAGGTGGCTGCGCCTATGCGAATGGAGTGAACGGAGTAGAATTCTGGGGAGATGCCGGACGAGCTGAGGATTGAACGGAAGTGATGAGAGAACCAGAACCTGGTCGCGGGGCTGCCGGATTCTGAGATGAAGAGTGGGTCGTGTGGTGAGGCATCGGCTGATAAACGAGAATGAATGTAACGGGCGATGGGTTCATAAGGACTTAGGAGAGAATTGAGGCGGAAGAGGTGGATTTGAACTGAAGTACCGAGTTGATCGGTTTTACTCCTGCGTAGGGTATAGACGAGGGTGTCGCGGTTAAGAATGGATATGTCCGACAGACACGGATGAACGTAGGGATCGTGTCTGGAGGAGGTAGGGGCAAACTCGGAACATCGCAGGAAACCGAAATAAGCAAGCAGCAGCATGGACTGAAGTGTTAAGTCTACAAAGGGGGAGAGATATCCGGAACGAAGCTTCTGAATACAGCGAGCGAGAAGATCTGAGGTAAGCGGTAAGCGGCGCACGGCTGAGGGTGGTTCTAGTTTTTTGAGACCTTTCAATAGCATGGGAATATGGCTATGGTTGAGAGCCGGGCAGGAGCTACCTGTAGCCAGCTTGATGAAGAAGCCGATTCCTGACAAGTAGGATTTTATGGTTGATGCGCAAATTTTTTGAACAGAGTGGGAGTGAGAAATGAACTGGCAGATTGACAAGGGGGTGAGAGTAGGAAAGGGGAGACCATACGTTACGTGAAATGCCTTGAGTGCGTTCCAGCCGGTGAGGTAGACAGAGAGGGTACCAGGTGAAAAGCTGTCGATTATGGAATATTGAGAGATGGAGGTTAGTTCGTGGAGCTGGGGCATCAGTTGAATATGGTGGCAGAAAACGGAGGGATTGAAGTCGGGTTGAGGTCTGCTGCGGGAGCCAAGGATCTGAACTTCTTTATTAATGATATCTACGACGGCTGCGTTATCGGAATGGATGAGAATAGACTTTGAGCCCATTCGTGTCCCCAAAGAAGGGCGCGATTACAATGGGTTATAATAGCTCGAGGATGAGCGGAGGAAGGGAGGGGAAATGGGGCTGGAAGCCGATCGTTTCGAGGGCCAGCGGGAAGGAACCACTTCCCTTGGTATTTGCCCCGAAACCGGTGGAAGGGGCAGCGTCTGTGTAGAGTTGGATGTCGTCGGGAAGGGAGACGAAATCGTTATAGAAGAATGAAATGCCGTTCCAGGAAGAGAGAAATTCATGCCAGAGCCGCAGCTCTGAGCGGCAGGGCTCGGTGAGAGTAAGGCGGTCGTGGAGGCGCGGCACGCTGGCAGCTGTAGACAGGAGGTGGGATACGAAGGACCTACCCTGGGGGATAATTCGGACTGCATAATTAAGATGACCGAGAAGTGACAGTAGTTGCTGCTTGGAGCAGGAGTCTGCTCGAAGAAAGTTTGAAAGGATCAAGGAGATTCGGTGGACTTTCTCTGGCGGCAAAGAGGCCTGAAAAGAGACCGAATCGAGGGTAATGCCCAGGAACTCTAAGGAGGTGAGGGGCCCGATTGTTTTTTCTACGGAGAGGGGGACGCCCAAGACAGTGAAGGGCTTCGGTGTGAGGGCACGTAAGGCCGAACAAGGGTCTGGAGAAGAGGCGGGGGTGGGGGATAATAGCCAGACAAATCGTCCAGAAGATGAAGGACGAACGGGAGACGGTAGGTGTTAAGCAGGACCCAGCAGAGAGCTTCGGAGAGAGAATCGAAGATCTTAGGGCTACTCCGACAACTGAAGGTGAGCCTAACTGCAAAGTAGAAAGCCCCCCTCCAACAGACACAGAAGAAGCGCCAGAAATCCGGGTGGAGGGGGAGGACTTTGAAGGCGCTGGTGATGTCCGCCTTGGCTAGCCGTGAGCCCCGGCCCGCCTGACGGATGAGGCCTATGGCGTGGTCTATAGTAGCGTATTGCATCGAGAAGTCCAGAAAGGGGATGAGGCTGTTAATGCTGGGAACAGCGGAACCGTGAGGTGCTGACAGGTCGATGACTAAGCGTTTCTTACCGGAGTACTTGCGAGTGGCGACGCCCAGGGGGCTCACCCGGTAGACCGGAAAAGGGGGGTGACTGAAGGGGCCAATCATGTACCCTTCCTTCGACTTCCTTTGCTTACGAAGGAATCGACGTTGTTGGCTCTGAAAGGGCAGAGCGAAAGAAAATTAGGGCAAAGATCGATCTAGTAGGTGCTAGAAACCCTGTGCCCCGAACGGAGAAGGGCACAGGTTCCAGCACGATAGACAGATAGTCGTCCCGCTCGGACGCCGGTCGGGGAACGCTGGAGCTAACTAATGTCCTTCGGTTTAAAGGGAGAGGCGGAAAGCGGAATTTCAACGGTGTGAGGTCTCTGATCGGGGGGTGCGGAGGGGGCCCAGCTGCATCGGCCCTTGGCTTGTGAGCAGCTCCCGGGGCTGGCCAGAGAGGCCCAAGGAGGGATGGAGAAGAAGGGCTAAGTCGATATGGTTACCTGCGAGGATCTGCTGACGAAGCGAGGAGGGGACGGGGGAGGGGCGATGGAGGGAGGGAGGACGCGGAGGGAGGGTGGCTGTGGAGAGAGAAAAGGAGTTAGGCCCCGAAGGGGGAAGAGCCGGGAGAGGTGCGGGAAAACTGCATGTGGAGAGGGGGGGGAAGGAAGGACCAGAGAAGAAGGGCAAATTAGCGCCGGTGGACGGACCTGTCTGAGAGGACAGGGAAGAGAAGAAACTGGCTAAGAAAGAAGCAAATTGTTGAAAAGGGGGGACTGGTGTGGGGGGACATAGCGGTCCGCCGCTACCAGAGGGCGCTGTGGGCTCCGGCTCTGAGGCGGCCGGAGGCGGGGCAATGTGACCGGAAGTCCCGCTCGAGGAGGAAGCTGTGCGGGCGGGAAGCCTAGAGCGGTGCGGAGATAGATGGGAAGCGGGAGGAGGGAACAGAAGCCCAAAGAGATGAGCCTTGTTGGCGGAGCGGCTGAAGGGGATTCCCCTGTGCCGCAGGGCGCGCTGGAGGCGCGCCACGGTCCAGCCGGACATGTCCGGGCAGCTTGGAGCGGCCACGGGGGAGCGCCGAGCGTGAGGGGAAGGACCGGCGCGGGATGCTGAAGCCCGGCGCGAGCCGGGAGGGAACGGAGGAGGGACGACCTGGGGAGGATGGGCCGGAGCAGCGGCGCGATGGCGCTGGGGAGATGGCTCGGGCAGTAGAATGATGCTCGAAGGTGGAGCGGGAGAATGGGTAGGCTGGTTCGTGAAGCCGCCAGAGGAGGGGGCGGGCAGATCCGGAAAGAAGAACCCGAGGCCGAAAGAGACGGCTCGGGGGCCCGCTGGCTCGAGAGGAGCCGAACGCGGCGTGAAGCATGGCGGACCAGAGGCTGGGGGGGATGCCCCGACGGATGCGGGACCGGGGAAGTAAAGCTCCTCGTCCGATTCGGATGGATCGACGCCGAGCGTGAGGACATCCATGCTGGACGTGAGGAAAAAGTTTCACCAAGGTGAGCAAGCGAAATACGTAGCCGAAACGAACAAGACTCGTAACAGAAACGAAAAAGACTGAAGGGAAGAAAGAGGCAGAAGGGGTTTATATGTGTATCGCGGCGTGATAGCAATGTGAGAGAGGCCGGGGGTATCAGGTGAGACGAGTTTAGGGCTGATTAGGACGTGCGAAGCGGGTAAGAGGCGTGTCCTAGCTCCTGAACTTCAGTCAACTTTGTTAACTCCATATAAGGAATCTATCCTTAGTCAATGGATATGTACCACAGGAGTTTAAGATTGCTGTAATTAAACCTGTACTTAAGAAACCCTCTCTTGATCAAAACAACTTAATTAACTATAGACCGATATCTAATCTTCCCTTCTTATCTAAAATTCTTGAGAAAATAGTTGCACACCAGATATGTGAGCATTTAAACAATAATGAGCTGTTTGAGAAGTTTCAGTCAGGCTTTAGAGCTCATCACAGCACTGAAACAGCTCTGGTGAAGGTTACTAATGATATTCTCATAGCCTCAGACAATGGACTGGTGACCATTCTGGTCCTGTTAGATCTCAGTGCTGCCTTTGACACTGTTGATCACAATATTCTCATAGAAAGGCTTCAAAGTGTCGGTATAATAGGAACAGCACTAGGCTGGTTTAAATCTTATTTGTCTAACAGATTTCAGTTTGTTCAAGTAAATGATAAATCTTCCTCAACCTCAAAAGTTACTTGCGGAGTACCACAGGGTTCAGTGCTTGGGCCGATTCTTTTTACTATATATATGCTTCCTATTGGTAAAATAATTAGGCAGCATGGGATAAAATTCCATAGTTACGCAGATGATACACAGCTATATCTATCCATAAATCCTGATGAATCCAATCAGTTAGGTAGACTACAGGCATGTCTGGAAGACATAAAAACTTGGATGACTCTAAACTTCTTGCTTCTAAATTCTGATAAAACAGAAGTTGTCGTCTTTGGACCAGAAGCTCTGAAAAAGAAACTACTTAGTCAGCCCCTTCACCTGGACGGCATTAAATTAGCCTCCAGTAATAAAGCAAAAAACCTCGGTGTCATTTTTGACCAAGATATGTCATTTAGAACTCACATTAAAGAAGTCTCTAGGATTTCCTTTTTTCACCTTAGGAATATTGCAAAAATTAGAACCATCCTGTCCAGGAATGATGCTGAAAAACTAGTCCATGCCTTTGTTACTTCAAGGCTGGATTACTGTAACTGTCTATTATCAGGTAGTCCACAGAATACAATTAAAAGTCTTCAGTTAGTTCAAAATGCTGCTGCTAGGATTCTGATGAATATTAAAAGAAGAGATCACATTTCCCCTGTTTTAGCTTCTCTTCACTGGCTCCCAGTAAAATCTAGAATAGAATTCAAGATCCTCCTTCTGACATATAAAGCCCTTAATAATCTAGCTCCATCATACATAAGAGACCTGATTGTTCCATATGTTCCCAACAGAGACCTTCGCTCTCAGACTGCAGGTTTACTGGTAGTTCCTAGGATTTCTAAAAGTAGAATGGGTGGCAGATCTTTCAGCTATCAGGCTCCCCTCCTATGGAACCGGCTCCCAGGGTTGGTTCGTGAAGCAGACAATTTGTCTATCTTTAAAACTAGGCTAAAAACTTTCCTCTTTGACAAAGCTTACAGTTAGAGATATGTTTATAGGTAGTTAGAGTCAGGTTAGACAGGTAGATAGGAAGAGACAGGTTAATGTTAGTAGTCAGGCAGAGTGTCAAAAGTTAGGAAGAGATAGGAAGAGGTAGAGTAGCTAGGTAGAGATAGATTAATGTAAGCCAGGTAAAGATCCGGAGCCGGTCGCGGCTTACCGCCGCGGAAGAAATGCGCCCCACAGGGGCCAGCCAGCACCGGAGAGAGGTCCCTCAAGGGGATCCTCCCGCACAGTGCGGCCGCCCATTACCTGCCGGGTTGAATCCCCCGGGCAGACTGTGCGGACCCCACCCGTTTATCTCTTAAACGTTTCTCGCCCTCTTCAACTCTGTCCTCTCAGTTCTGTCTATTTTTCCTTAAGATAGTTGTCGACTATCGGTCTCGTGCCGGTATTTAGCCTTAGATGGAGTTTACCACCCACTTTGGGCTGCATTCTCAAACAACCCGACTCCGAGAAGACCCCGGCATGACGGGGGCCGTTACCGGCCCTACACCGTCCACGGGCCGTCAGGAGGACTCAGACAGAGTGTTGGTAGCCAGGTCTCCTAGTAGCTAGGAGACAGGTTAATGTTAGTAGCTATGCTGCTTTAGGCTAGGCTGTTGGAGGACATTATTAGGGTCTGTTCCTACTTTCTCTCCTACTTCTCCCCAACTGCATGATGTGCTGTCAATTCAAGCACTAACCTGTTTTCTATTATAGTAGGTGCTCCGGATTAGCCCTGCTTGACGACCCTGACTAAGATGGCATTGCAGTGACGGAAAATTCTCCACGTCCTGCAACAAACTTCTGCATCAGTTCTATTGCTCTTTCTGTGTCTCTGTTATGTATTCTCCAAGCCACAGACGGTCGCGGCAGATAACCGCTTGTGCTGAGCCTGGTTCTGCCGGAGGTTTCTTCCTGTTAAAAGGGAGTTTTTCCTTCCCACTGTCGCTGCATGCTTGCTCAGTATGAGGGATTGCTGAGAATTACACGACGCAATCTTAATTCTTCAGATATTATGAGAAACGTTATGAAATGAAAACTAAGCACATTTTCTCAATAACATTTTGTGAACATTCATTACAGTTTCAGTTAGTTTTCGTTTTGTTTCAAATTCTCGTTTTTATTTTTATTTCAGTTAACCAATATGTTTTTTTACTTCTAGTTTTCGTTATTTCGTTCGTTTTCGTTTACAATAATAACCCTGGTTGGATCTGAGTACTTGCCGAAACCAAATAGCAATGCAAGTAAAACATTTTATTTACTCCTCTGTTTGTTTCAATAAATGCTGGAGAATTGGATATAAAAATATATATATATTTATAAAATTGACATGACTCAAAAATTTCAGGAGAAAAATACAAGTTTTTCTGACAGATTTTTGCAGATTTTTTTACTTTTTTAAATATTGGTTCATGATATCCGTTAATTAGGCAATACTGATACAAGTATATTAGAATGGTATCTGCCCCAAATCACTCTCTTCTGACACAGAGACTCCTACCAGTTTTTGGACTGCCTGATAGTGACTATTCCTAACCTCCTAAACTCATCAGCTCTACTGAGCAGGGGCATATCCAGGAGGTTAATAAAGAGGTGCAAAAAGGGCCCAGGATGGGACTGTAGCACCAAAATAAAGAGATCTTATTCTAGTGGGCACCCAATTTGAGCAGTCGTCATGTTAAAATTACAATTAAAGGTAATTTTATTTTGCTATGGTTTCTGTAACAATGTGATATGAAAGCAAATAAAAAAAACATTGCAACCTATTTACACAAAAGGTTTTTCACCAAAAAGTGGAGGGACTGTTTAATTTCTTAACTTACATTATTGCTGTGGACTGTTATTTTGTCAAATAAATAAATACTCTAAGATTCAAATATTCTTAGTAATTATACGGATATATACATAATTTACTATTTTTTCAACAGCCCCCCCTTCGAAAATCTCCCTAATTCTGAGGTCTCAAGGTTGTCAAGTATGTGTATGTGTTAAACAAGAAAGACAACAAGAACTTTCCAAAATACAAGATTTATCTACAGAAGAAGAAAAATAAACATTTAATCACTCAAAACTAATAACCAACACTACTGATTAAAAATAATGAATACTTAAAAATAAAAGATCACAAAAAGATGACTATGTAATGAGATGAAAAACCATGAATTCTGATCTATGCTTAGAGGAATCTGGATGCTTTAAGAATGAAAGCTAAATTAGTTTACCAGTTGTAATTAGTTTAACTAATATAGCACCTTTGTAAACCAATAAAATTGATAATTAACATTATTTGGATCAAGAAATATTTGTTTAAAAATTGCTTAATTCATGCATTAATCACCGCGGTGAAACACTCTAGTTCCAGTATTTTGATGAAAAAGGAGTTCCAAACATGGTCAATAAGATTAGTTTCTGTTCTTAATCTTCTCTGAACCGATCTTTATTTGAACACCTGATTGTTTATTCATTGAGGGCGACTTGGGCCTGAACACGTGAGTTAATCGGTGAAGTAGCTCTAATACATTTATTAAACATTAAACAAAGAAAGGAAAACTCCTGTTTGATTGAGTAACTCAAATTGTAGGATTTATAACGATTCTTTGTTGGGAAACTCTTAAAAAAAAAAAAAAAAGATTAAAGTTTCAGGCTGAGGCCTGGTTTACCCAAAGATAGCAGAATTATAATTTATACACGTTAACAATGAAAAGGAGACACCTTTTAAATGAGTTTGACTCTGCCCAAACAGACCTTATGAACGTTTAAAGTCCTCAGAGTTGCTGCACGTCGATGAGGGAAGGGCGTGACCAAGGAGTGTTAGCCAGCAGGCTAACAAAGGGTCGCTAATCTGGCTAGCAGCACTAGGAAGCTCCTGGCTCATGCTTCCTCCTGGCTGGCTGCGTGGCTATCGCCTCCCGGCATCCACCTTTTTAACTTTACCTTTCTATAGCTCTCCAGTTCGGCATTCACCTCTTATCGGCTCGGTGGTGGCGGCTAAATGTGGGTTCTGGCTGTTTCAGCTCTTGGCACGCGTGGCTCACAGCTCCCGTTTCTGCTTCCCGTTTCTCAGAGGGGTCTCATCAGACTCTGGGGATAAACAACGTCGATGGCCCTGTCCCAATACCCGCACTTGCACCCTTGTGCACTTCAATTGCGCGTTGAGGGGCACAAGCCCGTAGGGTGTCCCGATTCTCCAGAGCAAAGTATTCGGCCCCTGGCCCCGCCTCTCCTGCACCCTCGCTCATCAATTCGCTGTAGTCCGCACCGATGTGAGCTTCAGCGAAGGGTATTACCCACAATCCATTGCTACGTGTGGAATTTTTTGCTCCCCCGGCCGGCAGCACCATGCAGAAAGAAGAGCTGTATTTATAGACTCGGCCTGGTGGAATTCCGGTGGAAGAGAGCAGGTTAGCGCCACCTGATGGCTGTGTGTGTGACCCAACACAGATGACAACTTCCACTTCATCAGGCACATTTGCTCTAAAGCTATATTTTGGGCAGCACTTAGTTTTACTGGATAATTCCTCCCATTAATTGGAGATACAAATATATGTTACTGTAGTCATTAATGGGACTACTTTTAGTGTCCTTTTGCCTCCCTAGTCAGAAAGCCAAATCCCCTTATCGGGTGCAGCCACTGCTGTTATTTGTTTGGACACATTTTTTAAAGCTCCACATTGGCAGTGAGAACTTATGTTATTTCAGTGTAAATTCACTTTAAAGAAATCTTACTTAGGTTTTACTGTCACTGTAGCAAAAACAATATCTTACCCTAATAAGTTTGCAAAGGTTTACAAACCCCAGCTTTACTCTACTTTATTGTGACTTTATGTGGTTGTCCAACACTGAGTTTTATACATTTGTGAACTAAAATAAAAGTGATACAGGGCCACAAAGGTTTTCAAAAATAAAAATCTGAAAAGTGGGGTGTACACATACATTCAGGACTATTTACTCAATCTCCAACCGGCAACCCTTAAAACTCACCTAATCAGTAAAAAGACTTCAACAGTGAGTAATTTAATCTAAGAACAAACATAATGTTTAAGACAGCAGGAAGCCAAGAATTGAAACAGGGCAGGAAACATAAATCCAAGCAATGAACATCTCCCAGAGGACTGGATATAATAGCGTTCACTTAAATGTTGTAAATAGTTCTGGTGAACTGTAGACATCAAGATATGGAAATATCATAATCAAAAGAAAAAAGATCATCTTGTCAAAAGAGACCAACAGGCCTAAATGCAATGCATAGCAGAATCATACAATCCACATAACTGTAGACACACCAGACAAAATGAAACATGATGGTGGCACCATCATTCTGTAGGAACACTATAATAGTTTAGAAGGGTTTAAAGCAATATTCACCTTTGAAATGGCCTCATCAAAGTTCAAAGCGGATGGTATTTACTGATATATGTGATGTCTATTGACTGCTGTATTTATCGTTGAGGAATGTCTTCCCCTTGATACAATGCATTGGCTTCCTAAAGAAAAAGTTCAAAGGCTAAAACAGAACATCCTTGAGAAGAAAATCTGTACAGGGGATTTATTGTGGGGTTTTTTGAGCCAAGAGAGGTAATCAGAAACAGATTTCGATTTTAAAGACATGCTGTACTTAATACAGTAAAGAAAATCCTAGACAGCTTAAGGCTTTAAATAAGCCCATTCAAGCAAGAAACATTTAATTTTATTGTTTGTAAAAAATCTGTTTAATATATGGTAATGCTAGAGTTTCATCATTCACATTTTTATCAGCACTGTACCAGAGGGCAGAAAAATATGACATTAGCAAATGGCCTGGAGCCTCTCCAAACAGCAACATGCTGTAGAGCTTTTAGACACCTGCAGATTTCTATTCGGATCTCCTCATTTACCATTTAAGCAGCTTTATAAAAATTGACAGTTGGACAGTATGGCAGAGTGACAGATGGCTTTTAGGTTGGTTTAAAATGTTTTTTTTTCAAGCCTGCAATTACATTACATTAGACTTTTATGATTTAATAATTACCCCCATTCAGTTGTGCTGTGCAAAAAGAGGAAGGGACAATGAAAAGAACAGTAAAAAGTGAAGTTCTTATCACAAAGCTCAGACACTGAAGGAAACGCTGACATCTATTTCTAGGTAACATACTGTACCAAGATTATGTTACTAACAACACTAGTTTTATCCATTCTGTGATTCAGGCAAGCAATTGTTAAGCATACTCTGGTACACAGGTAGGGTGCATACGTTCTGTACATATGAATTACCAAAGGGGAACAGTGGTGGCTTAATGTTTTCTTTTGAGGCACAATGGTATAAACACATTATTAAACAACTGCAGGGAAATGCTGTCTTTCTTTCTCCTGGATTCTCAACCCTGCACACTTGAGCTACAATGCTCAGCAGAGAATCCCCAGGAGACTAAAGGCAGGCCAAATTCTTTCCTTCATTCTCTTTACTTTTTACCTGAGCACTATTAAAAGTACACTATAGAGAGATGAGACATGTCGCATCTGCAGTGTGACTAATGAGAAAATTCTGTGTAATGGTGACTGAGAAAGTTACAAGGATGTCTCTACGTTCATTGAAAAACAATTTAAGTAGAGATACAAACTGAAATACCAGAATTGTTAGGGATTCTTCTCTTTCTTCCCATTTGCTCTTTAAGGAGTAAGGTGCTTCAGTGAATGGCGACTAGATTGTGTAACAGCTACATTCTATGAGCAATATGACTGCTAGAGCTGTTGAGGCCTATTTTATGTTAAAATTAACTGTTGCTGGCTTATCTACTGAATAGGCTGACTGATTTTTTTATGAGTCATTAAAGGAAAATTTCCATTCTGTCCTACAATCACAAATGTACATTTTGGACTTTGGTCACCTCTACTGGGACATTTCTTATAGGATTGGCTTTGATCGGATGTGACTAAGACAATACAAGCACAGTGGATTTTACATGAAAAAATGGATACATCTGTGATGCTGAAGGTCTGTTTCTCTTTTAAATGTTTGAGTAAACATCTTAAAGTATAGGCTATGACTACATGAACTCTGTAAAATACCAGGAAAATCAAAGATAAATCAGGTGATGCTTTCAGAAAATGTAATTGTATAAATCAGTTTTTAAGCAGGATAATGATTTAAAACATCTTCCCAAGTCATTTAAAATTGTTTGCCAGACGCAATCAGCTTTCTGCTATGCTCTTCCCATTTCTAAGAGTAAATGTATTCATATTAAAGAGATGCTTGTTTGTTTTGAGATGATGCTTCTGCAATTAAAATGAATTAATTTTTCTGTCTTCAATGGCTATTTACTACTACGCCAAAGATTGTAAAGCGTGTTGAAAATTGCATTTACAATAAAAGTTTTGGATCAGACACAGTCCTATCAATAATCTGGACTGTAAGAAGCTTAATCTTTAAGGATGTGTAGTTTATGCAAGAGAACCACACATTGAAAGTAAGAAAGCTGAAACAGCAGTATTAGTATTAATGGAAAAAGGTTTATAAAAAGATTTTCTAGTTTCCATTCATGTGTAATGAGGTGAATAGATTTGTTCAGTTAGTCTTTTGTATTTTGTTTCCAATAAACAGGATTGACTACATATTTAAAACGCTATGCAACTGCTATTCATTTAACTTTACATTGCAAATAAAATTTCAATTCCAGGCATCTTTGTTAAAGTTCTCCTTCACTGGTGTTTTTATTAATTTTTCAGTGTTCTCTGGTATGAAAGAATGCTGTCTGAGTTGGTTTCTGTAAAAAGTTAATCATTCCCAGTCTGTTTCAGTTCATGCTAGTTCATTGTGGGAGTAGGCATGGACACTCAATAAGATCTGGGGGGCTTGCTCAGTAAGATTAATTACATGCAAGTTTCTGTTCCCCGATTGGCTGATAACTGCAACACTATTCTTACACTGGCTCTGTTTACTAAAATCATGGCTGAACTAAACTCTACCAGGGCCTGTAATGAATTTGGCAGCTTCTTTACTGAAAAGATCTTGAACATCAGATGGGCAATCAGTATATCAGTTCCAACCTCAATACCAACTATGAGCCCAGTTAACACCCCTGGAGAGAAAATAACTTATTCCCAAATAATAAATCAATCAAGCGTCTTTGAAATTTTTGATAAACTAAGCTATGACAGCAATGACATCCGTCCAAATACTGTCCATGGTAAAAACCACAGTACTTGTACTATTAGACCTCAGTGCGCCGTTTGACACGGTTGACCATGATATATTACTGGAATGTCGAGAGAGCTGGTTAGCTCTCTGGTACAGTACTCCGCTGGTTCAAATCTTACCTCAAGAACTGGAATTTCTTTGTGTAGATAACCTAATTCTCATCTCAAAACACAGAAATCACATGTGGGGTCCTCCAGGGCTCCACCCTAGGGCCCCTCCTATTTAGCATCTACATGTTCCCACTAAGACAAATTATAACCACCAATGCTATTAACTATTACAACTATGCCGACGACACTCAGCTTTATATCTCAATGTCACCAGGTGATGTTGAACCCATCCAAACCCCTTGATAAATGCATTGAGCAACTTAACAACTGCATGCCCCATAATTTCCTCCAACTGAACAAAAACAAAACCGAAGTACTTATCTTTGGACTAGATTGACTACGTATCAGTAATCAGCTTAAACAGGTCCAAATAGAAACTACCAACCGGACAAGAAATGTAAGTGTAATAATGGACTCAGACCTGAACCTCCAGGGTCACATAAATGCAATAACAAGGTCAGCTTTCAATCAGCTGAGGAAATTTTCCAGGATTAAATAACTGATGACACAAGGAGACCTAGAAAAACTCATCCATGCATTTATCTTTAGCCGCCTTGGTTACTGTAACAGTATCTTCACAGGTCTACCTAAAAAATCAATCAGACAGCTACAGCTGATCCAGAATGCTGCTGCTCGTGTTCTCACTAGAACTAAGAAGATAAAACACATCACCCCAGTTCTAAAGTCACTACACTGGCTCCCTGTTGCTCAGAGAATAGACTTCAAAGTGCTTTTATTAGTTTATAAATCATTGAATGGGTTAGCACCAAAGTATATTAACGATCTACTATCATGGTATAAGCCTTCCAGATCACTCAGGTCCTCCAGCTCTAGTTCACTGATTGTCCCTAGAACCAGAAGTAAAAAAAATGGAGAGGCGGCTTTTAGTTTCTATCATCCTCACATCTCGAACAAACTACCAGGAGAATGCAAAGCTGCAGAGACACTGAACTCTTCTACTTCTCAAATTAAAACTTATCTATTTAGACTTGCTTATGAGTAAATGATCCTATTATTGCTTTTTATTTGTTTGTTTTTAACTTTCATACAAATTAATGTCTTCATTACTGAACTGTGAATTTCTCTTGGAGATGAATAAAGTATCTATCTATCTATCTATCTATCTATCTATCTATCTATCTATCTATCTATCTATCTATCTATCTATCTATCTATCTGTTTTATTGTAAATACTTTCTTGTATTTTATTCTCCAAAGTGATTCATGCTCTCTTTTCTGTGTTCTAATTTTAATCATGTAAAGCACCTTGAATTGTCTTGTGTTGAAAGTGTGCTATACAAATAAAATTCCCTTGCCTGGCCTTACCACCGAGTTTAGGCAGCATTACACAACAAGACCGGACTCCAATGTGCTACTGGAAGCAGCAGGATTCCACCACCGGACCTACCACAGTTACAATCTTCAGGACGCCACACGCCGCAGGCAGACATGTATTCGACACCACTGTCTCCCTCTTTGCTATGAGTTAACCCATGATAATTTATTATCCTCTGCTTAGCAGTATCCTTAAATCCAGTGAGTTATCTTGTCTGATTTGCTGTGTCTGTTCAAAACGAGAGCCGCCGTTCCATTTGTGACTGTAAGTGACTATAAAAGTGGAGACATGATGATCTAATTTGTTGTTTTTGGTTGTGGCTTGTGTTTTCTTATGACAAAAAAATAAACCAAAGCCAGGGCACATGGAAGAATGCATTTTGGTAGTCTTTTGGTTGTAAACGTATTAACTGAATATGATGATAAGAGATAAAAATCCAATGTTACATGTTCACATTTATAATTAGGCCTCAGAATGAATGGAGTTCAAATTTAACCAAATTTGAGCTTTAGGTAGACCAAATCCTATACATCTGTTGCAAGAATATTTATTATAAATAACATTTATTATGTTATAGAAAAAAAAGACTACTGATCACTTCTTGGTCTCAAAAACCTAAACAAAAGTTTGTGTAAAACATAAAACCACTGATTTTGCTGCTAAATTAAAAAAGGGAAAAGAAAAGAACCTATGTTAAACAGTTTTAAATATTTTTGGTTGCTTTAAACTCATGAGATGCATAGAAGATTTTGGACATTCACACTAGCATTAAATATAGGGAAGAGCTACTGCCAAGTAGTCATTGTGTGTACCCACACACACAAAAGCATATTCACAAATCTGCTTCTAGTCAGCCAACAATGCCAGAACAGTCTGAAGGAAGTGAAGCACAAGCTGTAGGTTGCAAGCTGTGCTGAATTTTCTGATCTGAAGTATGGATCTAAAAAATGGCGAGTCTGACTCATTGCTAGTAAACAAGAACATGTCCTAGTCAGCACCATGGAAAAGAAATTACAAATGTATGCAGGGAAAGGCAAGGCAATTCTTATTTGCACAGCACACTTACAACAACAGGGTATTTCAAGGTGCTTTACATGAAAGTAAAAACAGCATAAAACACATAGAACGCATGACACCTCAAAAAATAAAAATGTCAATAAAGCATTAAATAAATAAAAAACTATGATATATGAAATCATTACTCATAGGCAGCTCTAAACAGATGAGTTTTTAGCCTTGATTTAAAAAGTAGGTGGGTGGGGGGTGGGGGGGGGTATACAAAATTGGCTTTTTGACATGGAACATCCTAACATGTTATTTTCCTCATTAAAAACATGCTCCTTGTCATTTCATAACCCTCAAGTTAACTGGTCCAATGGATGAATTTATACCAGGAGCCCATACTGCATGAAGACCTGTTTATAGTCCACATTAATTAATAGATTACTGTCCTTACGCCATCGATCTCCTGCCCGGAGATCCACTCTCTTCTGGTCGTCTTTTCAGTCTTTCCGTCAAAGAAAGAGAATCTATCGAGAAATATATAATCGACTCCCTAGGAGATGGCATAATCCACTCATCGTTTTCTCTTCTTGGTGCTGGTTTCTTTTTGTCTCAAAAAAGGACGGTTTTCTATGCACCTGCATAGATTACCGTGGATTTGATACTCTGATGAACAAGATGAACAAATTCTCTGAGTCCATTACTACACCAAGATTTCTGGCTTGATCAGTGGTTCCTAGCTGTATTAACTGAAGCTGTGTTCCGATTCTTGATCGTTCCTCTTTAGGTCCAAATGTAAATGTTTAAGTTTATAAAAATACATTCATTAAAATACAGTTCTTTAATTTTGACAGAAATGTGCACTTGGTTATTTGTTTGAAATGGTAGGCAGAATATCTTAATGTAACTTGTCAAACAGAAACAGAAGAACTTGATTAATGTTCTGGTCGCCACACCTATTCTGGCAGCCAAGCTCTGATTAAGTTTTATAGTAAAGCTGCATCCATAACAGGAGTAAAGTGGATCACTCATTCCAGATTGATAAATTACATGGTTTTAAGGGTCTTCTCTACAAAATATTGCATGTATTGTTTGTATATATTTTTTTACTATTGAAGTCAGCATTTAACAGCATATTTACCACCGGTAACCATAAGCGTGCAAAAAGAAGATCAGAAAAATAGATTCAAAGTTGTTTTACATTTGGTGCCCAAAGAAATCTCTATAATGCCCCTGTATACTCATACATGACCACATATTCAACAGTGCATTGTCTTAATCTAAACACTTTATTTGTAATTGTTCCTTATGAGTGCATTAAAGCATTACAATTCAGTGGCTTAGCTAGAGTTACTGACAGTATCTGTAGTGAAGCACTGTGAGATAACTCCATCGTGCAAAACCAGGATTTGAGATTCATTATTGTGTTGTCTGTCAGGATGGCATAAACAAGGTCTTTGTTAGCCCTGCGTTGGTGGTCTGTTCAGTTACATGCATGAGGAGCTCCAACAAATGAGGTACACCATCTTTCAATCAAATGAGGAATTAAATCAATTTTCTGTCCCAAGAGTTCATAGCAATAACATTGGGAAAACATCATGACTCCAAAATGTGAAGTGAAGCTGACAGCGATTACCTAAAATATATCCTAACTCCATAGTAGATATTTTGCTAAACTATTGTACTGAACTAAAAAGCACTAAATGAGATAGCTGCGTAATCGTTGTGTGACTTTTTAGGACATTTTTATATCCCTTTTTGTTAAAAAGCAGCCTTATGCACTTATGCTGCACTTCTAGTGCCATGAAAAAGTTAACTGTGTTACATATTTCTTCAGTTTTTGCTTTCTGTCACATTTACATTTTTCTGATCAGAGTCTTTTTATCATTTATACTTTACATAAGGCAAATATACTATAAATGGAGTATATATACACGTGATGTAAATATTTTTTCTATTTTCCTTTTTTCTTCTGTACAAATTGTGTGTTTCTGTTCTGTGTCCTGTTCTGTTTTTTACATCTTTTTTTTTGCTGCTGTTACGACCAAATTTCCCCTTGAGGGACAATTACAGGATTATTCTATTCTATTCTATATTATGAATGCAAAATCATGTGTGAGTGTTTTCTTTTAAACTGGCTTGTTTGTAACATCATTATACATGGTGTATACCCTGATACATTCAGTGAAACCACTTTAACCATAACTTTATCCCCAATAGTTTTCTAAATTATTATACTAAAACTGAAAAAAAAAACTTTTTAAAATAAATTTGGACTCATTTTAAATTACTATCAACTAAGGTTTGCTAAAATAGTCAAGGGAGTGTGCTGAGTCAAGAATCTGCAACTGAGTTGATAACAATAGTGACTTGAACCTACATGAAAATGAGTCACTAAATCAGGCGACTACAGTTGACAAACCAGTTGCTAAAAGTAACATCTTTGTAGCCGATTAAATCTGGTTTATGAAATAATCTATGAGCCCAAACAATGGTCTAATTTATTTTGCGTCTGTTTATAATAAAATCTTCCCAGAACAGGCTGTAAACAGTCGTCTAGCACCAGATTTCTTTCCTTTACATGTAAAAACATGTGAGAGTTATGAACACTGTAATATAAATTTTTGACACTTTATTGATGCCAAAGTCACAACAAGCATTTTCCCACTCATACTAATAGTCACTATTTATTTAATCTTTTGTGCTGGATTTGCAAATATCCTCTGATCAGCTACAATGCAGTCATTGTATTATTAGTCAGAACAAAATCAGCTAAGCAAAACTCTGCTTTTACTCTCTCTCTCTCTCTTTGGGATTGAAAAAAGTAATTACACACGGAATGAATCAGATTCCGTACATGCCGTAGCCTTGTGAAATTAGAACTTTGCATGTAGAAGTACATAGAGTACTTTTCCTTAAGCAGTTCTGTATGACTGTGAGCTCTGTCAGTAACCACAGAGATGTTAAAGTGGTGGGAAAAGATTGAGATTGTTGAAGATTCATAAAGATATTTTAATTGACTGCAAAAATATGTACTGAAGGGGCTAATTCAGTTAATGTATAAAGGATTCTACTTAAAATATCTTACCTGCAGTCATTATCTCTCTTGGTGTCTTTATTTAGAACAAATCCAAATTTGTTGTTCCCGCAGCTAAACTAATTGCTCATCTGTAAGGTGCAACAAAGTGAACTTATGCCATCTTAAAACAAGTCTTATTCTTAAAACAGTTTGGGATTGAGCAGAGCATCATGACTTTAGAGGTATTCAAAGAAAACTGAGTTGTCCTAGATATATAACAAGCTCATTAATAAATAGATAAACAAAATTGTCAGAAATTATTACTAACATTTTAATCAGCCAATTTCACTTTGATCTGCAGTAAGTGGGAGTTTGCATTACCAGCCCAAACATTTTTGTGGGCCTAGTAAACATTATCATTCAAGATGGAGCTGTCAGAGGACATAGACGTCAAAGAACACTAAAAAAGGAAAATTATCATCTGGTTCTCCATAAAAAAGCAGAACATTGCAACAGTTTAAAGGTTCAAAAACTAATGCAAATAATAAATACTGTAGTGCATATTCACATTTAAGCCGTTTTAAGGCTGTAGAGATTTGCTTTGATCTGGTTCCTTTTCTTTTTTGCGTCATCCTTCAAGGTCCAACTAATCTGGATTGCTCTTCATGGAAACACTTAGAATATCATCTACTAGATAGGATAATATGTGGTTAGAATGTTTTACAAGAGCAAAAAAAAAAAGTTGAAATATTCCAGGATTCACATGTGCTCTGACTGCAATAAACGTATGTTATGTAACCAGTGAGTATACAGTGTAGAGTAGGGGTGCCCAAAGTGGGGCCTGCAGGCCACAGTTGGCCCCCCAAGCCATTTAATTTGGCCTACCAGGAGATGCTCTAGATCCAGATCTTATATTACCATCAGTTTACATCAGACGGTCAACATGACATGCATTAGGATATTAATTCTAGTCCTGATACTACTATAGATAAGTAGACCCAACAAAAATATATACTGGGCTCATACGTTCCTTATTCATGGTGCTTAAATTAAATTTGAAATGTCACACATTAAGTTCAAAATTCAAGCAACTAAAACAGGTATGTAGAGTAGAATTGTGCACATATTTACATTTGCACACATTATAGGTTAATAAATATTAATATTTATTCATAATTATTCAATTTATTCATTCAGTTTATACAATGTCCCATGAGCCTTTGAGTTCACAGGTCACTGCGCAGGTTGCTATCTTAAGCATCTATTATTAACATGGATCGTTATATATATATATATATATATATATATATATATATATATATAATATTTTTTTTCATTTTGGCCCTCTTAGGGAAAAACTTTGGGCAACTATGCTGTGGAGTTTTTAAATAGATATTTTAGAACTAATCCTCTGTTGTGTTTTCAAATTTTAGTATTCATCATTTGCAACATTTGTTTAAAAATCATATGTAATATTTATAACCTAGTTAATAAGCTTGTTTGAAATATACTACTTGTTATGATCTATGTAAAATTACTCAGAAGACTCATCGTTTTTCATTACTGTTCTCATGTGTCCCTTTTGATCTATTTTACTGACATTTTTAGCCTGAGGCAAAGGTGCACATTTTCTCGGTGTTTACATAATTCTCTTAATAGTTTTCATGTTATATAATGCTGAACATTTCTATTCATTAAGGTCTGCTGGCTGAAGTGGATTTTAGACATCCTTAATATTACAATGTGTTTATGGAATAACAATGGAACTCGATGAAGATGTATTCCTTACTTTAAATTATAATATAGTTGGTTTTAGCTGAAGGCAAGACACTCAGCAATTATTAAGAGTCTTGATTAAACATACACCTTGAATAAGATTATCAAGCCGCTACCAGATAGACTAAAGGTTTAAATAACCAGCAGTTATTCAGCATGCACAAAGCTGATATTTGACCTCTCACATTTTTAGCTGCAAAGAAAAATAATTAAAAAAAATATTGAAAATACCTTGGTGTCACAATTTAGAATTTTAAGATACTGTAAATAAAAAGTTTATAGGCACCAACTACCATGCGACACTGCAAGGATAAGTAGTATAAACATTGGATTAATGGATAATAAATAAATACTCTGACATAGCATGCATTATTGCTGTAAAAAATACTAATTTATCAAGCTTCTGGAGTCTACAAACATCAGATAAAGAATAAATAAATAAATACTGATACACAAGTTCCTCCAGTACACACAGCATTTTACAATATTTATTACAATTACAAACTTTAGTTGAAGTGAGCAGCTGGAGCCCCTGTCTTTTTTAACTGTCTTTCTGTGACAAGGAGGAGCACCACGCAGAATGCCGAGAGCCTGATAAGAAAGGTAACAAAGTTATACTAAATGACATACATTGGAAAGGTGAGGAAGTGAGTAACTCCAGGAACTGTAGTAAAGTTGTTGTTAATACAAGTAGAGTAAAATCAATTTTACTCTACTTTATCATCTCCATTTTTAATTACAGTGTAGCAGGAGTGAGTGATCTGTCTATGCGCTTGTAAAGCCTTGTTGTGTGCATCATCATCAGTGTATACAGTAGCCGTGCTATTTTACACCGCAAGTAAATGTTAGTGACTGTTCTGTTCTGAAATACAGAAATAGCACACTGGCTCAGAGCTTCTCAATAGCTAATGGCAATTTATTCTAGTGTTTTAATCCTCTCCAACAAGTCAACGATACTTTTGCACAAAGTGAAGTGAGATCGGTCCACGTGCCAAGAAGAATCACAGACCATTAATATGCCAAATTATATTTTCAATTTCCCTCAGGGGATTTCAGCGGCGCTCGAACAGTTACACTTGTGTAATAAATTTTAACAAGCATTGTTTCTCATAAAATTGCATGATTAAAGCAGCAAATTGCAAAGAATTCTTTTTTCGACTGTTCACAGGCTTCTTTTAAAGGACAAACACAAGTTAAAAAATGTTATTAGGACAAAGCTTCACCAACAGACAATATATGGAGGAGCATTTACTTGTAGCTATGCTAACAATAAGTAAGAATCTAGAACAGAGGTTCTTAAATATCTTGAAAATATCTTATGAGCTTCAAGGTCTGAAACAAAAATAACTTGAAGTTTCAAGTTAGTGCAGCGGGTGAAAGCTGTCTTTTCCTGATCTCTTGACTTGTCCTCAGGCTCTGTGGTGCAAGTGTTTTTTTCTTCTGAGGGTAATAGAGTAGCTCAGTAATGATTCAAATCCCAAGCATAGAAGAGAGCAGGATGAAGATGGCCAAAGGCGTCTGTAGGGGACAATCTAAAGCTCACGGGATGGAACAGCAAAAGGCGGCTAATGATAGCATCAGAACAAAAGGCATCAGCCAAAGTGGGCAGAGGACTACGTTACAGTCTCATGACGGGGTTAGGTAAGTTTAATATCGAACCCTATGTTAACTTTAGAATCATTATAAAAACATTTTTAGTGGGAATATTAAAGTGGACATGTAAACATACTTTGATAACTGTTATTCAGCCCAACTACTTTTAGCAATATTAGGCAAAACCAGTCTGTAAAAAAAAAAGCATCAAAATAAGGCCTTTCTGGAAACAGTGAATGAAACTTTGTCTATTTCTTTGCAGGAACGTTTTTGTGACTCAGGTAATTGTAAGAATTGGTTTGTAACAACAAATCAATGCACCACCAAACTGTAATTTCACCAAAATTGCTTTAAGAGTTATGACCAGCAAAGAAGAGGCACTTCTTTCATCTGCATATACATATCCACAGTTGCTAAAGTATGCATTTTACTGACAGATTAAGCATCACTAAATAAGGTTGAAGGAACATTCTACAACAGTGCATCTCTTTTGTCGAGTTTTGGGTACAATTTTCTTCTTTTCCAAACCAAACTGAATTTCTGCGTTAAACAGTGCTTCTTTGTGTTTTTGCTTATCAATATACCTGTATGATGTCATTCTTGACCTCGAGGGTTATGTCATGCCTCGTTTAAAATTTTCATTTTAATTGGATTTACTTGAATAAGGATAATCTCATATGACCTATCTAGTACCTCCTCTTTGACTTGTTAACATTTAGAAGTCAGTAGAAACATCTTACTTACCGTCCTATTGTAAGGCATCAAGTGACGGAATATATCTATTAAAAAAATTATATGGATACGAAGCATAATAATAATTTCCTTGCCCTTTTATCCATCTTATCTTTGCAAGCATCTTGACTTTTTTTCTTGAGGTTGAACGCAAAGCTCAGATAATTTATCTACTCTACGTAGTCACAAGGAATGATAATTTCTTATTTTCTATGCTTACCAACTTCCATTCATCCATCCATCAATTTAAAAACCGCTTAATCCTTACAGAATCATGGGGGGGCTGGTGCCTATCTCCAGCTGTCAACGGGCGAGAGGCAGGGTACACCCTGGATAGGTCGCCAGTCCATCGCAGGGCCACACTTCATACCAACTTAAAGTAGACAATTTCTCCTTGTTTATTTGTTAATTCACTAGCTAGGACCAAACTACAGATTCAGAATGAATGATTCACCAGCAAGAACCATGCTACATATTCAGAATTTTAAAAGTTTATTGAAGGCATGGAGGATCGAATTTTCTGGGGGGGAAAGGTGACGTCGGAGACCCAGAGGAAGACTCAGTGTGGGGGCGCAGTCTTCAGGAAAGTCGTCTTTCCGAGCCAGCACAGGATGCCCCCACAAGGAACTTTAAAGAGAGAGATGATAGAAGAAGTGGAACTGAGGCGCAGAACGTAGAAGCTGTCCCTGGTGGATGCTGCAAAGAAGGGGAGGGGTCGAAGAGCCGGGTCGGCAGGACGCATCGAAAAGGAGGGCGGGTCTGCGAGGCCGGAGAAAAGGGGGTCGGTCGGCAGGACACAGAGAAAAGGGGGCGGGTCGGCAGGTAGAGTTGCCAACCATCCCTTAAAATACGTAATCTTAAATGTAGCGTCCCATTTTGAACTAATAAGGGACGCTAATTGTTCCGTATTTTCATAAATGTCTATTATGTGTGTCGGTTATAGGCTTCATACTGCCTTATTCTAACTACAGGCTGTATAAAAATAAAATAAAAATCAGCCAACTACATTGAGCGAAACTGTTGTGGTGACAGGATCTAAAGGGACCTGCGGCTTGCGAGCGTTGCGTGCTTAGGATTGATCAGGTATACAGACACAACACACTGGCACTTCACATGCAACACCTTTCAAAATACCCTAAAACGCTTATAGAGATATAGGCTAGACAAGTGGGAAGAAGCCCATCCTTGGCCGGACAGGGTCAGTAAAAACAAAGACAATACAAGGCAAATTGTAACTTATGTCAGCGAGTGTTCTCAGTCGCGCACTGAGATCACTCGTTGCACAGTACGGCAGGCACACAAGAACACAGAAAACACACGTCTGTGAGGCTTATGCGACATATTGACAAAAATAATTAGAATAGATTACATTTATAGTCCATTTTCAAAGATGTCTCGTCCATGTGCAATTTTATTTTGGTTGGATTAATTGTGGAGAATTGTATTGTTTTCAAAGCCAGTAGGCTTAGACATAGTCTATTAGTCAATCAATATAAATGCCAATTTAAAAAACAAATCATGGTAACTAATTAATTGTTATGCTAATAAATAGATTAATATTAGATTAGATTAGATTGATGGCTGTTGAAATTTTATATTTTAGAGAAATAGTAAATAATTTTTAAGTGAACATTGCATTACATTTCTTAGTGTGGTTTGATTGCTGTTCAGACAAGCCATGCAAGCTAATTGAATTAACTATTTGTCATCCCACTTCTAAATTTGTATTTCAATGAGCAGATAAAAAAGCTTAAAGGTGTTTAGGGGTTCATCTGCAATATCCCCATGCAGTCACTTTAGAAAAAAATATTGAAAATACATTATTGGAAGCTCAGCAAACATACCTCATGTTGTTCTCAGCATTGTAATTTGTTAGATCACACTACATCTTGTTAAACCAAGGTAAGGCAATTTTATTTGTATAGCACACTTTTAACACAAGGCAATTCATCAATTACTTTGAGGATTAAAATACAAGAAAGCATTTAAAATGAAACAATAATCAAGACAATAATTTGTATAAAAAGTAAAAACAAGCAAGTAAAAGTCGGACGGCTCGGCCCGTTGTGAATAACTCCCTGTGTCCCTTATTTCAATTTATGAAAGTTGCCAACCCTATCGGCGGGACCCAGCAAAAAAAGACGGTCAGCAGGAACCAGCAAAAAAAGGCGGGTCAGCAGGACCTTGCGAAAAAGGCGGGTCGGCAGGACCAGGCGACCTAGAGAAATGGGAAAGGCGAAAACGAACGAGATAGACAAGGGATGAGAGGCAGCCAGGGTTTATATGTGTACCGCAGCATTATTAGAAACGTGAGGGAGGCCCAAGGTGCCAGGTGAGACGACTTTATGACCGATTAGGACATACGAAGCGGGTTTGAGGAGCGGTCCTTCTCCTGAACCTAAGTTAACTTAAATCCATTATGTTGGGTATTTTTTCACTTTTGATTTTGTTTATACCAAGTCAATTACCTTGAATAACTTACCCAAATGTATATTTTTAGTGATTTATTTTACCGTCCAAACATGTAAAATAATTCTATGATCTTATGCTTCTTTTGTGGCTCTACAGAGGAGCTTCATTCCAAATAAAGACTGATTGCCTAAAATCTAAGCTAAGTGACTGTTGAGTCTAAAGGAGTAAAATTAAAGTTCTATAAACTTAACATCTGCATTTGAAAGAAAAGACAATCACAGATTTAAGGCTAACAACTACACATCCATCCAGGATGCTGCTGCTCGAGTCCTGACAAGAACCAGGAAATACGACCATATTAGTCCAATGCTCCGGTTTCTGCACTGGCTTCCTGTCGCTCAGAGAATAGAATTTAAAACAGCTCTGCTTATGTAAAAGTCTTTTCATGGTTTGGCACCAAAGTACATCTCTGGCATGTTAGAGTCATATGAACCATATTGGGCCCTGAGAACTTCAGGGAGGGGTCTCCTGGTGGTTCCCAGAGTCAACAATAAACACGGTGAGGCTGCATTTCAGTTTCAGGCAGCTAAAATCTGGAACAGTCTTCATGAGGATGTGAAACAAGCCTCAAATCAAACAATGTTTAAATTCAGACTGAAAACAGTTCTTTTTAACCGTGCATATGACAAGTGAAATTATTTTATCTGCACTCTTGCTTTTTATTGTAATTAATATTTTATTTTAAGTTGATGTTTTTTGGTTTGTTTTTTCCTGTTTATCGGTTTTCTTAATTTATGCAAGTGTGAAACACTTTGAATTGCCTTGTGTATGAATTGTGCTCTACAAATAGCATCGCCTTGCCTCCAGATTAATTCATAATCATGCAAAAAGCCTCAAATCAAGTTTTTTTTATTGCTATAGCATATAGCACTAGTTAAGTTGTTAAGTTAGTGACAACTTAACAATTTTTTTTTCAAAGGGGTAGAAAATGTAGAACATTAGCAGACTTTTAACTAAATCACTGATGCCACTATTATTGACACCCCTGCTGTTAATAGTTTGTTTAACCCTTTTTTGCAGATAGCATAGCTGTATTTATGAGGTTAGAGCTTGCAAACAGAAAGATCTTTGACCAATTCTATTTGCACAATTTCTCTAAACTGAACTGGGTCCTCTTGTATGCTCTCTTCAGCTTACCTATTTGGTTTCCTGTAGGATTTACATCTGAGGAATGTAATGGAAGAAGGTGGATTTCGTTGTCCGGTAAACTATTACTGTGATGACATGGCCACATGGTTTGGATCATTATCATCCTGAAAATACAGGTCATGACAGTTTTTCTAGAGATGACACCAGATATGACAAGTAGATTAACAGTTCTTTTTAATACCAACCAATTTGTATTGGTCATTGCGTAATAGTTTATTATTAGTGTTATTTGACCAAATTGCCCAGTTATTGTTCAAGTCCACAAAACATTAGGTATATATCACATGTTTGCATTTGTGATGGTAGGATTTTTTTTTTTCTGGCATTACCACCAGACAACCAATTGTCTTATAGAGTAATAAGTATCTTAAAAGTTTGATTATTTTTGCCGCACTTCTCTCACTGAGTTTGAAAGATTGTTGTTATCTGCCTTTCTATCCTGCTGACTGTTCATGTTGGAAAGATAAATATGGGTCCTTAACAACTCTAGTTTGTGCCAATCTTTTATCCCTTGTTTGGATTGTAGACATGGCCAAGTTTAGACGTGAATATATTTTACTGCCATGCTCTAAGTATTGTTTAGTTCTGCTTTACTTTAGCTTCATGCACCCTTGTCTTTCCCACTTGGAAGAGTCGCTAAAAGAAGTGGGCCTCTATGTCACATTATATTTATGCCACACCCAGGCAAGCAGGCACTTTATTGATCTTGGAATGGACACAGTAAAATCTATATCTGTCCAAACAGAGCAAACAACATAAAATATAAAACAGTATGTTTATAAGGAGAAACCATAAACATAAATGTAGACATATTGACCGAAAAAAAGTGTATATTACAAGAATCTTTAAGGTACATGTTTTTATTTTCATCAAAGTGGGAGAATAATTATCAATATAGCTCCATCGTAGATCAGAGATCTTATTGTTCCATATGTTCCCAACAGCGCACTTTTCTCAGACTGCAGGTCTACTGGTAGTTCCTAGAAATTCTAAAAGTAGAATGAGAGGCAGATCTTTTAGTTATCAGGCTCCTCTCCTGTGGAACCAGCTCTCAGTTTTAGTTGGTGAGACAGATAGTCTGTCTATTTTTAAGACTAGGCTTAAAACCTTCCTTTTTGATAAAGTTTATAGTTAGAATGGCTTAGGTTATCCTCCAAGCTGTCTCTCCTCTGTTTTCTCGGTTCCAGCAGATGAACGCTTGTATTGAACCAGGTCTTGCCGGAGGTTTCTTCCTCTTAAAGGGGAATTTTCCTCTCCACTGTAGCTACATTCTTGCTCGGTATGATCGATTACTGAACAATTGCTGTAGTTGGAGTCTGCATGATCCGGGCACAACCTCATGTCAATGACTCAATGCAAATTGTTGGGATTCCTAACATAGAAAACTTTTAACTGATTGTATAATTGCATTGAAATAACTTTTGTTGTAAAGTGCATTGAGATGACATTTTTTGTGGTTTGGCACTATATAAATAAAAGTGAATTGAAAAGAGTATATCAACTCAATTTAAAGGTTAGATTTTTTCCTACATATTGCTGTGTAATTATGCTATTGCAATAAAAGATACATTTAATTTAACCTTTTGTTCATTCATCTTTATCAGGAGTCAGTATGCAATACACAGCCCAAGACCTCACATGCCAGCCATGATTATTTATTTGATTTTAACTATTTTATCTATCTCCCCGTTTAAATAATACATGATGTAATAGCTTAAATAAAAAGATCTTCCTAATCCTTCCCAATACTCCGAACAAAAGCCAACAGAAATCCCTTTCTCTTTCAGCACATGTTCTACATGGTTTCCACTGCTACCATACTTTTTATTCCAGTAGCTTTCTCCTTTCAGTCCAGTTTTCAGCTAATCAAATGGATGACTGGAGCAAAGTCTACATCCTGTTCTTTAGTCTGCATGTCTGGTGTTTCATTCAGACTGTGGTGTAAAAAGTGTTTACTGTAGAACACATTATTTTAGGTAACAAGTACAGGTTATCACATTTCACAAGATTTTCATGGAATGTAAATGAAAAATATTAAACTATATAGTTACATTTCTTCAGCTGTTTATTGTGAGCACAACTCTGTAAAAGTGTGCTATCCATATGACATTTTTCAAAGACCTGATTGATGATGCAATGAATATGTGGCTAAATGCATAGTGTATGCTAAAGGACAATGAAAGGCAATGGATTTTTGCACATCATTTATAGCCTGGCGTGGTCAGACTGCTTCCAATTTCAAACACAAAGCCTCAGGCTTTCTTCTCGAAATATGTAACATTATATATATATATACTGTACTATTTTATTTATTTTAAAATTTACTGCAAGCATAAGCACATCCATAGAAAGATTATTTTGATTGTTCTTGGAAAGGTTTTCCTGCTACGCTTTGTAATGACTCAGAGTATAGCAATCTTTTTAGTGTAAGTCCGTCAGTGTAATATCAACCCAAAGACTAACTTATTTCATATTTGTTGAATGCACAAATATCAATTAATCAGTCAATAAATCTTTATTTAAAAAACACTTTTCATATATAAAATGCTACTCAAAGTGCCTCCCTTCCCGAATTTAAACATGATCACTTTTATACCCCCCTCCCTCCAATCCAACCTCCACTCAAACACTCAAGAGCAACTTTAAAAAAAAACATAAAATGGACAATGAGCCAGGTTAGGTAAGGAAATGCCATTATAGGAGCCATCTGCACCGACAGCCTCGTATTAGCATTTAGAGAGACCTAAATAAAACTAGCAACTAAAGCAGTAGATTTTCATGAAAACTTTGAAGGGTAATTATTTTTGCTAAAAAATCTTCACAGGGAAAATCTCTTTTGTATTGTCTTTTATCTAAAGTTTTTCTTTTTTGAAAAAGTAATAAACAATGACAATAAAACCCACGGCAATTAAAAGAGCTAATAGTTATGTGCATTATTAATAACCAACTCACTTCAGAAGTCATCATATTAGCAAATACCCATGCCCCGTGTAGGGTACCCATTTCCGGTGCCCTACTGGCACCGGAAATGGGTGCAACTGTGCCTCTCTAAAACCCTCCTACCCATTGTGAAACTCCCCCTTGCAGAAGGTCATATACCAGCCACTATCACAGTTATAGATATTTTACAGACGTTTTCAGTGAGTTGCAATTTAATATTTAGGAAAAAATTACATTGGTGAACAATGTTGCCATTGGTCACCAATGTAACCCTAATGTAACTCCTAACCCTGGAGATCGTCAAATGACATGCAAATGATCCAATATCCGACCCTGAAAGTGAGGTTTTTGAAGAACCAGAGAGAATTCAGAGGCTTTTACAAGGACTTTGTCGACTTTGGAATTTTTTACCTCCTTGCATTGCAACCATAAAAGCACAGAAATATGAAGCTACGTATTGCATTGAAATCACAAATGTAGAGAGTAATGAAGCTACATTTTCCACTGAAACAATAAATTCAAACAAATATGAAGCTACCTATACATTTTAACCATTAAAGCACAGAAATATGAAGCTACATTTTGAGTTCGGAGTTACAATTGCTAACAAAACTAATCTTACCTGTGTAGGTTCCAATGGAATAGCCTTGCCTTTAGGTCCAATCTGTTTTTTAATCCACTATCAAAAAGGGTTTTGTTGCGATCGCAGCCCACTGTGAAGTGATTTAGGCAAAGATAGCATCCTTTTCGACTTAGGGTTGTTTCCAAAGATCAATTCCAAACACTTAGTCTAGGCTAATCTTAGCAGCTGCTACCAAAACCAGACTAAGGTGAAGAGAGGAGTAGGAGTGGTCTGCTGGTGCAGCGGCTTGGCTGAGTACGCCAGGTTGGAGGAGGGGATAGGTGGTAAAAGGGGTGGGAGCAGGCAAAACAGCTTCCCCAGTCATGTTTTTTTGTGAGAGAATAATATTTTATCAGGATGTTACCCATCAAAAGGTCAATTTTGCATAATATCCCCCTTTTAAGTTTTTCATATATTTTGGTTAGTTCTACTACCTTAGTTGTGTTTGTTATTTTTCCTATGAGACCACACACATTGTGAAGGTGATTGTGGAGTTCAAAACAAAATTATATTGATTCCTCCTGTATTTAAAATTAAATAAAAGAGAAACAGCATCTGGATTTTTCCTTTGTTTACACTGAAAACTGTAGTTTTTTTGATCATATTTAGGAATGGTGATTAATTCACAGTGCCCCGTAATTAATAAGTTAAGAAATTGTAACCGTTTGAAAGCCCTACTAAAAATTTAAAATGAAAGGGTTTTTGGACGAAGTTTATATGTTTTCCATTCTATAAGCACTGTTTCGAGTACCGTTTAAGCACCAGCAATGTTTCCAAAATACCCGTTTGGCACCGGTATCAGATAAAACCTTAATAATACCCACCTCTACCCCTGTCTGTATTACTCAAAACCACCTTCAGATCCCTGTGAATCATACCAGTGGTTGCAGGGGCACAGATTTTAAACAGGGGGGGACAAAATTGTCATTATTTCCACTGTAAATCTCCCAACCCTACCCACACACACACACACACACATACTCACACAATTGCATGAGCCTTAACCACAGCAGAAGCGGCGCTTGCATTGGCTTCCATTGGGGACTGCTTCCATTAGGCGCCCTTGTTAACTATGGTATGGTTCACACCAGAATCGGAGCATCACGGTCTTCCGCAGCCAGTTCGTGCCATGAAGGTTTATTTTCCCATCTGGTCTATTTTTTTTGGCATGAGCTGTGAGCAAACCGCGTCAATTCTGGCAGGAAGTCACACAAAGAAACACGAGACAATCCGGTCAATTGTGACAATAAACGCAATTTTTCAAAATAGAATACCATGGTTGACAAATGTGATCATACACTACCGTTCAAAAGTTTGGGGTCACCCAAACAATTTTGTGTTTTCCATGAAAAGTCACACTTATTCACCACCATACGTTGTGAAATGAATAAAAAATAGAGTCAAGACATTGACAAGGTTAGAAATAATGATTTTTATTTGAAATAAGATTGTTTTTACATCAAACTTTGCTTTCATCAAAGAATCCTCCATTTGCAGCAATTACAGCATTGCAGACCTTTGGCATTCTAGCTGTTAATTTGTTGAGGTAATCTGGAGAAATTGCACCCCACGCTTCTAGAAGCAGCTCCCACAATTTGGATTGGTTGGATGGGCACTTCTTGCGTACCATACGGTCAAGCTGCTCCCACAACAGCTCAACGGGGTTCAAATCTGGTGACTGCGCTGGCCACTCCATTACCGATAGAATACCAGCTGCCTGCTTCTTCTCTAAATAGTTCTTGCACAATTTCGAGGTGTGTTTTGGGTCATTGTCCTGTTGTAGGATGAAATTGGCTCCAATCAAGCGCTGTCCACTGGGTATGGCATGGCGTTGCAAAATGGAGTGATAGCCTTCCTTATTCAGAATCCCTTTTACCCTGTACAAATCTCCCACCTTACCAGCACCAAAGCAACCCCAGACCATCACATTACCTCCACCATTCTTAACGGATGGCGTCAGGCATTCTTCCAGCATCTTTTCAGTTGTTCTGCGTCTCACAAACGTTCTTCTTTGTGATCCAAACCTCAAACTTGGATTCATCCGTCCACAGCCCTTTTTTCCATTCTTCCTCTGTCCAATGTCTGTGTTCTTTTGCCCATCTTAATCTTTTTCTTTTATTGGCCAGTCTCAGATATGGCTTTTTCTTTGCCACTCTGCCCTGAAGCCCAGAATCCCGTAGCCGCCTCTTCACTGTAGATGTTGACACTGGTGTTTTGCGGGTACTATTTAATGAAGATGCCAGTTGGGGACCTGTGAGGCGTCTGTTTCTCAAACTAGAGACTCTAATGTACTTATCTTCTTGCTCAGTTGTGCAACGTGGCCTCCCACTTCTTTTTCTACTCTGGTTAGAGCCTGTTTGTGCTGTCCTCTGAAGGGAGTAGTACACACCGTTGTAGGAAATCTTCAATTTCTTAGCAATTTCTCGCATGGAATAGCCTTCATTTCTAAGAACAAGAATAGACTGTCGAGTTTCAGATGAAAGTTCTCTTTTTCTGGCCATTTTGAGCGTTTAATTGACCCCACAAATGTGATGCTCCAGAAACTCAATCTGCTCAAAGGAAGGTCAGTTTTGTAGCTTCTGTACCGAGCTAAACTGTTTTCAGATGTGTGAACATGATTGCACAAGGGTTTTCTAATCATCAATTAGCCTTCTGAACAATGAGCAAACACATTGTACATTAGAACACTGGAGTGATAGTTGCAGGAAATGGGCCTCTATACACCTATGTAGATATTGCACCAAAAACCGACATTTGGAGCTAGAATAGTCATTTACCACATTAGCAATGTATAGCGTGTGTTTCTTTAAAGTTAAGACTAGTTTAAAGTTATCTTCATTGAAAAGTACAGTGCTTTTCCTTCAAAAATAAGGACATTTCAATGTGACCCCAAACTTTTGAACGGTAGTGTATATGTTGAACAAACAGACTAGAGAGATACAAGGTGCCACAAGGTTCAGACCATTATTGTTTCTAATAGATATAAATCATTTTGCTAAGGTATCTAAATCCACACTTTTTGCCGATTACATCTTTTTATTTCAAATACAAATATGACCACTCTTGTTAATGAAAGAACTGATGACATTTTTAATTATTCTAAATGGTTTAAAGCAAACAAATTGTAAAAAAAAATCTAAGTATATTGTATTTTCTGGAAGTGATCAAATTAAAATTCATATTAATAAATAAGAAATCCTGCAAATATGGTCTACATGTTTTTTTAGGAGTCACGATTGATGAAAAACTATGCTGGAAACATCAAATTAGACATGTCTGCAAAAAGATTACAAAATCGATTGGAATTTTAAGTAAAATAAGAAATGTTGTTTGTCATTCATGTCTTGTAATATTATACAGTGGTTTGATTTATCCTTACTTTATTTTTTGTAAAATTGTTTGGGAATCAAACTTTAAAACCCACCTAAACAAAATATGAATTTTACAAAAAGGCTTATAAGAATAATTACCCATTCCAGACCCAACACAAACCAAGTGCATGTCTGTTTTATAATTTACAGCTTTTGAATATTTTTTGATATTAACACACTTCTCATGTTTTTAAAGTTCTATTTGACACAAATCTGCCTTCTTATGTCAAGAGTTATTGTCATACTAATGCTCAAAATTTCCAGCTACTCTGTGAGACAAGCTTCAAATTGGCATCTTCTGCTATGTAAAACATCATGTAAACAATTTTCGATATGGAATGCAAATATTATGGAACCCTCTGTAAATATTTATTTCCAGTGTCCCTTATTATAATTGTATAAATTAAAATAAGGGACACTTAGGCTACAAGGTGTTCTTCGCCATGGTCAGAACCATCTGACTCACAGGGACCTGTGGCGCTTTTAGTGAGGGTGTCATCCAGAATGGTCATACGTTACGTTTGAAATGCTTTAAACACAATAAACACATTAACGCATCAGTGTTGTAGGTTAGGCTACAAAAACCTGCAAATGCATCCACATAAAAAAGGAAATAACAAAGTACATACAACTTTTTTTTTAAGATGTGTGATCTAACACATGACAAGAACATACCATAAGCTTGTTTCTGAGCTCAGAACTACTCAAATTGAAGAACTTGCTTTCTTTACCAACTTTATTAGTTGCTTATAAAGCAAAATACTGACACCACATTGAGGCCAAACCCTTTTTGCTAGAAATAGTGAGACAAGCAGAAGAAATAATGACATTAAACAACCTTTTGGTGGAAGTACCCTCAAACAAATGTGTTTCAGTGCCTAGTGTGATACGATGGAACGCTTTATTTGAATCTAAGTATACGCAGAAGATACTTAGCTTGTACAGAGATGAATGTGAAAATTGATAAACTATTTAATCACATGGTGTGGGCATAATTGATAACTGATATAATGGTAATAATAATATTGGTAATGGTGATGAAGTTGAAGGTCGTTTCCATCTGATCAGGGTTGTTATATTGTTTTCTGCCGTCGCTCGGGCCATCTAGTTTGTAGTATTTTTGAAGTGAGAAAGGGGGATTATTAGATTTTTTTCTTCATCCTAATCTAGTTCTTTTGTCATGGAATATGTTACTGTTATCTTTTCGGGATTTTTGTACCATTTTTAATGACACTGCCATGAAAAAACAATAAATAAATAAAATAGGATTATATTTATCAAAATACCATGATCCATAGTCAATACATTGAAGTGTGTGGTTCCAACATGACAAATTGTGGAAAAATTCAAAGTATGAATATTTTTGCAAGGCGCAGTAGCCCTGCTGAAACAGTGGATCTGAATGTCCACTGCGTGTAATATCTGGGATTTAAAGGTGTAATATAGTCTAATTATAACATAGTCCGGAGGCATAACCTAACCATCACCTTTTATAAACATTTAGCTTGCATAATATCTGGGAGCCATGCAGCCACAGGTTTACCTGTGAGAATACCATCAAACAGTTTAATATGTTCAGCCTACGGGCAGTGGAGATTAGCGAATAAACAGAAAACATAATTACATACATGATACCATCAGAAAACAGATACATAGAATGGCCTTGGTAGCAAACATGGATAGTAACTCCTCTGTTCATTATGATGATGAAGAACATATTTCCAAATATTTGAATTAACTCTGAACAAAGGTTATAAATCTTTTGCAAGTGTCTTAGTCTGAAAGGTGTCACACTACAGATTTTTCATTCCAACTCTCTTTCGACAGCACTGCCGTGCTCTGAATGAGAACACTGTTTTAAAAGAGGCAATTTCATGCAATGTCATTGAGCAGCTTGTCAAAAAAATTACTACAACAATCTAATCCAGACACTTTTGAGATCCCATTACATTGTTGAGTTGCCCTTGTTCCTGCGATCGGACTTTTAGAGAAGAGTGTTATTATTTGTTGAGGCAAGCAGCGGTTTATGTTGAAGCATCAGTCCACGGTTGGTTTGCAGTGTCCCATTAACCACCTGTCATCTCATGGCTCTGTACACATCTCATCAGGCTGTGTGCAACAGTACTCAGTAAGTATCGTGTAAATAACAAAAATGCCTGCATTTGTTAAAAGCAATGTTATGTAGCATATTTTTACTATATATATATATATATATAATCTATTTGATGGTCCAGATCGCTAAAATATTTTTAGAATTTGTATACAGGAGAGGACAAAGCATTTGAAGTTGACACTAATAACAAAAAGTGTCCAGAGTTGGATATAAAACCATTATAAAATATTTATCCATATTTCCAGGCCACTTTTTCTGGATACAAATGTTCTTATTTTCTTGGAAATACAGTTGTTGCTGACTTAGATGAAGAGCAGACAAGTATAGTTAGATTTCAGCAAAAGTAAGGTGTGCATGCATATCAAAAGTCTGTATTTAGTCTGACCAGGGTTATAATTTAATTTTCTCGACTGCATGTAAACCCACCAAGTGCCCCAATGCTGAAATAATCTAAAGCTGTTTTCTTTAACATGACAATGAGTTTACTGTTCTCCAGGGATGTCCACAAGCACCCCAACTCAATCCAGTAGGGTGCCTTAGGGATGCATTGAAACTGGAATTTTGCTTCTAGACTATGTTAACCACCAATCTGCAGCAGCTGTGTAAGAGCCATTACATTATTATGGATCTATGAGGAATGTTTCTATCCCCTTGTTATATTCATGTCAAAAAGGATAAGGACAGTTTAGAAGACGCAAAAGTCCAAACCTAAAACAAGTACACATTAGATACAAAGCCCAGTAAAAGCCCCTTTCACATTAATAACTTGAAACATTGATCATTCTGTTTTGAAATCTTAGTGCTCTCTTACCCCATTTAATATTAGTACTTTTTGTTTAACTGTCACACAAAAACTTATTGGGCTTTTTTTTCTTTAAATGGTTCATTCTTTTTAGGGCAGCTACACAGAGAAACATGAGGGGAAAGATGCTCTACTCGAGCATCCATTTAATAACTGCAGCACATGTGGGCCCTCAGAGTCTGATCAATGGCTTTGGCTGTTGGCTCTGCCCACCAGCCAATAACTCTACTGTGAGAAGCATTTATAACTTGCAGCAAAGTGGTATTAATGAAGTCAGAACAACGGCAGGCACTCATCAGTGTCCATTGACCACTGCAAATTTAAACTGACTGGTCACACTTCTCATTTTTTCCACAAGAGGCATCATTAGGATCTTTCAACACTGGGGGCTTAGCCCATAGGAGTCGTGTGTTTATGGGTTACATTACTAGGCTGTGCTATACTAGTCATTTGAATACAGCAGTTATTGCAACATGAAATAAAGTAAGTATTATCTAAGTTTTTATTCGTTTAGTTTCTCCTTTAAACCGCACATAAAGGTAGAGGTTTGAACGTAAATATTTTTCAGGCTTCTCCTCATTAAGAATATTTATTATTCCTGTGGTTGTTTTGCAATTTTCTGGACACTCCAGCTATGACTTTTTTCAAATCCATGCATGTTATGTTAATATCTAGTGGTTGTTTCTATGCTGTTTGATGAGATGTTGTCCATAAAGAGCTTCAATAGGGAGTCACATTCACTCACGCTGTGCAGATTTTGGACACAGGACTCATTGGACCATCACCAAAAGATGCAATGACTCCCCATATCCTCACTGACCTCAAGCAGCTTAGAATCCTTGTTTCTCCACTTTTTCTTTAGACACCGGGCCCTCTCTTTCCAAGTGAAATGCTAAATTTATTTTCATCTGAAAAGAGGACTCTGGATGACTGTCACCAGTCACGCCCTGTATCTCTAACCCAGGTAACACATTTTTAAGGTTCTTTAATGGCCCTTTATTATAGTAAAATATTCTGAGAAACATAATTTTGGGGTAATTTTTAGAACTTTAGTCACTCTATGTGATGTATTTATATAAGTTTCACTTTGAATTACTGACAAAATGCAATTTTCAATATATTTTAATTAAAGTGCAATATAAGATGAAGAGAAATAAAATGTTATTGACTTTGCATTGCTATTTATAGCTATCTGGCCTAATAGTTAAAAATTTTCACTTGTTTTCTTTCTTACTTAGAGGAATTTGGTCACGTTGGGTGTGAAATCACCCCAAGATCTGAGTCCAATGACTACAAATAGAATGCTTCATGAATCTGTCTTGACTGCTCTTGTGTGACAAGTGTTGCTTTTCAACTGTGAAAAAATGATAACTGTATGGCTGTCTTATATACTGTATCTCCAAAGCTTGCCTACTCTGATCTTATCTGTTATGCTTCTCCATTTCTTTCTTCATACTTGTATTCTACTGCTGTACAAAGCAGCATCCTAAAAATATACTAAGTGATTACTTTCCAGCAATTTGTAGATTTATTTGCACAGACAAAATTTTACAATTTGGTATATTGATTTAAATCTATATTTATTGGTTTGTATACTACATGTTTATATGGATCCCTAATATTTGTAGGATATTTGAAACTAATAATAATTGTAAATCTCTGAAATCTGCAAAATGCTCTAAAAATACTTATAGTTACCTATTTTAATAGTTTATACACCAAATATACCTTAAAGGGCCTATATCATGCAAAATCAATTTTTTTGAGTTTTCAACCATCTGGTAATGCAATTGTCTCATTAAAAAAACCCACCAGAGCGTTTTTTGGCTTAATTCACGTATGTCTGAGTAATCCTTCTGAATTCTGCCCTCCGAACAGCTGCCCCTCCCTCTCCTAGAAATCAACTGAGTGTTTAACTAGTAACATCACTGTTTGAAAGTTGACTGCTAGAGGTTTCTGCACCGTTTTTCCGTTTTTTACAAAAATTAAAACTAAATAAACCAAACGTCTGAGCCCTTAATATAACAGAGTTTCATTGTGATGCAAATTCTTGTGAGAATACTGTTTGTGATGAAGCTTAGCACTGTGGGTTTAAGGGTGGGATAAAATGACCCCACAAACCCCACCCTTCCCAAACCCAAATAAAATAATCATCACAACTATATATGTAAAACAGCAGGATGCAGCCCCTTTAATGTCCCTTTAGATACACAGTGGAAACCGTCTTGGCGCTATTGTAGAAGCAAGCATGATCACAAGTACTTTGCAGAACAGGGAGAACAGTAGGTGAGAATCAGGATAGATAGGAAAGGCGACATTTAGAGTGATTTGTTGCTTAAAACACTATGCTGGATGAGAGAGGTTTTTTTTTTTTAGCTATCAACATGGATTCTGAAGCTTTTTTGTCCAATCTGATTACATTTCTCCCGATCATAGGGGCCAGCTGATGCCTCAATAATTGTACATGCAAAAAAATAAATATAAGACTTATTGAGTACAAAGCTGGCAAAGGAATGGGCTCTTTTTTTGTAAATGGTACCCATGACCCTCCATTTCAGGGATTTTGTTGCAGTAGTACAAGATAGTATATTATTATTTACACGTAAAAGTGGCATTGACAGAATAGGAAACTATATGTAGCAAAGTCTGACCAGTGTGTTTAGGAAAGAACCTTAAGTTGTATTCAAAGATGGGTTACAAAAACATTTCACAAGATTTAAGCCATACCAGCTCAGTCAAGAATTTTCCTTATTTCTGATCTGAGTTTCCAGATAAAGTCACTAGTCTGCAATTACTGTAGCATCAGACAATTTCCTCCTCCCCCACAAGCCTTAACACACATGCCTTTGAATAAAAGAAAAAAAAAATCAAACAATCAAATATTACAGCTTAATTACTTATTCAACAAGCAGTTTTCTCCATTCTGAGCTACAATAACCCAACATGTTTGCTGAGTTATTATTCCAACGGGCTTTCATTTTCTGTAATTAGGCATAAATAGTCAAATTGTCTGCAGCAAGAAGAGGTAATTCGGTAAGAGTACCAGTAATTATGGCCTTACAGTTGAGGATTGTCAAAGAACAAAACCTACACGCTAACTACTTAATCATGAACCACTCCTAGAGTTGCTGTCCCTTCCTATCACATAATAGTACTTCCCACCATATTTCCCCCCATCTCTTTTTATTTTATGATTTTCTACGTTCACACACCAACCAAAAAAAAAAAAAAAGACAACAACAAAAAAAATGTGCGAAAGATTTTCCTGATGTATCTGCCAACCCAGGCTTCATCTTCCTGTTTGTGAACACATGGCAGGATGGGATAATGCTCCCAAATATCATCAACATCAAAGTGAAACGTGCTGTGAAATGAGCTTGGTATTTATTAGAGCCAATGCGAATGACTTGATAGCACCCTGGGGACTGAGTGTGGAGAAGAACTAATCTAAAAATTTGCATCGGGGTGTAGATGATTCAAGCCTGTTTTAAGGCATTTGCTCAACATTACGTGGAGCGATACATGTGAAGGCTGTTAATGTAAGCAGTTGGATGAATCTGTGAGTGCATGGGGTGACTTGAACTAGGAAAGAGACACATACTGTGTGAAAAATATACTTTAACAATTCCATTTAGTTGGTTCTTAGCTGCTTTTTTCCAAAAGAAAAGCATTGAAAGGCAAAAGAGGGATCCCTCTTGATTTAGTTAATAAATTATATAGAATTCAAACTTGAGAAAATTTTGAAGAGGCGTAAGAGAGCAGAAAAATGCTTCTGAACATTGCTAATGGGATTCGTTCATAATTCAGGGTACGCTCGAATTTGATTAGCTGATGTTCAATGATATCTTCTAAAAAGGATCAATGTGTTCATTGGATGAATCATAAATGGTCCCAGAGAGCAAGGCCTCAATATTTTTCTCTGAGCATGTTAAGCAGTGATAGGACTTTGATGACACATTTTTGTCCTCTCATGCATGCTCACTTTTTTTCCACAAACCAAGTGGATGTTCTCTATCTAGCAGGTCATTTTTTATATGCCATATTCAGCTGTAATCCTAATATTTTAGTTCTGGTCTTGCAGGTGTGGTGTGAGTTTCAAGATTGAGATTTTATCGTGTTTTAAGGCAAGTTTCTGACCTAAATGCAAGAAACTCTCAGGAGACGTGTGTAAATACATGGGGTAGATGGAGAAGTCTGCGTCCAAACGGGTTCCTTTAAAATAGGATGGAGGTTCACCGTAAGGGAAAGAAGGTGAGATGAACGGAATGAATGGTCTGGACTAGCTGTGTGATGGGAGTTATGAATAGATCTACTGGCCTGAGGCACAGGAATGACACCAGGGAGGGATGACTTCAGGACGTGTTAGCTGTTAGTTACCGGTTGAGTGAGAAAGTGGTCCAAGAGGTTGTGGCTTGAAAAGAGTTGAGATGTAAACCTAGGAAGTCTCGCAAAGAGATCCCCCATGCAAATAGTAATCTGGAGGAACAAAGAGAGTGCGGAGTTAACATGGGAGGGAGAAAGACACAAAGAACACAATTACTGGGAAACTTCATGGAGGACTACACACTCAGAAATTAAAGTACACAATTGTGCTTTTAGGGGTACAATGTCTTTACTGGGTTGATACCCTCAAAAGGTACCATTTTGTACCCCCAGCATTGCCTTGACAATCAAGCATTATTGACTTAACATGATTGACACATCACCTGATCAATATGTAACCAACAGTCACTCACAAAAAACATCTTTCAGTAAGAATTTTGAATTCCATTCACATAAATATAGTTTTGTTAATGAATGTATTTTTTTGTGTGAAAAAGATTATCCCCAGAAATTGTAACCAATTAAGGAAATGGTACAAAATATACTTTTTAGTTTGAGGAACATGCATGTACCTTTTAGACAATGAAAAAGGTACAGATGGTTACCCTGAATTCCAATATTTATTTTTAGAGCGTGTTGGTGTATTTTGTACCTTGGGGCACAGTAATGTACCCCTTTCATACCCCTATTTCTGACAGGCTAGAGGCTTGCATATGGTTGCCAAATACAGGCAACCAGCTCTTTCTAGCATCCAGCTGATGAGACACAAGTCTGCAGGAGAACAGTCCTCAGCCCCACCCCTCTAGGGAAACCTGCAGCTCAGTGGAAAAAAAATCAGAAACCTGAAAGCTTTTGGACTGAAGGACTGTTTTTTTTGGTACATTTTGCCACAAACTACTGCCACAAACTCCAATGTATTTTATTTGGATTTTATGAAGGAAGAGCATATTATAGCAAATCATTTTGAAGTAGAACTAAAGCTTTTTATTTTTATTTTTTTTAGAAATAACATGAAAAATCAACTAATCTAGATACATCTCTACCAGTTTTGTCCACTATTTGCAAAATTGCTCAAACTCACTATCTGTATGCAATTATTTTTAAACTTTTCCACAGATTTAGGCCTAGACCATTCCAACACATTATTAATGTTTTAAACCAGTATAATGTAGCTCTGTATGTTTAGGCTAATTGTTCTATTGGCAGGTTAACCTTCACCCAAGGTTTTTCACCGCCTCTAACAGTTTTCTTTCAGGATCACCCTGGGATTAACTTCGACTATATATATTTTTTCAACTCTAACTTGTCCCTGCTTAAGAAAAACCTCCCAAACGTGTGATGCTGCCACTACTATGTGTCGCTGTATTTGTGTAGTACATTGTTGTGTGTACAAATCCTCTAAAAGTATTCTACCTCTGGTCTAGCCTGGACAAATCCAGACCCTAATCTATTAAGATTAAGGGTCTGGCAACAAGTAATGAAAACGGCATAGCTCAAAGGGCGGAACCAAGCATGGATTTGAAACTCTCACTGCACGCAATTGGATAACGCCACGACACAACAATACACGATGTGACGTATCCAGAGCTACCGGCGGAGCTAACTGGTAGATTAAACTTGCCGTATCAAGTTGGTAACAGCAAAAACGGAAAGGAACGATTCAAGCGCTTTTTTCTGTTCATCTTTTAGATGAAAAGCCATGTCTAAAGCATTCATTGTAGCGGCCAAAGGCATTTCAAGAAACTGGTGTTCATCTGCAGCCATCTGTCAATGTTTACTAAATGATTCTGGACGTCGCAGCGCTGTCGTCATCAGCTTAGCTCGCCTCTGGCCTGCCTACATCATATACACCGATTTGATTGGTTCCCCGAACTTCTCACATTATGCAGTAACAGTATCATTGCTCAATGCCAGAGTGTCTTGCAGAAACAATTCAATTTGTGCTTTCACAAGACTTCTGGATTTCCAGGGTACCTCTGGGCCTTAGCAAGGGGAAAGTGACCTCCTCAAATCTGTTCACCCAGTCCATATCAAGCCCAAGCAACCAGTAACATATCAAGCCCAAATACAGAAACTCTTAAAAAACAGTCACGCTAAGGAATGCAAACAGCTTCTGGCCCCTGTAATCTTCTCTTGCATCTATCCAGCAAAAAGCATCAAATCTCCTTCTGCTGCCTCCTTTGTACTTCCTTGTGTCTTTTGTAACCAGCCCAATCCAGTTCATGTGGTGCCGCCTACTCTCAGCCTCAACATGGGCACATTATTTTGATCTCACAGATATATCCTGATACAAAACAATATAGTTCAAAATGTTCTTTGTAGTACAACTACACCTCCCACCTTCTCTAAGGCTGCTTCTCTAATAAATGCTCTCGTTGCCTGGATGTTTGTTTTTGAAACTTTAAATTCCCACAATCTCAGCAAATTGCCACTTTGTCACTGGGCTGGCTGGAATAGTAGCATTGCTGCAGTTCAATATGATCTGTTTTCATTTAGGTTGTTTTGTTTCAGGAAGTAATATACCATGTCACGTCGCAACTTGACTGGCTTGCACCAAATCGTAGACTTAACTGGGAGGAATAAAAGCTGACATTGCGAGTCCTCCAACATCCATGTCTAACCTCACAAATGCACTCGTTGAAACATTGTAACAAAGTATATTTATAATTTTTTATAAACTTGCAGACAGTCCCTGTCAGATTCAATTTTGGGAGTTTTTAGATGTCATTACAAAAATATAGTGTATTTTTTTCACATTTTTGCCACAATAAACCTGTGTAATCCCAGAATATCATGCATTCCTGATGCTGAACAAGAGATGAGCACTTCTGTCACTTCGGTTTTTAACCTAAACTTATAGTGTTCAGTGCAAGTTAATTGAAAGAGAAAATCATTAATAATGTGCCTTATCTGCTGTATAGCTAATACCAAAGGTTATATGGATAAATATGTATATTTTAGAAAACAAATCTAGTAATGGAAATTAAATATTGTTTCTGTGGCACCAAATAGTTGTTGTTACATGCCTTTCCCTTTGCAGACCTTTATTATGTCCAAATTAGTCATTAGTGCACTTGTTTATTCAAGCAAGCAAATAAAACTTGTCCGTTACATTAAGCTCAGTATAATTAGGTTATGTTTCTTTCATCGGCGAAGATCATTGTGATTTGTACACAACAAGCAAAATTTAATGTCACTTTGGTCCCTAACCTGTTTTCATCCTATCTTTGATTCAACCTTGAGTTTTTCTTTAGACAGTGGAATTAACAGAATGCCTATTTTAAGTAGGAAAGTGAGAAAAAAGAGGGCATACATTTGTTGCATGCAGCAGTCAAATAAGATGGATCAATAACATTGATTTTAGCGAATCTGAGTGTGTGGGCTCTGCATTGGTCTTAACCTGGTCGTTGCATTTTTACACTTAAGTTAGGTGATTGTTACTGAATGCTCTGAAGTCATGAATTCCAAATGGCAGATACTGCACATATTCAAAAGTACACACACAAAGTGTTGTGCATGTTAACAGCAACATAGTTAGTACTGTATTGTATTTATTCCTCTGTCTGTTTATTTGTAGCAGCTGCTTTTACAGTCAATATGATCATGTGCACATCTAAATCGATCATTTGGCGGTAAACTGACTAATAGCTTAGCGAGAGAGAAAGTCATGTCCCAGTTTACCTGTCACAGAGAAAATCGAATTATTGAATGAAGTGTGTTCAAATTGTTTGACACCAGGTGGTGACTTGCACCACTTCATGTTAGCCTTCTTCCAGTTAGCCTTGAGCTGTACACAGACAGTAAATAGATACTGGCAGGAGTGAAGTAGAAAGAGTAAAAGCAGGAGGAGGGCATAAGCACAGGCGGGGAGTTGGCTGCAGAGAACTTTGATTTCCAATTGCATTATCTGGGTGCCTTAGTCCAATTACTCCATCTCTAGTTCAGTTCGACTTCAGTCGGCCTAAGGTGTATACATGTATTTCAAAAGTCTGATTTCAGCCGGAATAGGGAAATAATTTAACTTTCTCTTGCTGTATGTAAACTCACTGAGTGTCTTCTCTGTCGTTCAATAATTGCTTCGTCTGACGTTTCCTCTTGATTCAGAGGATGACGTTTCTGCAACGTCATACTTGCCGTCCTAATATTTTGACATCCGTCATGGCATTCACGTCAAAAGACACTTGAAAGGAACTCTTCAGAATACATCTTCTGATGTGATGCCCCTCAACACACAGCACAAGCAGTCTGACCTACATAAAGAATACTGTGTTATAAAGAGACAAAATTGTAGGATACTGGCATACTGCACACTGTGTTTGATAATCTAAAGGCTAGACATTGTGATTGACAAAAACTAAACCCTTTCATACATGGATAAATTTAGCATTACCTTTCTATTTCAAATGCTAAACATTTGAAACAGAAAGAATTTGAAATATCAATATTTACACACACACAAACACACAGATTTCTTCTGTTTTTGGTCCTAGCTTAATGTTTCAAATCAACAATATTTTCATATCCAACTAAGAACCTCAATAAATGCAAAAGGCAGTTTTAAAATTATAATTTGATCTATCAAGAAAAAAAAAAGCTAATCAAACGACATAAACCTATGTGAACAACTAATAGCTCCTGTTAATAAAGGCGGAAATTGGACCTCTGGGACATAACGACATTTTCTGGGACTTAATATATGTCCCTTTTGGAAATTGTAATATTTGACATTTAATGGATTTTTTATATTTTACATATTATCAGTATAATACCCTCCTTTATATGATGTGTGTACTATTTGTACTGTGATCCTGTAGTTGCAGGTGTGTTTGATTCTTCATACTGATAAAAATAGAGGACACTGTGTTTGGTGGGGTGTAATAGTACAGGAACTGTTTGTGCTCTTACAAATCTCCAAGAAAATATTTCCCTTAGGGGCAACTGCCGCAGGCGCAAAACCTCTATGGAAAACCCTTTATAACCCACGTAACATGACCAAAAACCCAAAGATGAGACTTTTTTTAAAACTATTTTGCAGACATCTCAATAAAGGCTAATCTGCCTGCACACCCACTATATGCAATAACAAGTTGTTCAAGCTGTGTTTGAAAACACTGGCAATGAGTCTTTTACATCACTGGTGGACTTAATTTTGACTCCACATTTGATGAATTTGGAGCAAAAACTTAAATCTGGACATTTTTCTTTTTTTGTCAGTTAAAGGTGGGCTTCCTGGTGTCCTTTAGATCCTTCTCCTGCTTCATAAGATCACCAACCAATGGCTGAACCTTCTTCCTTGGGAGTTCCTGGTAAAGAGCAGAATTTGTGTGTCCTTCAAGTTACAGTGGGTTGCCCAGGTTCTGAAGCAGCAAAGAAACCATAAAAAAACACCAGACTAAAGTCTAGTTTATACTCCTTCCTCACCGAGTTTGCACCCAGACGCATTGACGGAGGGGTTTTTCGTTTATAGTCCCCCGTTTCTGTATCCGTTCTCCATTAGTTTTTCAGCATTGCAAAGCATTTCCTGACCAGGACTTTTTATGGCAGGTCTGCCTACTAATGCAGTGTTGTTTCTGGTTAACTAGAGTTTATTTTCATCAGCTTGTGAATGCATTCCCCCTCAAGAAGCATTGGACGACACAAATTAAGTTATAGCTCTAAAGCTTTTCACTAGAAGTGCAGCTCATTGAATGCTCTAAAATGGCATCTAAACAAACAGAGCATCCTGATTTGTTGTTTCTCTATACCTCCTTTTGTTTAAAATCATTAAAAGACAATATTAGATAAACTGTCCTTTCAAAATAAAGCATGTATTGTACATGTATGTATGTATATACGCTGCATTGACTACTGATTACATTGACAAGGCTTTAAGCCTAGTTTATACTTATCCGTCTATGTCAAAGCAGATTAACGCAATGCCATAATCCGTCAACGCAAGGTATCTCCTTCACCGACGAATGGACGGACGGAGTCTGACCCAGATCTACCATATGGGCAACCCGGGCATGTGCCCAGGAGCCCTCAGACATAAAGGGGCCCTCTGCTGGCAGATTTTTATATATTTTTTTGCCGCAACATAAAAACATCACACAAGACTGCTAGTAGGCTAGAATCTTCAAAAAGGAGTATGTTTATTATTAATTTTCCAAGTTGCCTCCTGCATGTTCAATTTTATTTTTGCTGGCTTAATTGTGAAGAATTTTTTTAAGACAGTAGGTTTAGACGTAGTCTATTATCCAGTCAATATAAAAGACAACTTGGAGAACAAATCATACTGATTAACTTTTATGCTAATAAATAGATAAAAATTAAAAATTAAAAAATGGATAGGTTTCTGGCTGTTGAAATGTTTCTTATTAGTGTGGTGTAATTGTTGTTCTGACAAACAATGCAAGCCAATTTAATTAACAATTTTACATCCCACTCTTAAATTTGTATTTAAATGAGCAGAAAAACAAGTTTAAGGTGTTGTGGGTTTATCTGCCATATCCCCATAGAGTCACTTTGGATATAAAATATCGAAAATACATTGTTAGAAGCTCAACAGACCTCATGTTGCTGTTCCTTTCTTCATACGTTAGATCGTACTGCATGTTGTTAACACAAGTTGTATGCACTTTGCTATTTAATTTTTTATATGGATGCATTTAAATACAGCTTTATGTAGCCTAACTTACAGCATGGATGCATTAATGTGTTTAATGTGATTAAAGCATTTCAAACTTAACATATGACCATTCTGGATGACCCCTCACTGAAAGCACCACACCGCTCCGCGAATCGGACGGCTCCGTCCATGCTGAATAACGCCCTGTAGCCTAAGTATCCCTTATTTTAATTTTTGTTTAATCCCTAGTTTTTGGTTTAAAATCAATATGTTAAATGAAGATTTCATTTAAAAAATCGTTTTATTTTGGGGGCTAAGAAGGATATTAGAGGGCTACACACTTCTAACCAACAAAGTGTAAATGTGATGTATGCCCTTACAATATTTTAATAGGAGTTATAAACTTATCATATGCTTCACAACCAACTTTTGTATTTGGCAAAATAAGCCGCATCACTTCCTGTGGTTGGTCGAGAGTAGGACTCCACAGTCCCCAGGAGACGCCACAGATTATTGATAACATTTTGGTTATTACAGACAGAGAGGAAACAGGAGCGCTGAGAGAAACAGAGAGAGACAGAGAAAGAGGCAGAAAGACACAGGACAGTAGAAGAGAGTCAGAGGACTGAAGCAGTACAGGAAAATCATCAGCTCTGAATGTTTGTGATAAGATTATTAAACGTTTCTGGCCTGGAGTTAAATGCTTACATATTTAACTAACTGGGTGAATTAGTTATTCACATTGCTGTGAAATGTCTAAAAGGTGCTATTGGGGGGCAGTGAAGTGGGGGGAGGGCAGCAGTGGGTGGATAATGCAATGATAATCCGGCCCTGGACGGAGTAGAGCCCAAATCTCTAACTATCTGTCTCCTTCAACGGAGTGCGTATGCCTGTGATTGGTCAGCTCAACAAAATCCAGAGATAATTTCACCAGCACAGTGCTCCATAGTCAATGTAAGCAGTAGTGGGGGAAATTTTATTGTCAACCAGTTGTGCAAGTTGTCCCAGAGAGAGTTCTGCAGTTGTTTTCATACATGGTTGTCTTCGTATACAATGACAAAGATCAAATGTTTACTGTAGGTCTTAATCAGGTTTACCAACACTATAAATATATATACTTACAGTATATACACTGAAACAAGTAAACCATTGCTTTCATTTGTTTGATGTGCTTTTCCTCATTGCAGTAATCAAAAAATATTAATTAGCTTTTTTAAACTTAAGCTTTATAAGTTATGCCATGTGTTTTCGGTGTTTTTTTACTTTACAATAATGTAAATGACAGCAGAACACCAAACTGATTTTTTTTATTTTCAAGAAAGCACTTTTATTAGGTTGAGTTTGACGTGCGCATGCGCACTGTCAAAAATTTTGATTCTGGTGGGCGTTGTGTATTTTAGCTCAAGTCGGAGCTGCTAATTTAGAGCAACATTAAAACGAGTAAGGTCATACTAACCAAATAATATATTTAATTATTGGTTTAGTTGTTTTTCCTTGTACGTTTACATGACGATTTCCTCACTGCCTGGACGTAATTGTCCGTAATCTCAGCCTCCCAACCCCCAGCTGAAGCAAGTTACGGAAATAGGTAAATGAAGAGAGGAGCAGCTTTTTCTAAAAGGTACGTTTTTAACTTTAAGAGCACGAATATATTTTAGATCATATCATGTACACTTTTGGAAGCTTAAATGAGTTTGAGTTTTAATTTAGCAAGCAGTTTTATTTTCTGCCACAAATTAAGCTTTTGGCTGTTAGGCAAAGCTAACGTAACATTTAACAGAGAGTAATTCTGTCATAGAAGCATGTTTTGTTAATTGTTCGTATTTGATGTTGAGGTCGGAATCATATAGGTTCGATTGAGGTTCGATTCTCTAAAGCAGTACTTCCAAGAAAAAGGTGCTCTTAACAATCGACCTGTCAATTTCAAGGTGAATGAAGATGCATACTGCTCCCTCATCCCATTACAATTGTAAAATACAGTGTTGTTGGGAAAGAGAGTCATTTTTACATCTAAAAGATGTAGTGTTAGTATTTTCTGATGAAAATTTGTTCATGAAACAATAAATATTGTATTAATGAAAAAATGTGTTCTGACTATGTTTAAACCAAAATATAATTCAAATGTTTAATTCAGTTTTATTAGATTGTGAACCTGAAGTATTTGTCTGAGACAACTTTAAATAAAATGCATTGACATTTTCAGGTTGGATGAAAAAAATTCAGTCTACTATTTTGATTGTTATGTGCAAAAAGGCTAACAGACAGAAGGGACATACAAATCTCTGCCCATCTTTTGAAATAAAAATCTAATATACAGTGCAAGTTCAGATTAGATTTAATGACGTACTCTTTAAAAATCTGACATCTTCTGTGATTTAAATTCACTGTCTATGATTACCCATGATTGAGCCTTTACTGGACTGCTACTATTGCCACTTGTTATAAAACTGAATATTCAAATTGTTTTTTTGTTTTTTTTACCCATAGTCATATCTCCTGCTTAGCATATATTTCTGTATGTCTCACTCACTCTTCATTTGAGCATTACTTTCTTTGACGAGATGAGAGATTGTGTGGGTGGACAGAACACCTAGAAAACTGAAGAAAGAAAGTAGAATGCACGTTTAAAGCATGTTAGCTTTGTGTTGAGTGATAGCACAGGGGAAACAACATCAAAGGCAAGCCTCTCTCTTCAGGTATAATGAAGACATCTCACATGTACTTACATGACCTGTGTTCTAAGTTTTCTAACTTTCTGCAGTCAATTGCCAGTTCCACAATCCCCAAAGCCCCTTCAGTGGCACAAAGTCAACTCTCTTTCCTTCTGTCCTAGAAATGTGTTCATTTTATGAGTCAAAAATACTCCAGAGGCAGAAGAACTATCACGTACTTGTGAATCATAAGGAAAAAGATCCATTGTTGTCCCCATAAAACGGAAATGGACAAGTACCATTAGGCGTTAAAGCCCTTATTTCTCTGCAAAAAGATAATGATATCCAAATGATTATTTTGCTGCCACATTGCATATATTCTCACACATGTAAGTGCTAGAAAGGTCCTTTGAAATAATTCAAATTCCATTACAACAATAGCACTGACAAGGCTGCAGGAAATTATGTAAGAAAATTACTGTATGACAAGCCGGATGTCTGGAACAATGAACAGGAGCAAATCTGCCACTGGAGTTTTTACACCTGCTTAGCTAACAGATGGGGTTGCTTTCACCAATGACAAATATATTTGAGGTCACTCATTTGTATTCCTTGTATTGCTCTGTGCCAAGTTATCATGGTCTATTATTTTTCCACAAGACCTTGAATCATCCGCTTTACCTTTCAAAATTTCAGCAGTAGTGTACGTTCTTTTATTCAAGGTTCCTTTCTGCTGAGGAAAAACGTGTATCTTACATAAAGTATGTAAGAGAAGAGCCAACCATAAAACATTTTGTTTTGAGTGTCTGGTATTCAGCTTAACGACAGTTCCACTAAGAGTATAAATGTAAACTCAACACTTGGCAGCTGCTTATTTAGGGATTTATGATGTTTAGAAACCTTTTAAGATCACAGCAGTATTCATGTAACAGTATTAAAAGTCTGAATTAAGATTAAAAGCAAACTGATCAGTTATTAGTTTGCTCAAACCTGTTAAGCATACACAAAAAGAAAAATAGCAAGTGTAAATTACCTAAATGACCTAAATGAACTAAAATTGAACCCAACAGAATACATGTAATTATAAATATTATTATGATCAGAATATCGGATGAATATCAGATCATGATATGATCAGGAGTAGAAGTCACAGGCAACTGAACAACAGAGCAAGTCGATTAACCACTCCCCCATTTTTTTAAAGCAAGTGAGCAAAAGCGACTTTGCTTCTCCAATTTTTGACTGTAAGAAATATGACCCATTCAGTCTCTGGTTACTCACATAATGCTCTTTTTAACTACAAAACCAAATATTTCTACTATTACATTTAAAGAAAATTATGAATATTGTGAAAAAGGAAGTGAAACTCATATATGTTAGATTCATTACAATTTGAGTGAACCATTTTAGCCTTTACTTCTTGTAATTTTGATTATTATGGCTTGCAGACAATAAAAAGCCCAAATTCAGTATTTCAAAAGGCTGAATATTACATGAGACCAATAAAAACTGATATTTTCAAGTGAAATCTCAGACTTCTGAACAGGATGTTCATTCCTAATTAATCAATACTAGGTTGGGCCTCTTTTTGCATGAATCACTACCGCATTAAGTCAGGATGGTATGGAGACGATCAGTCTGTGGTTCTACTGAGGTGTTCCGAAAGCTGAGGTTGCTTTGATACCAGCTATTGAGTCATTGTTATTTCTGCTGTCTCTCATCTTCATCTTGACAATAATTTATAGACTATCTAGGAAGAGTTGGAGTCAGGCTTGTTTGCTGGCAATTCAAGCTCTGAAAAACCATGGTTAGGTACCTTTGCAGCCTGAGCAGGTGCCAGTCCTGCTGGAATATGGCAATCAGTATATGTATAAAGCTTTTCAGCAAAAGGACACATCAATAGCGCTAACATTTTCTGGTAGATGACAGCATTAACTCCGAACAATGATGACAAACATCAGTAGATTATCTGACAAAATAACTTAAAACTTAACTTTCTAGTGTAAAAACTTTACTAAGATACAGATATCTGCACTCTCTGAATGCTTTTCTAGTTTCCAAATGAAACACAAACCTTACTTTCATCTGAAAAGATGATATTGGACTCTCATTGGACTTTCTTTTCTCTCTTCTCTGCCTCCCTTTCGTGCACCTCTCTGAACTTTATAAGCATTTTTCTGCATTTTTGGAATTATGGAATCAGTCAGTTGGTCTCTGAATGCAATTGATCAAATATTCTCAAATCAGACGGCTGATGTCTGGGACCCCTCCTGTCCAACAACATTTCCCAGTGGGTACAATATGGATTGGATTCCCGGGAAAAATGGAATATGTTGTACCTCTCGTTACTTTCAGAGGAAGATGTTGAAGATATTTACATAATTGAAATCATGTTATCCGTACTTGTAGTGTCTGGAATGGGTGGGATCCTTGCATATCTGAAATTTCAACAGGTCTCAGCTGCGAGAACAACACGATGTGATGCTTAGGGCTGTAATGTCTCAGACTCATGCACTGAACGAACCAAACTGCAGTGACTATGAACTCTAATGGGACTTAGACTCTCATAGACAGAACTGAAGGGCCGTTTCTGATTATTGATGCAAACAAGGCATGCAAGCACATCAATGGACACATACACACATTCCCCTTACCTCAACGGTGCTTTTCACCCCCCAACCACCACCCCTCAACTGTCCTTTCTGCTTCTGTCCACAGCCTGCATGAGTGTATTCAATATACTGCTGTGACGCTCTGTTAGTGCAAGGGCTTACTACCCCCACTTGCCACAATATGTATATAATAATTGTCTGCATATGAGCTTTAATGTAACAGATTTTTTTTTCTATGATCTCTATCAAGTTCCTAGTTATTGGGAGAAAGACATTTTTTTATCCCTAGCATTCTCACCCTGACCTATTGTAAAGCCTACTATGACGATCCCACAGCCTCCTGACCATCCTGTGATGAATGTTGACTGTTTTGTCTGCAAGAAGCTGTGCTGAATATCTCTATTATTGTACCAATGATACAGTGCCATTAAAGTTAAGTATTCATTCATTCAATGCTAATGATCAAAGTCAACATCAGAATGGGCAGGAAAGGGGATTTAAGCCATAAGGGCCGTTTCGTAGGCCCAACGAGTTACAGACATATTCATCCGCCAAAAAAAAAGATAATAAAACAGGACAAATGCGTTTATTTTAAACTGTTGACCTAAGATTTCAACTGTTGACCTAAGATTTACTAATGCTGTATTTTAGTCCAAACATGAATGTTTAGAAATGACTCATAATATCCATCCATCCGTTTTCTGAACCTCTTAATCCTCAAGGATTAAGGAGATGGTGCCAATCTCCAGCTGTCAACGGGCGAGAGACGGGGTACACCCTTGACAGGGCCACATAGAGACAGACAGGACAAACAACCATGCACGCACACACTCACACCTAAGGACAATTTAGAGTGATCAATTAACCTGACAGTCATGTTTTTGGACTGTGTGAGGAAGCCGGAGTAAACGGAGGGAACCCACGCATGCAAGATGCATGAAGGATACGAACCCACATCTTGCTGCAAGGCAACAGAGCTAACCATTGCGCCACCGTGCAGGCCCGACTCATAACATATCAGGGCTAAATAGACAAAAGGGACTACAAGGAATTAGTCATTTATATTATTGTAAATCCAACTGCTGGGCAGCCATATTTGTATTCCAATGGAAGGGTAGAACCTACTGAATGATAGAAAACATTCTATGTGGTTTTTGTGGTTATTTTGAATTGAGAACTATTTGTTTTTTAACATAGAACAAAAAAAAGCAAAAAAATACCCATTTTACTTTATTTCCATCTTCTCCATTTGGAGACAAAATTATATATTTTGATGTTTGTTTATATATATTTATTTATTTTATACTGTGCGCAATAGCAGAAGTTGATAAAACAGTAGTTACATTTCATATTCAAAAGCTTCAGTAGATGGTTTTGACTCCAGTGATGGAAATAAATTGTACTTTCCAGCCAGTTTTTATTTGAAGTGGAAAGTGCCAAATTCAGTTTCTGGCTGGTGGTGTCCTATATGTATACATACATACATACATACATACATACATACATATATATATATATATATATATATATATATATATATATATATAGAGAGAGAGAGAGAGAGAGAGAGAGAGAGAGAGAGAGAGAGAGTGAGAGATGTGAAAGAGTTGCTAAATGTGTTCTGTTGCATCATTGTGCATGGAAACAACGTCAGCATGGTGTTTTCCTGTGTCAAACATGAAAACATAGAGAAGTGAGGAGAGAAATTTCACATTTCTCCTTCGGTTTATTCTAATTTACTCAGGCATAGTATCAGAGATAATATTTTTGGGATGGGTTGGAGAGGGAGATTTTCTTTATGGATCTTAATTCAACAAATCTGCAGTAACAATGTGCTACCATTATGTTAATATGGACCAAAATCTTCTTGGAATTGATCTGAAAACTAGTTGAGTCTTGAGACATAGAATTAGGCATTTTTGAAGGCAAAAAAACAAAGTCGTCAAGGCTTACCTAATAACAAACTGGAAGGTACATGTCATTTATTTACCTATTAGCTGGTCCTGTGGGTCATATGAGTTTTTGTTCACATAACATAACTGACTACTTTGTGACTTATTTATACATTTTAGTATTTGAAAACTGCGTATAAAGGCTGCATTTTAAGTGGTGTACAAGTGATACTTGATGTTGTCTCCCCCGTTTAGACTCGCCATTTCCAGTTGAACTTAAATGGCTCCTTTACTCCTCTCTCAAGACATCCGTCTTCTTTATACAACAGAATTGAGCACCGTTGCCAGGATCATCAAGAATCTTCAACTTGCTCGTACACCAATCACACAGTGGTCATGAATGCAGTGTGTGTACCTGGTTGACTTTGTGTGTTAAAATACAGTCTCTGGAGTCACTTCTTGTCACTTCAGGCCAAATGATGACTAATTTCAGAGCAATTTCAGGGTAAGTTAGCTGCTGTTATCAAAGAGCACAGACCTGGTGGAGTTTTTTACTCATACCACTTGGGATGAGTAAATTTTACACCCTTGCCATATCAAATTACAACATATGTCAAACTTAAGCCATTGGATTTTAATTAGTCTCTCATGGTTTGTGGATCTATTTAAAGTGAAGTGATAATAAAACACCTAAAATATAAATGAATGGAAAAAGTATATAAATAACATTGTAAAGAATGTCTGTACATTAAATCAACATTCAGTTTCCTTGTCAATATTGATATGATAAGAAAAAAAGCCAACATAGTAAAACACAATTTGAAATTGCAGTCTAAATCTGCAACATTTAATGAAATAACCACTTTTTTGGTTCTACATGCTAAAACAAACAACATTCAATATACATGGAGACATAGAACTGCTTTAAGATTTTCAGGTATATACAGTTATTGTGCATAGAAGTGTTTATTCAGCTGTGTCACCATTACTTTTGGCCTAGGGCATGTTCCTGTCAGCTGGAAAATGTATTTATTTGTGAGATCATTTACAGAAATTTGCACCTATCACATTTCCTTATTTTTCATTGTAAATGAAACTGTGTCTTTTTGGACATATGAGCTATTGAACATAAAGTTAAAAGTTAAAGTTAAAATTTTCTTTCACCGCCAATAAGTTGAGATGTTTCAGTTTGTGCCATTTTTTGAAAATATTCAAAAAATCAGAATGATTTCTTCTCTCTTAATGATGTGTGTGGAAATAAGTACCAATTGTTTGCAATACATGGAGCAGATTTTTTCGTCTGACATTTCCCAAAGGAATTTAAATTAATTAACCCTTTCCCTTTTTTACACCATAATTGGATGTCTTTATTTCTAAGTTTGCCTTGGGTTTATGACAGAAGGAAAGATGTTCTGTATATAGGCAACTAAAATATTTATCAGGTTTTTTATTTCTGTTTCAGTTTAAGAATTCAACTCAAAAGAAAAAAAAAGAATAACATTTCGACTAATAGTCAATGGGTGAATTATTTTAGCAGTAGTAAGCATGATTGTTTTTTCTGTTAAAAAATCTATTAGATCATTTCAAAGGCTTATGTTTGATATTTGTGTCAGTATTATGTTGCTATCTTTGTTATTTTTACTTTGTGTGAAATCTTATTTAAATTCAATATTTGTGTTAGTTAAAACAAAATTGCGGGAAATATTGTCAAATCTGATCTGTTTTTACACAATCTCTAATCGAGTTATTTTTGCAGCTTTTATCAGCATTACCGATTTGGGCACAATCTTTCCCTCAGTATTAGATTGCTTCACAACATCTTTCCAGATTCTTCCCGCAATTCAGTAAACTTTGTCTTCCAGGCTGAGGCTTGGAAATAGAGAGATGTTGAATTTCTTCTGGCATCTGTGTATACTTAATATATGCAGGGTGGCTGGGAAATGAGACAAAATGTGGAAATGGAAAAGACAATCTGGCTGAAAATCTGTGGATGAAAGTAAAGGTGTTTACTGTGCAGGGAAGCACATGCATGTTTGTCTGACAAAGGGACACAAATTGTGCACACACAAAAAAAAATTGTATATAAGATTTTACAGACTGGAAGTAAATTGAATACCTGGAAAACATATTTGAAGGAACAGACTTGATCCCATTTACATTAAAGGTGGGGCAGGTGGTCTTGGAAAGAATGTAAAAAAAAAAAACAGTCCAACCCTTTGTCTCTTTGTCAGTATTATTAATAAGAATATTTTAATGTCATGAAAATGTTAAATCTAACTCTACAGTGCTTTGCTGAAGCACACCGACATATGTACTTTTCACTTCTCCATATAACTTAGGTATTAGTATGCTCTGAATTAACATACTGTGTGCATAAAAAGGATGAGAAATACACTCGGAGCCTTCAGATTGTTCCGTCACACGACCTCTGATTATATATATAAAATCTATAAAATAATATATATATATAAATATATATATCATTGTTTTTACAAAATAATGTAAGTTTTTTAGCATTTTCCAGCTGTGTGAGCAAACTTTGTTTTGTTATCTTCACCTCATGACTGTTTATCATTCAGATTCTGCTCCCCATCTACGCAAGGCAACACTAATGTAAGATACATCTATAAACTCCTTCAAGGGTGGCACACAGAAACACGATAACATTCTTGGGATTACTCCCCACTCAATTTCACATAGTCACTGCTCCAAATGGGTTAATAATAAAATAACACAGGGCAAAGCAAGCATCTATCTGCATCAGCAGCTAACCTATTTTACATAAGGTGTCCTGTGGTTCAGGCACAATACTTAAATAATTCACCAATGTGTTTATATTTTGTCCATCTGAAATGAATACAAACGGTACACAAAGGCTGAATGTTAAATTATATTACAGCTCATTAATGGTATTTTTCGTAGAATTCATGACCAGAAAGCCTCTAAGAACATCATAGCAATTCAAAATCTACAAGGAGTTTCACTTGATAACTAAATAGCCAAATTTTGCATTATTCATCCCTTTAGAGGGTATATCTATGTCTAACCTATTTTAACTTGCAGTGTCTGAGTATCAGATGTTTTGCTTTTCTGCTCAGTCATACATTTTTCACACACCCTCTTGTAAAGCACTAGAAACCTAAGCAATATATGCTCTGTGTTTTTATTTATCTGGGAACGTTTTATTTTATTTAAGGCAGATGATGCAGTTTGCCTCTGAAAAAAAATTCATCATGAATATAGAACATGACAAAGAACAGCTTTTATGATCTCTGCGTTTGAATGGCTGAATGTAGTGTAAACCACTTTGGGGTCATCAAGACTAGATAAAGCACTGTACAAGTTCAGGCCATTGAAGTAAGTAAGTGACTGAGTAAAACTGGTGAGTTATTTAGTTTGCAGTGTGCATTTATATTATATTATATATATATATATATATAGTTATTTGCCCTGTCCAGGGATGCCCACAGAGATTTTCTTTAATGGGTGACCATACGGTCCTCAAGGGTTATTGATTCAAACTCAGTTAAAAAATACCTTATTGACTGCAGCGGGAGATTAAGTGTTGTAGCTCATACCAATCAATTCTTCAAGGAGTTGTTATAGATCATGATAGCTGTGGGGGAAAAGGATTTCCTGTAGCGGTCTGTGTTGCACCGAAATTGAAGAAGCCTCCAACTGAAGACACTGAAGGTTTAAGATGTCACTCTAGGATAGTCTCATGAAGAGGAAACTAAAGATTGTTCTTTTTTTTTCATGAAGAATCCTTCTTTGCATCACTATATCCTAAACAGAACCAGGTGTCTTCATCAGGTTGTTGATCCCGGTTCTGATGCTGCTACCCCAACAGATGATGGCTGAAGAAATTACACTCTAAACAGACTTGTAGAAGATATGCAGCATCTTGGTGCAGACCTTGATGGACCTAGGCTTTCTCAATAAGTACTGTCTGCTCTTTCCCTTCTTGTAGATGGCTTCAATGTTGAGTCCAGTCTGTTGTCCAGGTGAACTTTGAGGTTTTTGTTCTCCTCATCCACCTCCACTTCTTCTCCCATGAGGGACACGGTCTGACTTATCTGTGTTTCTTCTGATATCAAAACAATAATCTCCTTTGTTTTATTACATTCAAGGTGAGACATTGTTTCCACAACATACCCCAAAATGGTCCACTAGCTCTTTGTATTCAGCTTCTTCTCCATCTCTGATACACCCGACAATTGTAGAGTCATAGAGTATTTCTGCAGATGACATATATCTGTCTTATACTGGCAGTCTGAGGTGTACAGAGTGAAATTGAATAGAGTACTGTCCCTTGTGGTGCTCATATGCTGGGGAACAGGTGGTTTGACATACAATTCTTAAATCTTACAAATTGTGGTCTGTTTGTCAGGTAGTCATTGATCCAGCTTATTGTTGATGCCTCCCCCTCTGTCTTCATGAGTTTCTGACAAAGCAAATCAGACTGACTTGTACTAAACGCACTGGAAAAATCAAATAACATATTTCTCACAGTGCTGCCTGCTTTGTCCAGATGACAGGGGATTGGTTGAAGCAGGTTGATGATGGCCTATTCAACGACAACTCCATGGCAATAAGAAAACTGCAGGGGGTCCTGATAGATTCTAGTTTGCTTACTCAGGTGGGGCAACAGGAGTCTCTCCAGGACCTTCATGATGTGGAATGTCAGGGCGACAGGTCTATAATCATTGATGACTGATGGGTGAGTTTCCTTTGGAACTGGAGCAAGGTAGGATGTCTTCCACAAGACTGGAACCTTTTCCTGGGCCAGGTTAATTTTGAAGAGGTACTGCAGAATCCCACAGAGTTGCTCTGCACAGGTCTTCAGGACTCAGCCTTGTTTGGTTCAGTTTCTCCAGCTGCCTCTTCTCCTGACTTCTAGAGACAGACAGGTGGGAGAGTGAGGTAAAGGGGGCAGGAGCATCTCCTGACTTGGTTGAAGAGGAAGTTGTGGATGTAGAAGACAAGATAAAACATCTGAGGTGTGACAGGGCAGGTGTGGGTCAGAGGAGAGTGGGATGTTTCTTTGGCAGGGGACAGGCGAGGACGATGTTGAGCTTGTTCCTGAACAAATGAATGTGTTCAGTTAATCGGCTCTGTCCAGACTTCCATCTATCCAATCCTTCAAGTGCTTAAAGCATTCTTTATAAAGAATATAAACAACTGCCAAAGTAGCACTGGTGAACTCTCTTGGGAAATAATATGGATGTAAACTTTATGCCAAGAGTTCAATATCTGGGCTGCAGAGACGACATTTCACAGTAACATGTCATCGGTGACAAGATCTGTTGTTGATAAGCACTGCTACTCTACCTCATTTTCTTTTCCTGTTCCTCTTCAGACATCTGTCTGCTCGTACAGTCAGGAAGCCTGGCAGAGGGACGTTCGAGCCGGGGATATAATCCTTTAGCCACGTCTCAGTGAAGCACATAACACTGCATTCCCGATACTCAGGGTACATCTTTGTCAGGTCTTGAAATTCATCCATCTTTCTAGTCAGTGATCATACATTATGATTGATAGAAGAGATGATTTGAATTTCCTCCTGCTCTTTCTCCTTTTCGCTCCTGCTCTGCATCCATGCCTCCTCCTCCTCCTCAACTCATCAGGGATCTGTGGCTTCAGTTGAGGTATTATTTCAGCTTTTGCGATGTTAATCAGCTGCTCCCTGCTGTAAACCACCTCGTTGCCATGGTTACACACCATAAAAAAAAATCTAAAAGTTAAAAATTTACATTAAAAAATCCTTCCACCTTCACGGCACAAAAAACTACAAACTATACTAGTCCAAAAATGCAATATTTCCTCAAGAAGATGGGGAAAGCGATGGCCGGAAAAACAAAACTCAATGGGCCTTATTTATTAAGATTCCTGATAATGACTGCCAGGCTCTGTCTGATTATTAGTTCAGTGACTGCACCTGTGAGATCAGACTCACTTGTTCTCCTTTGTTTTGCTTCCAGTATTTAAGTTCTGGCGTGCGCCTTTGTCCTTGCTGGATCATTGACGTCTTTAGTTCATGTATTGTCTCTCCATTAAACCATCCTTTACCTTTATTCAACGTCTGCGACTGGGTCTGTTCCTGACAGGATTATGGATTCATTATGCGTCTTTGGCAAAATAGAGGGGGGAAAAACTACATACTTATCAGTTCTATGGCTGTTACAGAGTTAATTACTATAAGTTTAGAATGTTGTCAATTATATTTCTCATTTGTTAGTAATAAGAGAACGCAGCTGCCCGTCTTTTAGCTGGTATCAGAAAAAGAGATCACATTACTCCGGTTTTAGCATCACTGCCCTGGCTGCCTGTTAATTTTAGAATTCATTATAAAATCCTTTTATTTGTGTTCAAATCCTTAAATGGTCTTGCTCCTTCATACCTCTCTGAGCTTTTACATGTGCACTCCCCCACGCGATCCCTCAGGTCAGCTGACCAGCTGTCCTGGATGTACCACAAGTAAAGCGTAAACTCAGGAGGGACAGAGCTTTTTCTGTGGCAGGCCCAAGACTGTGGAATTCCCTGCCACTGCAGATCAGGCAGGCGTCCTCATTGTCCATTTTTAAATCTTCTTAAAACCCATTTATTTTGCCTGGCTTTTAATTCGGCATGAGGATCATAATTCACTGTGCGCTCAGCTCGTTTTCAGCCGGTGGAGACATGCTGAACACGCGGTAAGTTAAGATGTATCTTTGGGGGAAAAACAAATAAATATTTATATAACTGTATCCATGATTACAACAAAGTTTGGGTTGGGGAAAACTCAGCTGAGGGGTAAAAAGGCATGCCCCCTCTGGAAATATAGCTTCTTTTTTTTTACTTGTAGATTAAACTGCATTAATTTGGTGCAGTCAGAGCAACATCTTAAAACATAGCTCTTCATTCTACAGGACCTAAAACTGAAATGTAACTTTAGAGGCCTTAAAAATTTGAATTTTTAAATTAAAATATAGCTTCCTGGATAGCAAAAATAATCCAAATATTGTGGATATTGTGTCCCTCGAAAATATACAAGTTTCCAGCAAATATATAGGGAAGGACATTTTGGGCATATCTGAACATTGGGTAGGCCGTGTTCCTCTCACAGTATATAGAGACTTCAGCCTTGATTTAGACAAACAATCTTAATGAATATGAGCACACTGAATATTCTCTCCATTGAAATTACATTTATCCACTTTTTTATTGTATTTTTAAAAATTCTTATCCTGTCAACAAACATTCCTGCTACTTTGATCATCGGTAGCCCAGACCAAAAACTAAATTACAGGGGTAAAATCACTTACTGACAAGTCTTTTTTCAGAGCCAATTGTATCATTTTAGCTGTCAACATTTTTTTTTTCCTACAGAAGCCTTTATTTGGTGGGATAGCATAGAAACAGGAATGAGGTACGGATGACATGCAGCAAAGCTTGCTGAGGACAGGACTTGAACTCAGGACAAGCATGCCAAGGGCCAGGGCCTCTGTACATGGGGCTCTAACCACTGTGCCATGTGATGTCCCTCTTGCTGTCGTCTGAAACTCCAGGCTTGGTGTTGTTGGGTCACACACAGCCATCAGGTGGCGCTAACCTGCCCTATAAATACAGCACATTTCCCCCACGGCCTCTTTCACAACGGGCACTGGCCAGCTCGTCCAGAGGGGCCCCACTACAGCCATTGTCCTTCGCTGGCGGAGGAAGACCCGAGTTTCTCACAGAAACTTGCTCCAAATGAACCCAAAGACCACTCCAGGTGAATCTTAAACATTGATAAACAAAGACATTGTGTATCCCCAGAGCCCATCGAAAACCCCTCTAAGTTTTAGACTCAATGAGTGGGAGCCACGTGTGCCACAGGTCCAGACCCAGCTGAAGTTGCATTTCATTCGCCGCCACAGAGCCACGCTGGAAAGCTGCCAAAAAGGTACAGTAAAAGTGTATGCCGGGGGCCGATCGCCACGCAGCTGGATGGAGCAGCAAGCCAGGAGCTCACTGCAACTAACCAGATCGGAGACCGCCCACCAATTCTATTCTATTATTACTAGTTTGAGTGTTTAAATGTCATTCTTCCCTTCGTGTAAATAAATCTTCTACTTGGAAAGTAACAGTTGTCATTTCTTGTTCAACACACAGACATGTTACAAGGTTTATGACCAATACACATTAAGAATTCATTCCTTCACAATTACGAGACTGATATAGAAATGTGGCTATTAAAATAGTTCCTGGTAGAACCAGGTGGTACCCCAAATAATAATAATTTTCTATAAATTATTAACTTTATTGACTGCCATAAGCAGTCTTTGACTATAAATAGCCAAATATCATATTTTTATTTAACATCCCCAACAGTGTCCTCCAAGGACCCCTTAGTAAGACCCCACATGTGAGGTGCCTTCCGGATGCTTGGTTAAATAGTTGGGGTTTTTTTACATTTTAGTTTTTATAAAATGTTGACATTTAAATATAAAACATATGCTGCACCATGTAAATTGTACACATTTGTTGGTATAAATGAAAAACTCAATATTTACCAGGGTTGGCTGTTAAGGTTTTGATCAGGGTGGCACTGGCTGCCACTTGGGGGCATGTCTGGCTTGTCTAAATGTGGGTAGGACAAGCTTGCAGCGGCATCACACATGCATGATTCATTAGCATTCTGGACTGGCGTAAATATGTACTCTGACTGTACCTAGACCTGGGTGGCTGGGCTGCGGTTCGTTGACTGCCCACTGTCTATGAGCACTCTGAGACAGGAGAAGAGCCCACACCAGCACCCCTGCTCAGTGAGATGAGAATCAAGGATTTGTACCTTACGTCAGAGTCTCCAGTAATGGCAAAGAAAGTTTTTTGGTTATTCGCTTGTTGCTTTTTAAAGAAAAAATTACTAGAAGAGTCCAACTTTCTAAATATAGCATCAGAGTCACTAGGTTGACAACACTGAGTATTATCCCTGAAGACAATATTTACCATCATCCTTTTCCATTTCCACGCTTGTAGATACCACTACTCAGCAGCAAGGACAGTAAATTTAAAGCTGCATTCAGACCGCATCCGTTGGATACGTCGAGCAACGCATCCAACGGATGAAGTTGGCTTCCATATCCTGCTTCTGAGGAAAAACAACGCATGGGCGGGGCTTCCTCTGTTGCCGCACGTTCTGCACTATGGTGGATTGTAACGAGAAAGTGGCTTGGCTTTATTTTCTAGATAAACCTAGATAACGTTGACATCGGATGCATCAGCGCCCATTATTCAGATGCGTTCTGAGTTCGGGGAGTTTAACAATTTGCTCCAGGAGCTGCTTATGGATGAGGTTCGCTTTCAGTGCTACTTCCGTCTATCCCGCACCTAATTTTACGACCTCCTGGGCCGCATCGGAGCTCAAATCTCCTACCAGGACACCAACTACAGGTTCTCTGTTCCTCCTTAGGAGCGCCTGTCCATCTGTCTTCGGTAAGTGTTATTTATGATTTTTTAAATCTGCGTTTGTTGAAAATGTTTTCACTGGGCCCGCGCTTCATTCAAGATACGGCGTATAGTGACAAAACTACAGTGAGATCCTCTGATTGGTTGCCGCGCTGCGTTAACTGCGTTGGATCCGTAAAAAGTTCAGCTTACTGAACTTCTGTAACGCATGCGTTGGTACGTTGCCGTATGAAACGCAAGCGTCGTTGACGGAACCAATGTACTCAACGCAACGCAGAGCCCTTGACGGACCTCTGACGAACTCCACCATAGACTTTACATGTAATCTTGCCGCACCTAACGCTGACATATGGGGCGGTGTGAATGCAGCATAAGTCATGAACTAGCTGCGTTGAAAAAAAAACTGCCAGTAGTGTGTGGAATAGCATCGTGCCTAGGTATTTCAGTTGGCCATAGCTGCATGAAATGCATAGAGAGATTTAATAGAGAGATTTTCTGCAATTAATTCAGAGTCCCGTTCCACAGAATAAAACACATATATGTGAATCTGTGACTACAAAGCCACGAATATGCGGGGGTCCACTTTATTATTTCCTCTTGTGAGCTGGATCTATTGCTGTTCCTCTTTAATTTAAGGATTTGACGTTGATCATTGTTAAGAAAAGTTGTCTTGTTTTTCTGAGGCTTGTTTTGAAATTAAGCAACAAAAGGAAATTAAACTAGCATTAATTCATAAGTCAGTTAAGGGACCCTTAATTCCCTTAATTCATAAGTCAATTAAGGGACTAAGTGTTGGTTTCATAGTTATTTCTGAATCATAAAAAAATACAAGGTAACCACGATGGCACAACACGTTGTACATCAGATCCTCCTCAGCTGTTTGTATCATCACTGATGAAATACAACCTCTCCCTGCAGCTTAATTTCATAGCAACTCGTCATTACTCTTGGGTATGCGATATGCATTAGTATTCCTGCTCACTGATGGCCTATTGTGCTCAATTGCTGAACAAATTGCTCAATCAGTTGGCTGTAGATTGAATTTGTTCATGTCAGTGTGTGGTGTAAATATCCTGCTGTCACCTTTTAAACAGAGTAACTGGAATCATACAAAGCACCTATATTAAGAAAGAAGATGTTGTATTTATGACAAGAAAATGATCATGTTTCCAAGTAGGATTGAGAGTTCTAATGAGTAAACAGTGTAAACTGGTGACGATGCTTCCTCTGGACTGTGGCCACACTTTGAGTGTTAGCCTATGCTGTTATTTTTAGCATTAACTGTATTTAAGGTTCACAAATAATTGCATCATCTGTACAGTTCCAACTTAGTATCCTACAAATCTGTCAAACATTGTTGTCCCTGCAGTTTGCCATCCGCACTCCTCCTGCTACTGTGAATTGAACACATTGAGAAAACACAACTCAAAGCCTCCTTATTTGCTGACGGCAGTTAAAGACATCTTTGGCATAAAACACCAGACACAATCACGGACTTGACATTTCTCAGCACACTCTCATACTCCTCCACACCACCAAACTCTACGGTTGACACCCGAAAGGGCCCCCTGTGGTCATTTGTTGTCCAACACTATGCAAGTACAGATGCCTTTGAAACGACAAAAGATGGGCCCCCTCTGTAGTTGATCAATGGTTATTTTATTTAAAGTGTCAATCTCAGTGTACAGATAATAGCACTTAGTATATTCTGCAGGAAGGTCTGTCCCGCTGCTGTTTAAAGCATCAGATGGTGTAATTTGAATGACAGAGGTTGTCAGAGGCCACGAACAGAAGAGAATACTGATGATAAAGTGACCTACAGTATAACCGTAGTTCTCAAACTGTAATCTAATGTATGGTGAATATAAATACACATGATTGCAGGCTTTGAGTCAGCTGAAGTTATAAAATTGCCTTTGCAGAACCTTACTGTCCTTCAAGAAAAGTTAGTACATTTAAACATTTTTAAACTTCTGTGATTACAGTATTATACACTGATTTAAGAAATGCATTAAAACACGAGAAAGGTAAAGAATTAGAAACGCGTACATTTTGAGTCAGCATTTCTCAAAGTTCAACAAGTAAAAGGCATGTAAAAAAGACTTTCATGTATTCTTAATCAAATTTCTTGAACAAGATTGGGACCATTGTAGACCTAGAACTTTGCAGGGTCACAGGTCCCCAACTCCCTATTTATATTTTAAAAAAAATAATGTGTGCGCAATATGAAATAAATGGCTAGCCTACAGGTACAAGCTTCAAAATCATTACTTTCACTGTCGTACTGTAGACTATATTAAACCACTGGTAAAGATACAAGCATAGATTCATGGGCACAATATAATGACATTTATTTGCACATGCACACATCAAAGATTTGCAAACAACATCGACTTACTGCAACTATTTAAGATTAAAAAGAGTCAGATTCTTTACTACCTAAACTTCTGTTCATGTTTAAAACAAGTAGTTCAGGAAAGCAAAGTAACTAACAAACAAAAACAAAAAGTGTCTTTCTTTTATATTATACAGGATGCTCCCTTCTCAGGAGGGAGTTGTTGTGCATTATTAGACTAACAAACTCTAACAAGATGGCATCATCCAACATACACATACCCCATTCATGTACAAGCTGTGTGAAGTACAGCTTAACAGCATAAAACAAAAACAACGGCATTAACAAGGTTTAACCTGGAAAATGTTATAAAAGAAAGCTGTTAATACAAAGCTTTCATACTGACTTTTGGTAATAATTTGCAAATGTAGCCTATAATAATCTACACAAATTCAGATTAGGCTACTGTGCCTGTATATTACCGTAGGCTATATTATTGGCAAATTATCATCTATAGGCTATCTGACTCTGTGTAGATTATTATAGGCTACATTTGCAAATGCAGAAAACTTATTTAAGTTTGTACAGTGGCCGGGGAGTGCAAATCAAAATTACATTAACCTGAAACACTTTTACATTTTTACCGAAACACATTTACAAGTTTACCGAAACACTTTTACAAAGACATGACCTCAAAGTGATAATGCGGGGAATGGAATTAGTTAATGTAATTTTGTTTCGGTAAAAATGTAAAAATGTTCCGTGTATTAATCAGCTTTACTGTTCTCTGCAGGACTCTGCACATGACAAATGAAAATAGCAGTTGACTCCCTCTCTTTTTCAACTGAAAATCGGAATGATGGCAAAATGATTTCTTATATTAAAAAAACTAGAAATCGTATGTGGGAATCACAAAAGCAGCTTAACCATTGAACGCTGCAGAGTAAATGAGTTAAACCGTTCATAGACGGTACATTTTTCTGTTGATGCTGACAAATGTCTAAATTTGTCACCTTTGGTCTGAATTCAGACCTTTGATCTGAATTATTGTATTAGCGCTGTATAAATAAAAATCCAGAGCCCCGTGTACAATCCAGCCTGAAATGGATGCAGCACCATCAAAATCTAGGGAGGCATTTGACCTTTTAGGAGCCAATCAAGTATCGTACAGCAATGTCTAACAGAGAAATGCATTTTTTTGTGCAAAAGTTTGACAAAAAATAAATTTAGGGCTTTTAATAAGGATTTGAAAATTTACTTTTAAATAGAAGAATATTACAAAAGAAGGTATGGATACACAGGTATATATTTTTTCTACATTAACAGAAATAGATTCTGCACAAAATCTCATCGTTATTTAGTAAGATGTCCTTTGCAAGTTGCACCTTGACCAGACACCTTATGAAGCCACCAAGATTCTTTTGGCAAAATTCAAATTTATTTAACCTCTCTTTATGCGTCTTTTGTATGCGTCATACTTGTATGTGTCATACTTGGCCATTAAAGCTGATTCTTTATTACTATTGATCTGGGTAGCTTTAGGGCACAGGATTTAGGAGTAGTCTATATGTTTTGAACAATAAAATAACAATGATAGGCTGACTGTCTAAAGTACAGCATAACTCTCCTTTGCCCAGTTGGAGTGATTGTGGCTCGTTAGGTAGAGTAGTTGGCTTGTAATTAGAGGGTTCTAGATTTGATTCCAGCTTCCACCTGTCACATGTGGATGTGTACCTGGGCAAGGAAGTTAACCCCAATTTGCCTACCGATCTTTGTATGTATGTGTGTGCATTAGTGAGTGCTATGGTGTAAAGAGCTTTGAGTTGTTTGTTGGACTAGAAAAACGCTATACAGTTCAGTCCATTTGAAAATTACCTCTGGAGATAGTAATCATCCCCCATGCAACACTGCAAGCGATGGATGGATGGATGGATGGATGGATGGATGGATGGTCTGGGTTTCGAGAAAATAATTCAAGATCAATGTAATTTACCCTTTCTGAAACCAAACCAATTTTTCATATATTTTTAAGTATTCCATAAAGCTACTGCAATCATTTACTATTTACCACCATTATGATTAAAAGTATCAAAAGTATATACAGTCATTTTGGGTTTGCAGAAAATTTTGACTTGTGATTATGACTTCTCCAAACACTTTTTGTTCATTGCTGCCTCTTTATTTTTGCAGGAGGAATTTGAATTGTCTATATTGGCAACTTCAAATTTGGGTCAAGCTTGAACCTCAACTTTTTGAACTAGTTTATTTTTTTACATGATCAACACTCATTCAGTCAATGTAAATGTTCTTTTTGCTGTGGTGAAGTCGCACTTTGGTGATAACCGCCTCATTCCTGAATTTCCAACTAATTTCCTCTGATCTTATGCTATTGTAATGGATAAAGCAGGTCTACATTAAGTTTCTGAATTGTCCATGACCTTAGTCCTGTTGAGAGCTTAAGTCTATGCCTAACAGCTAATTATGGAAACTGACCAACATCAAGGACTGTACCAATTTTGATGAGACATTGAATATCCAACTAGACTTGTGTCGTTATGGCTACAAAAGTATATGGTCATAGTCAACCTTCATAAATGACATTTAAGGAATATAAAATGGAAGTGTGTGAACAAGTTGGAGTGTGTAAATTTAATTGTAAGTCAAGTTTTATTTGTATAGACCATGAACAAGGTGGTGCCAAATGCATAGCCATAGAGCTTGTGTGGATTAGTAGAAAGAAAAACATACAATAAATTCAAGCTGTACTTTTCTTGTTTTTGAAAACTGTTTGGTCCAGGGTCATTCCACCATGAAAAGTGTACAGCAAAAAGGTGCCCCCTAGAGACAAAACATAAGCAAATTCCAAAACATAAGCAAATCCAAAACACATGCAAATCCTCTAAACACATGCAAAATCAAAAACAAATGCTAAATCAGAAAACATGCATAAATCAGAAAACATATTCAAATTCCCAAAACATGTGCAAACCCCAAAACACATGCAAAATCAGAAAACATGCTAACCCAAAAATACATGCAAAAATAAAGCAAAATCAAAAAATATACAAAATCAAAAACGCCTGCAAACCCCAAAACATTTTGAAATCTGAAAACGCATGCAAATTTTACAACGGAGGTGCTCCAGGATGCTAGAGACGGTAATGAGTTCAATTTGCAAACTAAACACGTAGTTCATGGACCAGACCACTGGCTGACACAAATGGCTGAAAAGATAGAACAACCCTTCATGAAAGGTAATCCACAATATGTTCTTTGATTTGTTTATATTTACTATAAACATAAAGTTTATGGCAAACTTAACTACAATCAAGTGAGCCGCCACTTTCAGTCTCACCCTGTACTGAGCCGTCAGAGTATACGATCGGATGCTCAGTCGGGCACAGTGAGAGCTAAATGCAGTTAGGCTTAATTTAATGAGATGTCTTTGTCTAAAACACAAGGAGATTAAGTTATATTATTACCCTGTTTTTTTATTGTTATTTCTTATAAATCATTGAAAGCCTTAGCTCCAAAGTATGTTGAAGACCTGTTGTCCCTATAGCAACCTCCAAGACCACTCAGCTCCTCCAATTCTAGTTTACCAATCATCCATAGAAACAGAACCAAACATGGAGAAGCAGATTACAGTTTCTATGCTCCCCTTATCTGGAACAAAACTCCTGAACACTGCAAAGTTGCTGACATACTGAGCTGCTTTAAATCAAAACGTAAAGCTCATCTATTTAGAGTAGCCCTCGAGTAAACGATTATGACCCTTAACTGCTCATTTGCTGATTTTTTTTCAACTTTATTTTCATGCTCTGTTTTTGTTTTCTCAAACGTTTTATTTTATGCTTTTCCTAATTGTTGATTGAACTTTTTATAATGTTGTATTTAATGTGTTTCATTCTTTAACACCAAATCACCGGGCTCACGCTAATCTGATTGTAACTAGCAGTTTGTGTGGCTTTCTCAGGGAAGTTTCATTTATAAAAAAAATGGAAGAAAGTTTGACTATATATTGATTCTGCAGTTTATGTTGTGAGATATGTTTTTTGCAAATTCACACTTTCTGAATAAACTGAATCGATTGTTATGTTTTTAACACCATTGCAGGTCCAAAAACAACATGCAGTCATCTCCCCTGGGGACGACGTTTAGGAAAATGTAGCCGAGGATGAGACTGGTTTGGAGAAATCTGCAGGGCTCTCTGGTGGAACAAACTATCTTCTGAACATGTCTTAGTCATGTGGCAGCCATCGATTGAGCAAGCCCTCGATGATGCAGTACAAATAAGCTACCCCAAGCCCCATCGGCAGACCTACCTGTATGATGTTACCCTCATTAACCAAAAGAGACCTGACAGAAGCCTCAGCTGGAGCATTAAAAAATCTGGCAAAACTGCTTATTTATTCTAATAAAGCTCAAAGAACAGTCCAGGACGAGGACATATATAGATAGGCATGAATGACTGCAAATGACTACACAACAATTTATCCTTATCAAGTTTTATATTTATATCTTTTTAAAAAAACAGTGAAAAGTAATGCAACTGTTAATAAAATGACTTAGTAAGATTAGTATTTTTTTAAATCAGTTTATTCATAACAACCACCAAACAATTTAATAACTAATGTGACAAAAACGTACATACATTGACAAACAGAAAACAGTCTATCCATCCGGCATCTCCTCTCCTCCCCTTGTCCTAAAGAAGAAAACAAAAACCACAGTTTACAAAAACAACAGAAAGTGTTTTGGGTTTTTTTGTTTTTTTTTACGTGATTAGACATAAATTATGTATTCCTTGCACGGTTGCATATGTATAGACAGTTCATATGCAAAAGTGCAATGCCTTTTTTTCATAATCTAATTTGATTTTGGCAAGCAAAGGGTGACATTTCCCTACATATATATATATATATATATTCTACTGAATTTTCCTCATAATCTAGATAGAAAATAAGAGGAGGAACATGACAACTGTCTTAATTTGCAAAATACTATAGTTTTTACAGCAGAACACAAGATCACATACTTAGATCATAGATTCTGTTATGTTTGAGGCTTAATAAGACTCCTAAGCATAAGGTGTGTAAACATTGTTCAATTTGTGAATAAAGCAGAGGGGGGGTAATTTAAAAAAAACATGAAAATAGAAAATTGAATAAAATTACAAACAGTCACTTTCCAAATACAAAGGTTTATTTACAAATGAGAAAAAGACAAACATTTAATCATTCAAGATAGTAACTAACACACTACTGTTCAAAATAAAAAATAACCAAAATAAAAGAACAATGAATGGATAAATATACAATAAAAATAGAAACCGTGAATTATTCTGGAGGAATCTGGATGCTTTAAAGAACTGAGGCTTATTTTGTAAATCCTGGAATGAAACACGAGCTTACTAATTGTAAATAGTTTTAACTAATTACTACCATTGATCTATGTCTAAACCAATAAGCAATGTAAGGAAAAATAAAACATTCTTTGGATCAAGACATTTTTTGTTTAAAATGTATCTGGATGGAAAGTAATTAACTTATCTTTTTTACAGTCTATGAGTTAACCTTTAAAATGACCTCTATTCAGATTGAGCACGGCAGTAAATCTTATTTCAGTATTTTGATGCATCAAGGGGTCCAAAAATGGCTCATAAGATTATTTTCTGTTCTTAAACAATCTACTTTGAATCAGTCTCTATTTGAACACCTTCGATAGTTTATTTATTGAATGCAGGCCTAGGCCAAACACGTGGGCTTGTCTTGGTATGTAGCTCACCTCTAACACACGTGGTGCGATTGGAGCAGCTCAAATGCATTTATTAAACATTAAAACAAAGAAAAGGAAAATCCTGTTGGATTGAGTAACTCAAATTGCATCTTATACATCTTATACACAGTAACAAATTCACAGTGAAAACATATCCCTTAAATGTTAGTTATTCTAAACTATTCTTGCCTCTGCTAGAACAGACTTTTTGAATGTTTAAAGTTCTTTAGGCATCTCCGTGTTAATGGGGGGAGGGGCGGGGGCAGGACAGATTCGTGGGACACATTTGAAGAAGTCTTAGAATTTGGACAGCCTTCATTGTGCCGCTGTGACAAAACTGTCCTTAAAATTCAGGATGAGAAGGGTGCAACCCCTGAATTTGGCCACAGCGGGAAAAAAGCTCATTACCACCCCTAGTGTTCTGGAGCATTTCTGTTGTGAAGTTTTAGTTTTTTTAGATGTAAAGGTGTTTTTGCATGTTTTCTGACATTGTGTTTTTAATGTTGCAAGCTTTTTTTTAATTTTACATTTGTTTTGTCACTCCCATGTGTTTTGAGGATTCGCATGTGTTTTGGGGATTTGTATGTTTTGGAATTTGCTTGTATTTTGTGTCTAGGGGCCACTGTAAAAAATAAATTCTTAAAGAAAACTTTGAATGAAATCTATTTTAATCTCTTTCTTTTTACTCACACACCTTCAAGTCATTTAAACGTTGTCCATTATTGTCACCATCTGTTATACAGAACCATTGGCTATAAGAATGGCTTACAAATATGTGTGGAAAACTTTATAAGCTGAATTTGACGAATTGTTTTTGTAAATACACAAAACCTCTGAGTTTTCATAGACTTCATACGTGTATTAATATATTAAAGGGGCTGAATCATGCTATTTTACAGCTTTCAACTTGTGGAATAGACATATGTGTGTTAAAATGTTACCCTGGGTGTTATACAGTATTAATTTGTCCTGAAATTTAACTTGTATCCTTTAGTTAATATTAGACCACGAAGTGAAACGGCTTGTTTTTGCTATAAACCCGGCTCTTGCACCCCCTACTACGCTCCACTCCCCCGCTCTGGGGAGGAGATCACACTGAACTAAACTGTGCCAAGCTTCATCACAAAACAGTATTCTCACAAGAATTTGAAAATCACAAAGCACCACAAAAAGAAACTCTGTTATATTAAGGGCTCCGACGTTTGGTTTATTTTTATTGTATTTTTTTGTAAAAAACGGAGTCAATAAAGCCTATCTCAGTTGCTAAAACGCCAGGCTTTAGACACAGTCCAAACCAACACAGCTACATCCACTAAGCAAATATTTCCAGCGCAGGATATAAAAAGAGCCCTGGGTGTTGTTTGCACCCGTTTACTGAAGATTCTGAGATGCTACAGATGAATTAATTAACCACACAATGCTGTTATAAGATCACATAAGCAGCTTGATAAATGGCTAACCCACATTAGCATTAGCATGTAACCACTTACTTCTCTGTTCATCAGGCATCTTTGTTCTTTGATCCAGCAGCTATTCTTTGGGAATGTAGAAAAAAATTATATAATCCATGCCGCCAAACAGGCCTTTTCACAGAGAAAGTAAAAAATCCACCAAAAAAATTGTTTGGAGCTGCCAGAAACCGAAGCTGCCATGAACTGTGAGAAGGAGGAGGGTGGGTTAGGAGCCCTACCAGGGGTAAGCCACTCTGTCTGCAAGGGCAGTGCAGAGACCTCTAGCATTAAACTTTCAACCAGTGATGTCACTAGTTGAACACTCAGTCAATTTGTAGGAGAGGGAATGGCAGCTACTCAGAGAGCAGAATTCAGGAGGATTACTCAGACATACGTGAATTAAGCCAAAAAACACGTTTTTTTATGAGACAATTGCATTACCAGATGGTTGAAAACTCCAAAGAACGTGATTTTGCATGATATAGCTGTTATGATCCAGTGGGCAATAAGTCTTGTTTTGCAGAGTGTCTCTGGGAGAGGAGTTATCATACCTGCTGCAGCTCACACACCTACAGGTGATGCAGTGGATGAGATCAGCGGCTTCTTAAGCAACAGCAGGATCATCATTCAGCGCCTGATGGTCATACTACATCGGTTAAAGGAAGATTCCCTGATGCCAGCATTTAGCATCTGTCCCCTGATCTCCTTCCCTGTTGATCTCTGCTGCTCCGACCTATTTCCTTCCTGCCTGTTCCGCTCTCCATTGATCGTTCTGCCCCAGACCCCGGGTCAAAACCTACCACACTACCGTCCCTCTCTAATACCTCGAGACGCCTGCTCACGCACTGGACCACACCTCCCTTCCAGACTGTCAGTCATTGCTGTGAGATAACAATGAAGCCTGTGTACTGGTCCTCCACTAACAGATCTCCAGCAGCTCCATTCTAGACAATAAATATTCAACTGTTCATCTGTGTCAGTCTGTTTTCTGCATGTGGGTTAAACATCTGAAACAGAACATGACAATGACCCCTAGTTTTGACTAGTTTTACATTTACATAAAACAATCAGGAAGCATAGGTATTTAGCTGGAAGATCAGAAATATGTCTCTACGATATATCTGCAAATGTGAGGTGTGATTTACAAATGTGAGGAGAAAGAAATTTGTCTGTAACTAAATGGCCATGTACTCCTTGAGCCTGGCTTACAGGCTCATGGCTTTTATGTTGTGAACCACTCTAATCGCACTGCCCCTGGATAGCCTACAGCCAACAGATATTTCTGTAGAAGCATCCAGGCATTTTCAGCTTGACCTTGTTGGGACGGGAAGTGGTTATAGATGCAGCTATGCAAAAGAAAAGAGAAACTATGCTGGGAGGTTTTGATAGTCTTGCCTTGAGGGCAGATAGTTTAATTAAAAATATATATTTTTAAAGCAACATATTCCATTTAGGCAAAAGGTGTGGGAGATAATTTGATACAAAAGAAGATTTTCACCAAAGAGGCTGGTTTTTGTCTCTTTTATAAACTCGAATGAAGTTGCTTCCCATTTATATATATATATATATATATATATATATATATATACATATATATATATATATATATATATATATATATATATATATTACACTTATATTCTGCTTTAAAAGCAGAATAGAATTAATACGATATAGTACCTACATGGGTGGATGAACATTAAAATCAGAGCGTGTTTTATCGGTAATTAGAAGAAAGAAGCAATCTAATATTTCATCCAACTTCTTATTGACTATATAACATAGATTTTTTAAGGAATACCAGAGGGAAATTTAGATCAAGGAACTTGGATAATGCTGTAGATCAGTGGTCTCCAAAATAGTTGCCAACTCCGTGGGAGCACCCACGGAGAATAGCGAGCAACCACGGGGAGTTCCACCCATGATATCAGTGTCCCACGTGGGATAAATGGGAAAGTCCGTGTGACAAAGCATGAATGTTAGTTGTGATAGCAAATCAGCTTCCGAGTCTGTGATACTAACGTCCGTTATATGCTGATATAAATATGTAGACGTCCTGCAACTGGATAACCATAGAGACTGTGAAACATTATATTTTAGAAAATATCAGACCTAAATCTGGAGATTTGTTAGCTACTGATCTAGCAAGCTAGCGGTGTAGGCAAGGCAAGGCAATTTTATTTGTATAGCACACTTTAAACACAAGGAAATTCAAGGTGCTTTACATGATTACAGAAATTTGAAAATGAAAACATAAAATCAATTAAAAAAGGCATAAACAAATATTTATAAAACAAACAATGATATTTAAGTAAAAACAATTTAGGTTAAAAACATTTACTCATAAGCATGTCTAAATAGGTACCTTTTTTATTTTAGATTTAAAAGAGTTCAGTGTCTCTCCAGTTTTGCATTTTCCGGCAATCTTCCCCACATCTGGGGATTTCTATGATCCCCCCAGATGTGGGGAGCATAGAAATTAAAAGCTGCTTCCTCATGCTTGGTTCTGTTTCTAGGGACGATCAGTGCATTAGAGTGTGTACTTTTTAATCCAAAAGGCTGAAGGAGAAGGGATAGATCTGGTTGCATGACCGACCATAAAAAAACTTGATCTTGTTAGAAGAGGTGTTCCGACCCCTACACTAGCTATCCTGTCCCAGAAGGGAAGAATGGTTTGTTTGTCATTTTCCTACAAGCAACTTTGAACTTTACCTGTGGCTAACAGCTTCAGAGAAATGCTGCATAATATACTGCAGGGAATGCCTGTTGCTCTCAACTGATCGATTGGTGTTTGGAGCTACAACTACCGTATTGTCCAGAATATAAGACGACCCCAATTTTATAGACAACCGCCCCTTTCTAAAGACTAATCTTTAGAAAAAGACTAAATTAATTTCTAAAACTATTTCTAATTAAAATTTTGAGAAAGTCACCCTGCTTTAATAATTGCCTGTTAATGCAATCATAAAGATCTGCAATGTATATTCTAGTAATGCAAGACACTAGCAATCCTTAATTGAAGCTGAGGAAAAAAAACAAAAACATTGTAAGAAGAGGACAACCAAACATGTTTATATGAGAACTGTCAGAACTTTGCTCATTACAAGTCAGATCAAAAGTCACAACACACATCAAAAGTCTGCATGAGGCTTTTACTCACCTCGTGCTCACTCTCATGCTGCAGGATCCTGTCTCCTCCCACAGAACATCATCCTCACTGCAATCTAATGCATTAGATTTGGCTGCCTGACAGTAGTTTGACGCCTTTGCTGCATTGACCACCATCATCTTAAAGTTAGCAACATAACTCTGCCTCAAATGTTTGTTAATTTTCCCCACTTTTGATCCACTCACCAGCTTTCTTTTCCCGTTGATGATGCCAGCCATGAGGTTGTTGAGAATGTTGACTATCAGCATGTGTCAATGGTTAGACCCCAAATATAAGACGAACCCACATTTTTTACATTGTTTTCAACGGCAAAAAAACTTGTCCTACATTTGGGACAATACGGTGATCTATTTCACCAAGACAGCAACGAGACACCAAAGCGTTCACATCGAACGCATTAGAAGCAGGGGGTCCCGCTTCACATCTGAAGCAGATTTGCATCTTGAAAAGTATTTTCTGACAGATTTGCACAAACGATTAGCGTGAATGAGGCATTTGAGGCACGTTAGAAAATATCCTCCACATTGTATGTGGTCTATTTAGTGCATTTGCGTGTGAACAGCGTTTTTGAAGTTAAAAATATGAAATATGAAAAAAAAAATATATAAAATAAACATGGAGGTTAAACTATTTAGACGGGAAAGCCTTTAGGGGGTTTGTGGGTGGCCATTAAAAGAGCCGTCGTGGCTGCAAAGGCACCGCTCTGTTGTATTAATATACTTTAATTAATATATTTTTGATTTTACTGATTGTTTATTCTTCATTTTCTTTTTTCTTCTCCTGTTTTTTCCCTCTTTGTGGAAAAAGAGAAAAAAGAAAAGAAAAAGAAAAGAAAAAATAAGAGCAATAGAAAACAAGGAAAAAAAGAAAGAAGAAAAAAAAAGCACCGCTCTCTCCGCCAAGAAGGTAGCCATGAACCGCTTCCTCACATGGACAGCCTCTCTGTAGGCGTAAATACGAACCATGCATGGCAATATCCACCAGAGCATATTCCATGCCACTCACGTATTATATTATACACTTTAACTAACCGCAGACAGATGAACAGCTGCTTAGCATAGTAGTTTTCTGTCTTTGCGGGTGATGCTTGGACTTACGCGGGACAACAGCTTCTCAAACTGGGCCTACCGACATGGTGAGGGGCCAGTGTTTATGGATCCCTTCGCTCAACTAGGTCTTTAGCTCTCCAATCCCCACTGGAGAGGTCCCAGCTCCCCCTGAGGGCAGGCCGAACATGTGGTGTGATCAGCTTGGAGACCAGAGTCTGGGAGTTCCTGGAGGGTCGGGAGGAGGAGAAGAAGGCCAGCCGACTGCTGGTGCATTTCCAGGCTTCACGCACGGGTAAATGGCATACTTGTGAAGCGTGACCACTTCGCTTTGGACATGCTTTGAGTTGCGAATGTTGAATTGTCCAGCTAGGGGCATGCAGCGGGTTTTGACGCTGTTGGTGTGAACGCAAAATTACAAGCTATGGTGCTTTCAAAAATGTTTGGGGACACCCAAGTGGATCTGCACCCCAGTGAGAAAGCACACAGAGAAACTGAGGTCCACAACGAAAAGGTGAAGAAAAAATTTAGAGATAGGCCTTTTAAAAAGAAAGGAGGGATTGATTTTATTTTCAAATAAACGATGTGGAATACATCCGTGTTGGTGAATGCAAGCATTGTATTTGTATATTACATATGTTTTTGCTATTTTATTTTGTTAGTAATCAAATAAAATTACAAAAATGCTACTAATTAAAAAAAATCTAATCCACTGTAAGTTATAATAAATAAATAAAAACTATTGTGGGGCACAGCTGTGGCAACATGTTCAATTGTTTAGATGTTGCATTTGAATTGCATTAAGGAATGCACATACTGCTCGTTTTCCTTTTTTTTAATTGAATGGTTGGTTTCGTTGGTGCCTTATATGAAATGGCAACAATGCATATTTTATTGAACAAACTTGTTTAAGCTCACATAACATACGTATAGTGAACTTATTAAAGGTCTCCAACCTTTGTTCTCGCAATCTACTGTACTGCAGCTTTAAGATGCATCCATGCTCTAACACAACTGAATCAAATAATTGTAATACCTATTCGACATGCCAGCAAGTTTAAAAAAAGACCTAGTAACGAGCAAAGTTCCCTCTAAGCTGCTGACACTGTCTGCATACACAGAAAATCTTTGCTGCACAAAAGACTAGAGAAGTGGCAGCCATTGTATAAGCTCTTTGCTTAGCAGTAAAGCTAACTAGTTGAGACCATGCAGTTTCTTTGTCTTTCTGGGGTTGAGCGAATTTACCTGGAGTTCACACCTAAGTGAGAAGACCTGCAGCTCTCCCGCCCCCCGAGCCCTCACGCATGCTTACGTCGTAAGCATATGAGTTCAACCTTCTGGTGACGTGGTTGTTGTTTCTGTTGTCCACCATTTTTGTAGTTTAGCATTATAACATAGCATAGTAGCATCTAGCCTAGCCTGAATTTTATCCTGTTTGGTGATAATTTGGTGAATAAAATAGACTAAACTTAAGAATGGTCTCTGTGTTTCTTCAGTGTTTATGGCTGATCATGCAAAAGATTCCACCTTTCAGACTGACTGATCTGGTCTGTCCAGTTTAATAATAATATTGTTTCTTGCATAGATTAAGAAGCTGGTGCCCCGTTTTCATTCAATTTATCAAGAATAATTTGAGTTACATTAACAATTATCCTGGTTTCAGGCTACCGGTGAAATTCTGTTAAATCATTATTAGCCAGCCAACGAGAATACTCCCATATGTCCCCAACAGTTATTTCCATATCAATGTGGCCGAGACCCGCACACTGACACAATCAGAGGCTGGTTGTGCATTTGTTATCTAGGTCTTCGGTGTGGGTTTACCGACTAAATTACATTGCTACAAATATAAAAGCCATCAATAGTATACAAAAACGTGATTAAAACTTGCTGGGTATTTAAGAAGTCCTATTTAAACCTGGCATTAATAGAAATATTTAGTGAAAGCTGTTGGAGTAATTCTTTTGGGGGGCTTTCTTCTGCTTTATTTTATTGTTTTATGTGTCTTGTCTGGCAGAATTTGTTTCTGAGTACAAGCCCAACAGATTGACTTTCTCAAGCAGACCATTATATATAAGAAATGTGCAGTACTTACAACAGCAAAGATACTGAGGAGGACCCTCAAGCTCCCAGGAGGACCCGAGCATGGAATGGGAAACACCGTCCACGTTGGGCGAGACGGGAAATATATATATATATATATATATATATATATATATATATATATATATGAGTGAAAAATCTGTAGAGATTACTGTGGGTTTAAGTTCCTGAAGTTATGGACACGGAAACGGAAAAACAAGAGAGAAGAAAGAAAGAAGATAAAGAAGAGAGGTAGGAGTGTGAGTTGACGATATAAGAGAGGAAGGGGAACAAAAAGAACACAAGAAAACATCATAGTCATCCATATCTGCAGGAAGACAGAGAGGTGAATGTAAACACAACAACTTCACTGAAAAGCTTTTTGGACCAGTTATTCAAAATCTATTGATGATATCCTCAGCCCAAGAATATACCTGTAAACACCAATGTCCCCACACCTATGCGCGTGTGTGAGCATGCTGGTGCATATAAGGTTTCTATATACAAGTGTTTGATGGCTGGTGTGAGAAGCCATCAATCCGTCCTAGAGGAATCAACGCATACATGAAAGAGGTCGAGGACGCAGACGCCCCAGGGTCTAGGAGCCCAAGGCGGAAATGTGCAGGGCCGACCGCAGCCCCCAAGAGAGGAACAGAGGAAAGTCCCAGGGGAAACATTCAGCAGTTATGATGCAGGGGCCGGGGGCGTGCCGCCACAAGCCCATGGGCTCCATCTGATATAAAATTCCATTATTTTCTTTATATGTATTCATCATCATACAACATATGTTTACGGAGAGTGACGAAAGAGGGAGGATGGCTAGGGGGTGAGAGCCAGAGTACTGCGTAATTAAATTACGCATCGCTTTTGATTCATTTAGCAAAAATAATGAAATAATAGTAATCATTATTAATGCAAAAAGTTTTGTATTGAGTAATACCATTATTAAAACAAGAACGCTAAACCTACTGCATGCATGTGGTCTCAGACTGGCGGACAAATCCTTTCTGGCTGAGACAAGCTGGGTAATGACTGATTTTGTTGGCGTCTCTTCATGTTCTCAAGCTTCTATGAAAAGGTCCATCTGTAACAGGGCCAGAGTGGAACTTTTTTTTCAGCCCTGGAGTTTTAATCCTCAGACCAGCCCACTTTATATCACCACCTATTTTTATTAAAATTAGGCATGCAACATTGCCAATGCTGGTATCACGGCCGATACCATTCTGACTTACTCGTAACGGTATTGGTTGAAGTTAACCGATGCCATGAACTGATACTAAAAATGTGGAAAATCTGCAATCTTTTCACTAGAAATTTTAGTTTGGTCATACGTTTGGTCTCTTTTAGGTCATTTTTACTATATTTATTTTTTTATCCAATTAGCCATCAATTGTTGTAGCAAGCAAAGTTCTGTAAAGCTTTAGGACATTTTATATGGAAACACATTTGACTTTGATCAGGATATTTTCAATGGCAAAACATGCAGACCTGATTAGATTACTTTCATTCTGTTCCCTTTCAAAACTGGACTTTGTGTATTTATCTCACTTTTAAAGAAAAAAATATAACAGGCCACAATTTCACATAATAATAGAGAATGGTTTTATTTGACCTAATACCTGCTTATTAACACACATATTGCTTCTGCACTGAAAAGAGAAATCCCCTCATCACTACTGGCATTAATTCACATTTGAAAATTGTCATAATTCAGCACAAATCTTCAAATTTTACAATGCCTATGATTAGTTCACGCCAGTTTTATTATTGTTGTGCTGAATCAGCTAGCATTGCAGGGAACTTTTCATAGCAGTTTTACACCATGCTCTTCAGTATATTAATACTAATTTATAATATTAACTCAATAGAGAATCCTGATCCTCCCTATATTCGTCATCTCATATTGCATGATGCTACATTTTCCTTCTAACTCTTACAAAGCTAAAATAAAGTTTCCGTGTTATCTGGTGTTGCATCATAATAAAATTACAATACATGAGTTGCCAAAACGTTACACAATTCATTGACATGATAAAATAACTGAAACGGTGGTTTGCAGGGAAAGTTCAAAATCTATATCCTTAATTTCCACTTTTGTGCCAAATACATGGATTACATGGAACTGCTTAAACATTTTTGCCATAGCAGCGGCCCTTGCAGCCCAAATATTAGCCCACATGTCTGACAGCATGAGCAGACGTAAAGGTCTCTCAACCACACCGGTTTCCATACAGTTTCCATATGGGTGCTGCACAGTAAAAAAAACCCAAAATAAACCACCAAGACGAATCAAAACATTCCCACTGGCTGTGGTGCGGTTGCAGTGTTGATGTGGAGCGCATTTACCTTTCCGCATCAAGTCTATTTTTTCAGGGCAAAGCACAGAGATTTTAAATAAATTAAAGCCCTCCTTGGGCTGCCACCTTGCCGCGGTGGAGGGGTTTTAGTGTCCCAATGATCCTAGGAGCTATGTTGTCTGGGGCTTTATGCCCCTGGTAGGGTCACCCATGGCAAACTGGTCCTAGGTGAGGGATCAGACAAAATGCAGCCCAAAAACCCCTATGATGAATGAAAACGTTGGACCAAGTGTTCCCTCGCCTGGACGCGGGTCACCGGGGCCCCACTCTGGAGCCAGGCCTGGAGGTGGGGCATGTTGGCGAGCGCCTGGTGGCTGGGCCTTTACCTATGGGGCCCGGCCAGGCTTAGCCCGAAGAGGAAACATGTGCTCCCCTTCCCATGAGCTCACCACTTGTGGGAGGGGCCATAGGGGTCGGGTGCAATGAAAGATGGGCGGTGGCCGAAGGCGGGGACCTTGGCGGTCCGATCCTCGGCTGCAGAAGCTGGCTCTTGGGACGTGGAACGTCACCTCTCTGGTGGAGAAGGAGCCGGAGCATGTGTGCGAGGTTTAGAGGTTCCGACTGGACATCGTCGGGCTAGCCTCGACGCATGGCTCTGGCTCTGCAACCAGTCTCCTCAAGAGGGGTTGGACTCTCTTCCACTCTGGCGTTGCCCCCGGTGAGAGGCGTCGAGCTGGGGTGAGCATACTTGTTGCCCCCCATCTCGGCGCCTATACGTTGGGGTTTACCCATGTTCAAGGATAAGGGTGTTCATGTGTGCACTTGGCACCAGGACACCCTAGGCCGCAGCTCGATGATTGACCTGGTTGTCGTTTCATCGGACCTGCGGCCGCATGTTTTGGACACTCGGGTGAAGAGAGGGGCGGAGCTATCCACCGACCACTACCTGGTGGTGAGTCGGCTCTGGTGGAGTTTCCTGTCAGATGGGGTTTCAACTCTCACTTCCGGCAGAACTTCAAACACGTCCCGGGGGAGGCGGGGGACATTGTCGAAGCGGCTGACCGTAGTTGTGGCCGTAAGGTAGTCGGTGCCTGTCGCGGCGGCAACCCTCGAACCCGATGGTGGACACCAGTGGTGAGGGATGTTGTCAAGCTGAAGAAGGAGTCCTATCGGGCCTTTTTAGCCTGTGGGACTCCGGAAGCAACTGATAGGTACCGGCAGGCCAAGTGGAGTGCGGCTCGGACGGTCGCTGAGGCAAAAACTCGGGCGTGGGAGGAGTTTGGAGAGACCATGGAGAACGCCTTCCGAATGGCTTCGAAGCGATTCTGGTCCACCATCCCGCGTCTCGGGGGGGGAAGCGGTCTGCCACCAACACTGTTTACAGTGGGGGTGGTGAGCTGCTGACCTCAACGCGGGACGTTTTGGGTCGGTGGATGGAATACTTCGAAGACCTCCTCAATCCCACCGACACGCCTTCCTGTTTGGAAGCAGAGTCTGAGGACTCTGGGACGGGCTCTCCAATCTCTGGTGCTGAAGTCACTGAGGTTGTTAAAAAGCTCATTGGTGGCAAGGCACCGGGGGTGGATGAGATCCGGCCGGAGTTCCTCAAGGCTCTGGATGTTGTAGGGCTGTGTTGGTTGACGCGGCTCTGCAATATTGCGTGGACGTCGGGGGCAGTTCCCTTGGATTGGCAGACCGGGGTGGTGGTCCCCCTCTTTAAAAAGGGGGACCACAGAGTGTGTTCCAACTATAGGGGGATCACATTTCTGAGCCTCCCTGGTAAGGTCTATTCGGGGGTTCTGGAGAGGAGGGTCCGACGGATAGTCGAACCTTGGATTCAGGAGGAACAATGCGGTTTTCATCTTGGCCGTGGAACAGTGGACCAGCCTTACACCCTCGGCAGGGTCCTGGAGGGTGCGTGGGAGTTTGCCCAACCGGTCTACATGTGCTTTGTGGACTTGGAGAAGGCGTTCGACCGTGTCCCTCGGGGTGTCCTGTGGGGGTTTCTCCGGGAGTATGGGGAACCAGGGCCTTTGATACGGGCTGTTAGGTCCCTATATGAACGGTGTCAGAGTCTGGTTCGCATTGCCGGCAGTAAGTCGGACTCATTTCCGTTGAGAGCTGGACTCCGCCAAGGTTGCCCTTTGTCACCGGTCCTGTTCATAACGTTTATGGACAGGATTTCTAGGCGCAGCCAAGGTGTTGAGGCGATCCGTTTTGGTGACCTCAGGATCGGGTCTCTGCTTTTCGCAGATGATGTGGTGTGGTGCTGTTGGCTTCATCTGAACGTGATCTACAGCTCTCTTTGGAGCGGTTCGCAGCCGAGTGTGAAGCGGCTGGGATGAGGATCAGCACCTCCAAATCCGAGACCATGGTCTTGAGCCGGAAAAGGGTAGAGTGCCTTCTCCGGGTCGGGGATGAGGTCCTTCCTCAAGTGGAGGAGTTTAGGTATCTGGGGGTCTTGTTCACGAATGAGGGAAAAATGGAGCGGGAGATCGATGGACGGATTGGTAAGGCGTCTGCAGTTATGCGGGCGCTGTACCGGTCTGTCATGGTGAAGAGAGCTGAGCCGAAAGGCAAAGCTCTCAATTTACCAGTCGATCTACGTTCCTACCCTCATCTATGGTCACGAACGCTGGGTGGTGACCGAAAGAACGAGATCGCGGATACAGGCGGCTGAAATGAGTTTCCTCCGTAGGGTGGCTGGGCTCTCCCTTAGAGATAGGGTGAGAAGCTCGGTCATCCGGAGGGGGCTCAGAGTAGAGCCGCTGCTCCTCCACATCGAGAGGAGCCAGTTGAGGTGGCTCGGGCATCTGGTCAGGATGCCTCCTGGACGCCTCCCTGGTGAGGTGTTCTGGGCACGTCCCACCGGGAGGAGACCCAGGGGAAGACCCAGGACCCGCTGGAGGGATTATGTCTCCCAGCTGGCCTGGGAACGCCTCGGGATTCCTCCCGAGGAGCTGGCCCAAGTAGCCGGGGAGAGGGAAGTCTGGGCCTCTCTGCTTAGGCTACTGCCCCCGCGACCCGACCCCGGATAAGCGGAAGATGATGGATGGATGGATGGATAAAGGGGAAGTACCGTTTTTAACAACCAGGACCTTTTTAGTAGTGTTATTAAAATTACATGGTATCTGAAAAGTTATTGGTGTTAGTGTTGTCAGCTATTTTAAAAAGACTTTTGTGTTTTTCATTCAGTCCACTTGCTTAAACATACGATTGTCATCATTTAGTATAATCTTTTTCTTTATATTTTAAGAACAGTTTTTCATAGCTTTAAAATTTTGTTGCATTGTGTTAGTGATGGTGTTTCAGCTGCATTGCTAAACATAACATTATTTTTAATGACATTTTGGGCCATAAATCTCTTGTGTTATTTAGTAGTTAGTGGGTATATTAGGTAAAAATTTGCAGTTGGATAAAAAACTCTAACATCCTGCAAATATCAATTTTCTGCACAGTATGCTTGTCGTATCTCTATCAGACTACAAAAATGGTTGAACAAGGAGGGGTTGGACGAGTGGAAGGTTCGGTGACCTGAAGGGGGATAGGGTATGCCCCTCCTTAACCGTATTTAAAGAGACCGCACCAAAATGACTTGTTCTCTAGGCTCCTCAGAACAGGGGTGGAATAGGAGCCTGTAGAGTCACAATAATGAGGAATTCAGACCAAAGATTTGCAGTTCCATTCTATATAGACCACAACTGAATGATTTAGATGTCAAAAAGAATTTAAAAGCATGGTATGTCCACTTTATAAGCATTACTTAATCTGACCAAGGTCATATCAAAGGAAGTTAAGCAATATTTGAGTTGTGAGTATGGCATAGCGATTACTTAGAGAAAAAAGTTAGACATGCCAGAATTTTGAAAACTCTCACCATCCACTGCTTCCTAAAATGACGGTGCATGCGACTTTTGTGCATACAGCTGACAGATTGCAACTGCACCTCTTTCCCTGCTGAGTCAAGACACTGTGGAACGAGAGTCAGGATTTAGCTCCAGCTTGATGGGAAGTCTGTGACCAGGGAGAATCCATCTCTAACACAGGATAGAAACCTTTAATGAAATATTCGACTTTGTTTTACACTCAGCAGAGAAAAATGTAATAATTTTGGGAGTACTAATTAGCAAAACTGGTGCTCCAGTATTTTGCATACTTTGTCAGATTACTGTGTACCCTGCTGTATGTTCTTCTTAATTTATAAAGCTTTTAGTCCCAAGTGTAATTCCTAATTTTATTTTCATGTTGTGAAAAAGAACACATGGCCCACTGGGGCATACTGATTCAGTCTATTCTTTTTCCTTTTGCCTTGACTTTTTGTTTTAAGCCATTAATTTTTAATCAACTAAGCCACTGTAAATGAAATCACTGATGTGTCTCAGCAGCTGTCTGAATTCGACTCTTCCCAATAGTAGCCACAAAGCCCTGCACAGCAGGTGAGAAGGAACACAGATTTGAGGTTTGTTATTGAATTCAAGAGGTTGAAGTAAAACTTTTGAATTCAGTTGGTATACTAGTAAGAGAAATATACCAAGAGAAGATCTGAAACTAAGATGTGAAATTGGTATGGATTTAGGGAGTTGTAAAATTGTAAAATTTTGAGACATAATATTCAAAAAGCGAAACTCATGCAGTAAAAACTCATGTAAAAGAATTTGAAAATGTTCTGTTCTTTCTCTAAAAATGCTAACATACCAATCTATATATATTTTTTGTTTTTACTGAATGCTGCAAAAGAAAAATGTGTTTGTTGTGCTTGAACAAGTAAATGATCCTCAAAGAAAAACATATACAGTAGCATTGTAAAATATATCAATAAGGCGCCTTCACCATTGCCCTTTTTAACTATGACCACAACTAATAGAAAAAAGCATTTTTTTATAGACTCGTCAGGATGATATTTTTTAACAGATATCTTTGATTTATATACATTTCAAAAAAGATAAAAGCATGGAAAGTAAAAACAGCAATAAAGAATAAAACACAGACAGCATAAAACACAAAAAGCATACACTGTAAAATCGAATAGTTGCCATGACTTGCTTTAGATAAGTTACCAGTACTAATAGAAGATACTAAATAGAATTAAAATTAAATTGATCTAGGAAATTTACATTTTACTTTACACTTTGGATTTTACTTTACACTTTGGATGGTGTAACTTACCACTATGAGCAAATTTTATTTTAATTCAACTTGACAATGTCTCAAGTTATTGTCACTCAGTGTTCAAGTTTTAGTTACTTGCTAAAAGCAAGTACCTCGAAAACAATCACAGTGACCTAATTATCATATTTCCCAGGGTGCTTAGGGGCATGTTTTTTTTGCTGTATTGAAGTACCATTGCATGATATAAGTTGAGATCATTCAACTGTTCTTACAGAGTTGTTCTTGATTCTAAGCCCACAGTGTTTGCAGTTCTACTGTATTTTTAAGGCAATAAATTACATCACATACGGTAAGTTTTCGGTTCATTGAATAGCACCAATAGGAAATATGAGTCATTATGTTTTATTAACTGAAACTTGAGGTTTTGAACTAACTTTGTAAAGTTCTATTGATTCATCCATCAAGGTGAATAAAACTGAAAACCTTAAGTAATTGACAAATTCCCAAAGCAAAAAAAACTAAAATGGCAGTAAGTGAAATTCTTTCACATGAATTCATACATTGGCCAAATGAACCATCTTAATTATACTGGAGTAAAAAAAATGTAATGTAGAACTAAATTATTTTAATTATTGAAGAATTAAAATAATTAAGTATGTTCTACTGGTTTGTCTTAGTTATAATAACTTGCATGTAAATTTATTTTACTTTCTATACATCAGTGGCTACAACACACAATTACCTAGTCATGTGTACTCATTATTTAAAGTGCAAGCGGTTTGCATGCTTTTTTTTCAAGTAAGGTGAATTAATATGATTTTACAGTGTAAAATCAACATCATTATAATGACATGTCTTCAACATATTTTGGAGTTAAAGGTTGGATATGGAACATGAGCACGATAGCGACATCTAGTTTATCTAGGTTGTAGTTACAACATCAAAACATTATTCCAGTCATTGGGTTGCCTGGTTCGCTGCCGATGACCAGCCTGAACCGTGGCTAGTGGGAATAAATCCTAGAGTTTAACTGGCCCAACGCGAATGATCAAGTGCAAGATTAGCAGGCTATTTCTTACAAAATTAGCAGGCTATTTCCTACACATATATACATTTTATTTCAACAAATCAGTACATTGGGTTCTTTATTAACCATTGTATAACCAAAGAGGAGCAGCAGTAGAGAAGTCTGCAGATGGGAACCCACACGCACGATGCTGGCTTCAATTGGTGTCAATTTAAGCTTTTAAATAGACGGACATAAAACACTTACGCTCGCGTTACACTTGCATGACGCTTTGGTGTAAATTTGGAGTAAGCTTACCAATCCAGGAGGAAAGTCGCCATTTCCGCTTGTGTTTGATGGCATAGAAATGTTTTATGTGGGTCCATCTAGTTTAGGCTTCACCTAAAATTACTCTAGTTTATGTTTTTCTCTGGTCACTCCTCTCCTTAGGCGGATAATAATATCTCCGGGGCTCCGAAGCAGCTACTACAACTCCGCCATTTTTCCCAGTGCCAGCCAAGCTGTGCCAACTATTGTTGGAAAATAGAGACCACATCCGACACCCAGCAATGCCGGCTGCTACAGGCTGGTAGATGTAAACATAATATCATTTTTATATTTATGAATATAATTTTTTAGGAAATGTACTTTCATTCACCCCCCTTCTAAAAGCCCTGTGGATATATATATATATATATATATATATATATATATATATATATATATATATATATATATATTGTAGCTTTTTCTAAAAATGTTACATATTCAACCTTTAAGCCATTTAATGATTTATAAACTAGTAGGAGTATATTGAAGTCTAGTCTCTGAGCTACAGGGAGCCAGTGTGAGGTTTTTAAAACTCAGATGATGTGCACTACTTTTCTGGTTCTAGTGAAGACACCAGCAACTGCGTTTTGAATCAGCTGCAGCTGCAGCAGTCCGACTGACATTTTTAGTAGGTCTGTGAGGAAGCTGTTGCAGTAATCGAGCTGAGTAAAGATAAACGCGTGGAGTTTTTTGAGATCCTGTTGCAACATCAGTCCCTCAATCCTAGAAATGTTTTTTAGGTGATAGAAGACTGACCTTGTCATTGTTTTTATGTGGCCTTGGTGGTTTTGGAGCTTTTCTTTTAACTGAAACCCAAATATAAACATGTGTATGTATGAAATGTTGTAAAAACAGGTTTTATTTATCAGGGTAAACTGGCTCAATGGACTTCAAAGGTTGTTGCTTTGCACACCCCGTAATAGCTAGTCGAATCTCCTTGAACTGAAAAAACATCATTGAGATACCATCTACAACTCTCTAACGTCCATCTGAGGAAAGATTTCACCACTCCTCACTTTCAATTGTGAGATGTTAGAGAGTTTTTTTATGGGTACAGCAGTTTCAACTCAAATAGTATCTCAATGACACTTGTCCCAGGACTTTCTTTCTGATTCTACATCCAAGCACTTTCAAATCAACATCAGTAAGAGCCTGCTGTAGGTCCCGTATTTACATGTTGCAGTTTTTGGGGACTCAGTTTGACATCTTGGGGACTGCTCTCTTGGGAAATTAGCTTGGAGGGATTTTGGCAGTTGTTTTCCATATGCTCCACTTGATAATTTTCTCCACAATGGAATGGTTGATGTCACATACTTTTAGGATCTATTTCAATTGTTTTACCAGACTGATAAACTGTAACAAACTTCTTTCTGGAGGAGGCGGTTTGATCTTACCATGGTGTTCACTCTCACATCATGTCAGGAGCACACCATACTATGACAAAGGTTAATAGAGGATGAAATATGGTAACCCTTCAAAATGCTTAGTAATGATGTTTTAATCATCTGGATGTGATTGATATATGATATGCCCATGTGTGATTTTAGATATTTTAAATAGGAAAAAATGTGTGGGATGTCCCAAGTCATCCCTAATCAAAAGATTTTTTATGACATTTCTCAAGAGGGTTTTATATGGTATTTTCTTCAGTTTAGATAGTTTGGTTAAATTACTTAAAAACTAGCTTTCATAGTGCCTCCTAATTTTGTTGTCATAACTTCATCTACATTTATTACACACAGTAGGATATATTTATACTATTTATACCTATTAAGAACTATTGGATATCATGCAAACATAATACACTAAAAAAGATAACTTCCCTAGACCAAAACTTCAAGATTAACTTCAGCCACTGGTTTGACAAACTAACCCCTTTGTCTCAGACGGCTGTCGTGCAGAATCTGGTCAGGTCAGAATCGATCTGTCTGAGCGAGGGTTTTGTAGTCTGCTTGTCAGCACACATCTTCAGTTTGTCTCTTTCTTGGGGCCTCTTTTTTCATGCTTCCCTGGATTCATATGAATATGTAGGACAGTGTTAACTTGGATCATGGAAACAATAAGCCAAACACATATCACATTGGCTCTCAGACAAAGACAACCTGAATGAATCCAAAAATCTGTTTTTAGAGGATGATTTTTTTAAAACAATTATAAAAAGGGGAAAAAAGTTATTCAAAAAAAAAAGTAAAGGCCCCTTAAATTTAATAAGTGGCCGTGTCAGTCTTGGTGGTAATTAATGCGATCAGACGTTTGTAACAAGTTTTTTTTTCAATCTTTATTGAGGAATATTGCTTATATATTCTTATTTTGTAGCGTTATTTTCATATAGCCACCTTGGAGGGTGTCCCAGCAGTCAGATTAAGGTCACACAATTGTCACAAAAGGGATGTGATGGTCAGGAAGGATCCAAATAGGGGCCAAACAGAGAGAAGTAGAGGTGGAGCAAAAAGCAAAGACATCTAAAAATACAAATAAAAACAAAACAAAGTCCAAGGTCCAAAAATCTACACTGAAGATCATAAACTAAATCAAAAAACAACTAGGAGCATGAAGGAAAGACAGTGGAGGGCAGAATTACACTGGGGCAACTATAGTAGAATTGACCAGTATTGAGCATGAAGCAGTGACTAACGAAACAAGGGGGAATTGTACTGAGGAGAAGTGATGTGTGGAACAAGAAACAGCTGAGCATAATGAGAAGAGTGGAAGCAGCTGAGACAGCACTCAGAGGACAGAGACAGTGTCATGCTTGGTTTTAAGTTGGCCCGAAAACAGATAGAATTGGAGGCAGGAAGTGAAGGAAATGTTTTTAATTAATGAAAAAAAATACATTGTGGCATGAGGGATAAAGAAAAGGCCTTGGCAGGAAAGCAGCGGTCCATGAACCAGGAGGAAATGGGAGAATCCCGTAGAGAATGCTGGAAAATGAGAGGCCTAAATACTTTGGCCTCAGAGGTTTTATGCCATTTTGACCTTTTTCTTTTCCACTTTTGGATCATGGGACCTAAAGTAAAATGTCTTTTCACTTTTTTTGGTAGTCTGAATTAGTCATTAGTGCTGCATTTAAGTAAAATCAGAAGGTCATTCACCCCATGGAATGTTACCCTCTTATCCACATTTGTGGATATTAGCTTTCTCTGCATAGAAGTATAGTAGCCTATTTATTGTAGTTTACTTTGACTTTCATTAATATTTGGAAGAGAGAAATAATTTATCCCTACAATGCCATGCCACCACTAGAATGTGCTGTGTGGGGGACAGGATGCACAGTTCTGACAGGTTGGTCGATCCAACGCTAGGCTCTGTTCAAAACAGATCTCCTTTAGTGAATCTAAATTGGCTAATCAGCCAGTCATCATGGGCCAGCATATCCGTGCGAGCTCAAAAAAACTCTCCCCATCTGGAATCTGCTATTGGCAGTAGGGATGGGTACTGATATTGGGTGCCATAATGGCACCGGTTCTTACATAAACGGTAGTATCCTGACAGAAAAGCAACACAAATTTCAGTGCCTTATTTTGGTTCTCTTTTTTTCCGGAGATGTCTAGCACTGGGGATTCTGGCCATGCCACCAGCCAAGAGCGATTCCCTATATACCAAGAAAAGCTAAACATGGCTATCTTTCTGCAAAAAAAAAAGGATAAATTTGAGGTCTGTCAAGATTAAAGTAGGTCGATTAATTCCTAGAATTAACTCAATATCAAACAACGGATACAAAGAACAACGCAATGTTTATAATTCAGCCTACACCACATCAGTTCTCCTTCCAAACCAGCCAAATTACGGATTGTTGCGCAGCAACAGGTGTGTGTGTGCCTAAAGGACATGAGAGTATATTATTATTGGTGTATTAGGTTAATACGGTTATAAGTTCATAAGCTGTGGGAGTTTTCCTTACCGCCCGCTTGGGATGTCAGCTCGCTGTGCGCAATGCAGAATATAAATGAGCCATATTAATGTTGATCTATGCATGTTGGTCCACTGGATAGCTTCAGTACATTTCATACTGAGTTACTATTGCATTAAAAATGCACATTATTCAGGTAAAGTGATGTTTTCAGACTTGAATTAGTGCAAACTCATCAGTGCAAGCAACTGGATATATCTTTACAATAACAGCATTCATTTCCTGATTTAATAGACCAGTGAATCTTCTGAATGTTTTCTCATGGGAAAATGGTAAATTGTCAGATTTGAGTTATGTGATGTTTAACACAGACTCGTGATGTCCAAATGTTAAATTTACTCATACATTTTGGCTAGTTCTACTTCTTTGTTATTATTTTTCATATGACAACACACATACATTGAGAATGTGATTGTAGAGTTCAAACAAAAATTCAACTGATTTCTCCTATATTTAAAGGTCCAGTGTGTAACAAATTCGGCTTTTTATTTATAAAAATCAAGTACTGCTTTCATAAATACGTATTATACCGAGGTCTAATCATAATCTCATTATCATGAAAGCGTTCTCGTGTCTTAGAACACGTTGTTTATAGATACAGAGGGTGCATCACCCCCCATCTGAGGCTGCGAAGTTGCATCGCCATCTTTGAATACGTTAGCCGAAAGGGGTTAGGCTTGTTAGCTTTACATGTTTTGGCCAGTGACGTTGGGGGGAGGGGGAGAGGTGAAGAGAAGAGACGAGCAACGAGCATAAATAAAGCAGAATTAAGTATGGTTCTGTACCTCATCATCTCACGAGACAATCGAGCTTGTGCCAAACGTTGACAAGATCAGAATTATGACACTCCGCGGCTTCCGTAGTAGTAATTACGCGTTATAACGGCGAGAAGCCAGAGAACACTGCTAATTTGCTTGCATTCACTTAGCGCACCACTAATTGGAAGGTAATTCTTACACACGGTGTCTTTAATATAAAAAAGAGCTACAGCATCTGGATTTATCCTTTATTTTACACTGAAAATTGTAGCTTTTTGGTCATATTTAGGTATGGCGATTAATTCACAACTACCCTGTGATTAACAAGTTGACTATGTTCATTTTTGTCTACGTTTCAAACAGTGTATAGGTTTTATTTTTAAAGACAAGGTATTTTTTTCCAAAGGATGGAACATACCTGCTAACAGTTTCGACTGCTCACTGCAGTCTTCCTCAGAGCGTCATCTGACTTGTTGCGGTCGTGTCATTTATCGGCCGGGCTGGTCTGGAGGTGTGTCGCTCCACACCCATGGTGAGGCATTATAAGAAGTATCACTGCAGTATTTAAGTATTTTCAGTAATTACACTAATTGCTACAGACCTTATGAAATTAATGCACCAACAAGTGCAACTGCAACATAATTGAAGACGTACATGTAAACATATGGTGATACAATTCTTGAATACAACATATTTTCATTCAGATTCTCATTTTAATTATCATTTCATATAAGGGATGGAGGCTAACTGTTGTTTGTGTGTGTACAAGGGTCTATAGGTCTGAGAATCTGTCTTACAATCATAATTTTGCCATCTCACCAGCTGCACTGCCAGTGTCATTCATGTTTAAAATGTGTTTAAGCAGAGGTCCTTAATGTGCTCAAAGTTGCACACATTTTTCCAACACATTTTTTTCTATAACTCAAACTTCACAGAAAATGTGACATACCATTTCAGGCTCCATTTGGTGTAAGGGAGCTTTATAAATGAGACCCAAGGTTAGCAATAGCGCAGGCAAAGAAGGCAGAAAAGAACTGGCATCAGTGAGACAGTAATTATGGTCCAGATATATGAAGCAATGTTCAGAGCCAAAACCAGAGTGACTTGACAGTGCAGGGAGGAAGTAGGAATAGAAAAATTCAGGACCAATGCCATGGAAAGCACAAAGGCTGTGACAAAGATGGTGACGGACTATCTCACTGTGTGCAGAGTAAGAAGTTATATAGGCAGCAGCAAAGGTGAGAGTAATGAGCTAATCAGCGGGTAAGGGAGGGGCTGTGAGTAGAGAAGCAGCATGAATCATGGTAGGAAACACAAGAAATGGGAATATCAAAACAAAATCAGAATTCAAACAGACTTTTTACTCCAGTGTTTAAATATCCTATTTTATTGATTTTTTAAATATATATTTGCTCTTATAATTTTGGTGAGAGTTCAGAAAGAAACATCCTTTATCTTCTGCACAGTTAACAAAATATTGCTTAATTTATCTGAAAAGGCAGAAATACTGAGTGTAAATTTCCATACATGAGCCTGCAGAGCTGTAGAATTATTGCACTTGTCAAAACCCAAAGCCACTCAATAAACCTGGTGACGATCAAAGGAAAACTTTATCTATGGAATCCATGTACATACGTGTATGGTTTAATATTTGTTTTTTCTGTTTCAAAATGAAACAAAAAAAACAATAAAACACGTAGTATAAACATAATATTCAACAAAGGCAAAAACCACAGTGATGGATTTTTACATTAGCTTCTTTAACCTGTAATGCAAAATACGGGATTTGTTTTCATTTGTTTCGAAACCGTAGTACAGGTTTTAGGTCAGGAGCGCACTGCAGCCAGAGAGGCCTGATCAAACAGATTTCCGGCAGCCAAAATATGCTGTATGATGTGAGGAATTCACAACCTAAAACACAAAATGAATGGTATAATTTCTGACCCATGGTGTATAAAAACAGTATGACAGAGTATGAAAGTTCATTCCAACCAGAGAGGCAGATCTGACAGTTTTCATATAACTTTTGATCCATTTTTCGGTAAAATGACGATAGGTAGGCAAAGCAAGTCAAGGCAAGGCAATTTTATTTGTATAGCGCACTTTCAACACAGGACAATTCAAGTTGCTTTAGATATGATTAGAATACAAATGAGCAGTTACAATGAGAAAATAATCAAGAAAATACAACAATGTAGGGACAAATGAGTAAAAAACACAGGTTTAGTTCATTAATTGATCTTGCTGAAGAAAGCTCACAGTTTTTAGCACAAGAAAGCATTTACAGTTATTAAGACAATAATTTGTGTGACAATTAAAAACAAGCAAGTAAAAACAGTTACTCATAAGCGAGTCTAATAACGTAAGTTTTAATTTTAGATTTAAAAGAGTTCAGTGTCTCTGCAGCTTTGCGTTCTCCTGGTAGTTTGTTCCAGATATGAGGAGCATAGAAACTAAAAGCTGCTTCCCCATGTTTGGTTCTGGTTCTAGGGACGATCAGTAAACTAGAGCTGGGGACAGAATATTTCAGGGGACCAGATATTTTTGCACAAAAACTTTTGAATAAGACCTGTTCTGCTGAAAGGGAATAAACTTTTTTTAACCTGCAAATTAGGAAATATTTAGCTTTTTTTTTTCCTTTCTCTACTTTTCGTTTTCAGCTTTGGTTTTAAAGCAAAACAACAACAAAACAAACAGATTTTTTTTTTTTTTTTTTGATTTTGTTTTGAAATGGTCAAAACCAAAGCAGAAACCATACATGGATTATTCTAGGGTCTGTTTAAAATTGAAGGTTTTTTTGGGTTGTTTTATACGTCACATTAAGCATCTTCATTAGATAATGTTCTTTGGTTTATTTATTTATTTTTTCTGTCATGCACAGGCAGCTTTTTCTATGCACTGTTTCTGAGTCACACCTGAAAGCATCACATTTCAAGGTAGAAATCACCTTGTCAAGGAATTTCATCTTCATGATCAAAGGACCAGCTGTTACCAGAGGGAGTGAAGAGAAAAATGCAAAACATTCAAAATGGGCTTATTGTTACAGTGAGATTATTTTACAGACAACTTGCAAAGCTGCAAAGTAGGTTATTAAATCTGCCAGCATGTGCTGTTTTACTACTCAGCTTGGAATTCGAGTTCCATAAAAAATGATGTAAACTTTTTTTGGAAGTAACAGGAATACTGAATAATAACCATATTCATGAATATCATATTTGGGGAGTGGATATCTTTAAAGAGAAAGAAAATATAATGAAGTAGATATTTCAAAAATAACTGCATATCCCTGAGGTTAGGTGTATTCATGAGGTAACTTTTCCTAACTTTTTGGGGCAGCCACTAAAATTTAAGCAGTCATATCCCCCTATTCAGACTGAGTGAGTGAGCATTTGCACATGAGGATCCCTTGCAGATTTTGGGTTGTTGGTTGAGTTAGTTTAGTAGCTGGAAATAGTGGACTAATAGTCCTTAAAGCACCTTCACAATCTTAACGTCTCAGGTTACTGGAATTATTAAACACAATAAAGTCAAAACAACCCAAACAAATCCTATAAAATAAACCCAACTAATGTATTTTTGTTTGCCTACTGCCTTTTAGTTACTAATTCAAGACTTGCCTGGTTTATCAATATGATTGAACAAAGACACCGATTTTAAATTCATTCCTTAAAATAGAATCTACAAGAAAATATAATTTTAAGTAAAGAACTCACTGATTTTCTGAAATCAAGAACTGTCTACAAGAAATTAGGTTCTAACTTATCATATTAGAACTTTAAAGAAAAGTTTTATTCCTAAAAATGTGTTCATTTTCTGCATATTTATGCAACAAAAAGCTTGACTGTAAATTAATAACAATTTTGTCCAAAGGTTTGAATTTATTGTGAATTTGCTCATATGCCTTTAAGTTCAAAATTATACATACAGAGTTAAATATCCAATCATTTGCACTTTATTAGGCACACCTGTCCAACTGCTTCTTAACGCAAATATTTTTGATTAGCCAATCACATGGTGACAAGTCAGTGCATTTAGGCAGGTAGACATGAGGATCTGCTGCAGTTCAAACTGAGCATCAGAATGGGGAAGAAAGGTGATTTAAGTTACTTTTAACGTGGCATGGTTGTTTGTGCCAGACAGGCTGGTCTGAGTATTTCAGAAACGGCTGATCTACTGTGCACGCACCAACATTTCTTGGGTTTATAGTGAATGGTCCAAAAAAGGGAACATATCCAGTAAGCGGCAGTTTTGTGGGCAAAATGCCTTGATGCCAGAGGAGAATGGCCAGACTGGTTGGAGCTGATAGAAAGGCAACAGTAACTCAAATAACCACTTGTTAAAACCAAGGTATGCAGAAGAGGCAGATGCGCCACAGCAGCAGAGGAGCACACCGGATGTCACTCCTGTCGGCTAAGAATAGGAAACTAAGGCTACAATTTGCCTAGGCTCACCAAAATTGGACATTAAAGATGGGAAAAAATGTTGCCTGGTCTGTTGAGACTCGATGTCTGCTGCGACATTGGAATGGGTCAGATGGGTCAGAATTTGGTGACATCATAAAAGTATGGATCCATCCTTCCTTGTATCAACGGTTCAGGCTTTTGGTGGTGGTGCAATGGTAAGGGGATCATCTTCTTGGCACATGTCCCCACCAATATTTATTCAATTCAATTCACTTTTATTTAAACAGTGCCAGTTCACAACAAAAGTCATCTCAATACAATTATACAAACATTCCAATCAGTTAAGTTTTCTATGTAAGGAATCCCAGCAGATTGCGTTGAGTCATCGGCTTGAGGTTGTGCCCGGATCATGCAGACTCCTACCACAGCAATACCTCAGCAAACTCTCATACTGAGCAAGCATGTAGTGAAAGTGGAGAGGAAAAACTCCCCATTAACAGGAAGAAACCTCTGGAAGAACCCTGGCTCAGTACAAGCGGTCATCTGCCACCACCGTCTGGGGGTCTGAGAAGACCGAGAAGAGACAGCATGGAGGATGCTCAGTGACTTTGAGCATCATCTGGACCAATGCTCCCCATCCAGCAGGGGGCATTATACCTGCGCAGGGTACCAGACCGGATAGAGCTTCTATGGGGAGAAAAACACTGAGAGAAAACTGGGTTAACAATCGCGTTAACATCAGAAAAAAATATATCTGGAGAGTAGTAGAAAAGAAAAGTGGAAGGTTAGGGTTAGTGTTAGGATCAGTTGAGTCTGAAAAAGGATAATTTTTTTTCCTAATTCTTAAGTCTATTAGCAATGTACGGTGTGATTTATGATTGACAGGTTTGTCCCCACTTAACCTAATGCATAAATTCTTTACCAGCACTAATCTAACAGCCACTTCTGCTCCCAGAAGAGTTTCTGCATCAGTATTTGAACAGAATGTTCTTTAAATCACTCCACTTTCTCATGCAGTAATGTTTCCTTCTGCTCATAACATACAATACAATACAGCATTCTTGGCAGCTATGTCATTAGGGATGGGAATCAAAAACCGGTTCTTATTGAGAACCGGTTCCCAGTATTTCAATAATATTTTCAATAATTCTACAGCTCTTAATCCCTTAACGATTCCAGTGGCCACGAATGACGCCATCACGCACATTGCTTAACTTACGCATGTTGCGTAGCATATGCTCAGTCAATAGTAATCATGGCACCCAAGCGGAACAAACGCTAAAAAGTCTGGTTGTTTTTCACCAAAAAAGACGAAAATAGAGCAACTTGCAATATTTGCAGCGTGGATATTTCCTCAAAGGGAGGAAATACCACTAACATGCTAACACATTTGTGCACACAGCATGCAATAACAATAAAAGACTGTTGGATTTTTCAATCTGCTCCGGACTAACAGTTCTCAAAGCAGAAGCAGTGGCAGCGGCAGCAACAAAGTTAGCATGTCCTCGGCTAATAAAACTGCAGGTAACTAATTAACTAACAAACACTGCCTATCATGTTAGCTGTATAAAACTTGCTATTAGTAATGGTTAACGTTAAATGAATGCCTTCTCATGCATTATATTTAGATTTAGATGGTTGCAGATTTGCAAAATGCACACTTAAGTTGCATTTAACACTGTATTGTATTTGTCACTGGCTGACAGTTCTATTTTTGAGTTCATAAATATCCTTTTAAAAAGGAGAATTTTAATTTCTATTAGAAAATGTTGGACATTCTTGTAGAATTTCTACAGAGTAATTTATATTGTATTTTGTTAATTTCCACAGAAGAATATTTATTTTGTTATTTAATAAAACATTTTCATTGGTGATGCTAAGCAACAATTTGTCGTCCCTTTTCTGCCAAATGAGAATCGATAAGGGAATCGATAAAGAATCGATTCATTAAGCATAATCGAAAATGGAATTGGAATCGTAAAAATCTTATCAATTCCCATCCCTATATGTCATGTTTTAAAAAGACTGGTAGTCAGCCACAGAGCGGAGTCCTGCAATGTCACTGGTGGTACCCCTTTCAAGATGGAAAAAGTTCATTAGAAAGAAAGAGTTATACAGTTCCCTTGCTATAATGCGCTCCATCCTTCGCTGCTTCGCTGTTTGGTGGAAAAGCATACTTTAAATGCTTTCTTTACAGCGTACTAACATGCATTGTGTTCTGCGTCCTAAATGAATGGAGGCAGTTGTCAATCTCCTCCTGTCATGTCTCCCGTGCTTGCCAAATTTATCATGTCTGGTTATAAAAATCTCATCCAGAGGAAAAAGCAGTAGCTACAAACACTGCCCGTAATTATGTTCCTCGCTCGGAAACGACACCTGCTCAGACCTTCAGTGGAGAAAGACGCACCCGAGCGGCGCAACAGCAGAGAGACCATACTGCGTATTAATACTTTCATGTTTTATATCTACAAAGGTTTGAGTGTTAAAACCAGTGAGAAATGTGAGTAAATGTTAATGTATGTTCTGGAAAAGTTGAAAAAAGTGTGCGGCGAAGGGGGTTAAAGCCTTAAAACATAATGATTGTAAAAAAAAAAAAAAGATGACTACTTTGCGGAATTTTCTGTTGCGGGTTATTTTAATAATGAATGAGGGACCATTGCAAATGAAATTTAATGGGTCTGGTTTCTTTACTACCGGTGGGTTGCCAGAAAAAATTCATGTAATATTTTTGCTTGTTAAAGAAGTTAATATGTTGACATGCTGCGTTTGTGTAGAGAGCATACCAGAATACTACTTTGCGCTGAAGGCGAAAAATTCTCGCTATCTCAGCATCCAGCTGCCAGAGACCCTTCTGCGACGCAGGAACGGAGGACCAGGGAGTGGACAACATTTCCATCAAAGTTGGAAAAACAAAACAAAAAGAAAAATAACTTGATCCATTATTGAAAGTAAACCATAGTGCAGTGATTATTAGTATTTCATTATTTGGATACTGCAGCTGAAATTTATATTGTACAGACTGTCCACAGTCCAGATTGCTCATTACTGAATCTCTAGAAGCGCTGGACGGAGCGATAGCGACAGCATTGCGTCATCAGCGCAACTTCGGGAAAAATTCCTTCCTGCTCCCTCCATCAAAACAACATATGAACATTTTCTTTTTAAAAATCACAAGAACAATAATGTCTCGTTCCAAGTCTGCTTGCATTAAATAAGCTTCCCCCGGAGCCGTGAAATTCAATTTGTTTTGTTTTTTTCCATCTGAAACAACTTTATGCGGATCACCCACAGGTAGCTGCCCTATTACAGGACTGTCAGCTGTAAGTTAAATCTGAAGTTTCTCCACACAAAACGGTGTTAGGGTTTCAAAGGAGCATGTTTTATTGTTGCGCATTCTGCTGGTGCGAGTTCATATTATATTCAACATTGTTCTTTGTGTTACATTGTGGGTTTAATTAATTATTCCCAACCAACAGCCTGCTGTTGAGGTTTAAAAAGGAAAACCGGTAAACCTATGGCTTTTAACTTGTATTGATTTACCTATCAAGACCATGGTCTCAGACTTGAAGTTGCTAACTATAAGCCCTGCTGCAAACTGTCCAAGAGTAAGCGGTTGATTTAATAAAGATGCGATTTTCACCACGTTTATAGACTGCAGTGCATATTGTAATGAAACATGAAATGGATGAATACTTACAGGCTAAATAAATATTTAATTATTGTCTCCAGCAATCTTAGAACGGCATCCAAGTTTATAAATATTGTCCCCGGCAATTTTAAAAACAAACTGACGCCCTTGGTTGCTGACCATGTCCATCCATTTATGACCACAATGAACCCATTTTTAATGGGCACTTCCAGCAGGATAGTGTGCTTTGTCATAAAGCTTGAATCATCTCAGACTGGTTTCTTGAACACGACAATGAATTCTCTTTTCTCAAATGGCCTCCACATTCACCAGATCTCAGTCCAATAGAGCACCTTTGAGATGTGATGGAAAGGGAGATTTGCATCATGGATGTGCAGCCGACAAATCTTCAACAGCTGTGTGATGCTATCCTGTCAGTATGGATCCACATCTCTGAGGAATGTTTACAGTACCTTGTTGAATCTATACTTTAAAGGATCAAGGCAGTTATGAAGGAAAAAGCGGTCCAACCCAGTACTATAAAGGTGTACCTAATAAACTGATGTTTGGATACATCTCAACTGTAAAGAAAACATTCACCTTTCAAAGCGATCAGCAAGCTTCTAGCATATTTCTGAATGGATCACAACGGCTTTGGATGATTTGGGGTGTTTTGTTCAAGACCAATGAAATTAATAGACTAACAGAATAATCCATGTTTCAAATCAGGGGTGGCCTGGTGTTGAATTCCATATACAGTTCCATACAATTCAAAAAATGTTTATAAGTTTACAAATCACTGAATACCTTAGAACCAGAATACATTTAACACAAAATCTGTTGTCATATCAATCATTTGGTCCACTCTGGTCTTTTGGTTTAAGTCTACATCCCCAGAGTCAGAACCAAACATGGAGAAGCAGCGTTCAGTTTTGATGCTCCTCCAATCTGGAACAGTCTTTAAGAAAATTGCAAAACTGTTATGATCCAGTCTGCGTCTCTGTCTGCGTCATTCTCTCATCCCTCTTTGTTTCTTCCCTGTCTGTCTGTGTTAATTATCACTAGTTGGTTTCACCTGTTGTCTTCCCTTTGTCTTCCCTCCAGTTTCCCAGGTGTTCTCTTTTTCCCTGATTACTTTTCCCCAGTATATATACCTCCCTTTGTCTGTCACACACATATTATAGGATTTAGATAAAAGATGGGTAATAACCTTTTAAAACTTGCCTCGTCACCTAAGTCTGACCACCACAACCTGACATAAACGCTGTGTTCTTCTGTTTATTTGTTTTCATCATGTAAGGCACAAAAACATCACTCTTCTTGTTACATATGTTTAGAAGAAGCGCCATAAGAGGGTGGATGTCCATGTGCTAAAACAACCAATCCTTGTATTGGTTATATAAAATGGTTAAAGAAATCAAAATCACATCCATAGTTAAAACGGCTAGTATAGCTTGCGGTTCCCTTCTTAAATCAAAGCTGTTGTAATGCTAATGTATTACTGTTGCTGCTGCAGACAGGAACCCCACTATTAAAGATGTAAAAGATTATGACAGCTCCCAACTCCATTTTATCTGCAGTCCTACTTAAGGCACTTATGTGTGAAGACAGGACAGAGGAGATTTTTGCAGAGAAAGCAAGAAAGACCTGCTGCTTTGAGTCAAGCACTGTCCCTGGGGAAAGATATCACTAAAAAGACAGTGACTGCTGAAGAGACTTTACAACGATATGCATAAAGATTGAAATTAGAGCACACGCAATGAAATCTGATGGCATTTGCATGAAGCTATCGCTGATGATTCAACATGCCTCTAAGATGAGAAACACATAGGGAATAAAGCTTGGTTGACACCTGTCAGTGCCATGATCACTAAAAATGTCTGTCATGCAGTGTTAGTTTACATGTTCAGTGTACTGGAAAACACGGGATCCTACATTTTATTTGGCAGTATCACCCACTTGTCTTTCCTAGAACTGCTCACACATTTCCTGGTTGACATGGGACATAAGTGAGGATTTATTGATGTCATAATTTCCCAATCTCGGCCTCTCATATTGTGATGCTCATATTCTGAGTATAGTCAGACTTATTTTCAGACATGGCACATTATCCTGCTGGAAGTAGCAATCAGAAGATGGGTACACTGGTCATAAAGGGATGGACATGGTCAGTAACAATACTCAGGTAGGCTGTGGCGTTGCAACGATGATCAATTGGTAATAAGGGGCCCAAAGTGTGCCAAGAAAAGGTCCCCCACACTATTACACCACCAGCAGTCTGAACCGTTGATACAAGGCAGGATGGATCCATGCTTTCATGTCGTTGACGCCAAATTCTGACCCTACCATCTGAATGTCGCAGCAGAAATCAAGACTCAGACCAGGCAACATTTTTACAGTCTTTTATTGTCCAGTTTTGGTGAGCCTGTGTGAAAATAGCCTCAGTTTATTGTTCTTAGCTGACAGTAGTGGCACTCGGTGTGGTCTTCTGCTGCTGTAGCCCATTTGCCTAAAGGTTTGACGTGTGTGCATTCAGATGCAGTCTTCTGCATACCTTGGTTATAACGTTTTGTTATTTGAGTTATTGTTGCCTTTCGATCAGCTCCTCTGACCGCTGTCATGAACAAGGCATTTTTCACCTACAGAACTGTCGCTCACTGGATATTTTCCCTTTTATGGACCATTCTCTGTAAACCCTAGAGATGGTTGTGCGTGAAAATCCCAGTATATCACCAGGTTCTGAAATACTCAGACCAACCTGTCTGGCACCAACAACCATGCCATGTTCAAAGTCTCCTAAATCAACTTTCTTCCCCATTCTGATGCTCTGTATAAACTGCAGGAGATAGTCTTGACCAAGATTGTAATAATACTGCCTTAAATGTCATATTTTTATGAAGTGTAAAATCCACACAACTGAAAAAATATCAGTGTTTGTTTTGTTAATTGAGTGATTGAAATAAACTTTTTCATAGTATTCAATTTATTGATAATGACTGTCAATGTTGCATCAGCTCTGGATAAACCAAAAACATGTCTCATTAACTGCATTTCCTTTACCCATGAAATTGTTCAAATTGAAGTTCCGAAAATAAATTTGCCTAATGGAAATGGAAAAAAGTTTTTGCGATTGGAGGTGTATCGAGCGTAGCGAAATTAATATCTTTCGCAAAACAGCAATGGAAACACCTTTTTCTCATCACATGAGCAACAACTGGATGTTACTACGAGCGAAAAAGATGAAGCCAGTAGTAGGAGGAGAAAGATAGCACGGGATGTTTTGGTTCCGGAAGAGACTGAGTTGGTTCATGATAAAGGCATTACTAATATATCTGGCTCAAAATGGCAAAGAAACAAGAGCATTTACCAAGACCGCTCCCATGTAAAAGGGTTTGTTGCTCCAGTGCCTCTACAAGCCGTCGACGTCTCCTCCCAATGGCTGATAATGAGCGGTAGTGCTGTGAGTGCAATGTGAATATATCTATTGTAAATGTTCACATCTGTCGGCGCTTTTCTTTCGCGTGAAAACTTGTGATTTAAACTGAATTTGTTACTTAATGGTAACGCCGCAATTGTGAGATTTTTTTTTTTTCGACACTTAGACAATATCGACAAAGTTTTGTGGATATTTGTAATGGAAATCCGGCTATATTGAACACATTTTTATAGACCTAAAGGAAAAAGCAAAAAAAAAAGAAAGCATCTGTATTTAATCCCCGAAACTATGTCTTTTCGCAGCTACCAGTGCACTTGCATGTGAATGTCCCCTGTGTCTACTGCTAAAAAGACTTCAAAATTGATTAATGCTACAAGCAGCTGGACTTTGACTTTGGCATATTTTTCTTTGCAGCAGTAATATTTGTAATGAACTTTCATTCTCCATCATCACCATAGCTAAATTTTAAATTCTAATGTTCCCAAGAACTAGACTTCATTGATGGCTCTCTGTTTTACTTTGTCGCTTTTTAAAGTTTCAGGAGCAAAATATAGTTCTTTTTTAGCGTCTGCATGGATTCTGGTTTAAAAACAAAAAAAAAAAAAAACTCACTTTGGTTCATCCATTTTGGTTCCATACACACATATGGAATGAATAAACATTATTGGTCAAAATACATTTCCTGTTGGACCGCTACGGTGGGCCATCTCTGCCAAAACTGACAATAAAGAAATTATATAAATAAATGAGGAAATACATTTGTAAGAAATAACTAAATATAACAAAATAAATATATGTTGAAATAACTAAATGTGGTGATAAATAAATTTGAATTTCAAATATATTTCCAGGCTTAGTTTCAATTCTATTTAACCCTTTATTTATTTATTTATTTATTTCCGCATTTATTTATTTATTGTTAGTTTTGGGATATATGGTTCTCCATACACCCCTATATCCAACTATTTTATTCCGTAAAAAAAAAAGAAATTAAATAAAATAATTTTTTACCAGTGTTTAGTCAACGCTACCCATCTTCTGTGCCAACAGGTTGAACAGTATTTGGGTTAAAGTGACAGTCCAAAAGTTGTTTTGGGTGTCACATTTTCAAATGACAAATTAAATATCAGCTTTGATCTACCACTTTTAATGGAATTTATATTCTAATGGAAAAGTTGGGTATGTATACAGAATAATACAAAATGCAAGTTCAGTTTTTGAAAAACAAATGAATGCCAGTAGCAGACGTGCCTTTGAAGGCAAAAAGCTTTGAAATTAACCAACTGTTACATCCAGACTGAACAGGTGTGTAGAAACTACTGAGCTTTGTTTAGCAGTAATGTTTGTTTGATGTAATTATAATTATTTAAATACAATGCCACTCTTTAAATGAGCTTAACATTCTGAATGGGAGACATTTTTTCTTTCTTTGTGCAAAAAAACAAATGTGGTGCAATGCAGACTACACAAATAGCAAGTGTCATCTGCTGAACTGGCAGTATCTCCTATCGTTTATCTGTCTTTTGATTTATGCTTTCTCTACACTGCTGCACTCCGGATCTTATCTTTTATCAAAACCATATCACAGACTTCCAACTGGCTGAACATCTCCAGTGGTTCAAATCATCACTAGATACTGATCTAAATACTTTCACAGAGGTGATAGTTATTCAATTGTACATTTCATTCCTACATGTACCAAATGCCCCAGCTGACTTCCATTAATTAATTTAATTGAGCTGATTATCATTAAACAGTCAGAAGGTCTTTCTTTCAATGATGCCAAAACAGTAGAGAATGTTTTATTGGAATTAATCAGCTATGCTTGTAGCTAGAATATAAAAAATGTGGCTTTTATATGACAAGCTTCGATTAAATTATTAAATGAATAATTATTTTTTTTTACAAGCTGTGAAACCCTTATCTTAAACTTGAATAAAATGTATTAGGAATTTTTTCTAATAAATACACACAAAGTAATGTATAATTGTGAAGCGGAAGGAAAATATAGGGTTTTCAGTTTTTTACAATTATTTGAAAATTGAGGAAGATAATTTTATTCAACCCCCCCACCGAGTCAATACTTACACAGAATGTCCATTTATTGCAAGTACAGCCTCAAGGCTTTTGGGTTATGTTGCTACCAGCTTTGCGCATGTAAATACTACAATTTCCACCCATTTTTCTTTGCAAAATTGCTTAAGATCACTCAGATATGATATCGAATGTCTGTAATAATCCATTTTCAATTCTGACCCCTTATTACCTCCACCAGTGAGATTATGTTTTCACAAGGGTCTGTTTGTTAGTTCGTTAGATAGCAATATAACTTTGAGTAAACGAAATTTGATGAAATCATCAGGAAATGTGCAATGGCACTAGGAACAAGTGATTAGGAATGGGGCTGATCCAAAAAGTACCATTACCAAAAAAGTGACTTCAGTAAATAACTACTGAATTAAAAATTAAATCAGTGGGAATCAAGCTGCTTAAGGGTTGACACTTTTCAATGCTGAAACAGTCAAGGGCCGGATTTGGATGAAGACACAGTAGCTAAAAAGGAGCAGGCCAAGAGATTACCTCTTCATAAAAAGATATGGTTAAATTCCACTGAAGTTTGGAAACTGGAAACGCACCTATTGAGGTGGCTGAGTAAAGGAGGCTAGCTGTCACGGTGCGTTCACACCGAACGTGTTTGAAGTGACCAGAGAGTCAGGTTTACAAGTCAATGGAGAAGCGCGCTGAAGTGCAACTGGGGGTCCCGTGTCACGTCAGAAGCAGATTTGTGTCGTGAAAACGCTTTTCAGTCTGATTTGCATGATCAATTAGCGCGAATCAGGCGTTTGAGGCATGGCCGAAACTACGCACTGCATTTTATGTGGTGCATTTTTTGCAGTCGCACGTGACCAGTGTTTTTGCGTGCATGAAGTTGGAAAAATCTGAACTCCAGCATTAAGTAGCTCGGAAACTAGGGTCCACCTGCAGCCGTGTTCGCACATACTGGGTTTGGTGGAGATAGCGCCCAGCTCCCAGATCCCCTGTTGGAGCGGTCTCACTCTGCCTGAGGCCAACCTGAACATGTTTTGCGGTCAGACCAAGAGTCATTCTTACTCCTGCAAACTGAGTTACTCAGTTCGACAGGAGTTCTCTTGTGTTTAATGTTGATAAATGAACCAGAGTAGCTTTGTGCGATGTAATGTGGTTACCTGTGGGCTACATGCTAAGATTAGCACATGTTTGGTTTGGGTCTTCATTTCAAAACAAACAATTTATAAGATGTTTTTCAAACTACATAGCTTCTGCTATGGCTTTACAGATTAAAATAACCACACAAACCCCATCCCAAAATAAAAACAGCATCACAACAATAGCCTCCCCTTATAACCCCAAGTTCTGAGCTATTGTTGCAAACTGCAAACAGGACTGTTTATGTCTTACTTTCAACAATGACTGTTTTCTTCTCTTTAGTTGACAATAGTGTAGTGTGCAACTAATAGATGTCAGTATCTACGCTGATGATTTCTGCAGCTCCTCAAGAGCTACAGCTCAGGATTAGAGTTGGGTGTCTGTAGTAGATTGGTAGAGTTGGCATCCTTGACCTAGAAATCATGAGTTAAATTCCTGCTTCTTGCCTGCTACATGCTGCTTTGTACTTGGACAAGGCACTTCACCTACCTTGCCTAGTGATTTTGGCCATAGGGGGCGATAGTAAAAAATTGTAATAAAATGGCAGCCTGCCTTCTGTCAGCCTGCCCTAGGGCAGCTGTGGCTATAATCATAGCTTGCATTTGCCAGTGTGTAAATGGGAGAGTGAATGAATAATGGAATTGTAATGCGCTTTGAGGGTCTCCATTCCAATCCATTATTAAGAGTGTCCTTGCGTCTTTCAAATTATTCTCGAAATAATGCACTTCTTGACCAGCCATTCAATTTAGGAGGACGACCATGTCAAGTCAGGGTAGCAGTTGTGCAACAATTTTTGGATTATGTATTATACAGTGCTCTATGATATGTTCATATTAATTTAAACATTGCCCTGATTTGAACATGAAAAACTTAAATCATCTATTTTATTTATTTTCCTTCATGATGCCGTTTGATCACTAAAGTTCTCCAACAAACTTGAGGCCTTCAGTGAACAACTGTATTTATTCAGAAGTTAAATTATACACAAGTAAGCTTTGTTTTTCAGGGCAACTGAATGAACTGGATTTTAGTGAAAGGCTGAAAAGTTCAATTGAATACAAATGCCTACCAGAATGTTTGGTTTGAGTCAATTCTCCTGTGGTTTGGACTAAAGGAAAGATAAAAGGATATATGGCAATAATAACGGTTTATTGTGTTCGTGAACACTTAAGTGCCCCGATAATTGTGTGCTGTGAGGCAGCTAATTTCCCAGGCTGCACAATGTTTTGGCTTCATGCTGGAAAAGCTTTATGAGGCCAACACCACTTAACTGCATGAAGAAGAGGTTAAGCTTTTCTACCTTTTACATCTTTGTCAGGATCACTGTACAACAAAGCTGAGATTTGGAAAGGTATAGCATCCTTCTTGCAATTCTATAGTCAACAACCGCCTCTTGTTACAAACAAGATAGTGAGATATTATCAATGTCTCTTGGCCAAAACCAGAAGCACTTTAATCTACAGAGCCCAGTTTCTGGGAAGATGGATGTAGCTCAAGTCAGCTCTACCCGTCTCATCTCTGCTTCTTCCTTAGCAAGTAAAACTCCTCTTCAGCACTTGCCAGTCATCTTGATGAGCCATCTATCTTGATGAAGCGTATCGCCTGAGGCAGAACTCAGACACTATCTGTAAAGCCAGCTTGGGAGTGTCTGTAAGTCAAGCCAAGATCTATGTTGCAGTTTACCGAAATGTCCACTGTATGGATCCATGTTGTGTGTGTGTCCCTTGATTTTTGCATTTATATATGGATGTCGCATTAGGCGGCAAATAAAGTGTATGTTCTGACATTTTTATTTTTATCCACCCAAGCTGGAAAATCAGCAGAGGAGTTTGACTATTTAAAGTTCCTGACCTGAAAACATTAAATACAATTTTCATGATAAGTCACCTGTAAGTTATTAATACAAAGATAAAGGGAAAAGGGACAATGACTGCCAGTTGTGCTCTTGTCAAGCAAATAAGATGTGCATTAACACCTAGATGCGAATTCTAAATATAATTGGAGAGGCTTTAATCCCTTTATAATCATAATAGCTCACACAAAAAGCATTATTGGGCCCTATTATGCATGCACTGTTGATACAGCATGAAAAAACATAAAATGCATTTTAAAATGTGATTAAAATAAGAAGAATAAGTTGATACATTTTAACAGAGAAATAATAGATCATTCTTGGCTAGTTTTCAGCTGGGCAGGATTTATGAGGTGGGAGGAATCTAAGGGATGAGAGTGTAGTCAGAAAGAGGGTAAATGAACATTGAATGATGAATGTTTTGTATTGCCTAAAGCATTTTCACTGTGTAATCAGAAATTCCAAAATGCATTACACAACCTCTACTTAAAGAGCTTCAGCTGTTGTATTGCCTGATTGATGAGTGTTACACTGGGAAAAGAAATCGCTTCAGCAAGTCAATGTTTTGTGGCTGTGCTGATATTGGTTGTGACTGACATATTACCATAGCCTAAAGTATTTTGTTCCTGACTTGTGTGCTGCTTTAAAAAAAGAAAAAAAAAACAGGGGAACAAATTGACTAAATATGCAACTGTACATTACAAACATTGTATTACTAGTTCAACTTTTCACATTTTTTCTTCATTTGGGTTTGATTTTACATGATGGAAATACTCAAAGTAGAGTAAAAGAGTGAATTGAAACAAAAACAATACATGGACTTAATTTTATTATTTTTTTCACGTCTGGCAGTTTGCTACTCAGAATTGGTGTCTGAGTACCAAGTACAAGCCCAACAGATTTACTTTCTCAAGCAGAGCATTACAGCTCTGCTATAGTACTCCACTTGATATATATGTACTGTATGATAAATCTTTATTAATGATTACTGTGGGTTTAATTTCTTGAAGTTATGGACAGAAAAAAGAGAAAACGAAAAAGAAGAAAGAAAGAAAGAAAGAAGATGAAGAAGAGAAGGACAGCATAGTGTTGAATAATCATTGAGAAATAAACAATGCTCTCTTCAAATATCTCTCTGCTGAACAATATAAAGGTGAGGTGCCTACCTAATACACACAAAAACAAATGGTATGGATTATGATTAATCACAATGTAAAGAGGCTGTGATTATAAAATTAATTTGAATGCTTTGAGAAATAAACAAAACTCTTTCAATTTTTCCCTGCTGAACAATATATAGAAGAGATAACTACATAAGATACAAAAACAAATGGTTTGGTAAATGGTACTAACCCTTAAAAAAGTACATTTTAGTTGAAAGCTTCTCAAATTAAAAGAAATAATCCACCAATGAAACAAGACAAATTGCACTTGGTGAGAATTCTACAAATAATACATTTACACTAAATAAGATTAATAAACTAACACCTTCTGCTCTTGCTTAGTGTACAAGCCTCAAAACAAGACTAAAAATACTTTTAGCTGGAAACAAGATTTTTTTTACTTGATTTTTGCAGTGTCCACAAAAACGGGTTAATTACTTTTAGTAAATATTTATTGTGTTTTATAGCTAACAAACTGTAAAAAAAATAGTTCAATAGTTTTGTTTCATTGGGGTATAGATAAAAATGTAGCAACCTGAAATAACATTTGCTAACGTCAGATTACCTAGCATGTAACCCTAATTATCCTCCTATACTTCCGTGCCCTGCACTTGTCTCAGGAACTTCCACCTGCTCAGGCATCTGTCCCTCATCTCCCTGTGCTGAGGCTGCGCCCGCAGCTGCGCAGCCTCCTCCTTCACAGCTGTCTGGCACAGTTGAGTGACGAGCATTGAAAAGTGAGCTTGCACATCTACGGGCCTGCAAGCGCATTGTTGCCACCTATCGGGGACCAGGGGCGCCCCGGCCCCAACAGGGCCCCGAGCAGGAATCGGCAGACAAGAGCCCCCTACTGCTGCCGCAAGTCAGGGGCGACCTCCAGCCGGCCGACGGACAGACACCCCAGTGGCATCTGTTGTCCGGTTGGATTAAAATTTTTAATAAAACCCTTTTGCTAGAATTAGATCTGTAGGTCTTGTGGGGTACATAACTACCTGTTTTCTATAAACTGAAGTTTTTGCTGGTTCTTTGCAAAATATCTCCAGCTCAGTCAGATTGGGTGAGAAACATCTGTGACATCTTGGTTAGTCTTCTTGCGGTTTGGTGTAAATTGGATTTAGGTCTTTACTTTGACTGGATCATTTTGGTACATGATTATAACTGGATCTAAGCTATTCAATTGTAGCTCTTGATCTATTTTCAAGGTTGTACTGTTAAAATGTGAACCTGCTTCACATTTTCTGGTTTTCTTCATTTCATCGATATCCCCACAAACTTTTACCAGTTCCTTCATTGCTGCAGCAGCAAGGCATCCACATATTTCATTGTGGATTTAGTTGGTTCAGGGTTGTGTGCATTTTTTTTTTTTTTTTTGCCAAACTTACTGCAATTTCAAAAGACACATTGTGGCAGCCTATTAGGGTAATATTGAACCAGCCGGCAAAAGTATTCATTTAAAATGCAATCAAACATTGTGATTGCGCATTGCTGCCGCCACAGGCTGACCAATTATGAATTACCAAAAGGGTCACTGATGCCTGCATTGTCTTTTGAAACTGGTTTTAGCATTTTGCAATGAGGCTAAACTGTTCAGCTTTGATCTGTCCGTTGTGTTTTTTGGTTTTTAATCATGCCAATTATCACTTATGTGAAGACTTTTACAGAACAGCTGCATTTATTCTGAGCCTATACCAACTATACCAAGGTGTATTGTATTTCCTAATTATTTATCGTGTTCTGAACGCATGTTAGTTTACTTGAATCTTATTTGTGTTCATCATGTTAGTTACTATTATGGATAGGATTTCTAGGCCCAGCCAAGGTGTTGAAGAGATCTGTTTTAGTGGCCTCAGGATCGGGTCACTGCTTTTTGCAGATGATGTGGTCCTGCTGGCTTCATTGGGACATGATCTACAGGGTTCACTGGAGCAGTTCGGAGCCTAGTGTGAAGCAGTTGGAATGAGAATCAGCACTTCCAAATTTAAGACTATGGTCTTGTGCTGAGGTCTTGGGGTCTTATTCACGAATGAGGAAAAAATGGAGCAAGAGATCGATAGGTGGATTGGCAGGGCATCAGTAGTGATCGGCCGGTAAATCAAGAGCTGTGCAGAAAGGCGAAGCTCTTGATTTACCCGTCGATATAAGTTCCCACCCTCATCTATGGGCACAAATTCTGGGTAGTGACCAAATGAACGAGATCAGGTAAATGGCCTGTATTTAGTGTTGTTTCTAGTACTGACGACCTCAAGTGGTTGGAGGGTTGAACAACAACTATATTGTTCATTAGGTTGTCATGATTTGTGTAGAAGTATGTGCCAAATGCAGAAGGAAATGTGTGAGGATTTATTGAAATAATATTACTTACAGCACCGGAGAAACAGGGAGCAATGATGATGAACAAGAAATGAGATGATTGAACCGGTGAGCTTAAATATGCTAAGAAGGGCTGAGGAATTGACTGAGAAACCCTGAGAAACAATTCCTGATAAACGGAAGCAGGTGAGGGGAAGAGAACAGGTGGAGACAATCAGCTGGGCTGGGGAGTAGAATGGCGAGGAAACGGGAAGTAAAAGACAGGAAATCATTCTAAATAAGAAACTACTAATTAAATTAAGATATTTAAGAAAAAATATCTAATCAGAGAATGAAGGACTAACCAAGACTGATAAACTAGGAAAACATAAATTAAAAGATGACCCCAAATAAAACAGAAAGGTACAAAAATCTTAGAGCGAGGGTAAAATGGAGACAAAAAGTGCCAAAATCAAAAGACTACAGTCCTAAAGTAAAACAAAAACACAAATAAATAAACTAAAAGTATTATTATTTAAAATAAATAAGGAAAATAACTAACTCAAACTCAAACACAAACTCCTACATCATAACATAGGTTGGTTGACTGTGGGTCTTTGATCATGGGTCTTTGATAAAGCCAAGTTTATTCCATTTAATTAAATTTTTAGAATAACAAATCAACTGCGATGGACTGGCGAGGTCTCCAAGATGTACCCCCAAACCTCCCCCAAACTGTTGTCTAAAATGTATAGGGCATTATCTAAATTAGATTAATCAACAGCCTTTCCTCTTTCAGAATGGGAAGTGGATTTATCAGTTAACTTTGACCAAAAGTTCTCATATATATTAAAGAAACTTGTAAAGGTCTCATTTACTGATGTTTTTGTTATTTTTTCTGTGTTCTCTGATTTGAAAGAATGCAATCTGTGTGTGCAGAAAAAAACATTCCTCTCACTATTTTTAGTGTATTATAATTCAATGCAGGTGGGGAGAATCAGCACAATTTGGAGGCTTGCTAATTAAAATTAATGACATGCAAGTTTCTGTCCTCTACTTGGCTAACTGCAATACAACTCTTATGCTATTTCTGTTTATTAAAATTTTTTAAAGTGTATTGCGAAACAAAAATCATGACGGTATTTAGCTTCTGTACGCCTCACGCCCTTCCTCCACTTAGTAATATGCTTAAATTCAATTGTCTCGTCTGATCAGCATTCTGTTTGGATCGAGCCACCCACTGAGGAGCGGGTAGATTCACAGTGTGCTCCGTATGCCGGGAGATTTGGCTACCGGGATATTTAGTTGCTGATATTACAGTTCATGGTTTGAAGCTTAGGTTAGGTTTGAGGATAGTCAAACAAGCTACATGTCTGGGTGAATATGGTCTCAGGTGTTAGCGTGTTAGCTGAGGTAGTACCTTTTATTGTCGTGGCACGTAACAATTTTTTTTTACTTACCGTAACTTGATTGACTGCCATAAGCAGTCTTTGACTATAAATAGCCAAATATCATATGTTTTTTTAATATCCCCAACATGAGTTACACTTGAAAAAATGTATGTAACCTAGGCATGTCATATATCTGCATTTACAGCATTTTTTTGTTGTTGTTGTTATTCAGTGTGTCAATCCTTAGAATTGCGCACCGCAATTGGTTTGGGTACTTGCACATAAAGTAGAAACGTGACTGTACATCCATCACCCATTAGCTGCCTATTTGACTCAGAAGACGATATCTGGATATTGTTGCTGTCTGTCTTTTTTTTTTTTTTGTGGGCATGCGCAGTAACCCTTAAAGGTGGAAGTGATGTTACCAGAAGCAGAACCTTCAGTGGTAAAGAACTACATGTATTGTAGTACATTTTCTGGAGCTTTTTTGGCCTGGGTTTTTTTATTGTTTTATTGCACTTTCTAATGATTATAATAAATGTATAGGTTCATAGAAGTTAGATAGTTAGAAGTTAGATAAGTAAAGTAAAAAAATGAAAGTGGGTCAATCCCCTATTCGGTCTAGTCAGCATGGGGTTAAAAGTGACCTAAATTCAACTTCCAAATTGGTACATACAATGTGTACTGTCATATATCTGTTTTAAATCATCAGATTTATAGCAAAAGGATTGCCCAAAATCATTCCAATAAAATTCTGACTTTAGTCGAGTTTCTAGTTGAGTTTATTATTTTTGTTCTTACAGTGTAACCAAATAAACAATTTGTGATTTAAAGAATGAAAGTAAAAGGTAATTATTAAAGTTGTGAATTATATTCTAGATGTATGATTAACACAAAAGTGTAGAAGCCCTGTTATTTTTTTATTAATTGAAAGGAATAACTATGCATAACAAGTTCAAACATTAAGGGTAAAGATAGCTTACAGGGCTGACAGAGAGCTTTTTGTTGGTTATGCAACGTCTACAACATGCCGGTAGAAGTAAGGAGAAAAATGTAACTCAATTTCAGCAGCGTAAAGACCCAGAGGAGTGAGACAAGTTAATGAAAGAGGCTTTTACCAAACTGTCACTCCATGAATACGGAGCAGAACAGCTGAACCAGCAAAACACAGTTGCTGTCCCACACAATCAGTGAGCCAGACATTTCATTTTAGGAAGTCTCATGACATTAGCCCGATATTAACCTTTATACAGTACAGATGAGTTGAGTTCAAGTCTAAGATGACTTTTTGGTGATTATTCTCTTTTTTTCTTGATTGAGTCAGTTGTCATATGGGCGTACAATTAATAAAAATGCTTAAAATATGGTACTCAGATGATCATAATCGTATTTAAAGATAAGGTGTTCAACCTAAAAGATGTAAAATTCAACCAGTTTAAGTAATCCATCAAAGGGAAAAAGAGGCCATATGTCAAACATTTTTAAAACAACAAATCCAGTCATTCTCCATTCATGGAATACAGATAGCAAGGACTGCTTCGCATACGTTGTATTTGCACCAGCAAGGTCCATTAGTTGATTTGCTTGGTCTGAACCAAATCTTTTTTTCCTTGTTTTTTCAGATTCCTATTCACACTGCGAGTAAATGCAACAGGGCCAAAATGCTTAACAAAAACAGATATGTGCTAAGGTCTTTCAGCCATTAGACAGTTAAACATATAGGATAAAAGGTAAAACCAGGAAGGCATGTGAAAATAGGTCCACATAAACCATGGAGAGTGCTGTTCCTATAGTCTTTCTGCCATTATGGTTAATACACATGGGTTGGACTATTTAATTAAATATGTTTTATGCTTGATGTTTTCTTTTTTTAAGCCCCTGACCACTTGTTGCAAATGCACAGACAATTTCTACTTTACGGACGGAGGAGATGTAATTAAATCCATCAACAAAAGATATGAGAGAATCATCTCAGACCTGGATACCATACTCAGTACGTCTAACTGAGAGCTAATTGTTGAAGAATTGCACTTTAGAGTGTATCTGTGACAGCACACCTGACACAGACTGGTGGTGACAGATCACTGCAGTTTAACTAATGATAAAAAAGAGCACATCCAGAGGGATTTCCTCCCACTGAAGCAAACCAAACAGCTTCTTATCTGGAGTGTTTTGCCATATTTTGATCACCTGAACTGGATAAATGTTCCCTGATTTCAAAACTATGGATGAATTACACAAAGGCATTTTACAGCAGGTGAAATGTTCATAACAGATGTAACCAGTGGTGTAACGAGCTTTTTTTGTTGTTAATAATGCCAATAAATTTAAAGACTGGTGGCCAGTAACAGCTGGGGTTGAACTCTGCTCCTCTCAACCATTTCATCTTCATCCTTTTCCTCTCTGACCTCTCCCTCACTCTGTCACCTTGGTCTTGCTTTTCCTCCCTCTTCATCTCTGTCTTCTTCACTTCTGGCCACATCCTCACATAAACTGTAATCAAAACATTTGAAATGTAATTGTGAATTTGATATGGAAACACCAGACACGTGTGCACCTGGGATGGAAATAAGCATCATCCATAATACAAACAGACACACCTGATCTCTTTTCCTGCATAGGCTCTTTACTTAACTTACTGGATTCCTCTTGAAAAAGGTGTCAATCTTTTCCTGCCTCTTTCTTTTTCTAAATCTTGATTCAGTGTGATAAAAAGACAGTTGTAAGCTTGATCGTGATATGGTTCGACAGGACTGTGACTGCGAAATATTGCTTAGCTGCAGCTTGAAAAGGGGAGATACCGAGAAAGAAAAAACAAAACAAAAAAGACCCCACAAAGTTTCTGGTGGTATAAATAATGTAAAACTTACAGTTTTAAAAATTACAATAATTTTAACTTTTTTCATTGTTAGTCTAAAAAGAAGAGATACAATACAGAAAACACTCAACATGTGACCAAAACACAAACAGAAAATCTTCTCAAACACATATCAAACATATTTAAAAATTTCAAGAGTAGAAACACTCATTCAAAGTACCTGGAAAAGTACAAAATATGTCAAATATGACACCCGCTTAGAGTGAAACCAGGTGATGATTGGCTGTTCTGCCTTAACTTCGACTCTCATGCTGTGTTAGATTTATCGTCAGCTCGTGCCGAGGGGGCGTGAACTTATGAGCTGCCAGAGAAACAGAGGAGCGACTGCCGAACAAGTGTGGGTGTTGAACCCCCTCACCGGGAAAAGGGTGGGTGTTAAAACACCCACACCCCTGCATGTAATTTATTAATCTGCACGATAATGTGTGATCAAGGCCCTATACACCATTGAGGACAGACCTCCTCTGTGTATTTACTGAAAACTTAAAAATTTAAAAAGAATTAAAGAATTAAAAAAATGTTTTTGAATACCCTGCATGGTTATCTGAGGCTAATACGGTGGAGGCAGGCGCGTGACTTGGGGAAAGTGGGAAAGGTCATCCAATTTTCCTGTGTCTGTGGCATTGTTTTTTCTGCCATTACAGACGTTTAGTCTGTTAATATACAGTAACCTTTTTCTGAGCCTGTTGTTCACCAGATAGTTTGTAGATAGAAAATCCAGCAAAGTAGATTATAGTGTTTGTTCTAGTGATTCAATTGATGTTAGTGAGTTTTATAACCTGTAAAACAACAAAGTAAAATAGGTGTTTGGTCATAACTGTGTGTTGTATATTGTGATTTTCTGGAGCCAGAACCTTCATTCATTAATTTGTTGTTTTAAAATCTTTTTAAATTGAAACAAACAGTCAATTCAGACTATTTGAGTGAAGTTTTTTGTTTCTGCAGAGCAGGTAGCGACTCATAACCATTAAATTCAATGATAGTAATAGTGATAATTAATAACTTCCAACCACAATTAATACTGATAAGTTAAGCCAGCACAATCATTGTGTAACAATCACTTAAATTGTCCTTTAGCCACAGAGGAAAGGTGTAACTGAATATGACAGGATGATAAATCACTCAGTCTAAAGAACCCCTGGCCTTTTGTTTGAGACATGATCTGGATTCTATGTTTAGTTCATTCAGATTTAATATAAACTAAATACACTATACAATAAATAAACTAGTGAATAATAAAAATTTTAAAAAAATGAAAGCTTAAAATAAATTATGACTGGATTTGGTTGACCCTCTCATTCAAAATGACAGGAAAAAAAATTGTAGCATGACCTCTGATACAGCTACAGATCTTAACAGTAATATTTGAGTGTCAAGAAGGTTTGATGAAACACGAAGTGTACAATGGGATGAAGATAGATGGATTGTGTGGAATTTACATAACACTATAAATTTGAATAGAATATGAATAGACTGTACTGATGCCACAGTGGAAACAATCCAATATTAAGGCTAGACACACATAAAAATGAGAGCAATAAATAAAGAGCAATAAAGTAGAGTAATAAGGTGCCTACAGAGACTAAAAAGGTAGTTTTTTTTTTGTTTACTTATTAGATAAAGTTCAGTCGCTTTCACACCAATTTGGTCAGCAGCAGAAATAATTTGCAACCATTCCGAGACCACCTTTTCAGCTGGGTCTTGGATCACTTCTTTGGTTCGCTGATATGTATTCAAACCAGCTCAAAAGGTCTGGACCAAGGGAGGAAACGAATTTGAGTTAGTTTAACTGAACTAAACAGGGCTGGTGTGAATACGGCCATAAATAATTTACATTTTGTCTGTTTTCCCAAAGGATGGCTATTAATACCTAGTTTTCTAACATGCAATCCCTGGTTTTTCATACACAACAAAAATATAAACGCATCACTTCTGTTTCTGCTCCCTTTTTTCATGAGATGGACTTAAAAAATCTAAAAAAAATCACAGATACACAATATTACCATTTCTCTCAAACATTGTTGACAAATCAGTCTAAATGTGTGATAGTGAGCACTTCTACTTTGCTGAGATAATCCATCCCACCTCACAGGTGTGCCACATCAAGATGCTGATCTGACATCATGATTAGTGCAGAGGTGTACCTTATACTGCCCACAACAAAAGGCCACCCTGGAATGGGCAGTTTTGTCTCACAGCAAAATCCCACAGATGCCACAAGCATTGAGGGAGCGTGCAATTGGCATGCTGATAGCAGGAATGTCAACCAGATCTGTTGCTTGTGCATTGAATGTTCATTTCTCCAGCATAAGCCATCTCCACAGGCATTTCAGAGAATATGGCAGTACATCCAACCGGCCTCACAACCGCACACCACGTGTAACCACACCAGCCCAGGACCTCCACATCCCACATCCCGCAGGTTCACCTCCAAGAGCGTCTGAGACCAGCCACTCAGACAGCTGCTGAAACAATTGGTTTGCATAACCAAACAATTTCTGCACAAACTGTCAGAAACCGTCTCAGGGAAGCTCAACTGCATGCTTGTCATCCTCATCGGGGTCTTGACCGGACTCCAGCTCGTCGCCGTAACAGACTTGAGTGGGCAAATGCTCACATTCGATGGCGTCTGGCACGTTGAAGAGGTGTTCTCTTCACGGATGAATCTCGTTTTACATATTCAGGGCAGATGGCAGACAGCGTGTGTGGCGTCGTGTGGGTGAGCGCTTTGCTGATGTCAATGTTGTGGATCGAGTGGCCCATGGTGGTGGTGGGGTTATGGTATGGGCAGGCATCTGTTATAGACGAAGAACACAGGTGCATTTTATTGATTGCCTTTTGAATGCACAGAGATACCGTGATGAGATCCGGAAGCCCATTGTTGTGCCATACATCCATGAACATCACCTCATGTTTCAGCAAGATAATGCACATCCCCATGTTGCAAGGATCTGCATACAATTCTTGGAAGCTGAAAATGTCCCAGTTCTTGCATGGCCAGCATGCTCACCGGACATGTCACCCATTTAGCATGTTTGGGATGTGCTTGACCGGCGTATACGACAGCGTGTACCAGTTCCCACTAATATCCAACAACTTCGCACAGCCATTGAAGAGGAGTGGACCAACATTCCACAGGCCACAATTGACATCTGATAAACTCTATGCGAAGAAGATGTGTTGCACTGCATGAGGCAAATGGTGGTCACACCAGATACTGACCGGTTCTGAGTCCCCAGACCCCCAATAAAGCAAAAAAACTGCACATTCCAGGGTGGCCTTTTATTGTGGGCAGTATAAGGTAAACCTGTGCACTAATCGTGATGTCAGATCAGCATCTTGATGTGGCACACCTGTGAGGTGGGATGAATCATCTCAGCAAAGTAGAAGTGCTCACTATCACACATTTAGACTGATTTGTGAACAATGTTTGAGAGAAATGGTAATATTGTGTAACTGGAAGGACTTTAAGATCTTTGAGTGCATCTCATGAAAAATGGGAGCAGAAACAAAGGTGTTGCTTTTTTTTGAGTGTATATTAATCAAAGTCAAGCTGTAAACAAAAGTTTGATTTTGCATCTTGAAACACTTAAAATTCCAGGTAAAATACCTAAATGAAATGTAATATCCTATGTTTTTCAAAATTGAAGCAGAGGACTTGTACCATTGATGTGTATTTTGAAATAGACAAAATGAAATCAATCAAAATGTCTCACCTAGAAAACAAGATGCATCTGTTACGCTGTGAGCTGTAAGAAGAATCTACACTCTTGCTTTTCACACTCTTACATCTCAAAGAACCGATATGTATTCTATGGTGTCTGATTGAGCCATTTTCTTCTTACTATTAGAGTGCAGCTCAGAAATGTGTTCAGATTGGCAACATTTTCCAGCAAGCATGGTAATAATTTATTATTTTATGCATTATAAGGATCATTGTTCATCAGACAGGACAATAGGGAAGTTGATGAATCACTTTTAAAGTGCAGTAAATCACCAAGATTCAACTGCCTAAATATAACTTTGTATCCAGAACCATGAGTTAATGAGCCATAGCGAAATGTCATGATGTTTTCTTCCACATCAATTCCTCCGTCAGTGAGATATGTGGAGAAACTTACAGAAAGTTCTCCTCTCTGGTTATTGGAGCATTACAGCTGAAAATGTGACTTAGACCCATGATTAAGGGACTATTTGGCTTAGCTGGCACATCTGAATTGAAATTTTTTAAGGTTGCAAGTTCATTGCTTGCAAAATGTTAGTAAATTAATACCTCATTAAATATAGTTAAGAAGAATAAGTATACACACAGATCCAATCAACATGGCAAAATAACCTTTAAACAAGATTCTGATTGTTATAGTTTACTTTACATAAAGTATTTGTTGTGAATCATGTTAAGTTGTACTTTTGCATGAAAGAGTTTCAGAGGAATTCCCAACCAAACAGAACCTAATGTCTCCTAAGTTTGGTGGGTGATCTTTGATGCTGTGGGTCTGTCATAGTACATGACAACAAAGACCCTTTGAAATACCGTCGTTTAAAGGTCATTTTAGGATCTAATAGCTTTTGATAGATATGAATGTGAATCTTCCAGCTGAAAAGACCTGAAACGTATAAAGAACTCAACACAGAAATGGTTCACCGGTCACTTAATCAGCCTTCTTCCACGGTAATCTCACTTTCCAGATATGAATCCTTTTAAAAACTGTGGGGTGAGTTGTAGAGATGACAGCAGAAGAGCGTACCAGGGACTCTTAAGGATATAGAGCGATTGTGTAAGAGGAAGGGTCAGGGATTCTTCTCTGTGTAGTTTAACCTTGTGAAATGTAATAGGAGAAGATTAAGTGCTGTCCTATTGGCCAGAGGAGACTGTATCAAATATTAATAGCAAGGATGCCAATAAGTGTACTACTGATGATTTTGCAAAAAAATAAAAAAATAAAATAAAATAAAAACTCCTAATGTGGGATTTTTAAGCCCACTTGAAAAAATATATTTAGATTTTGGATTAAACTTGTGTAAAATAAATGCTGTGAGACTATACTAATGTAGATTTATTTATTTATTTTAAGGCTTTTGCATGCATCTTTACCAGGGTTGCCAAGAATTGTGTGTATCAACACTCACTCCATCTATTGATTCTGTGACATTATAAAATTAATCAATATACATTAACCCAAAGCAAATACTTTACCCATGAGCATGTTAACGTTTTAACAAGTCTTAGTTTTTAAGTAATACCTTGTTCTGTCATTGGCTCTGTTAACATCATTATCACAACAGGACAGAAACCTAATTAGAGGTGTTATCCAAGCATGCAGTTGTGTAGATTTTCCCACCTGTTTACAGAAGCTCAGGCACAGTTACTGCTCACTGCTAGGTCACTGTGTCTTCAGTTTGTGCTGACCTTACATCAGTATTGAGTGTGTTTTTGCAACTGGTTCACAGCACACAATAAAATAATTTTGACACAATATAGCAGAATAAAACATGAAAAAAGAGCAAAGTTTAAGTAAAGAATCTGATCTATCACGTATTGTTTTCCTGTGATTAAAAAAATCCAATCAAATGACATAATGATGGAATTAGAGCTGTTTGGGTTTCTTTTCTATTTTTTTGTTAATTTAATATGAACCAATACACTGATTTGAGCTGCTGACACAATTTGAAAACCTGCTCAGCTTGTCTCCTCCTGCAACTTTAGCCAATTTTGATTTAACAGTAAAGACCGACAGGGTATTGCTGTAATGCACGCACATAGGAAAACAGCCCTGAGATAAACATGAAGCATAATATGAGACAGCATAGTGTCTTTACAGTTCAACTTTTTAATCCAAGGTTAGCAGAACAGTACTTGGATTTGTGTATAGTGACAAGTCCTTCTAATATCTACATCTACTGGAACACCATGCCTGTTGGTTTAGCTAAAATAAAGATAATTTCTAAGAATATCATAATATTATAATAATAAAAGAGAGCATAAGACTGTGTGTTTTCCTTCAGGCTTCTGTTGTGTGTGTCTATTAAGATGTGTACTTTATATTAAAGGACATAAAAGGAATCATGATTTCCTTTTGATTAAAATTGTTCAATGTTCAGCTGAGAGTTCAATACTAGTTATTCTTGGTAATTGGCTAAATTTGGACCAACTCATTGAATATCTAAGTGCCCAAAATGACCCAGTCTGAGTGGAAGGAATGACTTGGTTCAAACCATTTGTTTATCCCTCAATTAAATTAATTCTACCTAAAGTATAAATCTTTCCTTTCCGTTAAGTCATAAATTTCATGGAAAAAAAAAATAAGAGTTATAAGAATAACTTAATTTTGAATAACTAATGAGACTAGGAGTAATAAACACTACTGTCTTTTTTGTGGCTGATATCTTCCACAATTAGGCTTGGTCTGGAAAGCACACATTTCCAACTAGCTTACCTTTTCTGGATAGTTTCAAGCAGTGGCAGACTGGCCATCTGGACGTTCTACGAAATACCAGAACGGCCAGTGCAGCAGGACGTCCAGCGGCCTCTGTTCAGCCGTCACATATACTTTTCTTGTCTTTTTTTTCTTTCTTTTTTTTCAGTCCAGAAAACAATGCGCCTGTAGGCCCATAGATGCGCAAACCCACTCTTCATTCCTCGTCACTCAGGAGGCAGGAGGCTGCAGCCACAGCAACGGGACCAAGAGATGAGGGACAGATGCATGAAGGTAGAAGGTGCATGGCAGGTGGAAGTTCCCCAGACAAGTGCAGGGCATGTAAGTATAGGAGGATAATTAGGGTTACTTGCTAGGTAATGTGACGTTAGCAAATGTTATTTCAGGTTGGTAAATTTGTATCTATACCCCAATGAAACAAAACTATTGTACTATTTACAGTTGGTTAGCTATAAAACACAGTATAAACATGCCGCAGCATCAATATGAATGCAGAAGAAATATTGAATAAAACTAATTAAACTGTTTTTGTGCACACTGCAAAGCTGTCAATCTAATCAAGTCAAAAAATCTTGTTTCCAGCTAAAAGTATTTTTATTCTTGTTTCGAGACTTATATACAAAGCAAGAGAGGAAGGTGTTAGTTTATTAATCTTATTAAGAGCAAATGTATTATTTGTTGAATTCTCAACAAGTGCAGTTTGCCTTGTTGCATTGGCAGATTATTTTATTTAATTTGAGAAGCCTTCGACTAAAATCAAATATTTTAAGGGTTAGGTTAGTACCATTTACTAACTCATGCCATTTTATTTTTGTGTGTTTTAGGTAGTCACCTCACATGCATATTGTTCAGCAGAGAGACATTTTCTGTAAGTATTCAAGTTAACTGTATAGTCACAGCCTCTTTAGTTTAAATTGTGATTTATCATGACCCATTACATTTGTTTTTGTGTGTTTTAGGTAGTCGCCTCACCTGTATATTGTTCAGCAGAGAGACAGAGACTTCAAAAGAGAGCATTGTTTATTTCTCTGTGAGTGTTCTACACTATGCTTTTAACAACTCTTTCAGTCAACATCAGTCATAATGTTATAATTTGGAAGGTAAAATATAATAGGTTAAGATTTAAGTATTTTGATACCCATGTTTGTTGCTGATGAGTTTTCACGCGCATCTCTCATTGTGGGCTGGGCGGGGTCAAATTCCATTGCTGTTTTTTAGTCCCAGTCCGCCAATGGTTTCAAGTTGAAACTTACTGTGTGCCCAGTTAATAAGTTCTGCTAAAAAAAACAAAGATTTTACGTGTATATATATTTATATATGGAGCAGGCTCTGAGCACCAGAGTGATAGAGGCTCAGATCCACCACACAAGACAAGACCCAAGGTGTAGTCTTTGCAAAGAGTCATCTTAGACAATCCAGCACATAACAGCAGGGTTTAAAATGCTGGCAGTTGAAGCATACATGGAACATCATAACCAAGTGACCGGCACAGTATATAGAAATCTATGCGAAGTATAGGCTGGAAACCCAAAGGTTAAACTGGGAAACACCTCTAAAGGTGGTAGAGGTTGATGAACTAAGATCCTGTGGGACTGCCAGATTCAGACGGACAGGATAGTAATGGCGAACCAACCGGACACTGTGGTGGTTGATAAAGAGCAGAGGAAAGCCGTGGTGGATGTGACAATACCAACTGATGGTAACATGAATATGAAGGAACATGAGAAACTTGAGAAATACCAAGGGCTCAGAGGGGAGTGAAAGACGGCTTGGAAGGGGAAGGTGACAGTAATACCTGTGGTGATCTAAGCACTCGGGGCACTGACCCCCTAACTGGAGGAGTGGCTTCAGCAGATCCCTAGAAAGACCTCAGACATTTCAGTCCAGAAAAGTGCTGTACAATTTTAATTAATGGTTATACTTTAATTTCTCTTCTGATCTTTAATTTCAAGCACTGAAAAGTGTTTCCTTAATTTTTGAATGTCTTCGAAAGGTCTTTCTTGATTCAGCACCCACAATCAGTTTGCAGGGAAAGTCTGCTGCAAAATGATTTACACTGACATTCCCACAGGAAAGCCTTGCCTTGGCAGAACTGGCTTGTTTTAATTAGTCAAACTGATATCAGTCATCAATCAATGTCCAACATTAATAATGTCCTGACTTTAAGGTCCTAATAACTCATTTCTTTTATATTTTTTAAGTTTTCTTACATAAGTAATATGGAGATTGGGGTTTTCTCTAGATGAATGAACCCAAACTTCCTTGGCAGAAGCAGATTGAGCTACAGACAGTAGAAAATTTACTGTCAATTCAGTTAAATGAATCTTGGTGTTTGCACTTAAAGTAAAGCAAGTTTGTCTAAGGTGGAAGGAAGAGCAATATATTACAGCTAATTTTGACAACAGAACCAATACACTACAGTACCTTGCAAAGTAGTGAAATTCACATTTTGTCATATTACTGCCACATACTTTAATGTTTTTATTGATACTTTATAGATCTCCAATCCCTACAAAGATATCCGGGCATACACAATGGATCAACAGACGGATGGATGATATATTATAAGATGCACCAACACAAATTGTCCATCACAAGAGTTTAAAGAGTGCCTATTATTATAATATTATAATAAACTATTAATTGTATTTGTTATTGTTAAAATGCAAACATCTGGAAGAACTATTCATTTCCTTGACTAGTTACCCAGCCCACTAGTTCCTCAGAGGAGGACCCCCATACCATAACTACAATGAAAACTAGGAGAAAACAACCTGCAAGCCATCTGAAAGGCTGAATGAAAGATGGGTCTAACAGGATGGACAACTTGGTAACCACGGGAATGGACCCCAGTCAATTGGGAAATGACTGTCTGGAAGTGTAGATGCAGATCAAATCAAACTTTATTTATAAAGCGCTTTTCAAACTACAAAGCTTCTCAAAGTGCTATACAAACCCAAAATAAAACCATCATACAAGAAAGACACCATGTTTAGGGGAGGAAAATCCATTATGCTTGATATACACAACCTCACATCAATGATTTGACTAAATCTACTGGGATTTCTTAAATAGAAAACTTAACTGAATGGAAAGTTTGTATAATTGTTTTGAAATTAGTTTTCTTGTCAAGTACCTAAATTACATCTGTTGTGAATTGGCACAATATAAATAAACTTAATTGAATTGAAATGAAGTATCAGCAGAAGAGCAAACAGCAACATTGCACTACCTTGGCCAGCGAAACAAAAGTGATTAAAATCCAGTTTGAAAACCACAGAAGCAACTGACCCAATGTTACAGAAGGAAGAAAACAGCTCAAAAGAAAAAGGTTCACTAGTGGATGATGAGCCCCATGTGAACACTATGACTCAGTAACCACTAACTCACATAGTACAGCCGAAGATAGAGAAGAAGATTCCAACAAGAAGGTGCAAACCCAAATGGCCAAAGTAAAACAAGGTAGAGGAATGGCAAATGCTTGATACCGACCTTGTCAAGATACTGGGGGAATAATTGCGAGAAAGAATAGAAACCAAGCTCAATCACACTGAGAACTTCAGAAGGACAGGAAGCTATGCTAAGAATAACTAGCCTATAGCTTCAGCTTAGATCTTGCCGTCATCTTGCTGTCTGCAAAAGACAGGGTAACTTAAATGTACCAAATAACTCCAACAAGTTGATACCTCTGCTTCTCCTTATTTGACTTTTGCACAAACATATCACTTAGGTTTTATCTGCAGCGATGACTGTAAAAAGCACTCCACGCAGAACTTGAGCAAGTTTTTTGGCTTGTAGATGACTATGGCTCAGCACAAAACACACTCTATATGTGGGGAGTTTCAGCTGAGTTAACAAATGATTGAACCGTTGTTTTAACCTTTTTAACCGAAGATTAACATAACTGTCAACAGCATATTGTCTAAATTACAAACAGAGCAACATAAACATAATGAACATTAAAGCACTCGAATGCAGACATTGCTGCTGGGTAATGGAATAATCTCCTGATCGAACTCTGTTTCCCGAAAGTTCTAAATTTCCTGCAGAGCCCAGTTATGTTACAAAAATCTATTATATGAAAAATAGTCATATTGTTAATTTCTTTTTGCTTCTTAATCCCTTATCTGTTGCTGTGTTGAGCAGCTGGTTCAGTCATGTTTTTTACCCTCCCATCCCCGACTTCTGTCACTCACTCACCCACTCAGGGTCGCACTGCGGTCTCACCAGGATATGCAGCTATTTGATATAACGTTTTTCTTGCTCCCGCATACAAATAAGTATTTGTAAAAAAACAAATTATTTGTGCCTTTCAGAATATCATATTATATATATAGTTTGATGCTAAAGAAGGCACTGGTGGATCACAGACTGCAAACTAACCAGAGCCAGCAAAAGGCAACAAACTTTACAGAGAACAAGCTATGTGAGTAGAGTTATGCTGCTGCGTGTAGGTAATATTAACTTAATGGTAGCAAGTTAATACATGCAAAAATATAGTTTTAAGGTAATTAACAATACTAATGTTTATTATGTTACATTCCCTGTCAGTTAGTTCATGCTTGGAATAAATCCATTCCTCTTTCATTCCGGGCAGAACTTGTCCTCACTATTGCTCTCACATTTATAAAAGAAATCTGTATTGCCCTAATAGAAAGATCAGAGTCAGGGAGGAGACATTAGATCAGATTCCAGCCGCAGAGACGAGGATACAGGGTCCTCAAAGGAAAGGAATTGTTAGAACTGGCCAAGAGAAAGATTTAAATTGCTGGGAGAAAGCAGGCAGGTATCAGGACAGGGTTTTTCACTGATATTCAAGAATTACTCTAATTCACACTCCAAAATATGTTTTGGTCTGTATTTTATTAGGTAACCTGGGATTAATGTACAGGTGAAACTTGAAAAATTTAAATATTGTGAAAAAGTTTAGTTCAGTAATTCATGTAAAATGTGAAACTAATATATTATACAAACTTATTACATGCCAAGTTAAATATTTCAAGCCTTTATTTGTTATCATTATGATAATTATGCTGATGGATACTTTATGAAAACATTTCATATTCTCATTCAAAATCTCATTCAAAATCTCAGAAAATTAGAATAAAACATGAAATCAATAAAACAAGGACTTTAAACAGATAAATGTGGGACCTCTGAAAAGTAGAATCATGCATATGTACTGAGTTCTGTGTCTGGCCCCCCTATTGCATCATTACTGCTTCAGTATGGCATGACATGGATGCTATCAGCCTATGGCGCTGCCATGGTGTTATGGAAGACCAGGATGCTTCAATGACGGCCTTCAGCTCTTCTGAATTGTTCGATCTTGAGTCTGTCATCTTTCTCTTGGCAATGCCCCATAGATCCTCTGTGGGGTTCAGGTCAGGCAAGAACAGTGATCCCATGGTCATTAAACAATGTTTTGCTACTTTTTTTTAGTGTGGGCAGCTGCCAAGTCCTACTGGAAAATGAAGTCAGCATCTCCATAAAGCTCGTCTGCTGAAAGATTCCGAAGCAGATAACATGGCTCCTCAAATTAATACAGACTGTGGAAACTTTAAACTGGACTTCAAGCATCTTAGATTGTCTGCCTCTCAGTTCTTCCTCCAGACTTTGGGACCTTGGTTTCGAAAATTAGAGGCAAAATGTACTCTTATCAGAAAAGAGGACTTTGGACCACTAAGCAACAGACCAGCAGCAGCTTGACAATAAGGATACAGCATTTGAAGCCCATCTCCAGGAGCCGTCCTTGTTTGTGATGTTTATTGATGTACTAACTCCATCCTCAGCCCACTGCTTGTGAAGGACCCAACACTTTTGAATGGCCTTTTTCTGAAAATGATCTCCAGGCTGCAGTCATACCTGCTGCTTGTGTACCTTTTTCTTCCACACTTTTCCCTTTCAATTTCTATCGATGTGCTTTGATAAGGCAGTTTGGGATCATCTAACTTCTTTTGAGATTACCTTTCCACCTTATGGAGGGTGTCAATTAGGGTTTCTTTTTTTTGTGCAACTGTCAGGTCTGCAGTCTTCCCAATGACTATGATTGTTACTGAACCAGAAAGATACATTTTAAAGGCACAGGAACCCTTTGTAGGTGTTCTAAATTAATTAGCTGATTAGAGTGTGACACTGAGCCTAAAATGTTTAGCCGTTTCACAATATTCTGATTTTCTGACTATTTAAATGTTGGGTTTTCATAAGCTGTAAGGCATTATCTTATTTATTTTATATATTTTATATATTATTTATTTAAATTATAACAAATAAAGTCTTAAAATATCTCTCTTTGCAGGCAATGAGTCTGTATCATAAATTAGTTTAAACCTTTAAGTTGAACTACTGAAAAAATAATTTTTGCACAACTTTCTTATTTTTCTAGTTTCATCTGTAAATCCATTTGGTGAACTATAAAAAAATAATTTTAAAGAGGTAAGGTGATATGTTACTGGAAGCACTGTGTGAACTGGTAAACCTGTAGCTGTTAAATCTTTCCAGATTGACTCTAACAGTCAATTGAGACTAACATTTGAGCTGAGTTATGTTTTCATACTGAGCAGGGGGTTCCTGTAACAATTTATTATTATTTATAATTTATTAATAGTTATAATAATGTAAATATAATTAATAGATATCTTTTAACTATTATTAGTATAGCTGATTACTAAGCCACCTATTGTGCAACAGTGATTTAAATGGTTCTCTATCCACTGAGGTGCGATTGAATGTGAAAAGATGATAAATCACTCAATAGACCTCTAAAAAATGTGTCCCCCTCACTTCTAAGATGATGGTTACACCCCTAGATCAATGCTACTTTTGTGTCTTGCACATTGTCCTGAATGAATAGTTTTCCATACAGCTATGTGCTGCATCTAAATATGAATGCTGCAAATGTTTGTAAATGATGATCCAGCGGGACTTGACATGTTCTCTGCTTGTGTGTATAAGGGAAGTCTGGATCCAAGGGAGGGATTTGTTTCTAGACAAAGTACTCGTTTACCCTTGTGTGTAACATTAGAGCTGTTATCACGTCAAGGGTAATTGGAAGTGTGGGCTGGAATACCAAGCACAGATACTGAGGACAAAATGATCGTGAAAGAAAACACAAAAAGCAATGTCGAAGCTTCTGGTGAGACGTAACATTGTGAATGCTTACAATTTTCAAGGTACTATAATCCAAATATAATCAAAACTGACTTTGTTATTAGGGCCCTTTTTATAAAAGCTGCAATAAATATACTTTACAGGGTAAACACAGTAAAAAAAGATATATACACTTCCTGGTTTGATAGAATAGAAAATTAATGCACTCAAGACAGCTGTTTAATAATAAACAATAGTAGCAAAACAGCTACAGTAATAATACAATGCTTGAATAAAATTTACAAATATTTCTTGTTATAAACAGAATCAGTTTCCCTTTATTCCTGCTTCTTTATATTTCTATAGTATGATTATGAAAAAAGATGGCTGTATGAAAAACTGGAATTGCTACACTTGGGGTATGTTCAGCTAGTTGCTGTGTGGCAAAAAAAGAAATGAAAATAGAACATCAATAATAATAAATGAAAAATAATCATCACAGATCCCACATAAAAAATCTATTTACCAATTGAACATTTTTGACTTGGAGAAACATCTCTTAAACTGTAAATGACCATTTTGTAATTGCTGGCACGTGATTTTTATCAAATGGAGGAAAACATTTTGGAATCAGCCTGCAATTTGTGCTTCAAAAACAAGTGGCTCCAAAAGTCTAAATATGCAAATTGGTCTGTGGTTTAAAAGGAGAGCTTAAAGACCTCAACAAGCTGTTACACCTGGCTGATTGATGGCAAACATGGCCCCAACAAGAGAGCTGTCATTTAAAACAATAGACAGGGTTATGAAACTACTTCAAGTAGGTAAATCAAAAGGGAGGGAAAAAAAGATGCTGGCTGTTTCCAGTCAGTTCTGTCCAAAATTTGGAGCAAGCAAAATAGTACGTTTGACTGAGAAAAACATAATAGGGATTTTACACTGCCTAACAAAGACAAATATGTAACCTAATAAATTTTCTATATTTTGTCATATTATAACTACAGATGTCTTACATTTGTTCATATATATATATATATATATATATATATATATATATATATATATATATATATATATATATATATATATAAAATATAACAAACCAAACCAATATAAAGATTCAAAGTGGTTGAAAACTTTTACTGAAACGAATGGAGAGCTGGATTGGACTCACTGGTACAGCACTTCAGTGGTTTGAGTCTTACCTCAAAATTAGGCCATTCTTTGTGTCCATTGGAAATTTATCATAAATTTATCAGAACAAACAGAAATCACATGTGGGGTCCCCAAGGGCTCCATCCTTGGACCCCTCCTTTTCAATACTTATATGCTCCCACTAACCAAGATTATAGCAGCCAATCAGATAAGTTACCATAACTTTGTAGACAACACACAGCTATACATTACATTGTCACCAGGTGACTTTGATTCTATCCAGACCTTAAATGAATGCATTAAACAAATCAACGACTGGATGTCCCGTAACTTTCTCCAGCTAAACAGAAACAAAACAGAAGTAATAATTTTTGGACCTAAGGAGGAACAATCCAGAGTTAGCACACATCTTCAGCTAATACAACTAAAAACGACCGTAATCTAGGTGTAATAATGGACTGAGACCTGAACCTCCAGGGTCACATAAAGGCAATAACAAAGTCAGCCTTCTATCACCTGAAGAACATTTCTAGGATTAAAGGACTGATGTCCCAGAAGGACCTTGAAAAACTGATGCATGTGTTTATCTTTAGTGGATTGATTAATGCAACAATGTCCTCACAGGTCTACCTAAAAAAGCAATCAGACAACTGCAGCTGATCCAGAACGCTGCTGCCCGTGTCCTCACTAGAACTAGGAAAGTAGAACACATCACCCCAGTTCTTAAGTCCTTACACTGTCTCACTGTAGCTCAGAGAATAGACTTTAAAATACTCCTACTAGTTTATAAATCACTGAACGGTTTAGCACCAAAGTATGTTGGAGATCTGCTGACACTATACCAACCCAGCAGACCACTCAGGTCCTCCAACTCGAGCTTACTTGAAATTCCTAAAATTAGAACTAAACAAGAAGAGGCAGCTTTCAGCTTCTATGCTCCAAAAATCTGGAACAAACTTCCAGAAGAATGCAAAAATGCTGAATTGTTAGGCTCTCTTAAATCAAATATTAAAACTCTACTATTCAGAGCTGCCTTTGAGTTCTAAATTGCGCAGTCTGATCACTATTTGATTCTCGTGGTTTAAGTTTTTTTCTTTTTTTAACCTATTGTGTTTTATCTGTTTTTAATCTATATTGCATAAAATTGTGTTTTATCTGTTTTTAATCTATATTACATCAATTTGTTACTTATATCATCTTTTCTTTTTGATTGATTGTGTCCATCTGTTAAACCTATATGTTTCTGTTTTTCTCTAATCATGCGTCTGTAATCATGTATTTGGTATCATTATCACTGAATCATGTAAAGCACCTTGAATTGCCTTTTGTTGAAAGTGTGCTATATGAATAAAATTGCCTTGCCTTGCCTTATTTTTCGATTATTGTCTTCTACAATAAAAACCTGAAGTGTGATATATAAGTGTTTACTCTAATATCAGTGAAGGAAAATGCTGTGGCAAGATCCATCAGTCATCTTCACAGTCCTCCTAATTTAATTTCAGTAAAAATTCAGCAGTTCAGTGAAGGCCTGAAGATGAACCAGTTTTAACCGAAATGTTATCAATCATCACACGAAGAAAAGACTACGGAACAACTGTATACCCACATAAACATGGCATTAACTAGAGAGAGGCTTATTGTAAGTCTGGAGGAGGAGCTACAGATCTACTGTTAAGGTGATAAAATCAGCTGAAAGTGCGGAAAGAAAAAAGTTGCAGGAAGCCACTTGAAAAAATGCTTTAAAAGCTGTGCTTGCAGTTTGCCTCAAGATTTAGAGAACACTTTCAATTTATGTCAAAAGTACCTTACTGATAGGTAAGCAAAAGCAAAAATTTAAAAAAGCAAATAACTAATAATACCACACATTGCATTGGACATACTTAACACATGGTAAAACTTGGTAATGACAGCATTATACTGTAGCTGTGCATTTTTTCAGACTGAACAAAGGTACTATGTTTCATGCATAGTTGGAAACAAAGCACATCTTAAACTAAAAAATAAGATCTGTGTACCAGCTCTCTGTATAAAAATGTCATGTTACAACATGAAAACATGTGGCTTATATTTCAGGTGCTGTCTATATTAAAAAATAGATTTTTTCTTTTCAAATGTAGCTGGTGCTGCTTATATTGGGGTATGCTCAACAGTCTGAAAATTATTTTAATTATTTAAAAATTATTTTTAATTCAAAAAGATCTGCAACAAGGATGGAGGTTCACCCTGCAGCAGGTCATCAACACTAATAAACCATCCAAAGATGCAACGGAATGACTTAGATCTAAGCATATTAGTGTTTTAGAAAAAAAAAGACCTAAATCCATTTGAGATTCTGCAGGAGGACTTGAAAATTTCTGTACTTTGGCAAGCACTTGTAGACAATCTTAATCTATTTTGTGAAGAAGAAAAAGCAAAGCCTTTAGTCTTTTTTTTTCAGCTCTCATTGCAGTGAAAAGTAGATCTACAAAGTATTAACTTAGAGGAGGAAACACTATATGAAAAGAGAAGGCAAATGAGAACCATAAATGACACTTAAAACAGAAGAATAAAAGCTTAAAATGGGCTCAAAAGAACCAGTTCTGCACTCTGGATCATTGGGTGAAAGAGGTACTTTGTGATCAATTTCTGTACCTGCATTGACCAAAGAAGCTAGTGGTGAAATGCCTGTTTGGTGCCATTCCTAATACATATAAAATAAAATATACATTTAAATAACAAGGACATTTCAACACAGATTATGTGGGGCTGCATCACAAGTAAAGAATCAGTTCAGATGGTCATATCTCTATTCTCAGGAAGACATTGACAGTTTGGACTCCTTTCTCATGTAAGATCAGTTAAAAAAAAAATCATTTTGTCTTTTTAATGATTAATTTGGGTTAATTTCTTTTATAAAGACAAGGTGTTCAGGTGAAGAAAAAAAACGACAACTTTTCTTTCTTTACCTTGACATGTTTTGACTGCGTCCTGCAGTCTTCCTCAGAAGTAGGGATGGGAATTTATAAGATTTTTTAATTCCCTTATCTATTCTCATTTGGAAGAAAAGGGACTACAAATTGTTGATTAGCATCACCAATGAAACAATTTATTAAATAACAAAATAAATATTCTTCTGTAGAAATTAACAAAATATAATATATGTTATTCTGTGGAAATTCTACAAGAATGTCCAACATTTTCTAATAGAAATTAAAATTCTCCTTTTTAAAAGGATATTTATGAACTCAAAAATAGAACTGTCAGCCATTGACAAATACAATACAGTGTTAAATGCAACCTAACTGTGCATTTTGCAAATCTGCAACCATCTAAATCTAAATGTAATGCATGAGAAGGCATTCATTTAAAACCGTTACTAATAGCAAGTTTTATTCAGCTAACATGATAGGCAGTGTTTGTTAGTTAATTAGTTACCTGCAGTTTTATTAGCCGAGGACATGCTAACGTTGTTGCTGCTGCTGCTACTGCTGCTGGGTTCAGAACTCTTAGTCCGGAGCGGATTGAAAACGCAACATTCTTTTATTGTTATTGCATGCCGTGTGCGCAAATGTTTTAGCATGTTAGTGGTATTTCCTCCCTTTGAGGAAATATCCATGCTGCAAGTATTGCAAGTTGCCCTATTTTCGTCTTTTTTGGCGAAATACAACCAGACTTTTTAGCGTTTTTTCCGCTTGGGTGCCATGATTACTATTGACTGAGCATATGCTATGCAACATGCGTAAGTTACCCAACATGCGTAAGTTACACAATGTGCATGATGATGTCATTCATGCCCACAGGAATCGTTAAGGGAATAGTTAGCAAATTTTGCAAATAATTACCAGGAATTGAAATACTGGGAACCGTTTGCAGTGATCTGATATGCCTGCTTTTAATTGTTCCTGTTGTGCTTTTTCCTTTTGCGTTCTTGTGAAACGTCCTGTTGTTTCTATTTCACATTCTTTCTGATGTTATTTTCTTTCTTGTGTTGAATGACCTCCCTGTTTCTCCTACGTATGTTTTATTGAATGATTTGCATGGCATCTCGTATATGACATTACATTTTTATTTTTTTCTATTTTGTCATTGGGGTGTACGAGTATCTGTATTAATGTTTTGTGTTGTTTTACTACTGTGTTTATGTTGTATTTTCTCATTGCTCGTTGTACTGGTTCTGTGATACCTCTGATATATGGTAGGGTTACTATATCCTAATTTCGAAATCCGATTTAGGTTTAGATTTTGTTTTTGATTTGGTTTGCTTGTTTGCGACTTGTTGTTTTCCTTTGTTTATAGCCCATGTCGGATACTGGCAGCGTGCAAGTGCGTGTCTGAAATGTTTTTCCTCTTTTTGTCTGTCTTCTTCCTCCGTAATGAAGCTGGTCCGTTCATAAAGTGTTCTCACTACTGATAATGTATGCGCCGTGGGCTGTTCGGATGTCCAAAGTAGATATTGGTTGGTGTGTGTTGGTTTCCTGTAGACTGTTATTTTGATGCTGTCGTCATCTTTGCAATGAAAGAATTTTTAAGTCTAAAAATGCTGTGGTTATATTGCATTCTTCCTCATGTGTAAATTTTGTGTTTGCAGTGAGGTCAAGGCTGTTTAGGTGATCCGTGAGTTCCTGTGTATGCCCAGTTTAGATTTTTTCCAGTATGTCGTCTAAAAAACGTTCCCAGAGGGTGGGTCTGCAATAAGATGGTGCTGTGGCTATGGCTGTGGTTTCCAAGTCCTCCATGAAAAAACTGCTCATTATGGATGATAGTGGGTCCCCCATGGCAAATCCCTCCTTTTGTCTGAATATTGTTCCTCTGCATTGGAAATATGTGGATTTTGTGACGTAAGTCAGTAATTTGGTTGTCATCAACTGTGAGGTTTGTGCGTCTTTTAAGTGTCTTGTCTTTTCTGAGTCGTTCTTGTATGATGTGCAGTGTGACATCCACAGGGGTCTTTGTGAACAGTGATATGACATCGTGTGAAATTAAAATCTCGTCTGAATCTATTTTTATGTCCTTGAGGTCTTGTACTAGTTGTTTTGAATTTTGATAGTTGTTTTCTGTTAGGCCAAGGAGGGGTTTTATGATTTCAACTAAAGCTTTTGATAGGTTGTAAGTGACTGAGCCGATACTGCCTACTATGGGGCGAAGTCGAATGTCCTTCTTGTGTATTTTTGGTGTTCCATAGATTCGTGGTATAATAGTCGCGTTGGGAATTAGATTGTCATATGCGTCCTGTGTTCGTTTTTTTGTTTTCTAGTAATGGTTTGAGAAGTGATTTTAATTTTTTTTTCTTATCTTCTGTAGGGTCCTTCTTTAGGATTTCATATGTATTGTTGTCTCTTAGCGTTTCTTCCATCTGTTTTTCATATTTGTCCGTGTCCATGACAACTGTTGTACGTCCTTTGTCCGCCGGTATGATGGTGATGCATTTGTCCTTTTTGAGTGAAGTTATGTTTTTTTTTTTTCTTTTGTGATGTTGCTTGTTGGTAATTTTGCAGGTAAAATACCTGCTACAATGTTTCGTAGCTCTGATTTTTGTCTCTGGTCCTGGATTTTTTGACTGTCAATTCTGTTGCTAATATGTAATCCTCGTGTGGTATATTTCTTGGTGTGATGGCAAAATTTAGACCTTGTGTTAATATTCTTTTCTCGGTTTCCTTGAGTGTGTGTTGTGACAGATTCCGCACCCACTTTTCATTTGTTTCCATGCGTGTTTTGTTGTTGGCAATTTTTTTTTCTATCAGCTTTTGAAGTTTATTTAACTGTCGGGTTTTTATCTTTTTGAACTCTTGCTCGTATGTGGTCTCCAGGTGTTCGTGTAATTCAGTTAGTGTGTCATGATCTACTGGAAAAAATTTTTTGGAAATGTACCTTTTCTACTTTTGTTTGTTTCGTAATTCTTTCAATTTTATTTGTCGGTGTTCTTATCCTCTCTTTCACAAGGTCTTTTTTGGGCTCTTTTGATGGTTCTTTTCTGCATTTTTAGTGGGAATAAGGTTCTTGATGTTGAGGCTTGCTGGTGTAATATCCTCATCTCGACATCGGGGGTTGAATCTTAGGTGGTTCTTGTGGCGTGCCCTTATTTTCTCCAGTCTCTCCAAGCAGTGGAGGGCTTTGACACAGTCTTTTCCAAACCTTCCTCGTAATAGTTCAATAATGTTCATTTTGTCTTCTTAATGATTAATTTGGGTTAGTTTCTTTTATAAAGACAAGGTGTTCAGGTGAAGAAGAAAAAATACAACTTTTCTTTCTTTACCTTGGCATGTTTCGACTGCGTCCTGCAGTCTTCCTCAGAAGCGTCATCTGACAGCTGTGACGTGTCATTTATCAGATGTTACTTTCAGGGCGTGGCCAACCCAGCGGACTTGAAGGTTCCGCTGGGTTGGCAGCGCTAGGAACACCATCCTCCAGAAAAACGATAAGGGCGGAGGGGCGGGGAGCCTCTCAGCAGCTCCAAAAACAAGAGGGGATTTACTAAGCACGGGGAAGTATGACTGTGCCTATTAAGATGTTGTGGGGGATCTTTTTCTTGCGGGTGGATCATCTGAACTATTGGTCCTTCTAATCGTCAATCATCCTGAGAGTCTGCATGCGTATGCGCACCGTCACATGTTTATCTGCCGTGTAACACCATTATCCATTCGTTCTGTCTCACAGCTCTGTTGTTATATAACGGCTGTGAATCGCTTGAGAAAAAGAGTATTTGATGTGTATGAGATGAAGAGAAAGGGCTCAGAAGAGAGAAACAAGACCAGAGTGTTTTTTGGAGATTTTTTTCAATGATAGCGTGCAATAGTCAGACTCCCAACTGATTCCTGCAAAGTTTCTACCCGTCAGGTAGGCTAAAGGTATGGTTACTTTGCCAGGAGATCACATAGGTATTGATTTATTTTCTGTGATGTTTGGAAATTTAGCGACAGTCCCTAACCAAAACCTCCCGCTTTTGGAGCGAGTCTTTGACTGCGTTGTAATTGCTCCATGAGTGCATATCTCGATGAGACGATGGAGGGAGTCTCCGCTCTAAAGAATCAGATGTGTGTCGAATATCCAACTAACTTCACCGCGGTAAGTTTGCACATTTTGCTTCAAATTTAATTCATTTAATAGAGCCGTGATAAAGTGCAGTGCCTTTCAACAATATTAGCAGAATAAGGGACTGCGAGCAGCCTTGTTCTAGACAAGCTGCACCTTCATAGGGGAAGTACCATTTAATGGAACCTGGACCTTAATTATAGCATACACTACAATCATTTACTCACTTAGACAAGTGTGGTGAGACTTAAAGTACTTTGGTAGATGTTTAGAGGCATTTGTCAACAGCACACATATCCATATAAAGGCAGTTATAAGGGCCACCAAAGTGCAGCCGCTGACCAAGTAATTATCTTCCATAAAACTCCTTTTCACCAAAGTTTTGTTATGAATCACTTGCACTATTCCCCTGTGAGTTTGTAACATCTTGGGTGGGGTTTATTGTTGTCATCTGGAGTTTTTTAGAGGCTTTTAAAACAACTACACTAATCACTGCTGTGCAGCATCCCAGTGATAGTCTGAGCAGGGCTGTCACTCTGTGCTTGATGGCGGTTGGTTAGAAAAAACTGACTACTGCAAACATTAAAATGATCCTGTTGAGGTGGCTTGGGCATTATATCAGGATGCCTCCTGGACGCCTCCCTGGTGAGATGTTTCAGGCACATCCCACCGGGAGGAGACCCAGAGGAAGACCCCGCTGGAGGGACTATGTCTCTCGGCTGACCAAGGAACACCTCGCGATACCTCCTGAGGACCTGGCCCAAGTGGCAGGGGAGAGGGAAGTCTGGGTCTCTCTGCTTAAGCTACTGCCCCCGCGACCTGACCTCGGATAAGTGGAAGATGGATGGATGGATGGATGGATGGACTTTGTGTGTCCCAACAACTCCCTTTATATGAATATACAGTACACTAATTGCGAATGGATCTAAATATCTCCCAAAGAACTTCAAGTCTCACCAAACTCTGGGTGAGTAAATTAATTTGTTGCATGCTGTAAATAAGGTCTAGGTTGCAAAATAACAATCCTTCCCTTTAATCAGTCGGAATCTGTAATACGTTTTCATGGAGCAGCAGCAGCCATGTACATTGCACACATTAAGCTTTGTAATGTAAAACGAAAAATATAATTCACAAACATTATAGCCTTATAGTAGCCAAAGACTTGACTGTCATTCCCCCCCCCTTTTTTTTTCTAATGAATAATAATAATAATAATAATAATAATAATAATAATAATAATAATGAATCAACTGCACCTCTTCCCTCTCTCTCTGGCTGTAGCACAGTGCATGAGGCAGAAAGGCTGGCATACACAGCAACGGGCACAAAGTCTTCATTTGAATACTGCTCCTTATGAATGCTCACATAATCTTACAGTAGTAGATCACCTGAGAGCAATTTTGTGCTCTTTATTTGGAATGTTGATAAATAAGGCCCCCAGTCTCCTTAGCATGTAGAGTCTGCACTGACCCTTCCTGTAATAAGGCAACAGTGTTATGGCCCTGTTTCATTTTATTGTTAGGCTGAATAGTAAGGTATTTATCTAAGTCCACTATTTCATATATCTAAAAAAAACTACTTGGAGGAATTTTACTGCCATAAAGCTAGAGCGTACACTTACAATTTGAGAGCAGGATTATGTGTCTTCACTCTCGAAACCTGTAATGCTTGCACTCAAAACTTCTGCTCTTTCTCAAATATTCTCTATTCTCTTCAAAACTTGTAAAGCTTGCTTTCAAAACTTCCAGTCTCTGTCAAATATTTTCTCTTCTCCCTCAAATATTTCTTTTCATACTCAGATTTTATGCTTCTTGCTCACAGATTTTCTCCTCGCGCACAATCTGTCTCTCTGCACAGATCAGAACTGCCTTTGCAAATGTTTATTCTCTGCTCGCAGATTCCGGGCACTCTCTTGAAGATGGAGAAGTGTTTTCACCTAGCATCTGTTCCAGCCGACAGTGCTCCTGAAATTGGGGCAGCTGGCTACAGGGTATGTTTGTTTTGTGAAATGCGCTAGCCTACATGGCTACATGTTACTGTCTGCTGCTCCATTTTTATATAAAATTACAATTTCCATATTTTAATGTAATGTTACCTATATGTTTGTAAGACATTACGATTTTGTGTATTACAGCTACTTTATTGGTTTGAATGTTATGGGGTCATTTGAGGTGATGCATTAAATGAGCTTATACTTTTCATTTATTTATTCTGTATATAGAAATAATCTTGTACTGCTGTGATGTCACAGGAAAAAAGTAAAAGTTGATTTCCCAGCTTTAGAAAATTTGTTTTTATCCTACAGACTTGGCTTAGGTATTGCATCAATAAAACTGTACACAGAAATGCGCAGAAAAGCTTCTGAATTGACTTTCAGGCACAGCAGCTATGCTGTTACTATGCCACAAGCAATCATTTTCTCCCCCGTTTTAACCTCATTTAATCACTTTGCAAGTCTTCAACTAAGATGATAAAAAAATTAATCAGCTAAACAATATTTTTAAAAACATAACACGAAAAAAAATATTTTTTTTTATCAACAACTGTTTTATTTTCCTTTATCACAGAAACAAAATCTGAATTTTTTTTCGTATTAACAAAATATAGTTAAATTGTAACGGCAAGCAAATATAGGTAAAAAGTAACATGATAGAAACAAACAACAGAACTTGTATCCCAGAAAACTAAATTCATTCTGCCTTAGGTTCTAACAAGCTAGGAAACCATTAAATAACAAAAATTGTTTTGAAATCACAATTCCCAGAAAATTGTAAGTTAGAACAGAAAGCTGTGCTTTTCTCTACAGGTAGCACGGCATACACACTAACATTTAGCCCCGTAGACTAGCCCAGTTCACAAAACAAACATACCTTAAAGCCGACTGTCTCAAGAGCACCGTCATTTCATTGGCTGGAACGGTTGCTAGGCAACGACTCTTCTGATAGAGAGTGCACAGAATCCACAAGCAGAAAAAGAGAGGTTTGCAAGCGCAATTTTGATCCATGTAAAGACAGTTTGTGCGCAAGTAGAATATTTTTGAGAGTTGTGAGTTTAGAGAGTGAAGACACATAATCCTGTTCTCAGATTGCAAGTGTATGCTCTTGCTTTATGGCAGTAAAAATCCCTGATAAAAATACAGTTGATAGCATTGTAAACCAGAATGTTACTTCTTTCTGAGATAATTTGTAGCTTGAGGCAAAACAAAAAGGTACTTCTTACCAGCAATGCATATTATTCTTGGTTTGATTGCTTTTATGAATATTAATTTAAAAAAGAGATTTTTTTTTTTGTACCTAAATAAATTTTGGGTTTAATCTCAGGTTTATGTCAAGGAGATGTTATAAAGGGTCTACAAGACATTTGATGTTTAAAAGCTCCCACAATACATAGCACCTACGCTTCGTTTTGTCCTCAGTCCTCTGTATAGTCTTTCTATATTTCAGTTAGGTTTGTTTCGTAGATGTACACAGCTTATTATTGAAAATCCCACTCTCTCTCTCTCTCTCTCTCTCTCTCTGAAAACAGCATATAGTATGATGTAGACCCTTTGGAGCCAAATGGAAGCAATAGCAGCTTATCAAACTACTATGCAATAACACAACAAGTCTCAATTTGTCTGAGTCTATTAAAACCTGCTGGATGCCAAAATATTCCACACATCAGAAACTGAGCTAAGTGGAAGGGCCCCATCCGTAGCTTTTACACACACACACACACACACACACACACACGATTTGTCATTCAACATTGCAGAGTGCACAAGGAGTGCAAGAACAATTGCAGCCTTGCCACATTGCAGAGGAAATCTGGAACTGGACCATCAGAAATTAACATATAGACTGTGATAAAAATGTGTAATGCAAAGCAGAGCTGTGTTTTTGTGTTCGTAATGCAAGATAGTCATGTTCCTTTAGGACTGTGACTCTACCCACACACAGTCTGTGTGTATATGTGTGGAGTAAAAAGAAAACCTATAAATACTGAGCATTTGGAGGGGAAAAAGAATTAACTGTTCCACATGACTGGCTCAGGCACCTCAGCTGTCATTTTCTCTGTTTTTTCAGTGTTACTTGGTCAAAGGAAATAAAAAACAGAAGAGGGGGAGTAATGGTCTGAGCAATGGTCTCTAAGATGAAGCCTGCCAAAATCATATCATGAGGACTAAAATCTCACTGAGCGTCTGCAGCCATCACACAATGGCAGTGCAACACTCAGCACTATTTTTAAGATAATCTCCAAAGAGATGTTATGAAATAAGGAGCTATCTTCACTTCTTTGTATCAGCCCCCTCTGGATATGTGCACCAATACTGCCACCTGCTGGTTTTACAATGCACAGCAGACTGCAGGTACTGTTTTTATCTGCAGTCTGCATATGCTGTTTTTCGCTGTTATGGTAGAGGAGTTTTTTTAATGCTTTGGTTGAAGCTGACACAACAGGAACGATCAAATGAGCAGGACCATGCCATAAATCAGCTTACTCATTTTGGCTTTCCTCAAAGGCAACTGGATGAGTGGATCTTTTAAGAGTGTGCCTTTTGCATGTTCCATATGTTCACAGGTCATAAAGTAAATTTCAGTAAATCATAGATGACTCTGCGTCAGTTTGAGATTTCTTAAAAACAACCCTATTAATTACGAGAGAATACGGTGTTTCATGGCATGATAGATATGTAAAATAAGTTTAAAACATCATTCTTTTACAGCAGCAAGCAAAATTTCATGCAGAATAAATGTTGAAAAATTCAACCTATAGTTTGAGATAATGTATTCAGAGGAGCAAAGATCCCATGTTAAGAACTGTGCCATACAGAAAAGGCCTCTTTATTTCTCTTTGCACAATGTCTTCAGATCATCCAGAGTCCTAGGTCCTTTCTTACGCTCTCTTTGGCCCACTCCACAGGTTTTCTATATGATTTAGGCCTGTGGACAGAGATGAATGAAGAAACACAGATTTTTGTCTCTGGTAAATCATATCTATGTTGACTTAGCAATATTTTAGATCATTTTCCTGCTGACAGACCCGACATAGATATATTTTCAGGTTTATGCTAAAAGCTGTGAGATTTTTATTTAAACATTCCCTAATACCATGCACCCAAAAAGTTCCAAGGGCCTCTTAAATGGAAGCAAGCCCACAATACCACAGTACCATATATTCACCCTTTGTTTAAAACCAAAATTACCTGGAGTGTATTTTTTATTATCATTTGCTTAAAAGGTCAATCACAGTCTCATCTGTATACAAAGATCTAGTGAAATTCCCAGAAGTTCTTAGGAATCTCCACATTTTTATGTTTAATGTTAGGACAAAACCCCCTTTTTCTGGCCTTGCTCCATGGCATGTTGGTAGTGTTTAATGGTTCTTATAAAGACACAAAATTCCTATTTAAAAGAATGCTCATTTGTGTCACTCCATATTTATACAGCAGGGAAACATGTATCATGTATTACTAAGAATAGTTATTCCAAAACTTGATCAAATTGAAAAAGTAAAAACAACAATTAAACAGATTTTATCTACTTTGAGGATATGCAGCTGAAAAGCAAAAAATCACCAAAACATTTATTTCCACACATCTAACCAGAGGTGCTTATAATTGAGGCAGGCACTCTTTATATCAAGTTTTTTCTTTTGTTTTTTTGGCTGTTTTGCATTTACTAAAGATGAAGCAACAAATTTTGGATGCCTTGTCTCGTGTATATAAAAAAACATTTTCCAAGCAACCTTAAGGTTTTCGCCTTCCCTCTTTTGCTGCCCTTTACAAAAGCCCACTCATTTTGCAAGGAAAGCCTAGTGTCTAGTGATAGCATACACGTAAAGCACATTTCCTATTCTATCAAAAATTTATATCTGCAACTGAGTAGATGGTAGTGTAATAACCTATGCCAGAAAGGAACTAATTTCAGAATAAGCTTAGCACAAACATGTTAACTTCACATATTTTCCAGTAATATACAGTAAGTTGAAATTTTCTTTATATATTTTTTCTCTTAAGTCATATTTTACTTTTAGGTTTGTGATAAGTAAGACAATTATGCTACCACCATCACAGGAAAACATGGCAGCAAAAACAAAAACAAAATTCTGGGTCACAAATGCTGTAAGTTTTGTAGCACTAGGATACATCAGTTAAACTTGTTCCGTCTAAGAAAGATGTGTTCATCAACCCCTTTCTGTCTCTTCTTCTTGTTATTTTAGCATAATCAAAGTAACCTTTCTTTGTGAACACAAGCAAAGTGACCCAGTTTTTGCCTCAGGAAAGCTGCTAGTTAAACATGAGGCATCTGAGCCGCCTAATGACCTGCCTTTTCCCTCATGTGCATCTCCACTATGCAAATAAATCCAGCAAAACACTTCCAAAATCTAATCAGATCATCTGTTCTCTGAGAGGAGACTGTGAAGGGAGATGAAGGTTTCTATTTTAAACCACTGTCTACAAAAAATGGGTTGTCCTAAAAGCAGTGTATCTACTTTAGAAACAGGTTTGTATCTATTTTAGTTTTTTGTTAATGTGGTCATGCTTTTTCACTGAGAAATTGGCTTTTATCTGCACATAATTGTAATATAAAGATAAAAAGAAAGTAACACCCTTTACTGTTGATTATTAAATAAAATTTAAAATTTTACATCTGATTTGAATAAGAACTCTACCTGGGGCAGTTCAAATTCCTAATATTACCTCCAGTCAAAATAAACCTGTAGGTAATATCAAGACTACTTTAAACCTCAAATGGTTAGGAATTTGAATAAATATGTCATACCTGTATTTTTATTCTTGTCCATAGCCTTCTTTGCACTAATACACAAGGGAAAAATTCTATATGCTTAATTTATTTTACTAGTTTAATCTTACTTTTTAAATGTACTGCACTACTGTAATTTTTTAACTGTCTGTAATAATTGTTTTTACTGCGTTTGTTCCTTTTTTTTTCCCGTCCTTTTGCTGCTGATAAAGTATGTAAAGTATTCTCCCCACTGAGCAGCAAATAAAAGATCATTCTATTTTAGTGCGTCTTCACTAGTTTAGTTTGACTGTATTTGTAATATAATTATGCATTTTATTACATCTTTTTATGCATTTATCAAAGGAAGGAGATTTTTATTTAACACTAAATGCTTATTATTTGCTTTGATATTTAGTGTATTTTTGTATTCTCATTTTAAAGCTGCTTTGGATAAAATAATCTGCCAAATGCATAAAAATAAAATGAACATATTACGTTAGAACAAACCAAAAAAAGCTTGAAAACAAGCATGTCTTCCACTAGATGGCAGTGTTTGCTCTTTTTCCAAATATGCTTGAACAAACGTTTCCCCCCACCTACATTGTTGAGCCTCTTTTCCTTCAGAAATATTCCTTATTTTTTCAATGTAAATTACTTTCCACACAAACGCTTATGTTGAACAAATCATCTGTTATGCAGTCAATAAAGAAACCAGGCACACATTTGGCAACTAAATAAAAACCTTACAAGATTTTGAGATCTTTGAAGACTTAATAACTCACAACATTCCTCTGCAAAGATGGAATGCTAGACTTAACCAGTGTTTGAAAGAACATTATCAAGATGAGTTTTATGTTTTTTCAGGCTTCAAAACCACTCGAATGAAAATAAAAAAATTAAATAAAATCCGGAAAAGTTGTATTTTATAACTGAGCTGCATGTAACCAGCTATCAGAAGCCATTGATCTGTCCATCTAAGATCTGTGAACATAACCTAAAATTGGAATTACAAAGCAGTAGGATTGAAAGGAATATTTTTGGCATTTTGTGGATAATGTAACAGGAGCTATGATATTTTATTTGTCAAAACTGCTATGCAGAACATTGTCATAACATACAAATTCAGGAGCTTGTCTTCTTTCTATAAAGTTGAATAGGCACTTTAATCTGCAAAATTATTTACGTTGAATGTTTTCATTTTTTATCATTACAACCACAAGCTTTGGTGTGTTATTTTGGAATTGTATGTAGTAGATCAACAAAATGTAATATAACATTTTAAAGTTTAATGAAATGGTTTTCAAAAATTCTAACAACCACTAATCTGTATATGTAGAGTACATTTGGATTTAGCTTCCAATTTCCTATCCTACTCAAAAACCTACATAGCTGCAGTTACATATGCAAGGATTATTGAGTATGTCTCTGCAAGTTGTGCACATCTAGGAACTGTAATTTTGTCTTTTCTTCTTTCCAACTACTCTATCTTAAATTCGGTCAAATTGGATGGATAGCAACTGTGACCAGCAATATGTAAGTCATGCCAGAGATTGTCAATTAAATATGGCTCCAGGCTTTGATTGGGCATTTCACATATAAAAATATGGTTTTATTTGATCTAAACTGTTCTATTGTTACTCTGACTGTATATTTAGGGCCTTCATCATTCTGAAAGGTAAACAATTTCCCCAGTCTTAGGTATTTTGCAGCCTCAAACAAGTTTTCTTTTAGTAATGCCGTTTATTTACACAACATCAAGTTTTTTGCTTGTCAGTCAAATGTTAAATTTTGGTCTCATTTGCTGTACAGAAATCTCTCTTCATGTCTGCATTGTCCCCTCAACTGCTAGTGGCTTTCATCAGCTAATACTTAGAAAAAAAGAAGCATTCAATATTTTATAAATATCTATCCATCCATCCATCCATCTTCTTACCCGCTTATCCAATTCAGGGTCACGGGGCAGCTGGAGCCTATCCCAGCAATTATCAGGCGTTAGGCAGGGTACACCCTGAACAGGATGCCAGTCTGTTGCAGGGCCAACACAGAGAGACAGACAACCATTCACACTCACATTCATTCCTACGGACAATTTAGAATGATCAATTCACCTATCATGCATGTTTTTGGACTGTGGGAGGAAGCCGGAGTACCCGGAGAGAACCCACGCATGCACGGGGAGAACATGCAAACTCCATGCAGAAAGACCCTGGACCGGGATACGAACCCACGACCTTCTTGCTGCAAGGCAACAGCGCTAACCACTGCGCCACCGTGCAGGATATAAATATCTATTTTTTGTTAATTTTATTTTTAATTATGTTATTTAGGTATCATAATAACTGGGAAATGGTATCAAAAGAGAAATGCATGAAAACAACATTTATCAGTAAGGCACACCTTCCTGATATACTCCATAATTATTAGCAATTTAGATTAAAAGCAATCTGACTGGCCGGTCCATTACCAGGACATGAGCCACATGTGATTTGATTTATAGCTTCCTGTCGGAGGTGCAGAAACCAGTTCTGGGCACAGTAATTGGTTAGTGGTGATCCTGTGATATACACATAACAATGATATTGATTATTCCCAAATAAATCTCACCCTACAAATGTGCCTGTGCGGAAACGGCTTCAGTGTTCTTGGGGGATGCATCAAATAAATGATCCCCATAAATGGAGGGAGATGGAATGGAAAATGCTGAAGGAGAACTTTTGCAAGGTAATGAAGAAACCTCCGATGGATGAGCAAAGGACCCCAGAGGTTGAGTTTCATCCTGTTGGTGATTCAGTATAGATTTTCTATTTGTTTAGGAATGATGTATTATGAGAAGGAAATAAGATATTAGCTATTTTCCCTGGAAACAAAAGATCTAATACCTTCTTTACCTCCAACAGGGTTTAAATTAATGGTGAGTTGTTTCTTATGACAATACTACTGTATGTTATTATAAAGGTACTTAATCCTCAGATGTACTTAACCTAAATGACATTGCCACAGAAGAATGGCAATTATTTAATTTCTAATTCCCTTCAGGTATTTCACAAACTTTATGTTACAGGTTTCATTGTCATTAGTTATAAATTATAACAAATGTTGTACACAATAAGGCAGTTATATATCCAGCACTTAAAGTGTTTAAGCAATTAGTTAGCACCAGCTTTGCTGATAGATATTTGCCCATTGCTCTAATGGAGTCCATCCAATAATCTGCATTATTATAAAGGAAAAATCTTCTTGTGGATAACAACCCAGGTCGCTGCCTGTTGGGAAGGCCCCAAACTGGTGGAGGTAAGGTGGTGATATTTTTGTTATTAAAATTTAACTATAAAACTACTGAAAGGTCTTGATCTTACTGTTCCACATAAAGTCATAAATGAACAAATCAATGCCATTAATGCCTGCCTTTACTTAAGGCAGGAAATGGCCATTGACTTACATCTAGGGGAAGGTAATCCAATGAGCACTTTCAGTTGATTAATTAAACAATCACATAAATTTAAGCTGGTCAGTTAGACTCTTTGACATCATGCTTTTATTATTATATAGGAAAGTTTTTGACTCTTCTTAATTCAAATTGATAGGGCAAAAAGCTACAGAACAATATTTATGTTTAGAAATCTATATTTTAGAAGGAATTAGTGTTTGAAATGGTAGGCTGATCAATTAAAGTCAGTATCAATACATTTTTTTTCAGTGGTTATGGCTGATTTTTACCACTTAATTACTACACTGTTATTCATTGGATTGTAATAATCTTACATTCTGACACATTTCTCTTGGGTGAGGTTAGATTAAGGGGTTGGGTTAGCCTAAACTATTTCTGTAGTTATGCTGTAATGGGCGGCTGCTTGAGGACAGAATAACCCCTTTTCCACACTCTGCTACTTTCTTCTCCTTCTACTCTCCATTAGTATCATTTGCTGTTATTTTAACTGTTAACTTTATATTTTCTCTGCGTAGAAGCTACACCAGGTCTGGCATTCTCATTGGTCATGAGTGCCAATAGCTTAAAGTTCTCCCTCTCCAGCTATTCATTTTTTCTGCTCTGTTCATCTGTTTCTTTTTTTATGTATGTGCTCTGTCTTTTCAGACCCCCAGTCGGTTGTGTCAGATGGATGCTCGTACTGAGCCAGGTTCTGCTGGAGGTTTCTTCTTGTTAAAGTGGAGTTTTTCCTCACTCATGCTTAGTATGAGGGAGTGCTTTAAAGTCAACAAAATAACATGTCTACTGTCACTAGATGTTAAACCAGGAGGACTGAATGCTGCAGGACAGTAACTCAGTGGAATCTGCTGGGTTTCCTTACATAGACAACTAATTGGAATATTGAACTGAACTAGGATGAAATGGAAAGTATGTATGATTAAATTTAAAATACTTTTTTGTGAAGTGCCTTGAGATCACATGTGTCGTGAATTGCTAATATATAAAAAAACTGAATTGTGGTTAAAAAAATTTACTGTAATAATGTACATTTGAATAGGCTTTGGGTTTATTTCCATTAAGCCTACAACCATTAATTATTTTTTCCTAGACTGTAAAAAAAATAATAATTATCAGCCAATTTTAGTGATGCTGTTGCTCAGTTTAATTACCTTGCACAGTTAAGACATGTATACCGGTTCTAATCAACATAAAAATAATATAATAAGATTTTGTTAATTAAATTGCAGACCTCCTGGCTTTTACAGAGAAAGTTCTACACAGTACTTAATAGAAAAGCCAGGCCAATATAGCAACAGACTTTTAAACTTAAAACACTGGTTGACATGGTAGTCTGCAGTCTTTGAAAGCAAGATTTAAAAGAATCAAAAGATTGCCATCACTTTACCGAATACAACTTGTTTGCCAAAAAAATAATTAAGGCAGGTTTGAAGGCAAAATTGACTCCAGCCTAGTACTAGCAAAGTGTACCTTTTTACCAGTTACAGGAAAGTATTTTATATTTGGAAAAATAAATTATTTAAAAACAGTCTAAGTTTCCTAAAAACATGTAAAATATTGTCTTAGAGGACTCTCCCACCCAAAAAGCTTCAAAAGCTCTTTCCCTTTAGCCATGGTGATCTGAATAGCTAACGAATTAGGAACCACAAATGGTCATTAGGTATTCATCACTTTAAAAATTGGCTCTTTAAAACTTTGTGCCACTAGTAAACCTAAATGGAACATGTAAGGAATGTGTGTGTATTTCAGGTGGTAGAAAATATGAGTCTACCCACAGTTTTCCTCAATGATTTGCCCCCAGCCTGTAAATAAAATTCTTGTTTTCTTAATGCACAACAACAAACTTTAATAGAAAAAGTTATTTCTGCATCGCAATTTGTTTTCAATTTTAGATAAAGACAGAGTATGTTTTTTTTTTTCCTCTGCCCAATTTACACATTGTGGTATCTAAGGAAGGATTGAATTGTCTTGAAATTACTCACAAAAAATAATAATACTGTAACAATCCATTATTTGGTGGTCTAGACTATCTAAAATTAAATTATGAGTATTTAACAGTGTTTAGAGCTACTATCAGTTTAAGTCATTGAGATATTAAGAGTTTTAGAATAAAAAAAAATTACTTATTAAATGTGAAGTAGCTGACCTTCTTTGTTAAATAATAAAATCAATACAGTATCATTCCTGAGCCAATTGGGAGGAATTGGGGATTTATTTTAAGAGCAGATATCTTTATTGTTTCATATAAAATTGTCTGGTCAAGTGATAATGATTTTAAATAACAGACCAAGCCAAAAGTGCCTGCTTGTGGGACATTTTAAAGAGATTTGAATCTGCTTAGCACCCCAGAGTAATCGAAATGTAAGAGACCAGCATTATGCCCATAAATTAGGACTTTTATTTTGAAGAGTATGACATTATGGACTTAAATAATTAGTATGACTCCATAGAGCTTGGATGGAGTATAGACATACAAACAGACAGCAATACATAAATACAAAGGGTGGAGTCGACCCCGAATACAGTATTCTGAAAGGCACAAAATGCTTTTTACAAATACTTATTTCAAATTAATACTTCAAGAAATCTTTGTATTCAACTTACAGTGTGTATTCACTCAGGAAAATGACTAACTGCAGAGAAAAGTCTAACTGCTCTCTGAATGTTTTTACACCACACAACCATGAGGGGTTATCCATGGCTAGTCTCCTCCCCTTCTGGTTAGCCCATGGGTCCCCTGGCCAAAAAAATAATGAATGGAAGTCAATCAAGCAATAAAAGTTATTTTCTGGTCCACTTTGTCTTAAGTCCTGAATCACACATATGTTGTACCTCAGTTTAAATGATAACTAATGATGTACATTTCGACTGTGTTTGTCAAGTAATTTAAAATGTATTTGATTGAAAAATGTCGCATTCAAAATGCCTACAGATCAGAAGTCGCATATATGACGTCATGCAGCTAACTAGAGCTAGCACTAGCCATAGCACGTAACATAACTAGAGATTGTAGACCTTCTCCTCCATGCTGGCTCTCACTCCACTGAATGTTTTACCCCTGACATTGGGTCCACTTTCCATAGGTCAGATTTATAGTGGTTTTCTCTGTGTTTAATGCTCCTTCCTTCGTCCTGAAGGCTACGACCCTTGCTCTCCTTCTTCTTCTGCAGTTGTAGTCCACTCAACGTTTTTACACAAAACCTAAAGTAACTTTTGCCGCCGGTCATAATCAGCATTTTCTATGCATATACATTTTTTTTTTTAAATCACAGACATCCTATGTTCGATCCACGGAACATTTCAAACGGGATCACATAATAACTTATCGTTCCAATAACTCATTTGTTTTGGCAGTAGGGGACCCATGGACGGAGAAGGGTGTGACTTAGGCTCCCCAATGCATTATTTGGCAGAGACAGAACACCCATCTAACAGTATAGGCAGAAAGGCGTCCCGCGTGTACCACCATCACCAATGGAGAACTTCTACAATTAACACAAACACATTGCCCATAAGGCTTTGTGGCATACAACCGTCCCCCAACCATTCTGACCCTATTATATATATATATATATATATATATATATATATATATATATATATATACACACAATCTTTAACAATACTACAGTGTATTGAATTCATTTAAGATTCAGTTTTGGAACTAAATAGGTAAACTAAACAAACGTTTCCATATTAGTGTAAATTATTGAGATGCGCCATCATGAGTCAAAAAGGCAGAGTCCTGGTCTTTTTTCAAGTACACGTCTGGATATCAAAGGACTTATTACAATCACTTTGTGGAAAGACGCATGACGTCACATATCTCATGCGTTGCACTTTCCGATCCCTTCAGTTTTCCCTCAGAGCGGAGGACGGTCCGGATCAAACCGAGTTATTAGCTGCTTTGTCTCGTCATCTGCAATGAATGGAATTATTATGTTTTTGTTCATATGGGATATAGTTCAAATGTATTGATGGACGAATCTAACTTTCTCCGAACCTTCATTAGAGGCTATTCATTGCTTTGAGTTCACTGCCAGTCTCTTTTTGCTGTTGTGTTTTGTAAACTTTGTCCTCCTCATGCGCAACTCAACAGCACGCATCGGCTGCTCACACTCAGAGCAGACGGTACAACAGCGGAGCGAAGTGGAAACAGTCACTCAGCGCTGATTCATGATTTATACTACTTATTCTGAGGGTCTTTCAGAAAGAAAAACGAATTCTCAAGCCAGTGATTTTATTCTGGAATCTGGATTGTCACTGTGGGATCTACAGAATGCATCTCTATTTCACCTCACCTGATCTGCATCCAGACGGAAAGTGGATTAGTCTGATAAGTTCTTCTGACAGTTTAGTTTAATTCAAGCAACAGTTGATTAAATCTTCGAAAAACCTCAAAAAGCGCAATGATTTTAACTTTTGTTTTTATTTTGTCCATTTGGGGTAAGTAGGATTTTTATATATATATATATATATATATATATATATATATATATATATATATATATATATATATATATATGCTATAATAACATTTCCATTTATTGATCTAACTATAAAAACAATGTAGAGCATTTTTCAGTTATGGCTGATAAAGTTTGTACGGATCACTGTATGTTTTGCTATTAGATTTTCCCTTGCAAGCGTCGGCGTGCGTAAAACAGCCTAATCGTTTCCAGTTATTCACCATTCTCATTGAGTGTCTGTGACTCTCAGATTCCGTGCTCACCTTGAAAGGTGACGGTGGCTCAACCTCCCGTGCTCCCCGTCTGGACTGTGTAAAGGCCAACGACCAATGTCTGAAAGAGTACTCCTGCGGCACCAAGTACCGGATGATGAGACAGTGCGTGGCGGGGAGGGAGAGCAACTTCAGTGCCGTGACCGGTACGGAGGCGCAGGGTGAGTGCCGCAGCGCCATAGATGCTATGAAGCAGAGCTCCCTGAACAACTGCAGGTGCAGGAGAGGCATGAAGAAGGAGAAGAACTGCCTCAGGATTTTTTGGAGCATATTTCAGAGTTTACAAGGTGAGCTTGAACTCAAATTAAGTTGTGGAGTCAATGCACACAGTCTCACGCACTATACAAATATAATAATAAAATATATATAAAATATAATAATAATTCAGTCCAGCTTTGACCATTATGCAACAGGTGTCCCTGTAATAAATGAAGTAAAACTTGATAGAATAATTTTTCTACTTAATGTCAAACTTTTATTTCAGTGTAGAATAATTTAATTCAAGCTGAACTAGTCTAGGAGAATTAGATTTTGCTCAAATTTTAATCAAAGAGATTCCACATTCTCCACAATAAAGGTGCCAGAGAATCCTTGACATTGAAAATGACTGAGACACATTGTCACAGATTAAGGATAATAATTGTAAGCACATCAGAGAACTGAGAGGGATGCTTGTTCAACAATAAATTCTGCAACAACATTTTGGCATACGAACACTAACTTTAATAGAAGGTAATGTTCATGTGTGATGGTTGGGATACCATCACCTCCCAGGACCACACAGGTGCTGGAAATGACCCACACAACTCCTCTGCAACAGTGGAAGTCTTAATGACTTGAGACTGCATCAGATGAGGTTATGTTTGCCCTCAAGATGTTGGGATTAATTAGTGAGTAATTATCAATCACATTAATTTCTTTGATTTATCAATAACCTACATTTATTTTTCAATGAACAATTTCAACATCTCATTTTACGGACTAAACGTAGCCTCTATGCAATTGTTATGCTGCACCATTCAAGCTGCTTTTTTTCAGTAGACATGTGATTAAGCCAATTAATTTAGCTCCAAATTGAAAATTGTAAATCTGATAGTAACTTCAGTTTATTTTTGTTACATTTCTCAAAGATTTGTTTAACCTTCATTCCAATTTCATTTGAATATTTGTTTTAAAAGTATATTAAAAAAATTCATGCCTTGATAACACAGCTGTGACAGCGGACGTGTGGATCTGGTTGCATGCCTTTTTTTTTGTCTAGATGAATAGTTCTTGGAGTTATTTTTTGTTGAAAGTGAGATGAAAGCTTGAAAAACCCGAACCTACCATATATGGGCAGTCATTTCACAAGGTGACTAATATGCTTTGCTTCTAAAGGTTGAGGTATGATGACAGGTGTTAGAACATGATAAAGCAACGCTTTTTGTTTTCTCTTTGCCAGTGATTTTATGGTATTATTTAAAAAAATTAAAACTAAAATCAAACCAAATTCAACTAGCTAAACTAGCTCATTCAACTTGCATTTCCATATAATATTTTGTATATAAAAAAGATAACTTACATTGCAGCAACATGCATACATATTTTCAGCTTTTAATTTCAGAGTTAGCTTTTTTAATTTGTTTTACTAAAGGCAGATAGTCACACATTGATATGAAGTTGCATAACAAATTACAAATACTGATGCTTTATTCTGTTTTGCAGTTAAATAGTGGATAAGATTCAGTTGTCAAGCAAGTGAACGATTACCCAAATCTGTAACAGAAATGTAAATTTAACACACAAATACTAAATAAGAGTGTCAGATCTATATAATTACTTTACTAAATGTATATTGGTATCTGTAATAATGAATTCAGTCTTTTGATTTGTATAAATGTTTGCTATACATTGATTAAGAAACCTTAGGAAGCTTTAGGTCTGTTTCTTATTATGAGCTATATGCACAAAGACAATAATCCTAATAGGAGACATATTTAGAGATCCACCAATCAGTCTCCCAGAGCTTATGATAATAATTGTTCATGTATTTTTTTGTTCTCAGTAAGTGCATAAGAACAAAAATGTGCCAATATGTCAGTCAATTGTATTAAACAGCAGGATGTTTGGGAAAATACTTTGTTGAGATAATTTTGTCATTCCCTGAATCAAAACGACTGTCTTCAGTGCCTATAAAAATTATTCACACCCTTAGATGTTATACTGCTTTAATCACATTTACAAATCAGTCATGGTAAACAAATGTAATTTTTTTCCCAAAAGAATGACCAAAAATCCTTTAATGTCGAAGTGAAAACACATTTCTTCAAAATAATGACTTCTAAATAAAAATATTTAACACTGAATATGTGATCAGATAAGATAACAACAGAGGTCCAGCTAATTTGAGCTAGTCTCCCTCGACTGTAGTACAAATACATATTTTTCTGTAAGGTCTGTACGCTTGCTAATCTGTATTCCTGTCTACCATTAATGCATGAAAACATAAGTTCTGTCCAAGCCATCAGAGAGAAGGTTATTGAAAAGTATAAGGCAGGGGCTGAAAACAAAAATCTTTAAAATACTGAAAATCCCTTGAGGTTGTGGAATCCAACATAAAGGAATAAAGGGATAAATGTGAAAATTTGTGTGGAACAGGCTACCTCAAAAACTGAGTGATCGTGCAAGAAGGAGACCAGTGAGAGAGGTCACCAGGACAGCTATGGTTATGCTGATGGAGTTTAAACCTTCACAAGCCGAAAAGGGAGAGACCGTATTCAACTTTTTTCAGTCAGTGCTTTATGGGAATATGAAAATAAGAAAGCCATTTTCAAAGAAAATCATATCAGTGCTTAACTAGAGTCTACCAAACGAAAGATGGGAGACTCTCTGGCCTAGCAGCAGAAAGTTCTTTGGTCTGATGTGACCAAAATAGAGGTTTTTGGCAATCATATAAGATGCAATGTTTGGCAGACACCAAAACAACACTCCACCACAAACACACCCTCTGCACTGTGAAGCATGGTGGTGGCAGCATGATGCTGTGGTCATGCTTTTAGGCAGCAGGCCCTGGAAGGCTTGTAAAGATAGAATTTAAATAAATATAGCAAAATATAAGGAAATCCTGGAGGATAGTTTTTGTTTTTATCTGCAAGAGAACTACCTCAATGATGAACATTGATGTTTCACCAAAATAATTATTCAAATGATCCAGCTAAAGCTATCACAGAAATGGTTTGAAGACAACAATGTGGATGATCTGGAGAGTTCCATAGTGCACATTCAAAAGACTATAATGTCTGTAGCCAATGTCTGTAAATGGACTGGTAAATGGACTGAACTTATATAGCGCTTTTCTAGTCGTACTCACTAGTCAAAGCGCTTTACATTGAAGCCACATTCACCCATTCACACTCACATTCGTACACCGACACCCAACATGGCTCGGTAGGACGATGTTTTTTTTTTTTTTTGGGGGGGGGTTAAGTGCCTTGCCCAGGGGCACATCGACATGCGACTGGAGGAAGCTCGAATCGAACCTACGACCCTACGATTGCAAGCCAATTCTACTCTACCACTGAGCCACAGTCACCCTAGCCACTGCCATCAGTTTGTTTAGCAACAATAAGGTTAACAACCTTATTGTTGATGAAGAGCTTTTTTCTTTAAAATATCATGAGATGCTTCTAATGCATCAATTGGTAATAACAATACTTCTCTTTGGCCATCAAATAGGACTAAACCTGTTGATATTGCCAATGAAAAGAAGCATAATTGCTTTATAGATACTCAATGATTTCAGCTTTTTTCCCGATTTTCTGTACATTTTTGTAGCCTCTTCTCTTCATACGTACATACCCAATACTTGTTCCTTGTATCACTGTCTTTCATTACACATGAGTTAAATTATGGATTAAAATGTTTCAATTTCATTGCATTCATAGATTGTGTTGCTATCATTATCTGACATTAATTATATGAAAAAAAGTATTAAAATGTAGTTACTGAGAAAACAAGGTGTCCAATGCTAATCTTTATATCTCTATATTAAGTAAGACACTGCTTCATTTTTATATTCATGACAAAAGAAAGACAATTGTACTTCATTTTTGTTTAATATGAAATGAGACAAAATTACTCATTAGTTAAAACCATAGAAAATGCAGTTTAGTCTCCAAAGATAAGGACGTCCCCAAAAGGTGAATGTAGTGACAGGGTCATATTATGCCATTACAAGAAACAATCACACACATATGTACACGATTTAATCACGGAATGTTGACAATCTGTTTTGTTCTGCAGGTAATGATTTACTGGAATACTCTCCATATGAACCAGTCAATAGCCGGCTTTCAGACATCTTCCGCTTGGCTCCTATCATAGCTGGTAAGAGGCAGTTTTTTGTGTGTTTTTTTTTCTATCTCCTAAAGGTCTTAGTGGTGCGGTGTTAAGTCACTGTTTGCATCTCTGGTTTTTCTCAGTCACACTCTGTATAAGACACCACATCACTGCAACAAATCTGTCACTTAATATGACAACCAATCTTTTTTCTATCTTTTTCTGGTTCTCAGGCTGTAGCTCTCAGTGCCTATTATCCATCAGAAAAGCTTTTATCTGCCACTGTGACCCACGGTACACAAAGCAGAATAATTTTGTATATTTCAGCTCCTGCCCTCAAAGCGATGATGAGAGGCCTGCATGTTTTTTTACTGTCATGGCACTAATGCTGAACATTGCATTTATCTGCTAGTTGTGAAATAATCACCCTTTTAGAGCTGAGTCCGATGTGTCTGAGTTCCAGGAACCTGTTAGTGCTAAATCCCTGGAAAAAAAAAAGGTTGTTTGCTTTTGTAAAAAATGAAATGTCATACATGTCCACAGCTATCAAAGGTGGACCTGAGAGCATACACTTAGGCAAGCCCATATTTAGTTTCACAGAGGAGCAATTAGCCATCTGTCTGCATTCAGTTGCAATAATGGAGGAAGAGCTTTGTGACATGTGCAGAACCCTTTGGCACTCCACAACATTGGGCTTTCTGGCTGGAGGAATGCATCTGTTGGCCAGCCACTATTTCAGTAAAAAAAACAAAAAACAAAAAAAAAACTTGTTTCCTGTATTCTGCCTCCTGCTGTTTCTGGCTCTCGCTGTGGCTGAAACAACTAACCAGTTAACAGTCCCTCTACTCATCATACAATGACAAAGTTTCTGTATTTCAAACAGAGAGTGAAGAAAACATTGAGATCCACTTACTGTCCTGGAAAATTGCTAAAATGATGAGGATATATGGTGCCTGGCAAAGTACTTGTATTCCTTTGAACATTTCATATTTTTCATGTTACATAAACAAACTTCAATTTATGTAATTAAAAATTTGTGTCATAGGAAAACAAATTAATGCAGTCATGTGAAAGGAAAAAAATATAAGAGAAATCCACAATTACGGATGCAAGTCTGTTGGGTTATATGTAACAGCTTTTCAAATCTTAAGACTTGAAATTCGGCTTGTTGTTCTTTGCAACTTTTTTTCTTTTGTTGTATTTAGGTCTGAACTTTGACGACGCTGTTCAAACTAATTAATATTATTTGATTTAATATCTAAAATCTGAAAGTATGTTTAGAGTTGCCGTACTGTTTTTCTGTCCAATTTTTGAGCTGATTATTCTGTATTTGTTTACATTGATCTTCCCATGAACTCTGTCCAGCTGAAGATGCTACCATCACCATGTTTTCCTATTTTTCAGGCTAATATACATTTTTGTTTACCATCACAAAAATATGATTTTGCATGGAGGTAAAAAAAAAGTTCAATTTCAGTCTCATCTGACCACAGCACCTCCTTTTACATGTTTTAGATATCCTGTATTAGAATCCTTGTTGTAAGCCATATCCTTGTTGTAAGCCAGATACCACTACCAATGTGAATTTTTATAATTTTATTTTAACCATGGGCTTTTTCTTGCCACTCTTCCACAAAATCTGAATTTTTGAAATATACAACTGACCATTGTACTACCAACTCCTTCTCAACGCTCTTATGACCTACCAAAGGTTTTTGGTTCCTCCCCTCATTAATATTCTACTTGCATGGACTGTCAATTAAGGTGAATGGCTATGACTTGGCTCCTTTCCTCCTGTAATTTTTTGGTGGTCTAACATATAAAATTACAATAATAAACATGGATGCTTTTTTGTTTTAGCATGACAAAATACGATATTTTTTAAAGAGTCAATATTTGGAATTAGTAAAGATCAATATCTGGTTGAACCTGTTGGTTAACTAATTTATAAACATGAGACATCAATAATCGATATGAATGTAATACTGTAACTACACAGTTGTCACTTTACCATTAAACTGCTGAAGTAGCATAGATGAGGCAGCTGGCGATCTAAAATTTGAATTATTCCATTGAAGAAATGAGAAATGCTGATCAAGAGATCATTTGGAAACCTGATACATCCCTATTGTGCTATTCCATCAACGTCAGTGACTACAAATATGGAAATTTGGCAGGGTAACTTATCAGTATTATGTGTTTCAGGAAAAAAAACAAATTTAATACATACATTATGTGAACATTCTAAGCTGTGATGTGGTCATGTAGCCAAATAAGAGTAGCAATTTTAACTTCAAGCTGAGTAAACAGCAGCGGCAGCCTAGGAGGGAAAAAAACATAATTCACCTAATGGGTTAGATATCACAAATCCATTAACCGTTAGTGACCTCATTTCTGTCTGAAACTAAGCCAAGCATAAAATAATGTACGTATGACTCAAGATGGAACTCAGTTATTGACTGATACTTATCATTGTTTATCCTTCCACATTCATTACTCCTTTGTTCTGTTTCTCCAAAATGTGTTTAATAGAAACTACTGAATCCTACACTTAAAGGAACAATTTAGTATGAGCAATTAGGCATTACTTTGCTTTATTCTTATTGTTTTTCAAAATAATGAGAAGTGAAATCACCATTAAAAGATATAATCTGCATATGTAATTAGGTTCCCTTTTTCTTTAACATATAATTTTTGCCCTTGAGATTCTTACAACAAATTTCCTGTTTTTATCTTTTTTGACAAGAAACACTTTGCTGTTATGTTCATGGTTAAACTTTACTTATATCCTTATTCAACATTGGGTAACAATAAGGTAGCTATTCTTTAACAAAAACATGCTTGATTGATAATTTAAGTGATTGCAGGAGCACTGAGTAATGTTAAGTTGTTGTGTATGCATTGATTCAAAGTGAATGCAAGTTGCATCTTGAGATGTTAATACAATGCTGTGGAAAGCTGTAACCTTATAAAAATGATCCACAGCCACACATCCAAAACTGTAGCGTTTAAAATGTTTTAGCTAAATAAGATTGGTTGCTTTCTCTCTTTTAGTTTCCAAGTTGTGTCTCTGACGTTGAAATTAGAAATAGTTCACATGAATTTCTCTTTTTTGTGAGGAAAGTGATCTACTTTTAGCCAGCTGAGAGGAAGTGACAGCAACATGTACGAAAGGGGGAATGCTACTTTAATATGTTTGATACAGTTTGAAAAAAAACACGGTCTCGTTATTTTCTCATTAAATATGTTGGAATGATATAACAGAAAATAGTAGCATTTAGTGCAGTAAGTGACCAAATTCAATAGTTTTTCATAGTAATATCATCCTACTTCTACGTAAAAGTATTACTATTGTTAAACATAGAAATATATTTAAAACAAAGGCAATCTTCTGGAACTCCATATCAGAATTACTTTTTTTTCTGTTGATGGCATCTCGTAATCATCACATTAATAATTCAGACCAACAGGCTTGAAACCCAAACCACTAACTACAAGCATGGTTTCCAGGAATTGTTGAAATGAAATGCTAGATCTTTTAAAAATCAATAAACACAATCAATCTGTAAATCTTCCTTTCAGTCATGTACTGTAACATAATAAAAAGACAAATGGAGGGGTGTGATAGAAGGCTTGAAAAAAGATGTCACATGCATGGATGAAACATATCTTGGTGGAGATTTCAGATGTGTTTACTGTTACCTTTAAGTGTTTCAGATCAAACTATTTTTTATTTTATCCGACAAAGATAAGATAAAGAATCTTTCTAAATCCACCTAGTCCTATGTGAAAAAAGTAATTGCTCTTTTGTTAAATTATCAAACTAGCCTGATTAACCATATTTCTCTGTCCAGGTTTAGCCCTCACACCCAGACCGGTTTACTGCCCAAAAAGTAGATCATGCAGTCACCTAAGCACAACCTGACTGATAGCATGAAGCAGGTCAAAATATCTAATATCCCGATCTAAAGAAATTCAATAATGGTTTAGAAACAACCATTATGTACTGGATTAAAGAAACCCATTAATTTTCGACTCCACTGAACATTGAGAGCCTTTATCCACTAAAGGGGGCATGGAACATAGAAGAAGTAACTGGACTCACTAGTCTTCCAAAATTACTCCTTAACATATCCAGGAAGTTACAAAAGGCTACTAGTCTCAGTGGTCTTAATCCAAAACTAAGAGAGAGACAGCTAAAAACAAGTGTTTTCTGGCATGAATGTGGCACAGCATTTTAGGGGAAAAAACAATATCCCTTACAATCAAACATGTTTGTCTTAGTTTGATGGCAGAGGACAGTTTTGTTTTGAGTTATGGAAGCAGGATGATGATCTGAAATAGACCAGCAACTCCATTACTGAAAAATTTGAAAAAAATAAATAAAAAATTGAGTTTTTGGTGTGGTCTAATTAAAAAAACTGATTTAAATCAATTTGGTTGTTGTTGCATCAACACAGAAGGAATTTCATGCTTAAGTAACCTCAAATGTGACTAAATTAAAATGTTTCTTCAAAGAAGGATTGGTTTAGGCTAGCACATATTTTTTTCACATACGAACAACATGAGGGCTGCACGGTTTAGTGGTTGGCACTGTTGCGTTGCCTTTCTGCATGGAGTTTGCATGTTCTCCCCGTGCATGCGTGGGTTCCCTCCGGGTACTCCGGCTTCCTCCCACAGTCCAAAAACATGACTGTCAGGTTAATTGATCAATCTAAATTGTCCTTAGGTGTGGGTGTGTGTGTGCATGGTTATTTGTCCTGTCTGTCTCTATGTATGGCCCTGTGATGGACTGGCGACCTGTCCAAGGTGTACCCTGCCTCTCGCCCATTGACAGCTGGAGATAGGCACCAGCCCCCCCACCCCCCCACGAACCCTGGAGGACTAAGCGGTTCAGAAAATGGATGGATGGACGAACAAGATGACTTGGATGGCTTTTATTCGCTTGAATAAAATCATCATTGAAATTTCGAAGATACTTTATTGATCCCAAAGGGGAAATTTCAGTTTACAGTACAACCTGTCCAAGATCTTTTTTTTTCCCCCGTTACATTTGTTTGATGATGGAAAACATCTGTGTGACATAAAAGACTAAATATATTTTGGGATCTATTACACTGAAAATATGAGGTTCTTTTTTGGATTTGCTTTTTGTATTGAATAACAGGTCAGAAAACAAACAAAAAAATTTTCAGACAAACATAATATTAACCTGTTATAGTACATTTTTCATAGATAGAGTAAAATATGCATTTCTTCACTCATTTGATACCCTAAATAAGTTTCAAGAATTGACCAAACCATGAACTGTGGTGCTTACCTTTTCCTTCCAGTTTATTCTTATCTTATCAGTAGTCTTGCCGTGAGTACAATGGCTGAACAATAAATGATGCTTGGCTTGATTATCTTTAAAGCTAGCATCTCAACAATAATCAGGTTGCTCTAGTTGCCTGAGGGAACAGATTTATCTTCCAAAGTGTTCTACTTTTACACTGGTCCAGTGCGTATGTGAACTGTGCACATGGAATTGAGTTGGTCCAACGGATCAGAAGATGGTGCACTATAAAATGTGTTTATTCTTCAAACAGGATTGTGTTTATCTGCAGGTATATTTTTATGCTGTTTATATGTTTTCATTCTTCCTTTGTTTGAGTGCAGAAATTATGTTTTAATGGCCACTTGTATCTGTCTAAATTCAATACTTAGTCAATATGGAGGTCTAATACCTGATGCATTAGGATTTTCCCTTAGTCAACAATCTAAAAGCATCATGGCATAGAGGTGGAAAGTAAAAGACTAATACTATATACAGTCTTTTTTTTTTACAGTAAATACATGATTATTACTTTATTTTTTAGTTTTAGTTTAGTTACTTTTAGTTTGTAAAAACAAATCAAAATAAAGCATATTGGCCAAAGTACATTTCAAAGGAAATTTTTGTAAAATGTTGTCCACCTATGTCAGGTAAACAAACCAAAATCTTTATATATTAAATATTTGCATAGTAGAAGAATGACTAAACACAAAAACCAAAAGATGAAATGATATCATGAAAAAAAAACTATGGAGTGTTTCTAATAGAACTTATCTCCATGTTTCTTTTTTTGAGGTTTATAACCTGTTTCTATTCTTCCATTATTCAACATAATATAAATATCAAAAGCATTTATCAATTCATTGAGTATAGACCTAAATTGTCCATTAAGAGAAGATACATTTACATGGTGACAGATTTTTTTTGTTTGCTTAGTATTTTGGAGATAATTTTCCTAATTCTTACATCTTTTCTCAGTTTTCTAAAATATTAGAATGAGTGATATGAGTCACAGAGGTATCGTACAACTGGTGTTTGTGCTCTAATATATCAACACAAAAGCCAAAATGCAAATTTCAAACATGCGAATCACATATCACTGTGCTTGAATGAAACCAATGTTAATACCTGCCAAATAGACCAGAGAATTGAGTTTAAATTGTGTTTTGTAATACCAATACATATAACACACTGAATCTGCTTCTTTGAGCACTCACAAGGAGTCACCATGAGCTCACAGAATTAAATACTCCACATAATTAATGCAAAACTGAATATTTAAAATAAGTCATGCCAAGAATATCATTAATGCAAATACAACTTTTACCATCAGCTAAATTAGCATGCGCACACACTTGCACGTGCACATTTGCATACTGGCTCACTGACTTTCACTCTGACATATATAAATGGGGCTGGAAGATGAAGGCTCAGTTAAATGGCTTGAAAAACAGAAATTCTTCATCAAGATGAATGTACCTGATGGCTGAGCCATGACAGGCTGACTACAGAGAGCCAAGTGGGTATGCACACATTGGAAAGGCGGGCATTGGCTAAACATGGCTTTGAATTAGAAAATTAAAGTACTTTTGGCTGTAAAGGAAAACTTATATTCCTCAAATTTGTTCTCTTTTTGTTTTCCTTTGCCAAATTGCCCTAGCTCTGTCAGATTGAAGTCTTGCCACAGATTTACACTAGACCAGTTTAACACAAATAAGCTTTGATTTATAGCATTACATTGTAACTCTAGCAGTATGTTTGGGGTTCAGGTCTTTTGGGAAGTAAATCCCTAATAATGTTTCAAGTCATTCGTGGCATCCAAAAGGATTTTTTTCAGGATCTCACGTTCACACATGTATAGATTTATATACAGTCTTCGTAGCTTGGACTCCTATATCCTGTTCATGGACCTTTCAAAAGATGTGAGGGGATGGAATCTAATGTATAGCCTTCTGTTTTTGTGAAAACTTCCTTCACACTGAGCTGCAGTTACCTACCATGCTTGCCATGTCCCACTCCCCCTACATGGCCCGTTGCAAAAAGTAAACAACAATCTTCTGCTTTTGGGTATCCTTCCAGGAGGTTCTCACAAAAGTTTCTGGGATTTTGGCCAATTCCTCTAGTGTAACTTAGTATGAGTTGTAGACTGACTCTTTAGCTCTGCACCCTTTTTCTATGAGACAAATCAGGACTTTGTGAAGGCAACTACAAAAAATTCTAGATCTTCGGCTTGACCCGCTGTATGGCTTATTTAGTGATATGGCGTTAGGCTTACTGTCTTTTTGGAATATCTATCTGTGCTCAAGCTTTAAGTTTATGGCTATTGTCTGAAGCTGTTGTTTCAATATTTCCACAACATTCTCTTCTCATGATGCCATCTCTTTTAAGAAGAGTATCAGATCCTCCTCCAACAAAATATCCCCACAAAACGGTGCTGCTACCCCCGTATTTCACTGTTGATATGCTGTTCTCAGGCTTGAAGGTCCCCCATTTTTTTTCCAATTGTAACATTAGTCATGATGGCCAAACACTAGAATTGCATTTTCAGAGCACAAAACATGCTTCCAAAAGTCCAAAGGTCTTTCATCCTTGAATGGATTTGTAAGTTGTAATCTGGTTTTTCCTGTTGCCTTTGAAGGAATGGCTTGGAGTGGCCTTTTAGTCCTTGTGCAGGACTTTTTTTTCAGTGGATGCCTCCATTTACCTCAAATGCTGTGAATTATCATTATACTATCAAAAGATGCTGATGTCATAAAGGGATGGACATGGTCAGCAACAATATTCAGGTAGGCTGTGTGTTGCGACGATGATCAATTGGTACTAAGGGACCCCAAGGGTGCCAAGAAAATGTCCCCCAAACCATTGCACCACCAACCTGAACCGTTGATAAGGCAGGATGGATCCACGCTTTTAAGTTGTTGACACCATATTCTGACCCTACCATCTGAATGTCGCAGCAGGAATCGAGACTCATTAGACCAGGCAACATGTTTCCTTCTATTGTCCAATTGTGGTGAGCCTGCGCGAATTGTAGCCTCAGTTTCCTGTTCTTAGCTGACAGGAGTGGCACCTGGTGTGGTCTTCTGCTGCAGTAGCCTATCTGCCTCAAGGTTAGACATGTTTTGCATTCAGAGATGCTCTTCTGCATACCTTGGTTGTAACAAGTGGGTATTTGAGTTACTGTTGTCTTTCTATCAGCTCCAACCAGTCAGGCCATTCTCTTCTGACCTCTGGCATCAACAAAGCATTTTCGCCTACAGAACTGCTTCTCACTGGATATTGATCCTTTTTTCGGACCATTCTCTATAAACCCTAGAGATGGTGGTGCGTGAAAATCCCAGTAGATCAGCAGTTTCTGAAATACACTGACCAGCCAGTCTGGCACAGACAACCCTGCCACGTTCAAGGTCACTTAAATCACCTTTCTTCTCGATGCTCGGTTTGAACTGCACCAGATCTTCTTGACCATGTCTACATGCCTAAATGCATTTAGTTGCCAATTTGCATTAACAAGCAGTTGGACAGGTGTGCCTAATAAAGTGACCAGTGAGTGTATATGTAAATGTGAATAGTAACCTTTATTTTGATATGACAAAACGAAAAAGAAATGAATATGTAAAGCATTACCACTTGTATATTTTGAAGGTGAGCCAGGACAAAAAATGGAATATTTGTATTCCTACATAACAAAATTTATATGAGCATCAGAAAGTTAAATATCTCAGTGAGAAAGTTTGGCTTGTACATCCATATGGTGCACTAATGATGTGCCATATGTTAACTTAAGCTTACAGTACTCCACGTCATCATGATTGGTGAGTCAAACCTGAAGCAGAAGCTGTTATCCCAGAACAAGGTGTGCCACCAAGGTAACATAATGTCTGCTTGGTTTTAAAAGTAAGTGATTTATTCTTTCTAGGTGATTAAATGTTCTACAAAAGGGGGACATTTAAGCTATTTTCTCAGACCTCTACTATTGCTGATAATATTGCTATGTCTGTTGGGTGCTTTATCCCAGCAAGTAATTTCTGCAAAAATACTACTGTATATCATTCCAGAATAAATGAGTGACACAGAGATTAAGGAGTAGCTGTTGCACGAGCTAAGAGGGATTTCACTAATTTCAGAGGTGCTTGTAATAAATGGATCTTGAGTCTGTTCATAAATATAAAGACTCTGGTGGGGATTTATACATAGTAGCTGGAAATCTGACAGTAAAGAGAGCAACATGAAGGAAAGGCTCTGAGCACTGTTTTTTTTTCCTGAATTGTGAAGAAACAACAGGGCACTTTATGGATATAAAGATTTAGAAAAATTAACTCAACGTCTCATTCCCAGGGTAACACATCGATTAATCATATGGCTCATTGAGCTGGTGATTGATAAAGAATATCCTATTATCAGATAATAGGTGACACTGCAAGAGAAATATGCTATACATATTAAATAGCAATCTATCCTCACATAATGACCCTCAGATAAAATAAGCACTTTTTAATATAATTTTTAAAATCACAATCCAAGGTGTATCAAGAGCAAGAGATCCAAATGCAAAAGAAAGTAAGGCTTTAAACAAAACATATTATTACTAAAAGCTGCTGAAGCAAAAATACACAGCTGACAACACTGAAAATGAGCAGTTTGTATAAACAGGAGGGCAGAACAAAAAATGAATGATGATAGTCTGGCAATGACTAGAGATGAGTAATTCTACATGTATGATAGAAAGTCATACTCTTTCTAGGATCCCAATCACTTGGCTCATTTTGACAAAAGGTGGCTTCCCAATAGACAAAAGATGTTTATGTGTTTAACATTACTATCGATGCATTCACTCATCTAGGATGACAGCCCTGTGGAAATACATCATAATAAACTTTGTGATTTGTTACTTACATTATTTTATCTCATTCTATAAATAAAATAGCTAGTTGGGATTCTTCTGGAAGTGTTGTGCACAACAGACGAGGCCTTGGGTCTGAGCTTTGGACTCAAAATACACTAAAGAATTGCAAACAAAAACTTTCACTTGGAACCTGAGTTGTTTATGGTTGTTTATTTCATCACATTTTTGTGAAACCTCGTGCAAAAAGATCACAGTTTATCTGATCGGTATCTTATCTGATCTATGAGGATAAACGAGGCATGGCAGGAGGGGAGAGACTTGAAGTTCTTATCCAACTTAGAATCTGCTTTATAACGTCATGTCTATGTAAGTAACAGCTCTGGATTTGTGGGTCTCAGGCTCTCAGGCAACATTTAAAATAGAGTCCAGGGCCAACATTTATCAAATGTTCATAGAAACTGTCCATATTCTATCCCGCGAATGAAATGTAAAATGTTCAGACAAACAGTCAAAAGTCATTTGTATCAAATGTTTGGTGGCCACTTGTATACATGTTCCTCTGCAATTAAGAAATTTATGGAAACTACAGTCATAGTAAAAAGTAAGCATACCAAAGCAAAACATGACATTATTTAGTGGAATTATTTTTGTACCTGAGTTGACAGGCATTTCTACAGAAAATCTTTAAATTATTCTGAATTTCTTGCTGAAATATGGCAATTTTGACAGACTTCTGAAGAACTGAGGGCTGGAGACCACATAGGATAAAATAAAAACTGTCTTCATTAGCTGCTGCTTTTTTGCCAATGTGCATTGTATTGGATCATTGACACGCTGAAGACCCCTCCTCAACACATTATTTGTTGTCTTGCTAAGGAAGGGCAGATTTTTTCAAGAACATATGGTACATGGTCCCTGCCTTTGGATGCTAAAATAAACAGCTGCAAAGCAGAATGTTTCCTGTTCTTTGCTTGACTGTGTGAATGAAGTACTGATCATTTCTTTTCCACTCAACATGGTTGGTCAATGTGATTCAAAAGAGTTCAAAGTTGGTCTCATTTGGCCACAACACTTACTCTAAAGCCTTCTTTTAATCATTTAGAGCCTCGCTGCCAAACCTAAGATGTCTCTGTACTTGTGCCTTTCACGACAAAAGAATTTGCAGTATGGTGCAATACCAACTGGTGTTGGTGAATGAGATCACATCTACTGTATCTTCAGAATATCAATAAATTCCTTGTATGGTTTGTTGATTGATCCCTTACATTTTCTCATGATCATCCTTACCTCATGAGCCAAGACCATGCGTGGAGCTCCAAACAATTTTAGGATTTTGTTGTTTTTTGTGTTTCTTTTCCAAATTTCCAATAATCACACTAACAGCTTTCTTCTTCTCACAAACCTTCTACCTGATGGTCTCTAAGCCTATTCCAGGTTTGAACACATGTATTTGTTGATCCACAGACATCCCTCTAATCTTGTTGCTAGAAAGGTTGGATTGAAAGAAATTAATCCTTTGGGCAGATGTAGTACTTGATGTGCTTAGATCAGGGGTGTCTCTTCTGATCTGTTTTGTACATGGACATGAAAATCAATTTAAAGTTGCATTTTATGTGTTTCTTCTAATTGATATTCTGTGTCCTTATTAAAATAAAGCTACCATTTAAATTAGAGACTGTTAATTTCTTCATAAGCGAGAACACTCAGCAGGGGGATTAAATAATTATGTCCCCCACTGTAAAAGCCAAATGTCAGCTCCAACTCCTCACTTTGTGAGAAACCATTTTAAAAACTTTAGTTTTCAAAAGTCCCTTGGTGAATCAATGAAATGAATTCCCCCTCAAGGACACTGTAATTAACAACATTTTAAACCCACATTCAACCATACCTGACTGACATCATTGGAAAGATCTCTTATATCAGCCTATTGAGAGTTACCTGTTGGGTCAGATTCCTATTTTGTCTGCTGTGGTGGCCTTGCTCAAGGGCAGCAACGTAAGAAGAGGGGCTAAGACTTGTTTTTCATTGCCAGATATTTTTTCTCTTTTCTGTATTTTTCATAATTGCGTGTTACAAAAGCACCCTCATAACCAAAGCAGAAGATGTTCTCTGATAAAGTATGAGTCTTGTGCACAGTGATCCAAAAAAGCCAGAACAGCTACAGCATTCTTTAAAACCGCCTTTTTGTAAAACTAATGCAATATAGAATAACGTAATAGCGTGTAGCCTCCTATGGACAGGTGTTGCAAATTAGCAGTTTTGCTATAACACTAAACAAAACTATGTATCTGGTTTGTCCAATGCAGTTGTTATGTCCATATCAAATGAACTAATATTCATTCAAATATAAAGTCAGCAAAAAGAGAACAAACAGTACCTTAATAAAAGTATTCTCCCCCCATTTCTATTTCTTTTCCAATTTTGTGAAATTACAATCTAATAGAACAGACAGAATTAAAATGTAGCTGTTTTGCCTACAGGGGAGTTTGGCCTATTCATGGTTCAGTATTCGCGGATTTACCTATTCACAAACTGTTCTGAGGAACATAGCTCCAAATTATTCCGCCTGTTTGCAGATTTTTGTTTTTATTTTTTGCATGTCAAAAATATTCGTAAGTAGAGGCTATTGTCTGGCATTTGAAAAGTAGTGTAGTCCAAGAATATTATTAATTTTCCTTGGCACTGATTGGTTATACCCACGAGTGGGGAGACAACAAGAAGTTAGCCTCTGCGGTGGTACCAAGATCATTTATAATGTGTGTGTTATTGCTAATTAAGAGATTTTGAATTTTGAATAAAATAGGCCTTTTTAGAAGGGGTCTCAAGTATTCAAGGATTTTAGCTATTCGTTAGCAGCTGTGGTCCCTAACATGGGGTCCAATGTTTTCACACTTGGACCTCACATGTATGGTTTTATATGGATTTCACTTATTTTTCATGTGTAACCACATATGTCTAACATGTTTTTTCAACGCAAGTTTCACACATTTTTTCATATGTAGGTTTTACATGGAAAACAACATGTTTCACGTGTGTTTTACATGCTATCCCATGGGATTCACAGTTGATTACCATGAAAATGTTCCAAATTAACACAGGAAATGTGCCCAAAATACAGGTTGTTACATGTTTTACACACCTCACATGTTTTAAACATGTTTTATACATGTGATTTTTCTGATTTGAAATCGAGGGCATAGTGAGCCATGGTGGTAGCAGCATCAGATTGTGGGGATGTTTTTCTTCAACAGGGACAGAGAATATGCTTAGATTTGATAGGAAGATGGATGGAACAAACAACAAGGCAATACCGGAGGAAAACTTTTTAGAAGATGTTAAACGGGCTAGAGGTTAACCGTCTAGCAGGACAGCAACCCTGAACATCCACCTAGATCTAAAATGGAATGGTTTTGCCCACAAATGAAGGGAAATGTGAAAAAGGTTTTTTTTATTTTTTTATGAAGTCTTATGCAGGGCACTTTTTGACACTGAAATGACCTTTTTAAATGCAAATATGCCCCAGATAAAAAAAAATCCTTTCCCAGCTCTGGTGCAATGCATCCTTAAAAACTCACACTGTGACCTACAGCTTTTTATTGAACTCTCTTTTTCTCAATTAACAGTGTGAATACATGTACAGACAAATGTCTTCATAATACCTTTCAAAAAAGTTTTTTTTTAATTCAACAGTAGTGTGCATTTTGCCACAGGGTCACCTTAATTGGGGTACAGCTGTCACACCTATGCCCTAAAAGATGCAAACAAGAACTCAAGGATCACAGCCCAGATCCCTGAGCACTAGTCTTATATAAGTAATGGGTTCTGCAATATGTGATTAACCCAAGGTTCAAGAATGTATTCAGATTTAATCATAGCTCATCCTGTGGTACACTGAAGAGTTCAGTGGGCTTCAATTCCATCGCAAAAGGCAAAATTATAGAGCTCATTCTTCCATGTCGAGGCCGAGGATACAGTTTGTTCTACTGTGCATGAGTCACTGTAGCAGAATGTTTTTTTAGTTTTTTGTTTTTTTAAGTTGCATTGTTTTGACCACACAGGGCTTTTTTATGTAATTAAAATGAAGGGATAAACAAATGGAAGCAAATTTGAGTGACTTTGTTTCATGAAAAAAATCTAACCAACAAGCTGGTAGAAAAATGTTTTAATAGGTGGAAGATGGTTCTATAGGTTATTTAGGGTTGGGTTCAAGGCATGAGGAAAAATATAACAATAATCCATCCCAAAAGCAGTTTTGTTGTGTGTTTGGAATCATAGTCCTATTGGATCACCCAGTGTTCCAAAATTTCAGCCATATAACCTTTGAGTTGAAGTAAAGTGAGTCTCATTTTATCATTATTCCATCCACCTTGATCCTGCCACCACCTTGGTTGACAATTAGTTCTATATTACTGTTATTCTTGAATGTTCTTATCATTTATTTTTTCACCTGAGCATCCAAATATACAACATGCACATGAAATGTTGCCCAGGAAAACAAATTTAAATGTACTGTACTTGAGAAATTACCAGGTAGAGAGATCAAATATCCTGTCACAATTATGCCAGATGCATAAATCTGGGGATAGTTTTCTACAGTGATTATTGGGTGAAAGCTGGGGTATCTCCTAGACGGTTCACAAGTCTATTATGGGGCATTAAAGAGACATACAGGACCAGAATATGCATAGGTTCACTTCTAAGAATAATTTAGGGAGGAAAGACATAAGTCGACATGAGTAGATAAGGCCCACTGAAGCATTTCAGCATATTGCCCAAACTGTACTAATACTGAGTTGATAGTGTGTTGCTTCTATTTTAGTCTACTTTCACCTGCTGGATCTTAAATATAATGGCAGGCAACCTTATGAGACTCAACTGACCTACTGATTCAATTACCTAAAAAATACAAACCATTTATCAAATTTTATTCCCTATTGCATGATCTGGGCACAACCTCACATCGATGACTCTTTGCAATCTTCTGGTATTCCATACATAGAAAACTTTTAACTGATTGGAATGTTTGTGTAATTTTATTGAAATGACTTTTGTTTTAAAGTGCCTTGAGATGACATTTGTTGTGAATTGGCGCTATATAAATAAAAGTGAATTGAAATTGTACACTGCATTGTTTAATATCTTATCCCAAGTTAAAAATATGGGATATTTAAAATATATCATAACAAATAATGTCAATGGGTGTCACAACACGAGAAAAAAGCGAAACTGAAGGTGATGCTTATGGATTGACTTTGGGGCAGACATTTTTTTATTTTATTATTGGTTTCTCCAAAGTCTTTGCAATTAGGCAATTGCATAATTTAGAAGCAATTTCTCCAGCTTTAGAAAGAAAAAAACACGCTTGCAAGGGATCGATGAAGGTGTGGTGCAGAACTGCAATGGCAGGCAAATTTGCAGATATATCATTAAAATGATCCCAAACGGCAGAAACATTGTGCCTTCTTTCTGGCTCCCTAATGTAACAGTGACTTTCCAGAAATAAGTTTAATTCAAAATATTCAAGTGTGCCGCAGTTCAGTCTTTCATTTTCCTTTCAATTCAAAATGATTCAGTACCCTGTTGTATAGCATGCTACAAGAAAGCCTAAAATCTTCCTTTCAAACATATTTCTCTTTTCTTTCACAGCTGAGCCTCCAACCACAAAGGAGAATAACTGTCTGAGTGCTGCCAAGGCCTGTAACCTGAACGACACCTGTAAGAAATATCGCTCTGCTTATATCAACCCCTGCACTAGCAGGGTATCTGCCTCTGAGATCTGCAACAAGCGCAAGTGCCACAAGGCTCTACGACAGTTCTTTGACAAGGTAATTAACCATGTCTGGTTTAAGAGTTGTTGTTTTTTGTCTTGCAGTTTGATGTTTGACGTTCAGCCTAATATGTCTGAAAATTATCACAAAACAACATGTTTTTTCACTTTAAATCAAATGTCTTTGTAAGTATCCCAGCTGGGAAAACAGTGGAAATCTTTGTGCTGTAATATTTCACTAAAAACTACTGATTCATTTTTAGGCTTTCATCTTTTCTGTGTTTTTTCCGAAATGAAGGTTCCAAATAAATACAGCTATGGGATGCTGTTTTGCTCCTGTCCAGCAGGAGATCAGTTGGCATGTGCAGAACGTAGAAGACAAACCATCGTACCAATCTGCTCTTATGAGGATAAAGACAAACCCAACTGTCTTTCTCTGCAGAACACATGCAAGACAAACTACATATGCAGGTAAAACAGGGATCTTTTTAATTTGGAACTGAATAGTCTTTTGCCCTCACTTTTTGAAAAAAAAAGTGTTTATCACTTTAAGCTATTGCATTTAAAAGGTGTCAGAACGACAGGGTAATTTAACCAGATCTTTCTCTGATGGGGTAATCTCTTGGTCCGCTTCGCTCAGTCTCTATCTCAATACACAATTGGCCCTCTGAAGGAATAAGCTACAGACACTAGCAAACCACACAGTTTCAGCAGCAAGTAGCATCAGTGATCAGTGCAAAGGCAACAAGAGCAACGGAAATAATCTCTTATGGAAGAAGCAGGGCTTGTTACTGGGTTTCTGCTTGATCTGACTTGATCTGGCCTTTTCTGAGGGCATACCCCATTCAGGTACTCTGTTGGTTCCCGAAATGGCCTAGAAAACAGCCCCGTCAGTCTGGCCCAATGAAGTGGAGACATGCCAGTATCGGGACGTTCCATTCAAATTACCCTGCGGTTCCGATAGTGGGCACACGCCCAAACTGGTTTCAGTGGTACTAGAAGCAACAGTTTCACACGGGACACTACACAACTACCACCTGCTGGCCAGAAACTACACTAAAAAACATTGATAGTTTGAGTACGCACTAGTGGAAGGTATCTACTGCTAAAGCTAGGTTTGAATTTGAACACGTAAGTTTTATCACTTTGCTGTAGCTGTCTAAAAGTTTTGGTTTTATACAATGTGATTGAAAAGGTGTAACAGGTTGAACAGGTGTAGCTAATAAACTGGTGATTATATGGTGAGTATATATTAAGGACGGCAGCGAATGGCTGCGAAGTGCGTGGCAGGGCGCATTCAGTGGAAATTAGTGGTTAAACTTTCACAAGGGGAAGAACATGGTCATGAGTTGAGAAGCTGGCATGGCTTTTGGTTTCCTGCTCCTCTGCTTGCTGCTACTTAGACAGGCTTCTCTGGTGGTAAAGCTCCGGCAGCTTTCAGCTTGGGAAATTAGTTGCTCCTTCTTTATCACTCCCTCTTTTCCCTTTCCTTACTTCTTCTGATAGTGCCTTCTTTAGTTTCTTTAATGGATCGGACAAAACTCAAGTCTCAGAACCAATTGTTTTTTCTTATCATTTTGCGCATACCATAATGACGTAAAGCAAAACTCACACAGTTCTTCTGGTAGGCAACCCAGAGAGACAAGTTGTATAGTGTTTTTATCTGCAGAAGGACCCTCTCATGCATTGAAGACTCATGACATGAACATAAAAAATGCTGGTGTGCAGCAAGTACGTTTTTAAGATGTAAAAGTTGTAGACTGCGTCTTTAAAGAGCCGATTGTGCATCAAGACTTGGCAACTGACAGAAGTGGGCCAACTGATTACCCTGTCAAAAAAAGACATGGTTAAATTACACTGAAGTTCCAATAGTGGAAACACCCTAATGTATTGAATAATGCCTTATTTAAATACGGGCAAACTGATTTAGGGGTGAGAGAGTTGCACTAAAGAGTTGTTTTAGTAGTAGATCTTTGTTTGAGAGTGATTTCAGAATCAGTACACAAAAAAACTGCAAGTAATTTTAAATGAAAACATTTGACACGTATCTCCATTGTTAATAGATCAAGGCTAGCTGACTTTCTCAGCAATTGTCAGCCTGAACTTCGTTCCATATCTGGCTGTCTTCGAGAGAACTATGCCGACTGTCTGCTCTCCTATTCAGGCCTTATTGGTAAGTTATATAAAGTGCATGGATGCAGTGAACTTTTTTTTTATCAAAGATTGGTGTTCTTCCTAAAACTGTGTTGAGCCAGACATCATCCAGTGCCCTCCTTAGACATTTGCCATACCTGTTAAAGATGTGAAGTCTTGTTTTTTGTACAAATTGTTCCATGTGGAAAAAAATCATACGTACAAGAAATATTTAAATTGGCACAATTCTTGGCACTGCTGCTGTTAATAATTACAACAACGCCTTTATTTTGATCCTATACATTTCACAACTTTTTAGACCTCCTTTGCTTGCAGAACCTCTCTTAATCACTCTGACCAGAGTTCTAAAGACTTTTTGTTTCCAACAGCTATGTGGAATTTAATTCTGAGAACTGAAATGGTCATCAAAGAGGATGGACTTTGTGTCTGGTGAACCCTTCCATAGTTAACTTGGCCGTATTCCTATAGTGTATTTTTTAGATCATTATTAGACTTAAAAATCCAAGGATAATTTTCATCAAATGTCCTGTTCCAAGAAAAAATGCAAGATATACTTTGAGTTCTAACCCAGCCAAGTTTAGGTGTGTGTCTAATATATATCAGATCATGTACAGGTGTGTATTTGAAAGCCAAGCAATTTAGCTCCTGTGTATTCTGCATAGCAAAGGTTAAACTAACTGATCAGCTTCACAGGGAAACACCTCATGTTACAGCACAACTGCAGCACCAACTTTCACTGCAGCTCACTTTGCAGTAACAGATCTTTTTCTAGTCTTCCTTTCATTAGGGGGTTTCATTACGCAGAAAAGAAAATGACTTCCCACAGAGTTTTTGAAATGAGATTTGAACACAGTGCAAAGGAGGCCAATTGCAGTCTCAACAGGCAAAAATTTAAATCTACACCACAGATATCATGCTTCACACAGTTATTTCCTTCTAATGCTCCCACCCCACCAATTCCTGATGCTACACTACAGATTTTGTAACTGCAGAAATCAAACCTACTAAACCTCAAACTTTCATCTAATGGCAGACAATTAGTCTTTGCTTGTTATTACATCTTACTTAGTAATTATATAATTTTATCATTCACTGTAATTGTCCTGAAAGTTGTTAATGCCATAAAAGCTCCTTATACACAGAGTAAGCCTACTCTCACATGCTAACCATTTTAATTTCATCATGAAAAGCCAAAAAAGTCGCTGCTAAACCACAAGAGCCCTATTAAAGGGTTTCAACCAGAGCAGCAATAACTAACAGGGTTCCCATTCTGTTTTATGCTGCAGGTACAGTGATGACTCCCAATTATGTGCGGTCTTCTGGCATTAGTCTGTCACCATGGTGTGACTGCAGCAGCAGCGGAAACAGCAAGCCAGACTGTGATAAATTTGCTGAGTTTTTCACCAACAATCGATGTCTTCGTGAGTTCCTGTATTCTGTTTTCCTTTATATGTACAACCCTTTGCAAAAGCCTTTAAACATCCAAAACTTTTACAGGTTGAGTTAAGAGCCTTTATGTGATAGACCAACACAAATAAGTTCACACTTGGTTTGCATTATAATTGAAAAACTCTAAATAGTGTCATACTTGAAAAATAGCTTCTTTCAAAATATTGTGTGACAGAAAATATATATTTTTTTAAACTCTAAACATACCATTTCCTTGGTGAAACATTATGGTGGTGATATTATACTGTGTGGATTCTGTTTAGGGTTGGTGGAAAGATGGATGGAGCTAAATACAGGGCAATAAGACTCGGGTGGATTTTTACCTTCCATCAGGACGACCAAGAATAGCATGAGTTAGCATGGCCCAGAGGGTGTTCCACGAAGCAAGCTCAACAAATCGAGGCTCATTTGAAATATCCTCGCTTGAATTAACGTAACAGTTCACTCCAGGCTTATTCGATTCCCCCATCGAAGCTCAGTTGAATTCCATTCCACTTATTAATACTACCTATGAGCATCACAATTACATTGCAACCAAAAAGGAGAACACCAGCTGCAAATAAATGCTTGCCATGCTGCATTGTGTTATAATGTACATTAGGTGATGTTTCTTATGGACGGTTTAGAGTATGAAACTTACTGCTGAGAAGCGCTTTTAACTGTAAACTTCTAAATTCACCTTAATAAATAACATTACCTTGTTGGTTAGGGCAAGATAATCTGGAGTCTGTTGTGAATTATTAAATCAGAACTTAACACACGACAGAAAATGGCTGACAGTTGAATGTTTTAGAACATGATTTAAGAGAGGGAGTAAAATATTTATCACCTAAATAATTACCAAAATAAGAGTTTCAAGTATTTAAAATGTAAAGTTACATTAATGCAGTATGTAAATTTACATGTGTATTATTTTTACAGTTTCAAGGTACTATTCTATTTTCACACATTTAAACAGGACAGTATGATGATTTCATAGGTCCATCTTAGACAAAAAGTTATTTGAAATTATAAAAAATGGTGGGTGTTAAGTGCGACATTAGTAGAACAAAAAGCTACTGAGTAGTAAGAAAAATAAAAACAAAGGTTAACATTCTTCAAAATGGTAGAAGTAAAATCATTGAATAAATCTTTGGATAATTAGAACTACATTTAAAAGATAAAACCTATATTTTATTACATAATTTAACCATCAAATATAAATCTACAGCTTCTGCAAATGATTTAATAACTTTATATGGGAGGGTGGGTGTGGTGAGGGAGACAACAGCAGCAGAACACCAGCCCCCCAGTGTGACATCACCTGGATTGTCCAATCATTTGATCAAGCTAAAATAAGCCTCATGAGCGGAACTTCATGTAAGCCTTGTCTGTGGAACCGAATCTGGGGAAATCAAGCCAGGATTGTCAAAGTAAGCCTGGCTTTTGGAGTTAGCTCACTTCGTGGAATACCCCTCCAGTCAGAACTAACACCACAACATAATCTGTGGAATGCCTTTCTATGGAAAGCCTTCACTGTGTTTGGGCTAACTCAATTGTTGACCATTTGCCCAAAGGGCAAAAACATAAGTCTTTAGACGAGCAAAGCTGGTCGAGACACAATTTAAATACAGTTTCTTGTTGTGTTTTGGTTTTAGGTTGTACCCGAATGCATGCAGAAATAGAAGTTTTTGTTTTGTTTTTCACAATAAAACAATAAAAACTTGAAAAGCATTAGGAATCCAATGGACCATGATACAATAGGCAATGGAAGAATCCAGCAGTGAGTGGTAGAAACTGAGAGACTTAAATACTGGGGAGTTTGATTACTGTCAAGAGACAAGTGGCTGATTGGAAACTGGGTGCAGCTGAAAGAGAGGGCAAACTGGGAGACTGAGGAAAGATGAAAAATGAACACGAATGGAAAAAAAACCCAAACACCGAAGGATTGTGATATATACTGGTATATAGATTTTTAGTTTTAAAAACCTTTGAAAATTGTATAGTATTTTGCTTCCACTTCACGATTATGCACCATTTTGTGTTGGTACATTACATAAATCCTAATGAATTACACTGAAAGTTGTTGTAACTGTAAAATGGGTCTGTGTACATCAACTAATTTAACGCTGCATAAGTTATAGTGGTCTCCTTTTATTATTTAGAATAATTTCTTTTTTAATTGGCAGCTATGAGACCGTGCCCTTCATAGTTGTATTAATCCATCATATCGAACTCAGAACAGCTGAATGAGAGTTGAGCCATTTGGTGTAAATTTTGTTGCACGTCTGTTGTATTTTCTGTTTACCATTTGTTCTGTTTAGAAAATCATTTGGATCAATACTTTCTTCTTATTTAGGTAATGCTATCAAGGCATTTGGTAATGGCACTGATGTTGGAGTATGGCAGCCCCAACCCCCAATTCAACCCACTGTAGAGCCAAGCATCACTCGTAGGGGTAAAGCTTGGACTAACAGTGTTGTGGATGTGCTGACAGACGTGAACCAGCTAGGCGCCAATAGTGACTCATATCATATCTGTGGACCGTTGCAGGTGAGGATTAAAAATAATCTTGCATACTTCTGTACAGAAACAATGAAATGTATTTTGCTCCATTGTAGATATTTAATGTAAATAGAACATAAGGAATCTCTTATCTAGCAGGGCTTTATACTCATTCTGTTTATAAAACCTCAGAATCTTCTAGGAACTTTGAAAAAGCCTCAACCTGACTTCAGACCTAGGAGGTCATCAAGAAATCCATTCAAGGCTTCAGTCTGATTGTCAGATGTCTGAATCTGTCACTGGGATAGATCAGGGAGGGTTTTATGATGGCATGCACAGAATCCCCCCTCCTGGGCAGAAAGTGGATATGTCAATGTGGAGTCACATTTTCTGAAGCTGTCATGTCAAAGCTAATTGGATGCCTCAGTAACCTCAGAAATGGCCCGAAGGTTCAGTCTGTTTGTAAAAATGTTAGTGTGCAGGCAGGAGTTAAAGCCAAAGGGATTTCCCTCATGTCCCCCCCCCCAATACTGGAAGGTCAGTTGTTGCAAAGGACACTGGTTTAGAATTTTCGCTTGTTCTTACTCATCATGGTTCTTACATGATTCATTTCAAAGTTCCAGAAATGCTGCACTTATGAAGCACATTTTTAAAGTCGAAAAATTATGAATGAAATGGGACATTTTATGTAAAAGTCACTTTTTTATCATTGTGTTGCCATTTGGGTCTCTATCTCCCTAGATAGCAATAGTATGAAATTAAAAAAGACACAGGATAAATAAAACATTTAGCATTTGATTAAAAACAGAAATTTAAGAAAACCATAGCAAATTGTTTTTTCACTCCAAATACTGCTATCAGGTGGAGAGATCCTAGGCTTCTTTTCTTTTCTTTTTTTTTGGAATTATACACAGTAGCTGCATTGAAATAGAAGTTATGCAGAAAATAAAATCAGAATTCAGGCATTTTAAGGGGTTAAGTGACCAATGATATAACTGGTATACCTGGTATAACTGAGCCTAAAATGGATTTTTTCTTTCTTAAAGTAAAATTGGTCACCAAACAGCAACTGAAATTTTTAGTCCCTTAAGTGAAACAATATATTCTGTAGCTCAAATAAGACTAAAACAGCTTTGTTCTATAATGTTTCCAATGACGCCTTGAACATTTCTGTTTGTATAGTTCATTAACTCAACAGTACATCTATTACACTAATATGCAGTGGATGTTGAAACTGTACACACAGCTGCAAATAATCAAAATGATCTTATGTACAAAGTTATCAGTCAGAAGAAGACCATAAAATAGTTCTACAGTATTTTATATACACCATAGGACACTAAAAAGGAAACTATAATATTACAAAAACTGTTTCTTCAAAACTATTGAAAAGATGTGTGGCAGTTGGTCAGATAGAATAATAAGAGACTCACAGCTCTCTGAAAGAACTATAATTATTTCAGCACTCTGAAATAACTGCAGTAATTTCAGCCCAGAACTGGATCTGTTCTTCGTGTGTTAGCAATCACATGGAGAAGGGTTGGATGGTATAAACCTTTGCTTTTAAAGCAAACATTCAGACATGGTTAAAATCCATCCATCCATTATCTACATGGTTTATCTTAGAGTGTTTTACATTGAGGCGGGGTAAACCTTGGACAGGCCGCCAGTCCATCGCAGGAGGCATGGTTAAACTCCCCCCTTAAAACCATGCAGATGTGTTATGTGATCAAAGCAAACTTAAACTTTAGGCCAAGTGTTTAATAGGCAAGTGTGGCAAAGTAGCAATACTACACATGGCCAAAAGAATGTTATACCCACTGTGCAGTATTGTGGTTATGGCATAATGTTTTTTGGGTAACTTTTCTCTCAGCTTCGATCCAACACCGTCAGTTGGCTGAAAATCTCACCATGTCAAGGGATTTTATTTTCCATCATTACAGTGAGACCTAACATACTGTACATCCAAATGAATGATAAATGGCTTCATCAGAATGAACTGAAGGTTTTATGGTGTTAACCAGAGTTTAGACCTGATTCTGACAGAAAGTATTTTGGAGTCACCTAAAGAGTGCTGTTGACAAGACATGTCCTCACAGTCTGATAGATTTAGAGAGCCTTTGCAGGGTGGAACAAACTTTTAATAAGGTGTAAGGTGCAGTATGCTGATAGACGCCTAATAAAGAAGACTTTTGACTGAATGCTGAAACTCAGTCAAAAGATGGTTAAACATAGTAAAAGTTAAAGCCTGTTAACACTTAGGCATATCTGTTGGAAGGAAAAAAAGGTACAATAACCAGGTTGCATGTTAATCTATTGAAGTGTAATGGATAAATATTGCATATATACCTAGCATTTTAACAGCAGTATGTACAATTTTGAGATCCTCTACATCAAGCAGTTCCTACGGTAATACTATTTTTGTTTTTACCTAATAGTGTTTAACTGTCTCAGAATCCACTGCAGCCCTTTAAGACAGATTTTGGCCTGATCAACACACTCCTAATATCTGCTACTTTCTACTGATGAAAACTTTGGGGCTTTTTTATAAATGAAATCATATTACAGAGCCTCTTCTAACAGAAACAATCTATCACATTGGCTTTTAATAGCGATAATATGATTTATCACCAGTAAAGCATCCTTTAGGAAGAAAGACCTCCAATACAGCAATTAATCATTCTTCTCCATAACCCAGGTTTGTAAGATTCTTTCTGCTTAAAAATCACTACATGGAATGTTTATTCCATTTCCAAACCACCATAGATGCTCCTTATCATTTTCTTCACCCAAACACTGTATCTTTGTGGTTGTACTTTATCTATTTGTATGTGCAAATGCAGGTTTTTTTTATGTGAACAACAGTTTTGAGTAATCTGTGAAAAGTTTTTATGTTATGGACGGATGTAACCTTGAGCTAGCTCGAACAGACAGAGGGAAAAGTACACAGAGAGTTTATACAAAAGGAGTTTTGGGGGGATAAAACAGGCTGCGTTATGTATCATATCCTGTTTCATTACCCTCAGTTGGACTGTGGAAAACATAATTTAAAAAAGGAATAAAATTTAACGTGTTTCTACCTCCTTTCTTCTTTTGTTCTTTCCCCAAGGTCCAAAATCTGGTCTCAAATCAAACAGCAAAAGCAGCTTTTTGTCCGGTAAGGCTTATTTTATTAAATGCTTCAAAGTTCTATAGTTCCTGTAAGACCACAAAATCATGGAACTATATATATTTTTTTAATATTAGATTTTGCCTGTTAAAATATAATTACAATCCACCATTGTAAATGTTTTTTATGTAAAAATTGAGAGTGTTGCATGCATTTGTATTCAGACCATCTGAGACAGTCTTGAACCACCCTTTACTGCAGCTGGAAGTCTTTAGAAGTTTGTCCCTACCAGCCTTTCCACATCCTGATTTTTGTTCATTCTTCTTTGTAAAACAGCTCATATTTAGTCATATTCTATGGAGAGGGTCTCCATTGAAAACCATTTATGAGCTTCCAAAAGATTTTCTTCCATGTATTACCCTGCTATTAGCCACCATTAGTTCTGACAACCCATCCATTCATCGTCTTCTAGTTATTCGGGGTCACGTCGTGGGGGCAGCTGCTTAACCAGAGAAAACCGTTTCCCACCACTTTGGCCAGATCTTTTGGGGGAATCCCAAAGCATTCAAAGGCCAGCAGAGAAACAGCTATTTCTAGGTCTTCCTGTGGGTCTCATCCAGGTGGGACGTTCCTGGAACAGCTCACCAGGGAGGTATCCAGTAGGCATCCTAACCAGATGCCCAATCTACCTCAACTGGCTCCTCTTGATGTGGGGGAGCAGTGGCTTTACGCCGAGTCCCTCCCGGATTACTAAACTTCTCACCCTACCTCTAACTGAGACCCCAAAACACCCTGCAGAGGAAAATCATTTCAGCTGCTTCTATCCGTGATCTCGTTCTCATGATCACAATTCAAAGCTCATGACCATAGGTGAGGGTAGGCTTTCGCCTCAGCTCCCTCAATCCACCATGGAACAAGACCTCGTCTCCAATCTGGAGAAGACACTGTACCGAGAACCTGGTCTTAGATTTAAAGGTGCTGATTCTATCCTGGTCACATCACACTCAGCTGCGAACTGATCCAGCAAAAAGCTGTATATCAAGTCCTGATGAAGCCAGCAGGACCATATCACCTGCAAATAGCAGAAACCCAATCCTTAGGCCACAAAATTAGTTCCCCTCAACACATTGGCTGTGCCTAGAAATCCTATCCATAAAAGTTATGAACAGAGCTGTTGACAAAGGGCAACCTTGGTAGAGCCCAACTCTCATGGTTCATTCACACCGCAGGCTTTGTCAGCGTCAGCGACGTCAAGATTACATATTAAGTCTATGGCGGAGGCCGTTGGAGGAGCGTCACGGTAACTGCGGCGCTTTGTGAGCTTTGGCTTCGTCAACTTTTCAAGCTTTTCCTGCTTTTCAAGCTTCAAAGCTCATAAAGCCAGCAGCGCAGAAGTTCAGCTAGTTGAACTTTTAACGGTGCTGACGGCCCTGAAGCGGCGCGTTAGCCAATCAGAGCTTATAATTGTAGTGATGTCACTACACGTATTTTGAATGTCGCGGGAGCAGGAAAAACCTACCTTTCAAGTCTAGATAATGCAGATTTAAAAAATTATAAATAACACTTACCGAAGACATATGGACAGGCGCTCTTCGGGAGGAATAGAGAACCTGTAGTTGAAAAAAAAAAAAAAAAAAAAAATTAAGTACCTGTAGTTGGTGTCCTGGTAGGAGATTTGAGCTCCGATGCAGCCCAGGAGGTCGTAAAATTAGGCGCGGGACAGACGGAAGTACTGCTGAAAGTGAACCTCATCCATACTTAGCTCCCGGAGCAAATGGTTAAACTCCCCAAACTCAAAACACATCCGTAGAAGAGGGTGTATCCACAAACGGCACTTATGTTGCCGAAGTCCACGTTGTCTGGCTTTATTTAGCAAATAAAGCCAAGCCACTCTCTCAATACTGTCTGCCATAGTTCAGAATGTCTGTGGCAACAGAGGAAGCCCCGCCTATGTGCTCTTTTTTGCTCAGAAGTGGCAGACTTTGCAAGCTTCAACATATAAGCGTCAAACTAGATGCTTTGTGAGCTTTGTCTGACCGTGATAAAGCCTGCGGTGTGAATGAACCATCACCGGGAATGAGCCTGGCTTACTGCGGGCAATGCAAATTATTTCTTACACTGGTCGTACATGGAACTAAAAACCTGAATCAAGGGGCCTGGTACCTCATACGCCCAGAATACCCTCCACAGTACTCCCCGGGGGACAGTTGAACGCCCTTTCCATGTCCAAAAAAAAAACACATATAGAGCAGCTGGGTAAACTCTGATGCACTCCACAGGATCCTGCTTAGGGTGTAGTTCTGATCAGTTCCTTCAAAAGAAAAGCATTCCAGCAACATGTTTCTACCAGCACAATGTTCCATGGTGAGGATGTTGTGTTCATTGTGGTTTGTGCTACAGACCGTTATTTCTCGATAGCGTGTTTGAGAGATGACTTTGGATCTCATGTGACAAAAGCACTTGTTCTTGTTATTCTTTGAGGAGACTGGACTTGCTTGTTTGTAGATTCTTCCTCCCGAGCTGTGGATCTCCAGCTAGAGTTAACAAGGGCCTCTTGGCTGCTTCTCTCATTAATGCTCCCCTTACCTAGTCTTTTATGATAGGTGTCTTGGTAAACTTGATGTTGTGCCATAATGCTTCAACTTCTAGATGATGTATTGATGTCATGTTTGGTAGCTTATTAAGGACCCAACTGCAGAAGCCTGTGAATGGAATGAGTCTTTAATCAAGAAACAAAAAACACTTACAGGTAGAAGACTTGGGAGGTGACACTGGGAGTTGAATGGCAGGAGCCAGTCAGGAGCTGTGCCAGTAAGAGGCCTTAAATAACTGAGGAGTGAACATGGCATAGGGAGAGAATAGAAACTAATTAGTGGTAACCGGTTGCAAGTGAGCGGGAGAGAACAGGTGAAGACACTAAACAGTTGGCTAGGGAACAGAATGGTTTGGAGGGAACAGGATAGAATAAACTGAAAATCATCCTAAATAAGAAACTATAAACTTAACTAAAGATAAAATATCTAAGGGGACCCAACCAAGACTGATTAACTAGAGAAACAAAAATAAAAGTGAAAACATGAAAACAAAAACAAAAGGGGAAAACATCTACGGACAGGAAGGTGAAAAATACGAAAATAAGGAAGTGCCAAAGTAACGTAAAGCCAAGAAATAAACTAAAATTATCATTTAAATTAAATAAAGCAAAGAAAGTACCTAAAATCAAACACAAACTTCTAACATCATAACATTTGAACCATGCTCTGTCAAATGTTTAAAGCTTGGGATATTGTTTTATCAACTAAGCCTGCTTTAAACTTCTACACATCTTCAAATGCTGTGTTCCTTGGTTTCCATTCTACTGTTGACTAATGTTCTCTAATTGGCTAAATTAAGGCGACAGGTGGACTCTGTTTGGATGACTCTCTGGGTCAGCTGGATTTTTATATTGACTATGAATTCATTTCACAGTTTTTTGGAAAGAACTTTGAAAACCATTGTATTGTCATGTGCATCACAATGATACCTTTTGTGTATTAACTCAAAATCCCAAGAAAGTAGGCAGAGTTTTGTGGTCGTTAAGTTGAAAAAAAATAAAGCTGTGTTAAGACTTTGCAAAATAAATAATAATAATTCAACTTTCCATATGACCACAACTGACACTGTGATCTTTTCCCTTAGAACCACCAGCTGGATGAGTTTGGTGCTTCAAATGCCATCGCTGGAAGCTCACCAGCTGAGCCGAACCACTTACATCCCTCAACTTTAGTCCTCGCACTGGTTTCAACAGCACTACAGCTCAAAGATTTTTCGTTTCTGTAGGAGCCAAGAACTGATGCTAAACTTTTCTGGTCTCAAGAAATGATCACAGTAATTTAAATTCAGACACTCATCGAACTGGAACCTCAAAGTTTTTTTTTTCTCAAATTATAGCCACTCGTGGATCAGATTTGTGGATGACTATCACTGAGATGTCAGCTCATTTGCCTTCCAAAGCCCTGTGGAAGTAATTTGCAAAGACTCTGCATATTTGACTGAGTGGAGACCAGGTATAAACTGCTTCAAGCATTAAGTCATGCACTCTCTGCTTGATGAGTTGTAGCTGAAGGCAAACAAAAAGCTAAACATGTGGAAAGAAAATTGTACCACCATGGATATACAACACTTTTCATAGATGCATTAACTTGTGATCAATAAGGTCATTCAAACATCCGTTTTGTCTGAAAATCTAAAAACGCTAATGACAAAACTGACAAAAAGTCTATAACTTTCTCCTTTACATGTTCGGCTTTAGGTATAGAGCAGCTCTGTAGATCCGGTCATCATGTGGTCTGTGGCTTTAATCATATCCACCTCATTTTGTATATAAAATATACAGGGGCACACTGTATGCTGCTGTTAGCTTGTAAAGATTATTGTCTGTATCATTTTGACAGTGTATATTAGTAAAGGTGACTGAGGTTCCTCAGTTTTACCCAGCCTAGTTGTGATTTTATGAAATGTGATGAGATGTGCTTCTTTCCTCATGTGGGTACGGATTTAACTTCATTGTGTGAATATATTTTGGTGGAAAACAAATGGTTTCTTATGTATCAAACTATTTGTAACACTTATGCACAGTAAATGTCTAAAAAGTCAAACATATTTTGCTGGTCTCATCCAGAAACCAACCCTATGACCACACACTTCTGTTTTTTTCACATTATAATTTCTTTGTAAAGAGCAGGAGAACAATGGTTTGATGAATAAACGATGTGTAAATACCCACGAGCAGAGTTAATGTCAAAAGACAAAAGCCAACAGACATTAATTGCCAGCAATTAGCACTGGTCTGAAGAGAGGGAAACAAAAACACATACTTAGTTTGTACTTAATGGCTCGGATTAACACAGACTTTCAAAGAATGTACAACACAATAAAGGCTCATTTTTAAACATCTTTAGCATTTTTTTAATGCAATGTGTCTGTTCTAATTGCTGATGTGTGCTCTCTGTTGACATCTGAACAACAGTCTACCTATGACGGATTACATTTAAACAGAAAAGGCACCCGCATGCTGGCATTAAGCCTGGCATACCCTTGATCACCCCTGTCCACCACACCAGCCCCAGCAGCTCCTGCCCTCTCTGCACTCTCTGCCCCATCCACCACATCCTGATGTCCAGCTTGTCCTTGTTCCTATAAACTCAAGCATGATTTTAACAGTAACTCACATATTGGACTTGGACCTTGCATCACTTCATTCATACATGTTATTGTCAGCATAGAGTGAACAAACAATCATAAATTGAACAAATGCAACCCAAATAATCTTAAACAGTTACTAAAAATCTCACCTCCAGTCAATCATACAGTCACTCAATCTCCAAACACTATTAATATGGCACTTTTAAATGTTCGGTCTCTGCTGAATAAAACTTTTATAATAAAATATTACATTTTAGATCACAATCTTAAATAGTTATTACTGAGACATGACTGTGTGCAGATCCCCCTGCTGTTCTTACAGAGGCCTCCCCATCTAATTTTAACTTTTCTTATTCAACGAGGAGTAGCCAGAGGGGAGGCGGAACTGCTTTTATAAGTTCATCAACTCTTTCCGCCAAACCTGTTTTATTTGATAATTTTACCACTTTTGAATATACTGCCTCTGTTTTTTAGCACTCCTCAGATTTTATGTGTCACAGTTTATAGGCCTCCGAAAAGGAATGCACTTTTTATTCCAGAATTTTCAGAGTTTTTATCAATTTTGCACAACTCTTATGAAAGGATCATTTTAGCTGGTGATTTTAATCTACATATAGATAACCTTTTAGATTCTTTATCCACAGATTTTTAAAATATTTTTGAATTATATGGATTTTAGTCAGCATGTCATGCAGCCGACTCACATCAGAGGACACCCCGCGACTTGGTCATCATGGCCTGTCCACCAGTGTGTCCTCTGTTGTTGACTTGGCTGTCTCTGACCACTATTGTGTGCTTTGTTTAAATTACCCGTTCCTTTCTACTAGAGTCCTCTGTGAAAACTGTCAGGAAACGGCTGCAGGTTTTCTTGAAGTTTTTAATAAGTTTCCTCCTGTACCTTTACCTGCCCCCTGTGATTTTATCGTTAATGATTTTAACAGCAGGCTTAAATCTGCTCTCGACCTGCTGGCTCCACTTAAAGTTGTAAACATGCATTCAAAAGATACAGTAGCATGGAGAAAAGAAGACCTTAAAAAAGGAGGAGCTGTAGGGTGGCAGAAAGGAAATGGAGGAAAAACAAAATCACAATAAATCATCAGATATATATAGAACATATCAAATCGTACAATAACGCTTTAAGAAAATAAAAATTTGTTTTCCACCATTGAGAACATTCTTAATCATACTTCTAATGCATTTCAGAAAACCCCCTCAAACACTCTCTGTGAGGAGTTTGCAGACACCTTCAGAAGGAAGGTAGACACCATCAGATGTAATATTCAATCTTCTCAAACAAAAATGGTTTTAGATAAATCTGAGTGTCTGCCTTTACCAGAGAAAACACTGGATAGTTTTGACGTGGTGGAAGCCAGGACCCTTGATAAACTTTTCTCCTCAGTGAGGGCCACTGTAAGTGCTTTGGACCCGACACACGGTTTTTAAGCAGTTTTAGGGATCTTTTAAAGACGAGATTTTAACCATGATGAATTGCTTCCTTCAGACTGGGTTTTTCCTGCCGCCTTAAAAGGGGTGGTAGTGAGGCCCCTGCTAAAGAGGAGGAATTTAAATTTTAATGAATTAAACAACCTCCGACCGGTATCTAACTTACCATTTTTAAGCTTGTTTTAAAACTTTTTTTAAGTCAATTTAATAATTTTATTAATGCTCATAATTTCCTCGAGAAATTTCAGTCTTAGGTTTTAGGATGAACCACAGCTTTTAAATCATTTTGGATTAAACTATGATGCTAAGAAGGTGACAGTGTTGATTCTACTGGATCTCAGCGCTGCCTTTGATACAGTAGACCACAATATTTTCTTTAACTCGTTTAAAACAGAGCGGCCTCTCTGGTGCTATTCATAAATGGTTAAAATCATATCTCACAAGCAGGACTTTTATGGCAAGTTTAGATACCTGTTCCTCTAAGGTCCACAAGATCACATGTGGTGTGCCCCAGGGTTCAGTTTTAGGCCCAGTGCTTTTATAACCTTTATGTACTCACTCTTGGCAGTGTCATCAGTAGACATGGAGTTAACTTCCACAGTTATGCTGATGATACACAGTTGTATATCTCCATGTCTCCCGACGATCACACGGCCAACGGATGCATTTTTTGACTGCATTTTAGACATCAAATCCTGGATGTCAGAAAACTTTCTCCAGCTCAACTGGGACAAAACTGAAGTTTTAGATATCGGTCCTGAGGCTCAGAGTGAGACATTTTTACCAAAATTACAATAATTTTCTTTTCATCCTTTTTTACTGCATTGGCTTCCCGTGTGTTTTAGGATCGATTTTAAGGTTCTTTTAATGGTTTTTAAGTGTCTTAATGGTCTTGGACCTTCTTATCTTTCTGAAATGCTTTTTCCATATAAACCTTTGCAGTTTCTGCGCTCCTCTGGTAGCCGTCTCCTTATCATCCCCAAAGTCAGGACACAAACTTATGGTGAGGCGTCTTTCATTATTATGGCCCTCACCTCTGCAACAGGCTGCCGGAAGACCTCAGGGCCGCAGAGAACGTTCACGTTTTTAAGAGCAGGCTCAAGACTCACGTTTTTAACATGGCTTTTGACCGATTTTTAAAATAATTTCTATTTAATTGCCCTGTATGTTTTAGTTGATTGAATTTTCACTAGCAAGGACCACGCATCATAGATAGTGATTAAAGGTTCATTGAATGAACGGTGAGAACGGAAGTCTGGGGAGACGAACCGATGAGGTCAGGAGGTAGACTCAGTGTGGGGGTGCAGTCTTCAGGAATTCGTCTTTCCCATGCCTGCTCAGGACCCCCCAGACAAACCTGAAAGAAAGAGATGTTAGAAAAGGCTAGGACTGTGAGCAGGCTAAACGAGAGGTAGAGGATGAGGATGGAGGAAAGGGTAGAAGGTCTGAGGGTCGAAGGGATGAGGGTTGAAGGGGTGAGAGGATGAGGGTCGAAGAGATGAGAGGGTGAGGGATGAGGGTCGAACATGTGGGTTCGAGGGGACGGAACTGAAGGGTATGGAGCAGTAAAGAAGATTGCGGTATGACCACGGATTGGGTCGGGTAGGGAGGGGTGTGAACGAACGTGACAGACGTTGAACGTGAAGCAAGCTTGGCTTATATAGATCGCTGATTGATTAGTGAGGTGTGAGATGTCTGGAAAGCCAGGTGGATTGAGCTAATGTTGATTACTGCATACGATGAGTTGATCCGTGGTCCCACTCCTGAGTGATGTTTTTATTTTGGGTTCTGGGAAAGGGGGGGCATTTTAATCTGCAAAGCACTTTGATAAACTTTGTAGTTTAAAAAGCGCTTTATAAATAAAGTTCGATTTGATTTGATATGATGAACCAATCCAACATGGAGTTTGTTTGTTTTTATAAAAGATTTTTGTTTTGAGATGCAATAAAGCATCTTATTTTATGATAAAGTGCCTCAAAATTGTTCACAACTGTAAACTTTTACCAGCTTAGTTGGGATTTTATGTGACAGGCCAACACAAAGTTGTGCATAATTATAAAGTGGAAAAAAATGTATGCATGGCTTTCATTTTTCCCCCAAACAGAAATCTGACAAGTGTGGCATGTATTCAGCCACAGTCTGACAAAATACTCCGGAGAAGGTATATACAGGGTGATCTGCCGGGTAAGTTTTCCCCAAATAGGAGTTCAGACTGGTCTCAGTGGAGCAGTGTTCCTTCATTCACATGTTTACTCTGTCCCCTTACATGGCATATCTCAAAAATAAAAATTTGACTTTTAATATGCCAGTTGAAGTACAAATAAAGGGGTATTCTGTTCTAATCTATTCAGTATATTTTTTTGGCTTTCTCTCAACATGACCTTCCTGCTGCTACATGAGCATTTTCGACAGTCTCTGCTCTTCCTCGAAGTTACCAATGTCCTCTAGGCTGCTTCTCTGGTAAATACAATTCCAAGCCAGCCTGTCAGTTTGGCAAAATCACCCACAATTTATTTACTTATCAGGTGACTTCTGAATGCAGATGGGTGCGCTTGGTTTTATTTAGAGGTATGAGAGTTAAGAGGGATGAATAGATATGAATCTTGCACTTTTCAGATATCTATTTATACCATATTTTCAGAACCCTGAATCAAATAAAAGACATGATAGTTTGTTGCGATTAAGTGTAATGCATTCAAAAACTTATGCAAGACATCAAGTAAAAACGCTAATAGTCAAAATGATGAGATGGCCTTTAATGTTTGATAAGTATGAATGGTTGTGTTGAAATTGAGTTTAAGAGTTCAATTCGATAACAGACAATATATTCTGGATCATGTACTACCCCCCCCTATCTCAAGTTTCCATACAGAAGAAACCCCTGTAAAGCAGGATTATAGGATAGCACCAGGCAGTCACCCTACTATCGTCACTTAGATCATATCAGTCCCTGTGTGGAGTGACAGAAGCGGACAAGGACATAACCTGCAGAGGACACACTTGTCCCTGGATCGGGAGGGGGATGTGTACTGTCACCTGATTTGGAAACAGTGATGGACTGCATGATCTGGAGCGAAAGCTTAAGATTTATTGGACGAGTCACAGAAACATAAGGACAAAAATGTCCGCCCCATGCTCTGCATATGAAGAAAACACTCATCTGTCCATTTTATCAGATGCTGAGGGAAAGTATAAAGCCGCAGCTATGGACAACACTCAAGGTTTAAATCTTGTTTTGCATAATTCTCATAAAATTGCTGTATAGTAATTGTAATTTATTGTTTTTATAAACCACATTGTTTTGGGACAGCACAATTCACAATCATATAATATAAAATGAACATTTACGATTTGCGTTTATAAAAAAAAAATCTTGTACAGTTTTCCTTCACCTACCTATTTAGCACCACTTTGTGTTGGCGTATCATAAATCCTCAATCAACACTGAAGTTTGTGGTTGTAATGTGCTAAATTTTGGAAAAAGTTCCAATGGTATGTACTGTAAGGCAATGTATGTTTGTGTGACTTTGAAAACCATAAAATTATATTTAAAAATAGACTTAATCCCCAAATTTATACAGAACTACTAACATTTTTCCTCTGAATTAAAGTAATATTATCATTTGAGACTAGCCAATAAGAACCCTGTTTTAAATTTGATGATTTATAGAGATTTTGGGATTAGGGTGATAGTAGACTATTAGTGATCGAAAGCAGAGGCCATCCAAACAGCAAAATCTGGAGCATAAGAGAAAAAAAAAATCCCAGTGGCAACATGAGAGTTTGATTGACATTAAGTCAATAAAGACTTTTCCACTCCTTATTGAGAAGGATATAATACATTTCAGAATTACATTTTTAAAATAATGTGAATTATATGTTTTATTGATACATTTTAATAGTCTCTTATTTCCTATCAGAAACAAACATCTAGGATAAATGAACGTAGTTTTAAACTTAAAAGTCCCATGTGGATGACAATTGTTGGGCTCAACTCTACAACTTCAACACTCTAAAATTGTGGTGATTGTTATTTTTTCTTTGGAAAGGGACAAATATTAAAACTTACAACACTGGATTCAAATTGTTCTGGGGGGGTTTTCTGTATAAGGAGTTGCCTACACATTTTTGCCACATATAATAATGATTAGATTATAGAGTAAGTACACTATTTTTATTTTATATTTCTTTCTTTTTATTTAAGTTTATAAAATATATTTGATTTTCTAAAAAAAACTATTCTAAGCGCATGTATCTCTGTGATAAATTTGATGTTGGTGATTGATGCCTTGAGATAAACAGCTGGCATTAAATCCATTATAAATGTTATTGCTCTTCAGATTTACTATTCCCTTGCCACAAAGCTCTGAGCTCGGGCAGACGGGGTTGCAACCGTTCCACACCCATTAAACCACTGCAGGTCTTCACCGTCCATGCGCTCACCCTTGGCATGGATTAAAGTAGATCTTGATAAAACAGCACAATTACAGTATCGGTACCTCATATCTAATTAGTGCAACACTGACCTCTCGTGCACCATTTTTCAGTCACGCAGAACTTCTCTGTGGATTTCAGCCTTTTCTATTAACAGGAGAGCAGAGGCAATTTCATTTTATTACTTTTTGGGGGGTTTATAGTGTCCAAATGTCAGTGGGTGCTTGACTTTTCACCGTAAACAACACTCAAAGTATGATTTGCTTCAAGATACTTGCTTAACATCTTTTCAAAATCTTTCAAAGGACAGAGATAAGAAATAATGGTTTCTTAAATTGGTCCAGACTGGAATTTTAAAGGAACAAACTTTTTTATTTTTTTTTTTCTCTAGAAAGATAAAAAGTTTTAAGATCTCAGATAACAAATTTATGAATCAATGAATCGGTTTTCATCTTCACAGCATTATTAAAATTAGCCTTGTGTTTTTTGTGAGAAAAGTATAACAGAATACTGGCTAATAAAAAAAACTGATTATTTTATTTATAATTTGAAGAAAAGAAAACTTGGTGAGGAAAACAAATAATATCCTTCAAGATAATGTTATGTAAATGACCCAAATATACCTCTTAACACATACTGATTTGAATAAATTATCTCGTTTTCTTGTTTATGGTTGAATGAGTCGTACTTCTGACAGCATTGAAGAAGATGTGACTCAAGAGATGATTTATCACCCCCCCAAAAAAAACATTGATTTTGGTAGCTATTAATTGGGATCTTAAAATAATTCAAGTTCGGCTCAGAATATTCAAAAGGAAATCGTTATTAAGAAAGTTAGCTAAATACAAAGACTGGAATTATTGTGAAGTTAATATTCTATAGGTATATTGTACAATAGAACACTCGCCATCTGTATATGATCATTTAAAGATCTCCTGCTGGTACTAAACACTCCTGTAGGGTACAAGAAGCTTTTCTATAAGAGCAGCTGCAGCTAATGGGTTCAGAATAAGTGAAGATTCCTTAAAGTAGCACTTCAGCTGACCGCCTCCCTGTTCCATTCAACCTTGCTGAAATAAACATCAATAACAGTGAAAAAGAAGCATGAACAATCTATAAGGAGTTAATACAACGAAGGACAAATCTCTTAATATCATGTTGAACTTGAAAAAGACGAATGCAATAAGTTTGTTACAAAATAGACATCGAAAGCACCATGCTAATAAAGGTAAAAGATGTCACTGCTAAATTTGACATCTAAGCAAGACAAAATTTAGTTAAAAAAGTATATTTAAACATTTATCCAGTTTAAAATCATATACTGCTTGAAACAACAAAATAACTCTGCTAATTTAGTCCTGTCATTAGAAAGATGGTATGATACATCATTTGGGACAATAGACAAATTATTCCAAAGGTTAACAGGAATTTGCAAGTCCAAAATAATTCAAATAATTCTTTATTCTATTGTCATTTTGTCAAATTATTGGATTCTTCAGTAAACTTTTTATTTAATTTATAGTCACCTTCACATTTATTTTCACCACTGGTAAATAAACCTCTATTCTACCATCATATTTTTACTCTGGGTGTAACGGTACATGTATTGGTAGTCTTCTGTACAGCCCGGTTGATTCAGTACGCACATATACGTGAACGAGTACAAATGTTTTCCACTTGAACAAATGCAGAATGTTGGTGTAGAACTTACAGTGCAGCATTCCACTTTAAAACCCGAAATCGATGACTGGGATTTTTTTGTGTGTACCATGTCAACCCTAATTTTTATCTAAAATGTTCAAAACAATTGTGAAGTGAAAACATGTGAAAAGGTTTAAGGGGGGCAAATGCGTGGGGTGCACTACAAGTGTTACATGGACTAAAGTGTATGCCTATAGTAATTATTATAGACTTGCATATATATGCAGCAATATCTAAAGGTTAAGTTCTGAAAAGGTTTTATTACAAAATGTATTTGGTAATTCCTATATGCAGGTTTCAGAAGAGCCTTGAACCATGAAATACATGTAAAATTACCACAGTGTGAAGAAAATAAATTTAACACACATTTTTTGATATTTCTTCGTTTAATTTTCTGACATGTCCATCTTTCAAATACACTGACGATGACTGATATGCATGTTTGTCATCTGTTTCACAGAACAGCTTGAGCCTGATTCCTGTGCAAAGACACCGTTAAAGGATTACTCTACAAACACAATAAAAATAACAAAAAACACACATTAGCTGGCATCATAGAAATTCATCATGACACCAGCAACACAAAGCAGGACAATGCCCAAACAGTTTATAAGGGTGCACAAATAGAAAAAAAAGGGCTGACATTAGAACAAGTGGTTTCAGTCAATGAGAATGTGCAACAAAACAGGAAATCTGTTAAATACCAAAACATATTAACAGAAAAGCTCCTCACAAATGTAGTAAACTGATAATTTATTATAGATATAATAGTATCAATGCCTGAAATAAACAAAAGGATTTCACAAGTTTCATAAAAACCTGAAAGAAAAAAACAGCAATTGTGAAAGATAAAAACGTAAATTTGTTCCAACCAGATACTGTACAGCTTAGAAACGCCCACAGATCTTAATGCTCCCAATCGTTTGAGCTCATGATGAGCCAAGGCATTCCTTTTTTTTTTTAAAGGTAGCACAGATCATTGTACTTAAAAGGTAAAATAAAAGTTATAGCTTTTTTCCCATATAAAACTTACAAAACAATCTAGTAAACAGCCAGAAGAGTGGGACGTCTCTAGAGCAGCCTCTGAAGACGTCCTCCATCCCATTCTCAGTTCAAAATGTTCAAAAAATTTCATTACAAACTACAGTAAAGAACTAACCAGAACTTCAGTGTTTTTCTGTTTATTTAACAGTGATTACACTGAAAAAATTAACATAAAAATTTTTTTCCCCAAATAAAATGCATTCAACTTGTTTGAGATTTTTATGCCGTAATTCAATGATTAACGACTTGTTAGTCCCTCAAAGTCTTCCAGAGACGGGACTGCAGCCTCTGCAGCATTAGTTCATGTATCCAACAGAAAATACAGACTTTAGCTTTTGCTGGGTAGAGTAGTCCTATGCAAATTAACAATTATGCTTAGGAATTTCAGAAAATGCTCAAGTTGTCATGGTTTGCAATATAATTATGGGTTGTTAAATTGAGACCTTTTCAAGTCATAATTCATTACAAAAAGGCAAACCAGGGAAATCTGAATGCTTTGGCACCCAAATGTACCACTTATTGGTGAGGGAGAAACAAAAAAGTAAAAAAAAAATTACTAGTAGAATGTATTGGACATCTACCAACCATTTTTGATCATATGAGGAAATATAGTCACCTTGTGACATTCCAAAATGTACAGACATTAACATTTCCTTCATGCTTTGCAAATAGATGATATCAGAAAACCATCATAAGTCATACTTCAATGTTTGGACTTGCCATTAAAAAATCAAGATACTGAAGCCCAGCAGGTATTGGCTGCTGCAGAAGACGGCGATGGATTTCTGATGTCGGCATATTTGGAAATAATGGGTTGTGCTCCTTCAAAGCCAGAGCTGAAGTGGTGAGTGTTAGCAGCCAAAAGAAATCTCCAACAAGTCACTTAGGCATGTCAAGTCTGTGGAAAGGCTTCCAGCTGCAGGACCTGAGACATGTCGGAACGATATAATCATTGGTTGTAAATGTAACCGCCAGGAGGAGTCAGACGCAGGTCCCTTGGTGAGCTGGAGGAAGGGTTTTTCGGTTCTTTAAAGCTTGGGTCTTGTCCTTAAAATCTGATGGTTTCTGTTGTGAGACATCTACCAGCGCGCTGGCAACAATCAGTCCTGTAGGAGGGGGAAAACCAAGAGATGCATGAGGGTGGCTAAATTATAAATCAAAAATATAAATCGAAAAAACACACATTATTAGGTGTTTAATAGTACAAAGAAATTTTAGTTCAGTATGTATTTGGGGATTTAAAGTCCTGGTTTGGTACATTTTGGCACACTTTAAGCAGGAAAAATAAATACAAATGTGCTTTTTACTTTGATCAGCATTAAACCAATATTTGCTCAAAAATCCCAGCCTTTCAGTTCCTGAAATTAATCTGATTTGGTTATGTTTTATAACTTAAAAAAGCTGAAAGTATAGAACTAACTTGAAATTTGATTGGATTATTTTTTTGGGGGGGAAACCAATAAAACAGTGCAAGCAGACATAGCCAGAGTAGAAAATATAAGTGCTTGAAAACATTCAAGGTTAATATTTAGAATTTTTTCTTTTTATACTTTCTGTTAACTTTAATGAGGCTGACTGGATAATAATGGTATGTTATGGTTATGTTTTTTCTCTACTATCAGTGATGTTAAGTGCATAGCGTGTTATGTAACCTAATTGCTGCTAAAAAGTTTGTTTGCTCAATAACTTATTGTTCAGCCCATGTTTTTTTTTGATGCAGCTGTACAAGAAATGCATGGTACATGTGTGTACCAAACTGATGGGCATACGGAAAAATCCAAACAGTGCTTTTACAACCGTTATATATGTATATATAAATACGTTTCTAGTTTAATCAGATTCACCATCAAGCTGTTTTTACTTGTTTTATTGACTGTATTCAGTTTGTGCTGCACAAGAAAAAAGAAGGCTAATTTTGCAAAGAATTACTCTTGATAAATAAAAAACATGTGTAAAGGGTAAGCTCACATCTTTTTTAATCTTGGATGAAAACTTTAATAAAACAATTAAGAAAAAACGGAGAAAGAAGGAGTAAAGGAAGGATAAGGCATCGTTTCAAAAGAAGGGACGTTTGACGACTGCTGCCAAGCCTGACATGCTTTTTTCTCACCTTTTTTTTTCTCACCAAGTGGTAATGCTTTTGTTTTTAGTCTGACTCCAGCATGCCTGGGTCAACAATATCCTTCTGGCAAGAACAAATAAATCCCTAGACCAGTCTCCTAAGTAAATACTGACTCTCTCTTCCTCTGGCAGAAAATCTCTCATAGCTCATTCAGTAGTGCCACAATTAAAAAGTAAAATGATGTTTCCTGAGGCTGCAGTCATTGTCCAAAAGTTTCACAGGGTTCTGCTCTCTGCTTATCAAAAGGTTGTATAATTTGTGCAACAGGTGTAGAAAGTGCTAGATGTCTATCATACCTGGGGGCTCTGTGAGCTGCTTCTCTTTCCATTTATGTCTGATAATGATCCAGCATTATAATTACGGTTGTAGCCTTTAATGTACTTGTTTCAAATTACAGTCTTTGGTATTTATGTAACTGACTGCAGGCAGGGAAATGTGATTCATATACTGTCAGCTTGAGTTGCTTACCTGACTGTCCAGGTGGAGGCAAGTCAGAGAGTCCAGACGGGAGACGCATGAAGACAGTTAACACTGCAGCCTTCCCTCCAAAACATGGCTCCATTGCAACTGGTTTAGGTGCTCCCTTAAAAACGAGAGAAAAACACAAATTAACCAAACTTCAGTATTAATAAAAGGTATTGTTCTTCTAAAACAGATGAGTAAAAAAAATAAATAAATAAAAATAGTATTTTTCTTGTTCTCGACCAACATCAGTAACTACCATAATTCATCAAACAACATTCTCTGCTGGATGATACTTCTTTGCTTTACCAACCAAGCTGATACCAATTTTACTTTCTGCTCTGCTTCGAGTGGTGCTTTATTTTTATGTTTTTTTAAGGACCTGGCTGAACAGAAGTCATTCATGTCATCTGATGGAGTTGTTGCATTTAAGTCAAGACGCCCTCCTCCTGAGACAAATGGTTTGATTGGTCACACAACAAAAACACTTGTGTCCCTGTCAGACAGTCAGAGTGCCGAGGCAATGACCTACCCCTTAGACGTAATGGCCAGAACTGCTTGTATCAAGCGTGAAAAACATGTCATCCTGATAATGAATGTCAAGGGTTTCACACCATGCTTTAGATGAAAGGACAGAAATTGATGAGAAACAACGTGGCTCTGAACAAAAATGCTTTTTTTTGCCTTCTATTTATGGTTGTGTTTAAACTAAAAACAGCAGAGTTAGAACGAAAAAACAAACTGCCGAGTATCAATATCAATATGAAAATCCTTGGGAATTATTTTGTTGAAAGCAAAATCTTCAGATAATCAACATATAAAAGTTGAGGCAAAAAAGATGAATAATGGGGGAAAAAACAGCAGAATGATGTTGCCTCAGATCCTGAAGTAAATAATGAATGACCGCTCATAGTGGGAATAATTAAACAGAAAAAACTGTAAATGCTATTTTCGCTATGTAAATTTTTTTTTTTACATTTACGTATTCAATTCCCTTTTTAAGCTACGATTCTCGAATTAGTCAAAGGCTATTTAGATATTCTGCATTTGTACTCTATCATGGTCATTCAAAACTCCCAAACTCATAAACAGGCTAAGTACGAACATGTGAACACACCACCAAACAGTCAGCATGAGCTCTCCTTCCAGGACTGACAGGTCTCATCAATCAAACTAGCTGTTCATTACTGGTTCCATATGTCGAGTGCCTGACATTTTGGTCTGCAGTTTGCACGCCAGTGTCTTTCTTTCCAGCATCTGCTGACATCCCGGGTACTAAGAACGGAGCCCGATTTGGAGGTTTCCAGCAAGAAAATTGTAGAAATGGGCATAGAGACTGTAAGGCTCTTCTCACTCAGACCAGCTGGAGGCTCTGTGAAGTGACGTCAGCGATGCTAATGACTAATGCAGAGAGATCAGTCCTTACGCTTCAGTCCCACAGGATAGATTATTTTGGTGGTGAAATTCTTATAGATGGTGTTTTCTATACAAATTCCTGCATTGTAACCTTCTGACTTGATGTGCTTATCACAGCACATCAAGTCAGAAGGTTAAGTTCAAGCTTAATTTGAGCAGGCGAGATAAAGCTACTGTCCTCTGTGTCATCAGCTAATATTTGCAATAGTTAAGTGAAAACAGATGCTGACTTATTAGCTGACACAGAGCAGAATTAGGTTGTTGTCACCTTCCGCTCGTGCCAAATCATTTAATATCTTGTTAACTCATCATAGCAAATGAATATTTAAGTGTGAAAACTTTTAAATGCGTTTCTAAAAAGTTACTTGGAAATTACTCAAACTAATAGGATCAATACCTCAACTTAAATGAGAAAGAAAAAATTCCTGATGATCAATTTTTTGAATAGGGGGCAAATTTTAGAGCTACAACAACAAATGCATGAGGCGAACAGGTCCGTAATGTTATATATGTGTTAATATAATAACCCCGTTCACAATCTCCAAGACATTTGCTCTTTTTTTGTGTGCAAAATTCAGGAAAAGTATTCAATAATTATCCTAATTATTGCTTGAAACTTCAATAATCATATTACTTGGGAATAAAATAACCTGGAGGAATTGCAGGAGCCAATTTAGACTTGGTATTACATTGCGATAAAGCATCGCTGTAAGCCATTTGCTGAATGGCTCAAAAACATGAAGCAGTGCCCATCAAAGCAATAACTTCCATAAAAATTGACTTTTTATTGCAGTAGTTTGAGTACTTTATATGTCTAATGCAAGAAAACAGTTCCTGCTCATGTAGCAAAGGGTTGCAAAAACAAGCGGGAGGCAAACAGCGATACGATGTTTAACACAATTTTTTCTAATGTTGAATGAAGAAGACAATGGCTTCCTGCCCTGGGAATTCCTACCATGACACCCAGTGAGAAAATCAATCAATCTGGTTTGTGAGGAGCATTTCACACCAGAGGACTAGAAAGTAAAAAAAACAATATTGCACCAGAAATATCATACTATGCCTGAAGAATACAGCACTCCAAACTATTTTTTGTATAGATAGATACTGAATAAAGTGCATCATCAATGGCTGTAATTAATGTTCCATTTACTCTAATTCCATGGGTGTTGCTTAGCTACAGTTACTATACTTTTATATCAATATTGCGACCTCAGGGCCGCAGAGAACATTAATGTTTTTAAGAGCAGACTCAAGACTCACCTTTTTAGCTTAGCCTTTAACTAATTATTATTAATATATTTTTAATCGCTCAGCATGTTTTACCTGATTTAATTTTTAGTTCAGCTTTTAACTGTTTATTTATTAATCTGCTTTGCATTTTTATTATTTGTTTTACACTTATTGTTTTATACTTTATATTTTATTAACTTTATATTTTAATGTATTTTAATCTTTCTTGCCAGTGTTTCTTCTCTGGGGAGCCCCCTGCATCGGGGGCGGTGGTCGGCTGTGGCTGCCTGGGTGCCCCCCAGGTAGCGCTTGGGTGGAGGTGGGGGTACCAGCCCTCCCTCCTCTGGGCGCCCTGGGTGGGAGCCTTGGCTGCTGCTGTTGATCTGCTGCTGCTGATGCAGATGGCTCCATGATGGCATTTCCTGGCTCATCTGTACTCAGCCCGCTTTTTGTAGCTTCTAAGTGTGTGTGTGAGTGAGTATGGCTGATGGGTTGGGTTGGGAGGGGGTTGTATTTGCACTGATGATTTTATTTTTGAAGGGGGGGTTGTGGGGTTATTTTAAATCTGTAAAGCACTTTGAGTAACTTTCTTTGTTTGAAAAGCGCATTATAAATAAAGTTTGATTTGATTTGATAACTTTCATAACATTTCACCCTAATGACTGTAAACAGTGGCTTTTGAGAAGTAAATCACTTTTAAGTGCTGTATTTATAGATTTCGCTGCCTATTCAATGTGTCAATCATCTGAGTGTGCACCACGATTGGTTTGGGTACTTACACAAAAATGGAAAACATGACTGTTTATCCATCAGCCATTGGCCGGCAATCTGACCCGATAGACGATATTTTTAGGTTACAAACGTAACGACCAAGACTGCTGGTGCCAACATGGGGGCAGTGACATCGAGACTGTAAAATGCTGCAAAGGTATGGAGTGATACCCAACTTGCAGCTGAACACATATCGTGAAAGGAAATACCCATAAATCTGACAGAGCAGGTGTAGAGTCTGACAGCATCGTGTCGTGCATTAAGAGGCTAGCTTGGTGTACTAGTCTACAGCGGAGGCTTTTTAAAGTGAAGTGTACGCAGTGCTCGCACAAGCCCGGTAAAGTAAGTGCTGCTTGGGCATGTTCCAGCCCCAAGCAGGCCACGCAGATGTGCAAATCCCCGGCTGAGATTTTACATTCACAGACGCACAGACGTGTTGGCAGGTTGGCTGTTGTGCTAACTGTCTGAGAAGCTAAGAGTGGGGACACTAGGCTTAAACTTCAGTTGTAAAGGGTTAGCCATGGGTGCAGTCGCTGATGATGGGAACAAACCGATCAAATAGAGGCTTACAAGCTAAGTTCGACGTAGCCCATGTTAGCATGGAGGCCAATGAGGCTAGTGAGCTACAAAGGGAATGCCTGAAAGAGAACCAGAAGTTGTTGCTGTTTTTTTCGTTTCTGGGCAGTAACATGTGAAGTTGGAAATGACATCACAGGAATCGGATCTTTAGCAGTAAAGAGCTATATGTATTGTACATTTTCCAGGGCTGGACTTACCTGTTTTTTTTTTTTTTACTGTTTTACTGGACTTATTATTTACCCCAACTAATCACTTTATGAGAGGAGTTGAATCACACCCATGTGGCTGTAAAAAAAAAAAAAAAAATGTCATTTTTAGTGGACTATAATGTGGTATGCTGCACCTTTTTTTTTTTTTTTCTCTGGCAGCAGGTGTTGGTAAAAGCTTCCGCTGTGCCTACAGTTAGGACTTTATCCTTTTTATACTGATAAGCCACCATTATTGTAATAAGAACACTACTAGCTTTCTAATGATATAAAATATGTATAGGTTCATCAGGATTTTTACTAGGACTAATTAAGGATACCTAACTTTCAGCACAACAATTGAATGGAGATGTAATCTGGGGTGAGGTGAAATTTGGCACAAATTGCGTGGTGCCACCAATGAGAAACATCTTAAGTTGTGTGCCCCGACTTCCTTGGGTGTTTCCAACTTATCACAAGACACACTCTGCTGGGTTTGGCCCACCACGGGTTGATCAGATCCGGGTGTCTGTCGCACGGCCAGAAGTTCATTTAAATAATAAATAATTAAATAAATGAATTAAAATGAACTTCCATGGGTTTTTGGCTATCTCAAGAAGATCACTCTAAGTGGAATGGATAGAAAACCTCATTAAAACATCTAAACTGAACTGTCTCAATGAAGAGATTATTGGTGATGTAGATATAAACCTGCAATTCACTGGGATTAAATGGCTCTAACTTTGGTTTTTGTCCTGTCTTATTACTATAAGGAGCCTTATTGTGTAGGCTCCTTTTGAATATAACATGCCTTTTTTGCAAGTAAAGAGCATTATAGGCATGTATTTTTCCAGATATCGTCATAACGGCTACCTAGATCGTTTCCTAAATGTTCTCTAGCAGCTATTAGGTCTTCTGTTTAAAGTGACTCACAAAAAACACTTGGCATATTTATGAGAAATTTATGTGAAAGAAGGACAAAGGCTGACAAAGATCAAACATCACATGGACCAATATTCCAGTGAGTACACAATTAAAACTATACTTTAATCAAGAAAAAATGGCCTGTTCTAGCAGCATTCTGATCCTGACAGAACGATGCACTCAGAGCTGAGAAGCATTGTTTTTCCTCCACTTTCGCGCTTTACATTACCCTTCAAAACACCATAATGCTGTGTGAGTACCACTCAGCAGAACGCTCATTGTTAATGTTTTGCCTCTTTTCAGGTTGCCACAGCGATTTTATTCCTTTCATGAGCAGGTGACACAGAGCTTGAGTCCAGCTGAAAAATCACCAGTGGCCTCTCAGATCTTATTTTAAAGATGCATCTCTTCATTTTGCTTTAAACGAAGCAATATAACATACAGACTCCAGCCCTATGCTGAACTTGGAGCCAGACATTCCCATTTGTTTTAAAAGTACAAACAACACAGAACAGACTGGACTGTATGGACTAATTCTAAGTAGAAGTGTATGAGAGAGAAAATTACAGTAACACATAAAGACCTATTTTGAGAGCCAGCTAAGGCACACAAAAAAAGAGTTAAACTGAAGCAGTTTACCTAAAAGGAAATCACTGATTTTCTTTTGACATACAACTAGAAAAAATGGCTTATTAGGTTGAATTTTTTTTTTGGAAGACTTCATCACAATAGCTCATGATTATGTAGAATTAAAATAATTGTTGGAATTACTGTATGCACTTAAACAATTTCCAACAGTCTTGAAGGAGTTCCCAGAGATTCTTAGTACTTGTTGGCTATTATATATATAGTTGTGGCCAAACGTTTTGAGAATTACATAAATATTGGAAATTGGAAAAGTTGCTGCTTAAGTTTTTATAATAGCAATATGCATATACTCCAGAATGTTATGAACAGTGATCAGATGAATTGCATAGTCTTTCTTTGCCATTAAAATTCCACTGCATTTCATTGCTGTCATTAAAGGACCTGCTGAGATCATTTCAGTAATCGTCTCGTTAACTCAGGTGAAAATGTTGACGAACACAAGGCTGGATATAATTATGTCAGGCTGACTGGGTTACAATGGCAGACTTTACATGTTAAAAAGAGGGTGATGCTTGAAATCATTGTTCTTCCATTGTTAACCATGGTGACCTGCAAAGAAACGCGTGAAGCCATCATTGAGTTGTATAAAAATAACTTCACAGGCAAGGATATTGTGGCTACCAAGATTGCACCTAAATCAACAATTGATAGGATTATCAAGAACTTCAAGGAAAGAGGTTCAATTCTTGTTAAGAAGGCTTCAGGGCGTCCAGGAAAGTCCAGCAAGCCCCAGGATCGTCTCCTAAAGAGGATTCGGCTGTAGGATCGGAGTGGCACCAGTGCAGAGCTTGCTCTGGAATGGTAGCAGACAGGTGTGAGCGCATCTGCACGCACAGTGAGGCAAAGACTTTTGGAAGATGGGCTAGTGTCAAGAAGGGCAGCAAAGAAGCCACTTCTCTCCAAAAAAAAAACATCAGGGACAGATCGATTTTCTCCAGAAAGTATGGTGAATGGACCGCTGAGGACTGGGGCAAAGTCATTTTCTCTGATGAAGCCTCTTTCCGATTGTTTGGGGCATCTGGAAAAAGGCTTGTCCTGAGAAGAAAAGGTGAGCGCTACCATCAGTCCTGAGTCATGCCAACAGTAAAGCATCCTGAGACCATTCAAGGGAGTGGTGTCACTTACAATTTTGCCCAAAAACAGAGCCATGAACAAAGAATGGTACCAAAAAACCCTCCAACAGCAACTTCTTCCAACAATCCAACAACAGTTTGGTGAAGAACAAGGCATTTTCCAGCACAATGGAGCGCTGTGCCATAAGGCAAAAGTGATAACTAAGTGGCTAGGGGACCAAAACGTTGAAATTTTGGGTCCATGGCCAGGAAACTCCATTAGTTCTTAATCCCATTGAGAACTTGTGGTCGATCCTCAAGAGGCGGGTGGACAAACAAAAACTCACTAATTCTGAAAAATTCCAAGAAATGATTATGAAAGAATGGGTTTATCAGTCAGGATTTCGCCCAGAAGTTGATTGAGAGCATGCCCAGTCGAATTGCAGAAGTCCTGAAAATGTAACTGTGGCAACACTTGTCCTGAAATTGTTTCAGTAAAGTGTTTCAGGACTGGGCAAAGTTTCCAATGAAGAAGTCAACTGTCCATTAAACATCATCAATGTTAATCATCAATAAATTTTTTTGCTATAATTTTTTTAAAGACAACATTCCGAAAATATACTTAAAATGACACTTCGGTTTTAGGTCTGTTTAGCTTTGGCCAAGGATATACATTTTCTTTTACTACTCTTCTGAATTGACATACATTTAACTGCATCTTTCAAACATTAAAAGACCTTAAGTTATTTACTTTAAATTGGTGCACATTTAAAATGCAATTAATCGAGATTAATTAATTACAAAGCCTCTAATTAATTAGATTAATTGTTTTAATCGAGTCCCACCCCTAATATATATATATATATATATATATATATATATATATATATATATATATATATATATATATATATAAAGAATGCATAAAGTGAATGTATTCTGTGTAATGTGGGATTTAGACTCACATCCACCATAGGCTGAAGGATTTCTGTTAGCTCTCCTCTGGCATCCATCGAAACTGCAACGGATGCAAATGGACGGCTGGCCATCTGCTGACGCTCTCTCATCAGCTGCTGCAATAACAAAAACGGATGGTACGTTAACAAAACACAGTAAACATGCTAATAAACAGTTAACACGTTTAGTGCCATTAATACAGCGCTCCACTAGAATTTTACTCTCATGTTATATTGCTACGATTAGTTAATTTTGTATTTTTCACTTATCTCCAAAAGGCTTGAAGTTAAAGATGAAAGATTTTCTTCAATTCAGTAATGGACATCAGCAGTATTTTTTGCCTGTTTATCTTGTTCTATCTTTTTTACTCTTAAGTTCTATAAAACAAACAGTCATGTAAAAAAAATTTGGAAGATACTTCTTAATGAGGAGAAAGTACATGGACTAGAGAAGTATGGAACTTATATTTTCAATTTCTGTACTTTTTCAAACCTTTAAAATGCTGAAGACTGAATATGGAAAAATAATATTTCCAGACCTTCTTTACAATTCCAATATCTAAATAATTATTCTTTATCTGCGTTTGGTTTTCTTCCTTCCTATTTGACTTAATTCTGCTTCTTTCTCAGTGTCCTTCCTTGTTTCCTATATCCTTCCTCCATTATCCTGTGGTTTTTGTTCACTAAAACAGTTCATTCAGTACAGCATATAATTTCAAATAATTCAGATCAACAATCTATATCAATATTTATTATTAAGTGGTCAGTGATTCTGCAACTAATCAGTTATTTCTTAAAGCGTTGTTTGAAAAAGAACTGATTAAATGTTTGGATCACATGGTCACATGATTTCTGTTCCTTAGATTGAGCTGAAAATTACCCCGCCCAATCAATACTTTATAACAATTAGTGCCACAGAATTATCAGCAACGTACTGTCTGATCAATATCTAAACAGGCATCAAGGACAGGACAGATTGGTATTGAATTTGAGATGAGCTTAAGTGTGGTACATTAAGATCCAATTTGTATTTTAGTTAACTAAAGCTCTTCAGAAGGTTTTTTTTTAATACTGGGTCTCATTACTGGTGCTTCATCTAAACCTTTCCTAGTATGATTTAGAACAAAAAATAAACAAGCAAACAATAACTTTTCAAAGGCATATGAAGTAAAATTGTGTACAAAGGTGTAAGCAATTGGAATTTATGTTCCATTTTCTCCAAAATACCAAATAAAAACAGGTATGCGTTTATTATTATTATGTATTATTATGCATTGTGTTATAATTGGACCCAATCAAAGTAGGCAAGGGATGATTAGATGATCCGTTTATCACCCATCACTCCAGCTCTTTATTCTATAGTTTCTAAAATAAATTAATTTCTCAAGGTCTCAAACATTTTCAAAGTTTTACAAAAAGGCACTTTGGTGCCCTGAGTAAAACTTTGTGAAAAATATATTATAAATATATTAATCTAAATAATATAAATATTATCTTTTGAGTCACTCTTTTTTGATCTAATAATATTTCAAACAACCACTTTTTCATTTCAACTGACAACTGAATCAAAGAGTAGAATTATGTGAAATTACTTGCTTGTGTCAAGCCACCGATACAAGAACTAACACTGAAGCTCTGTTGTCTGTCCTTGCAGCAAATGTTTTGCATTAAGATGATACCAGAGGCTTCAGGATGCTACAATCAAAAGATCCTATGCATCTTCTCTTTGGCAGTCAAACAACCTTGTGGAGCATTATAACCACTTACTGGACTTAAAAAAGTACAATTGAACAAGACATTTTTTTCTGAACCTTTTTTTCTCCTAGTAACTTATTAAAACTATAACTTTCATAAAAAATGGATCAACATAAGCATATTGCCTGATGTCTAATGAAGTTGGAAAAAGTCTGATTTAAAACATTGGGACAAAAGAATAAAACAAACTGAGCTGAAAAACATTGGGTCACTAGCAAAAAATATATAATATGATAAATGTAAATATTTTTTATCAACTGCTACTTAGCAAATGATGAATTCTGTAGTTTATTTCTGGCACATAAAAGCTGTTTCCAACAATTGTTTGTATAAATGATAAATTAACTTCAGCTTCTTAAGTTCTGAGGTGTCTTATAGTGTCATTCCTGCACACAACTATATCCTTGAAGCTGAACTGACCCTGGCAATTCTGGACTCCCAACCTTCAACACAGTGCATAATTTAGTATTCATTGGTATGGCTACTAATTAGCAAAAGGCTACATTTTCCTAGGTGCATATTAGTTGTAGTTGGAAGTCAGAGATGGGCAGAGTAGCTAAAGATTATATCCAAGTTAAAAAATTATTACTTAAAATCGCCTAAAGAACATTGCCAGAGTCCGCCGCATTCTGTCTCTTGACAATACGTAGACGCTAATGCACGCTTTTATCCCATGTAGAATTGATTACTGTAATGCCCTGCTTTCTGGTCTTCCCAAAAAAGACTACCTCAAGTTTACAGCTTTTAGAAAAATTTAGCAGCACATGTCCTGACGAAGACCTTGAGGCGGGAGAACATTACACCACTGCATTGGCTCCCCGTATGTTTTAGGATTGATTTTAAGGTTCTTTTCATGGTTTTTAAGTGTCTTTATGGTCTTGGGCCTTCTTATCTTTCAGAAAGGCTTTTACCGTATGCACCTTCACAGTCTCTGCGCTCCTCTGGCAGCGGTCTACTTGTCATCTCCAAAGTCAGGACCAGTGCTGACACAGTTACTTTGAAAAAGTAATATGATTACTGACTAGTGGTTACTCCTTCCAAAAGTAACTTAGTTACTTTACTTATTACTTTATTTTAAAAGTAACTAAGTTAGATTACAAGTTACTTTGTTAGTTACTTTCTGCAGCTCCCAATAACACTCCGCACTGCCTCAACATAAACACAATAACCACTATTACATATAATCACTTTATTTGAAGTGCATTTTAACAGTAAGAACGGATATATACTTGTTTTTTAACCTCACATTGACACCAGCAACTATAAAGGAATAAGCTGTGTCTTGGGGACATACTTGCTCTCTCACTGCATGTACAAATGGAGAGTTCCACTAGGGGGCAGAGTAGGCCTACAGAGTACAGAACTCAGATTCAGGCCAAAACAAACATGGCACCCGCAAAGGAGATTATCAGCTGTTTCGGCAGCAGTAGAAGGTAGGATCATATTTACCGCTATTGATACTTGTTTTCTTAATACTAATGCCGCCATGTACCTAATATATCTTTTTGCTCAAGAAAATTACAAAAATAGTAACTCACAGTGGCTTGAACAAGTAATTTTAATCTGATTACCTGCATGAAAAAAGAAACGCGTTAGATTAGTCGTTACTAAAAAAGTGGTCATATTAGGAGTAACGCGCTACTAAGTAACGCGTTACCGGCATCACTGGTCAGGACACACACTTGTGGTGAGGCGTCCTTCCATTATTATGGCCCTCACCTCTGGAACAGGCTGCCGGAGGACCTCAGGGAACGTTCATGTTTTTAAGAGCATGCACAAGACTCACCTTTTTAACCAAGCTTTTAAGTGATTATTATTTATTAATATCTTTTTAATCACTCTGCATGTTTTAGTTTAGCTTTTAGCTGACTACTATTTATTAATTATTGTTTATCTGCTTTACATTTTGATTTGTTCATATCTAATCATTGTTTTAAACTTCATAATTTAAAATGCTTTCCGTCTTTACATTTTTATCAGTATTTTACAACTTACTCTCCTTATCTCCTGTTTATTTTAATATTTTAACTTCTTATTTTAATCATCCTTCAACTACATCCTTCCAGTGTCTCCTCCATGGGAGCCCTCTGCATCGGGAGCGGTGATCGGTTGTAGTTGTGATTATGTTTTTATTTTGGGTTTGGGAGGGGGTAGTTATTTTAATCTGTAGTGCTTTATAAATAAAGTTTGATTTGTTTTGAAATAGGACATAATTCCAAATTATTAAATGAACAATAATTAATTGTTTTACTATTTGAATTACAAATAAAATAATGTTTTGTATTTAGTATAATCTTTCCTTCATTAAATTAACTCATTATCATTTATATTGGTTATTTGTAGCATAAATCTAACATTTGTCTTGATACCATAAACAGTTGGGAGAACAGAATGAGGTTCAGGGGCCGCTGGAGTCAAAATCTAGATAATCCGTTATTCCTTCAACCACAGCAACCGCACATTGAACTTTTTGTTAAACTTGAGAGCTCTGCATGATGTTTTCCTATAACCAATTTAGTATATGAAAAAATTAGCTAAAATACAAATGCTGAAATACTAAATGGAGTTACTGATATAAATATGTTTAACGATATTCTGCTTTATTTAGATGCACCTATATGTTTGAATCATTGGTGTGTGGATATACTGGTGCACAGTGAATGAGTGGAAAGTGGCACTGCTTTGCTCAATCTGAAAACCTTCCCCTCGGGGAGGTGGTGCTGAGCGAAAAAATAACAGCACCCACATGAAATTGACATTGATCACCTGATTGATTTTTCCTTTTTTAAACTTTATATCTGATGCCCGATGTTAAATTGTTGTACATCTCTGCCATTAAACATCAAACCGACAATACAAAACCGATAGATTTGAGCTGCTGGGTCACCATGGGTCAAAATGAAAAATGTTGCCCTTTTCAAAAAAGATAAACGCAAGCTGGGGGGGCCTGGCGAGGTTGTTCCAAAACAAGAAAACAGCTCAAGGCTTATTATGGTTTTCAGCACAAAAAGCTTCAAATCCAACAACATTCATCCTAAATGTCAGATAGCAGTAATGTTATTTATCATGTCGCAGAATTCATTTTAACACAGCAAAGCACAAGATGGGAGCAAGAAGAAGTCTAGCACCTGCCATCCAGAATGTGCCAAGAAAGCAACCATTAAAAAGGCCCAGCACAATACATGAGAGACTCTAGAAATGAATGCTAAGTTAACAACAAAAGCCAAGGCTGAACTCTGTAAAACCAATTAACGTTCATGCAATGACAGACCGATTTTGTCTAGAGTACAAGCTGGAGCCATTCACAGTTTTGATAAGGGTGGGCATTCAGTGCATTGCTATGCAACTTGATTAATTTGGCAAGTGAGGGCATGAATTATCTGTCAAGTGAATACAATATTTTGTTCCCTTCATTGAATTGTATGAAGGGGTGGGTGTCATCCCGCCTCTGAGCGCATTTCACACCGATGCAGGTCACTCTGTCCCTTTCAAAGATCACCGGTTATACCCACAGGCTGCTTCCTTTAAAGTCAAAAAATACATAAACATGCAGTATAACCCCACCCCACCCCAATGCTCCATTGCCTCCATTTGCTGTGGACAATTTATACCATACAAATGGCCGTTGTTGGATAGTCTTTTACTGTGATTAACGGTTGAATATGGAACAATTTTCTGAAAAGATATCCCTTTTAAAAAGTAATACTTCAATGTGGAGTTTAGAGGTGTGCAGAATGAAAGTGCACCCTTTACTTTAAACGTTATATTTTACCTAAAATCATTAAAAAAGATAACTTTTTCTGACCACTGCACTGTGTTTATATTTACGTGTTCCAGCCAACAGTGGTGCTGCATTCCCGTTTGCCAAATACTACTGTAACCGACTGCCTGGAGCAACGAGGCATACTGTAGAAAATGGAGCACTCAGTCAGTTTAGCTGCTGTGTCTGAGCCCCACATATTTCGTTATCTTTCTCACAGGAGGAGCGACCTTACAAGATCTAAAACCAGAGTTAGTTTAGGTGAAGCCTACAACAGATGGACACAAATGAAAAACTTTCACAAGGTCAAAACGTGTGCGGAAATTGCAAAGTTTCTCATGGAGAAAGGTAAGAAAGCGTGCTAACGGCTGAAGTTACCTGTCGGTAAAACAGCTTTGCGATACTTGAGTATATGACGTTGTTCCTAGATATGAGAGCATAAACCTCCACACCGAGTAAACAGAAGAAAAGGAAGCGGTTTTCTCATGCACTCCCCAGAATAGCAGGCTAGCTTTCACCGCTGCGGTGAGTGGCTATTATAAAGACTTTTCTAACTAGCTTTCTGTATTGACATAGGTCTCCGACCATACTACTCAGTCAAATACACACGATGTGTTGAATTTTCATGAAAATTCTAAAGTATAAATTATGACTTTTATAGAAGACATCACCAAGAGGAGTTGAGGATTCCACTCAGCTACCAAAATAAGATGCAGAGGACTTACTATTGTCTTTGACCCATATTTTTTTATAATTATTTTTCGTTTAGTATTTTAAACTTATTTGGACAAAATAGTCCTTACCCTATAAGATTCATCGCTGGACATGATGCTGGCTGGTTACAGCATCAAAACTGGCATCCAGACGGTTCAAAATTAAGTTTCGTTATTGCAACTACAACCTCAACACACTAGATGTCGCTTTGGTGCCCATGTTCCATATTCAACCTTTAATGGTCTAAGGACTAGATGAAGATATTCAGTAGTGTCCTCAATGTTTCCCTTACATAGGCGTTACTGTGGCGCACTGCCACGTTAGAAATTCCAGCGCCACACCAACAAAATGCAAACCTGCCAGCCTGTAGGCTACATATTTAGCGTTGCAAGTGCGTAATTTAACATCTACACATGCTGGTACAACTCGCCCCTCTAAACTATGAAAAAAGGCTGCGGACGTGTGAATTTTGTGTTAAATGTGTAGTACTGATGTCTTACTTGTTCTGCCTCTCTCCATCCTCTATTCTTCTTGGTAAATGTGAATCGTAACACTTATCGTTACTTTCATTGTGGGAACATTCGAGCCAAGGTAAAAGTGACCAAAAAACAAAAACTAAAGATTTTCAGGGGGTCTTTCCAAATCTATCAGGGTCCATGTCCCTCTGAAGTTTTTGTTTAAATATGAAGAAGTGTGGCTATGCTTGCAACTCTCTAAAGTTCCTCATCATGCAGTTTGCACAGTGTGTTATGATGTGGACATCAGCAATCAGGGAGCTGCAGGTAATTTATAAAATTACCCCTGGTGACCTGTGCATATGTGCTGTAAGCCATTGTAATTATAACATTCTTAAAAACAACAACAACAAAAGAGAACCTATTACGATATTCAAAATGAATATTACCCTTTTAATTAAATGTACATTAAAATATATTTTTTATCAATTTTAAATAAATAAGTATGAAATAATAAAATGCAGGTAACTTGTGGCTTTCAGCTTGTATAAGCACACATATAATCAAAGCAAGTGAAGGTTTTAATTTTACTCTTAATATTAAAATGTCCAGTGCAGATGTTTTAGAGTCAGGTCAAATTGAAAAAAATGTCCATCACTTAACTAGTCAAAATAAGAACTATGCACAAGTGTATGTGTTTTGCAGACTGTACTAGCCAGTACAACACAAAATATCTATAATTTCTTTACTTAAAGTATTGTAATGAAAAATTTAGGTTTTACACAGAGTGTTGAGTTTGAAAAGAAAACGTAGCAGCAAAAAATCAGGGGTGTAGGAGGAACACTGACTGTCCTTATACACTTTCCAAAGCTGATATGATGCTGGAAAGGCTGAGGTGTTCTTCCAATGTTGAATTTAGGTAAGTGTCAGAATAGGAAATTACAATGTCTCAAAGATTTAAAAAAAAGTCTATGTTTGGCTTACATTATTTTGACAAGATTCAAAATAAAAATTAATTTGAATTGCAGATTGTGAGCCTTTAGGAAAATTTAGGGTTCTACACCTTTCCAAAAATCAAATCTAAAACAAAAGAGCTAAGTTAGTACCTGTGACTGCACACTGTGGCAGCTCACAACTCATGAAAGGACTACAAGGCCATATCTGCAACTGAGTTCAGGTATTATTAAAAATAGAAGATGTTCCACAACAGAATCCAACGATTCCTAACAGTCATCCTGTGTAAAGGTTGAGAATGTTAATGGTAAAATCCCAGGCGAGACAGTCCTGTGGCCACCACATATTGCTTTTTCTTGGCATGTGTTAGAGAAATATTTCAAGGTTATGTGAATTAATTGATTAATTACATATTAGTAAATGCATCTAGGGAATATGGTATAATAAGGGATTATTAGATCTAAATGAGGAGGCCTTTCACCTCTTTCCCTATAGCTGCAGTGAGAAGTTGTTAGCGTTAACCTTGTGAAGCAGACAACATTATAGGGGGAAGAAGTAGAAGGAGCTTAGAGAGTCAGTGATGAGACGGTTACAAAGGAGTCAGGCATAGCCCAGACGGCTCCTGCGAGTAGCCATAATAAAATGGAAGAAAATTTTTTAAAAACACTTTATCCTCATCTTTGTTCATTGATTTCCATAAAAGATGCAAATCGAGGAGGCACATGCTTGACCATTGCAAAATCTCATCGGGGTAGAGAAGGAGACTTTTGGCTTTCTGTTGTTTTTGGTCATATGAAACAAAACGCTTAATATTTTATCCAGATTAAGGTAGCCATTATTTGGATTAAAAAAGGAGAACCCCAAACCCAGGAACAAACTACCATATTCAACTGGCTTTAATGCTTTTGGATAATTTAGTCAATGAGACAGGCAAACTCACCAAAGTGAACCAAGAGTAACTTGATATTGTGCAATTATTAATGCTTCAGCACAAAAATGTACAAAAAAACACAGCTAAAGTGGTGTTGATTAGTCAATTCAAATATTAATAAAAATAATCAGTTTAAAAAAAAGTTTTTGTTTTGGAATGGCCCAGTAATGCCCCATTTCCACTAGGGCCAGTACCGTACAGTATGGAACGGGTCAGTACAGTCTGGAACGGGGAGGTTGTGTTCCGTTATCATCTCAAAAGAAATCTAGTGAGCGAGGACGTGAGCGGGCTTAGCTTAACAAAAGCTCCAATAAAATGCAGTCACAACAAAAGCTCCAGCATCTCTCTTCTGTTGTTGAAGATTTTAGTTTTGGAAAACAGAGATTTTTTTTGACCAATGTACTACTTAGACTTCCATAGCTCAGAGGGATGTCAATCTAGCCATCTTGTTTTACAAGGATAGTGTTGCAGCTTGTTTTTAGCTGGACATTAAATTCAAGTCAGCTCCAGGACAGGATGATTGCAGTGAAAGCAGGTTTTTGAAAATATTTTCTATCACTTTTTATCACACAAAAAATCAGGTATGAAAAACATTCTTAAAATCTGAAATCAGATGTGGTATAAAAAAAAAAAAAATCTGAAATTAAATTTTTAAGCCATGTCGCCCAGCCCTACCCCCTAGTGTTTCTGTGAATATTCATCATTTATTCTGAACCTTTGATCCTTTAAAATAAGAGGGGTTTGACCCTTGTTTAAAAATGCTAGCCATGGGAATCATATTTTGACACAAAAACAAATAGAAGAAATAGTGCATTTAAAAATATCAAATTAAAAGAGACCATACTGTTCTGCCATTAAAATTGTGTTTTTGGTTTCATTTTTTGAAATACAAAACCTAAAACAAACCTTTAAAAAAATATAAATACTATTTTTAAAAACAAATCTAGAAAAAGTATTTTCTGATAGCAGGAAGAATATCTGTGATTTATACCTGAACGATACTGTGAAAAAGACTTCACCAGTAGCGGGACATGAACCCAGATCTACCGAATGGGAGTCACCAACACTAACCACTCAGCTAACATGACAACATGATGAAATGTATAGATTCAGTAATATACAGTGGCTTGCAAAAGTATTCGGCCCCCTTGAACTTTTCCACATCTTGTCACATTACAGCCACAAACATGAATCAATTTTATTGGAATTCCATGTGAAAGACCAATACAAAGTGGTGTACACATGAGAAGTGGAACGAAAATCATACATTATTCCAAACATTTTTTTAAAAACAAATAACTGAAAAGTGGGGTGTGCGTAATTATTCGGCCCCCTGAGTCAATACTTTGTAGATCCACCTTTTGCTGCAATTACAGCTGCCAGTCATTTAGAATATGTCTCTACCAGCTGCGCACATCTGGAGACTGAAATTCTTGCCCAATTTTCTTTGCAAAACAGCTCCAGCTCAGTCACATTAGATGGACAGCGTTTGTGAACAGCAGTTTTCAGATCTTACCACTAATTCTCGATTGCATTTAGATTTGGACTTTGACTGGGCCATTATAACACATGGATATGTTTTGTTTTAAACCATTCCATTGTTCTCCTGGTTTTATGTTTAGTGTCGTTGTCCTGCTGGAAGGTTGCCCTATATTTGGTTCCATCCATCTTCCAATCAACTCTGACCAGCTTAATTTTAGCCTGCTTGCAGTTAACTGCAGTGTTCTGCTTATTTGAAACTTTAAAGTATAGCTTACTCTGAGACAAACAAACAACTCCAGACCAAACATCAGCTACCGCTGCTGCGTAGGAGTGAGAGGGATATCATATTACCGGGCCCATCAGTCCATAGGTGGGCGTCTCGGGTTGCTTCGGCACACTTGGAACCAAGGTAGAGGTTGTCAGAAAAAAGGGCTCGGCTAGGAACAGACGCAGGTAATGGAAACACACCAAAGCGTCCCATTCCGTACCGTACTGGGACTAGTGGAAATGGAGCATAAGAGACCAGACTTGAATCCGACAGAGAATCTGTAGGGGGAGCTACAGATTATAGGGTGATGGGAAGGGCGCTTTACAACTCAAAGATTAATTTTTATACTATAGTCAAATGAAGTTGGGGGTCAGGATTTTGGTACATATTCTTGCACCAGAACTTAATTCCAGTATTAGACTGGAAAATATGGACAAAACATGACAACAAAGAACATAACTTACTGTTTTGAGATAAAGACAATAATTTAAGAATATTTCTTAAAGGTCCCATTCACTTGTTTTTCCCCCAAATAAATTTATTGTGTCTCTAGTTTAAATTAATGCCTTGAGAGTAGTTTTCTGTGGAAAGAACAATGTCTCGCATTTAAAAGAAACCGAGGAGCTGCATTAGATACATCCATGTTTTTGTGTGTAACATCTCCGCTGTTCTCTTTTGTGAAATGTCAGCACACCCCTCCTTTCTGTTTCCCCCCACAGGTAGCTTCAAAGAGGTCAGTCTTTGTCCTGCTATGTGGCATTTAGAGCTTTTGTCTTTTGCTCCCTTGGTTCCCGCTTAAAATCCAAGTCCCATAATTTAACTTCAACCAAAATTATTCAAATTAACCGGTACACCTCTGTCATCGTTTGCCTTTGAACTCAGACAAAAAAAAGAAAGCCTTTATCTAAATCATGTTGTAGTGCGGAGGACAAACAGCACTTTGAGATAAAAAGTAATTCAAGGAATTACTTTGTGGTCTCTAGAAACCCTCAAGAATTATCCGTTATTCAAAGCAATTCTCAGAAATATTAATTTGAAATGATTGTTTGGGTGGCTGTACATTTTTAAATTAAAAACCTTAAATGAAGAAAAAAATGCGAAACTTCAAAGAAAAAATATGCTCTAAAAATTAAAATCAAACACAATCCCTAGTTACAAATAACATTTAGACCAGAAAGCCAGTAAAGAACATTTCATCAGATGCCCATTTGGCCCACGGCTTGATCAGAGTTTCATTAATGGCCCAGCCATCTCTGAAAGCCTCATTAAAACGTATTCATTCCTTATCCTTAGAGCAGACGAGGGCTCAAATGGCCCCAGGATGAAACCATTCGTCCTTCATTTTAGCAAGACTCGGAAATGCAAATACACAGTAGAGAAGAATCAGGTAACAATTTAATTTGCAAGTCAAACACGACTTTCAGGAATCAATCAGCTCATTTATAACTACATAGGAAACAGAGATCAAATTCCACAATTAAATGACCATACCTTCATATCACCTACATGTCTGGGTAAGCATGAAAACTCACTGTAAGCAATTACACTTCAACCAGATGGCCTATTTAGCAGTAAAGCCTCCTCAGATTGGCCATCTTTTAAACAGACCCAAAGGGTTCTGTAATTATTTCTACACGTGAGTTTACTCATTCTAGTGTTAAGGAAGAGTGGGTTTAAAGATTGCAACATGTGAAGTAGTTTGAAATCTATTTGTGAATCTAAAATACAACTGCAGTAGTGAAGGGCATCCTTTAGGCTGCTATAGGTTTCAGGAAAAGGTTACCAACACAGTTTCTAAATACAATGTTTCTTTAAAAGTAGGCCACATGAAAATGCCACACCAGAGCTATAGAAAGTTGTTAGTCTTAAAACGTTGACATCAAGGATACATTTAAACCTAAAGTTATTCACGCCCTGGCACATTTTGATTTTACAAACACGTCTCTGCTCATTGGAACACACACACACACACACACACTTACATTTTGGATTTCCCCTGTGTCTCAACTTTAATCTGGCACAGAGTGTGTGTGAAGGAGTAATGATTAGGGTGATGGAAAGCAGCCTTATGTATGCCTGTATGTGATATATGTTACTGTATCGATACAAAATAGAATCATCTCCAAGTTCTTGATTAACTGATTGTATGTTGGTTGGTCAAACCTATCCCCTCATTCCTCATTTTTCCAATTGCTTTTCATCAAGGCAATCAGACTTGAGGTTCCAGGAATGATTGGTGTTTATTTTTAACCCCCTGGATGTTTTGATTTTGCATAACTATGATCCAAACAAGATGGTCTAGATTAAAAACAAAATTGTTTTATTTGTCAAAATGTATTTCCCAGCTGGGTTCAACTGTATGTAAATACTTGAATTGTGGTCAAACTAAAACTACTTACAACAATGCCTTAAAAGCTTCTTTACAAATTCACTGCAAAGATAGACCAATGCTTTGCAACTCATTTGAAGGGGAAAAAAAAAGGTGCAATGAAAAATATACAAAAGTAGTTATGGTCGACTTAGTCCTGATTTAGCCAGTTCTATAGTGACAAATCACTCTTTCTGAGTAAAGAAAAGGTCCTGATGAGGTGCTGAACCCAAATTAAAAAGCTTTTTTCTATCAATAGATGTTTCTTTTGTACCTCAATGAAAGATTGAAAACCCAAAAATAATTGGTCTTAAATTGTGAAAGAGAGGTTGAGGGAGTATTAGAAATTATTTTGACATATGGATTGTTAGGAAAATAATAATCTAGTATTTAAGAAATTTAAGAAACTTTTGGACGTCACTTTACAAGGATAATCAACTACGCTGCAACAATACAAGATTTCAGAAAAAAAAAGGCGTACCTTAACCAATCATTATGACAACAAAAAAGGGTACAATCAAAAGTATGGGGATCAAAGTAAATATTACTGTTTGACATCTTCATTGACCCAGTAAAGTATTGTTTTTCTTGGTGAACTACAGGACAGAAACAAAAAGTGAGCAGAATTTTAAACGGAGACCATCTGCTGGAATTAATTTTTATTGACAATTTTTTTAACAGGGATGAGTCAGAGAGACAGCGGTAATCCTTTTAGTTTATTTTTAATAAATCAATTAAGGGGATATGAAATTCTGATCCCACTGATTATCAATGTCATTCCCAAAGTGGAAATGAATTGTGAGAGCTTCATTAACAGACTACGGTCATGCAGAGACCAAAATAAAATTCCAGCTGTTAAATACCCAACAGCACCTAGGAGAGTAGCAGTCACTCCAAAGAAATGGAAATTAGTCAGTCCAGAAGCAGAAACATTTTCCAGTGCATTTTTAGATTAAGAGCAGAAAGGTCAATTTGAATTTCTCACCTTCATTTTCTGAACAGAATTCTTCTGACCCACTTTTATAACTTCCACTGCCAATCATTCCATGTTTAACCTCTTTTCATTTAAATGCTTTTCATTGCACCAATGAATATCAATCATTATTTTTTAATCTCCTTCTTTCCCCCTACTATCTGCTTCGTTCCACTTTCTTTCGGCTCAACGTAAAACTACAACAGGCTTGACTAATAGTTTCTACTTTCAATAAAAAAATACTTGACAACATAACTGATCCAATTATAGAACACAATATTTTGCTGGCAAGTCATTAAAGTTGTCTTTAGCAGTGGCCAAAGGCTTATAATTAGACGCATAACCTTAATTCGAGAGTTTTTCTTTCCACGGCTACTCTATGGAATTTCAGAATGAGGAATTGCTGTAAAGTTAAAAATTTAAACAGAGTTGAAGTTGACATGTCTTTAATATCTTGTATTTGACATTTAATTAGTTTTATTAATCATTTATCTTACTCATTTTCTGGTTATTGCTGCTACTTTATAGAAAAAATTTAATTCAAACTGAGCTAAACTGCTTCGGTTGATTTCCGTATACTTGAAAAAGCCACAATTATCTGTTCCAACAATTACACCATATAAACACTACTGGAATGTATGGCCATCATAATGTTAAGGAAATAGTTTTTGTGCACCAGAGATTAGCATGTATTTGTGCGAAGTGTGCATCAACCCCCCCAAAAAAGACCTTGTGAGCATCGAGGCTAAAGCTGGTAAAAGTTTGTCAATATCTGCAGCTAGGCAAAGCTAGCACCAACATGGCCTGAAAAGCCATTCAGCGAGGAGCAAGCCATTTCTCCTCAAGCCAACTTACAGTTTATAAAAACACTCTGTCAGTAACAACTTTGGTTTTGGAGACTGGTCCTGTGGTATGATGAAACTAACACTTAAGTGACCCTCATTGTACTTTCCTGAGCGCACGAATCAAACTATCAAGCACAGAGCAGGTATCATGTGGGGAGTCTCTGCTGCAGGAAAACTGGTTTTATTCACAGAATAGATGGAAACACCAGAATAAAAAATAAAAAATTTACTGAAGCAGCAGTCACAAAATTAAAGGATGGGCAGAAATAGATGCTCTGAATAGACAAGGCTAGGCTAAGCATGCCACAAATTATTACTCAACTGGCCCAAATACAATGTAATCAGTACAGTTACATGCAGCAAGAGTCAAAATATCACCTTAGTCAGACTGAAATCAGACTTCTGAAATGCATGTATACACCTTAGTCTGGCTTTAATCAAACCAAACTGAATTTTCAGAAGCTCGACTAAGCTACCCAGATAATGCGATTGGAAATCAGACTACTCTGCAACCAACCCCTCCACCCCCGCCTGTACTTGCGCACCCCCTCAGGAAGTTAGCAAGAACATAGTAGTATTATAAGAAGAATATGGCGGGTCAGGTAAATGTAGGCAGCCGAGCAGTGAAATGTTTGGACTCACGGAGAGACAATTCATTGTGATTGTGAATATCCTGCTTTAACTCAGTCTGCTTCAGTCCCATGAGCCTCTGTTTACTGCCTGTGAGCATCTCGAAGCTAACCTTTATAAGGCTAACAGGTCAAGCGTTACAGGCAGATAATATGTTACCGGGTAATGTTGAGAATTGTATGAGAACTAGTGAGAGTTACTTGTTAGGGAAAATGAAATGTGTGGTTCCTTGTGAAGAGAAAATCTGAGTAAATAGACGGTCGCCAGCTAACTCTTGCTACGGAGTCACGAGTGGGACGCACAGTAAACATAGAAGGAGGAGGTTATTGCGATCCTCTTTTCGATTTCTATGTGCAAGGTCGTAACGTAATTTCCGTCGATTTGAATACAAAATCGAGATCGTGACACCCCTACTAACAAGTAGGGCCGCATATTGCCATCTATCGCACGAGAGTCGAACGTACTTCATAATTCCATTTACTGAGTGACATGAAAACTGGGACTAGGCTCTGAATTGGACAAGGCCCTCTTCTAGACTCTATAAAATAAAATAATAAAATTAAGTGAGAGCAAGATGGGCCATCAACTTGAATCGACTATAAAAGTTCTATTAGAGGAATAGAGCAAAATTCCAGGAACTGTCTTAAGGAGCTTGTGGAAAAACCTTGACCTCAATGATACATTTTAAAAGATAATGCTAACAAATACCAGTGTTGTTAATGTCCTGAAGATGAAAGATGTTTTACAAGTAGACCTATAAAACGATTCTCGCATTTAGCGAAGAGAAATACTAAATAAGAATTTAGTTTAATTTAATGTCAGTTGATAAGAAAAAAAAACTCTTCAGTGTTTTACGATGCATATTAATTGGGGTCTTCTTGGCTTTTATATTATATTAACTTTGAAAAGGGTAAAATATGGATGTGATTTTTTTGTAAATTTAACTATTTTAAATAAAAAGCAGAATACAGTAAAACATGACAGTAAGCATTCATATTATCAACTTTAGGCTAGAAATCCTCACATTCAACACCAAACTTCAAACAGTAAATATAGACCACCAAACACGCTCATTAAGCTCAGCTGGTAAAACGCTAAATGTTTATATTCAAAGCATTTTTAATGCAGGCACTTGCAGATTTGCATTCACTCACACGAGCTCCTTAAAAGCAGCTTAAAAGGTAAGTACTCAGAGTCAGTCTGTTCTGCTTTAAACATCATAGACTTACTTCTCTGCGTCGTGATGCCCAGCAGGTCTGCTTGATCTTCCACACCACTGCTGCCACCAGGAGTAGAGACAGAAAGCAACTGTGATAAAAGAGAAAAAACAAACAGGATTACTAGTGAATAAATATATGCCTTAAGTTATTTAGCTTCTTTTTTGTTTTGTTTTATAAGACAACTTGGATCCACAATAAGGCAGACTGTAGCAATAGGAGGTTTGTTTTTGTATTCAGCTTCTAGTCTTGCAGGAGATTTGTTTTGTAATTCTTTGCTTTTGTGAGGTACACATGACATTGATTTTACATGTGGTGAAAATCAAAGCAATATGAGACAAATCCAAATCTGTAAAATGTACTTGAAACTCTAGAAGCAAAAACCGGCAAGATGATTTGAGAAGGTATAAGTTTAATGTTTCCTCAAACTTAAATATCTTGGCCGATTACTTCGATTAATAACCCAAAACTACGATCATTAGTCAGAGGAAAGCCAGTAATATCCAAGCTGATCTGCGAAGGAAAAATTGCCAAATTGAGAACTTTCACTGCATTATCCTTTTTGACATGCAATGTAAAGATTATGATCCACTAAAGAGACAGTTTTTAAGACCTGTTAAAAAAACAAAGTTTTAGATTTAACAAAAAAATTCTAAGAAACTGTTTAGGAAATCTGTTGCTTTTGCATATATTGTTGTTTTTGGTGTCATCTTCAGGAAGTGGTTCCCAAACTATTTTTGGTGGGCCCCCTTTGGTTTATAAGAAGATTTTCAGCCCACCCCCCTTTTGTGTTTTTTTTTTTTTACTAAGTAACATTAACATTGCTTTCAATATATGTTTTAAATGCCTCTATGCACAAACAGTTTAAAAACAAAGAACTCAGCGAGGAAAGCAATAAATGTTAAGGGTTGTTTTGCAAAGCTTTGAGGTCACAACTTTTTAGTAACTGGTGAGCCTGTGGTGATGGGAGTATCTGCCACATGTGGGAGGTGTGTTGATTGAACTTTAGTTTCAGAAACAAGCCACTGTTTAAAAGTTTAATAAAAATCTAAACTTGCAGTTGAAAAACCCTTCCCAGATGACAGTCATCGGAACTCGCTGTGAAACAGAAAAGATAAGACGTCCTCACAAAGTAGCGAAAAAAATCAAGCCTTTGACATGTTTTGTTTTGATAAAGTGGACTATGGAGATGACGTCAATCATTATTAACATTTATTAGCATCTTTGCATTTATGTGGGAGCCTTGTCAAAAACCTGTCCATTATGTTAGTATTTTTTTTAACCACTGAACCCCCTCTTCAATGACTCGGCCCCCTCAGGAAACATGACCACCACTTCGGGAACCACTGCCTTAGTGAATGCAAATAATACATTTCAACCCTTAAATTCTAAACAATCCAAAAAAAGAAAATATGGCTTCATTATTATAAAAATGGGTATGGGAAATATTACGGTGCATGAAAGACTTATGGATTTTAAATTTTCATCTCACTGTTTTGATAGTTTAAAGTCCTTAAAATAAGATACTAGAGAAAATATCTAAGTCATCAGCCGAGTGCAGCCCCTTGGGAAGGTATGAGAGACTGAAATGTGACCCAGCATTAACAACAGTAGTGTTATAAGAGGCATATGGCGTTTTCTTCAAACGTAAGTGGCCAATCAGTGCATGTTTGGACGTACGAAGAGGTGATGCGTTGTGACTGTGAATATCCTGCTTTAACTCAGTCTGCTTCCCTACCACCAGCTTAAGTTTACTGTTTGAATGCAGCTGCCATCTATCGCTTTGGAGTGGAATGCAACTCATTTAATAATTCGATATTCTGATAGCCATGAAAACTGGGACTCTACTTGCTGCAGGTCGCAAGCCTTCAGTCCGATTACTCCAAAAAGTTTGATTTAGATGTGCATGTAAACGTACTGACTGTCTCTCAGTTGGCTGGAAAAAGGCAACTACACTTTTCCCTTTGTTCTCAAGAAAGACAAACTCTGCTTTTTAGAAATTTTTCCAGCCATGTAGCCCAACTACTTACCCAGCTGATATCAGCTGCTATGTCTGTAATAGTATATAGAGAGACGGGTAAAATGAGCAAACGTCTTCTAGGAGACAAACAACCATTTTGGCCACGTATTCTAGATGTTTTTGATCAGTTGTCAAATAAGGTGATAAAGGGTAGGCTCAATAATCAGGGAGGAGAGGGTTTTGGCTAAAGTGGCTAAAATAACAGCATACAATGCTGAGAAAGCTTGAATAACTTTCATTCCGCTTTTAGGCAATAAATGCGCCCATTACTTCCTAATATAGCTAATTACATAAAAAAATATTTTTAGTTAGGCATATGAAACAGCAGCATTTGTTTGTTGTTAAGATACTTACATCATCTAGGTAATCATTTCCTGCCATGTTTAACAGGGCAAGAAACGGAAAACAGGTAAAGAGATGTCAGAGCTTTCATCTGCAGCTTAAATTAAACATTTCATTTGTGTAAAACAACACAATAAAACAAATATACACCTGGTTGCTGAACATATAGAAATCTAAAAGGATTTTTTATTCTCTGATAAATCAGAAGAGAAAACCTTTATGTTACATTTTTGAGTTCCAATGATTTGGTATATACATGTATATTCATGCATGCAGAAACCGTTGGATAAAAAATGACTTGATCTCATAGGAGAAAAAAGGATATGAAAACATGAGAAAAGTTGTCATGTCAGTACTTTTCTCCTTATCTCTACTTCAAGGAGCACTAAAAAAACCCTGTGGGGTGATTTGACATTTTGTCATCAGGCTGATTATGTTTCCTGCAGGTTCAAGTCTCCTCAAATCTTTCCCCACATACACAGACACACTGTGTATGCCACCAAAAAAAGGCTCATTAGTGAATCAGAGCTATTCTGTTTGTTTTTTTTTTCTGTGGGTTTATGGGTCACTGAGAACTGGACAACAAAGATACAGAGAAAGGCTAAATGGAATTAATATGATCTGTCCACAAATGGGAAAAACAGAACGCTGCATTCCTGTGGAAAATGCATAAAATTAAGTACAAGAAAATGGAACACTCTGAGCACTACGCTCAAAGAATCAAAAATATGAAAAGATATTTAAAGTCTTAAAGTGAATGTTTGTTGCATAAACATAATGAGTGAATATCCTAATTTATGGATTTAAAATACCTAATCTTTTTGAAATGTGCAGATTTTAAACAATGTCGTTTTTTCTCAGAAGGGAAACACTTAGTTGAACCTTATTTTTTCTTTAAGTGCATACTTAAAATGTTTGAGAAAGGTCAGATATTAATGTTCTGTGGAAGGAATCCCTTAAGTTAACCTACGTCAGTTACTCAATTAGTCCTCCTCGTTCTGTGGAGATCTTGAGTTTTTTTGTTTTTCCTTCTCAAATTTGGCTTTGTTGATATAAGTAGCAAACAATTAGGGCAGATATGTGCTTTGCTTGATTCGATTTTTATATTTTTTTTCTCCAAGTCTTCGTAATCATTATTAAAATAAAGAAATTCTGTACCTTTGGCATTTTTGTGCAACTAAACCCTATGAAAAAATGCTTTGAATACATTTATCATTGTAATTTAATTTCTAAGTAAATTTCTTTTTTTCCTAATGTTGAAATACTTTTATATTTTATATATATATATTTTATTAATTATATATATATATTTATATTTTATATATATATATTTTATTAATTATATATATATATATATATATATATATATATATATATGTTTGGTTTTTTAAGTTGCCAGTTAAAACAGCACCACCATGGTAAAAAATGCTCTGCTGTCTGTTAAAAAGTTGAAACATGGGCCCCACTGGACTGTCAAATTGATCAAATACTCCAAACAAACCTTCCAGTCTTCTTCCAGACACACAGTAACATTCCGTAACACACTCAAATGATTTTTTTATTTATTTATCCGAAATCATTCTTAAAATCCTGTGTATATCAAAATCTACCTTAAAGAAATTTGCCTTCATCACTTCTGTATTTGATGCCTTGATATTCGCCTGAGCCTCTCAAAGCCATTTGTGAAACTCCCCCACAGAACGTCATATACCGGCTATTATCACAGCATGCGCATGGAGTCGGACTCCGATAGTTTACAGAAGTTTTCAGAGTTAGAATTTCAGTATTTAGGAAAAAAATGATCCAACTCTGATTGGTTGGATAGATGTGACAATGGAGATTTACAAAATGGAGAAAATAACTGCTATAATAATGACTGACTGACCTGGTTTGCTTTATGTAGGGAAAAATGGGTACAATATGTTGTACCCAGAAGGCGAAGTTTATTCTGAAAGTAAATTAGATACAATCCCAAGGTCGCCCCCGACAGTTGTGTATTTGGCTGTTCTATTCATTTCTATTTTGTTTTGGTTATTTAATTTATACAGTGATGTAGATATTTAAATTCTTTAAAGATACAGTATATATGTACATACTAAGAATATGTGATTATGTTGTGCTCATCACTGAACAATATTGATAAAGAATTTAAAAAAAGATTGTACTGACTACAGTACAAAGTGTCAATTTCCTTAATTTAAAGCATTGTAATCAAAAATCTATGTTTTATACGGAATGTTGAGTTCAAAGAAGAAAAGTAGATGCAGAAAATTAGCTTTTTGATTTACACATTTCTAAGGCATTAAGGTATAGCTGAGTAGTTCTCTCAATAATAGCAAATCGTTCATAGCTTCCATCAGGCATTTGATTTTTGCCCAAAAATGATATTCAAAGTTATTTTTTTTATTCATATTAAAATTAGAATATGTATTAAAATTAGAATATATTTGAATATCTATTCGTTATATTTTTACCATTAAATGTCTTCAGTAAGACCGATATCGGTATCAAACTAAAGTTTGAATATGTTCTGTCCACCAGAGGGCAGTGTTAGTCAATGTTAATAGACTACGAGCACAAAAGGCTGACTGCATCAGAATACCGCTACTACGGTTGCTAAGTGCAGGCAAAAAGGAGTAAGCGAGCGATGTAGTTGATCCGAATCTCCAGTATGGATCGGGGTAGTAGGCATAAAGTTCCCGGAGGTGTGTTATAGCCACAGTAAGCAGCCGTGATGGACGCTATGCTATCCCACAACGCAGCGAAAGACCCAAAGTCGTAGAAGAAGAGTGACCTCGGCTACTGAGGAAATATCAACCATTAACAGTGTCGCAATTTCGGCGTATAAATGTAAAAGTGTAGTGATGTTACTGATAACTTTAATTGTTTGTTTTTTTTGACAACTGATTAAACATGTAATAATTTGATAAGTTGTTCAATGGGACCAAAGGTGACCTTACGCAATGTAAACAACCGGCAAAACTACTTGCTCGTTTGCTTGGAACCTGAATTGAAAACAGCATTTACAAGCAAACACATTTACAAAAAAATTATTCCCATACAGGTTTTAATATTAAGAGATCCCTAAAATTCGTTCAAATATCTTTAATTTTTAAAACATTCGAATTATATTCGAATAACGAAGTTCGGAGTCAAAGCCCTAGCTTCCATAAAGATTCCATCTATGATTAAGCAATTGGATATAGCACTACCAATATTTATTTGTGTACCTATATTTATTTGAATAGAAATTTTCATCAAGACAAAAGCACCAATCCACCCCCTCAGATAAAAAAAAAGTTTAGAGCACATCACAAAAATCGTAAGCAAAATCGTTACATTACCCGACCTGTCAACAATGTTTTATAAGAGGGTAAACTCCAAGGCTCAGGGCATCATGCAGTGTCCTCTCCACCCTGCTTTTGAGCTCCTACCCTCAGGCAGGAGATTTAAAATGCCAAAGGCCAAATCAAACAGGATTAAAAAACTAACTTTTAACTCAAGCCATTGCACAACTAAATCTAGATTTTAAAGTGAAAAGTTGTGATGGGTGGTAATGATCCTGTCTTCAGTCGTCCTTTGTGTGTGTTTTGATGTTGCTTGTCCTTGTTAGTGCTGGCCTTGAATTTTATGTGATTTCATTTCTATGCTTTCATGTTTTTTTATGTCTAATGTTTTTACCCATCAGCAAAGCAAATTTCTGTCAGGGGACAATAAAAGTCAAGTTGAAGTTGAAGTTTACCATCCCAGGTTGACTAGCACCACGGTTGTAAAAACATCTAGGGGAAATACTGCATCCTGCCAACCGATACTCCCCTTCAATAATGCATCACAGTCGAACAGAACATTAGATCACTCTATTGATTAGCAGCTTTTGTTGATTCTTCTCATATTCAGTTAAGTGTTTTAGCACTTAAATGCTGATTAGCATTTATATGCTGGTAACATGCTGATTACAAAAGAAGACTGAAAACGTATTTCTTTCCCAATTCAATAGTCAAGGACTCAACTTTCCGACCAGTTTAGATAAAATTATGATGCTGACTGCCTTCCAAATTTTAAACCAAGTTAACATAGCATAATGCTGCAACACTTTATAGGTGGAAAATGTGGAAGTTTGTAATAAGTCCATGACAACAATTAAGTTTTAAAGTTGAGCTGGTGTCATAATCCATTGAGTGAATTGTAATCACCAATTAGTTCAGATTTAAGACCTAATTATAAGAAGGTAATAAATGCACAAAAACGGTGCATTTAAACTTTGTAGTTTTCCATGTAAATTATATCAGGAGCTAAGCGTCCCAGCGTTCTCTTTGAAGGATTCCTGATTTGGGTCATTCAGACTGTAATATGATCAGCTGGAGGCACAAGCTAACTGACTGTGTGACAGCTTTTCGGGAAAGGTATTGTGGACTGGGTGCTGATGGACAGGCGCCTAAGGGAATGTCTGTCTATTATGCGTTCCATGGTGCCTACACAGAATCTAAGCAAACTGGAACTGCTCACCTTTAAAAAACAAATTAACACATGTAGAGAAACTGTACAGAGCTCGTGTCCTTGATGACAATACAAGCTGCAAACCAAATCAAAATTATGCTATCGCAATAAATAGCACAGGTATGCATCTTCAGATATATATATACATTTTTTACAGAATACAACGTTGCGTATTTAAAAGGACAAATGCGGAAATCATAAACAAATCTTTATGGACTCAGACAATGTGCTTTTGAAAAAGCTTATCTGATTCATTAGAGACATTTTAATGATGAAAGACTTCCTTCACAGCTCTGAGCAGGAAAAAAAATTATTAAAAGCCCTCATATCTTGATCACCCACGCATTCTCTTTAGATGCCACTTACTGAGAATTATGCATATTCTTTAAGTGTTACTGGTAGTTAATGTGGCACTTTAAAACAAGGAAAATTGCTTATACTTGGTAAAGAAACAGATTTAAGTAACTCAATAGGTAATAAAAACATAGAAGGAAGACAGAAGACGTGGGTAATAATCATTCTTGTCTGATTAATGTACAGTTTATATGAACAAAATACAGTTTGTTTCTAAGGAACAAGACTTTTTAAAAATTCCTTTAAAGAAGTTGTGAGCGAAGGATCTCCGGTTTTTCCAAAGGTCTTCCAAAGGTTCTCTGTAGATTATTTCAGTGATTTTTTTGAAAATGAGATGGTAATTTGTGTTAAAAGACATTTAATCTAAAGGGTCGGCATGTTGGTTTATTATCCCCGTTCAAAACTCTTCAGTGTAAGTGATCTAAATATGACGCTAATGCTTTGGTTTAAATATTTAGTAATCTTTAAAGAGATCCTCTGCGTGTTTTTCTTGTGGTCATGAAAATCAACAAACCTCATCTCTGGTCTATCCCATTTTAAAGAGTGACTAGTTTTAAATGTACCTCACAAAAATTTTATAGACACTAAGTAACTTCAAAACGCTACTTAAGACAAGTGATTTTGTCAAAACATTTTTTTTCTTAACCAAAGATCCCCTCCACTGAAAAAATACACTAAATTTTGAGATTAGATTTTTCAAACAAATATTTAAGGGTGAGAATATACTACAGTATAATTAATTTAGAGGCTTTTTCCCATTTAGCATGGATTCCATTACTTGTGGACGGTGCTGGTTAAGGTATAATCTATTCAAGAATGTAAACTAAAGACATTCATAGAGGAATATCCCCTATTGAGAACTACTACTTGAAGCTATTTAAAGGGAAAAAAAACACAAGAAAAACTACCTGAGAAAGTTCAGACTATATCAATGGTTGCATTAACTGAATATTTTCCACATATGACCGTTTGTTGTTTAGCCTTGACGGAAAAATCTAGAAGCCTTCATTTCGGCAGATCAGTAATAATACCTCTGACCACTTTGTGCGAATGTGCAGACGTTTTCAACTGTACACACTAGCAACAGGTAGCTAAATCCCCCAAAAAAATCCCATGAGAGCATCAAAGCATCTCAGACACCATACTCAATGTATCTCGCTATCAAGGAGCTGAAGGCATGTCGAAGAGTTACTGAGGCTTTGGAGTGCATCGCTCCCAGAATTTCCTGTCACTAAAGTGGTAGTTTACGGGTCAGAGAAGAGCTAATTCAGTGTCTTGCAGACTTCTGATCACTTAAATTTGATAAACGTTCCCTCATTTCAGAACTCTGGCTGAAGTGGCACTTTTAATTCCAGTCTATAATGTGGCAGAAGAACACCGATTCAGCCTCCAAACCCCTATGAGAAGTTATCTGAGCGAGACAAAAATCCAAAACCTTATGAGATTAACCTTAATCCCACTATGTGATTATACACAAATGGGGACATATTTCAGTTACATGCAGAAAAGGAAGAACTTGTGAAACTATTTAACCCGTGTATGGTTCATTCTTTGAATTTTCCATTTCACAATAAAATCTGAAAGAAACAATCGGTTAATTTTTGTTGTTGTTTTGCTTTAAAACCAAATTTGACAAATGAAAAGTAGTGAAAGAAAAAATCTCACATTTTTCTAATTTGCAGGTTAAAACAAAAAAAGCTTTGTCCCCTTCGGCAGAACAGGTATTGTGCAAGAGTTTTTGTGCAAAAATCTGTTCCCCTGAAATATTCTGTTCTCCCTGTGTCGAGAGTACGTACTCCAGCCTGATGGGCTGATCCGACAGTCTTCACACCACTTCTGATGTATTGCTCTTTAAAGTGATGATAGGTAGTCATGTTAAAGTTATTTTTTTTATTCTACCAGTAAACAAATCAATACAAATAAACATGGTCTTGTGTGTGTTTTCAAAACAGTTTCACGTTTTTGTTTTAAATGGCAAGAATCGAAGTCTGAATCGTGTTCATTTTTTAAGCCCCAATGTTAAAGGACAGAATCTGACTAACTAGGCTAACTGAACAAAAAATGGAGTAGTATTGTTCTAATGTAAAGTATGACACAGAATGGACAAAAAATATATTTCTGTTTTTTGAGCGCTCATATCTAATGTGTTTTGTCTAAAATAATCTACTGTAGCAGATGTATTATTTTGTTATTAAGACCTATGAAGACATATTTCCTTGACTTTAAAAAGAAAAAAAAAGTAATCTAGCAAAAAGGGAAAATTTCCCATGGGGCAGATATTAAACCATTCATTTTGTGTTTTAGGTCATTCACTACTCACATCATGCAGCATATTTCGGCTGCCGGAAATATTAATTTCCGCTCATCACAACATAAGAACACAATTATTTAAGGATCTGTCTTTAACAGTGCTTAGTCCTTTCAACATGGACACTTATGGTACATTCACACCACCCCAAACGGGAGCGTCAGCAGCGGCAAGATTACATGTTAAGTCTATGGTTGAGGCCATCAGAGGAGGGACGGAGTCTCTGCTGGGCTTTTCAAGCTTTTCCTGCGTTTCAAGCTTCAAAGCGCCAAACGGCAGCAACGCCGAAGTTCAGCTAGCTGAAATTTTGACGGTCCTAACGCTCTTGACGCAGTATGGCAACCAATCAGAATGTCTCACTGTAGTGACTTTGCCTGATGTTGACATTGCATAGCCAACCATGATCCACTAGTGTTTAACATTTTCCGGCAGAGAAAGGCTCACCTACGAGCTTTGCAAGCTCCAGCTTAAAAATGTATATGCTGTTTATATGCTTAAAACTAATCGCTTTGTGCCTCTGATTGGCTACATGTAGTGTTGGGTAATGCAGCATGATATCTGCTTTTAGAGGTGGACCATTTGCATCATATTTGTTGCTCTGAATGGTGAATAATAAGAGGTCACCAAGGGTTGTTTAAACAGAAAATATTTATCAGGAACCAATAATGGCATTACTAATTTGCATTATATATAATAATGAGCCAATGAAAAGTCACAAATAACGAAACTAAATAAAATAACTGAAATAACTAA